>JADLZL010001367.1:0-600000 GCA_015844335.1 Chrysopogon serrulatus
ACATATATTAACAAAAGATAAGAGTAGGATGGCTATTATTTGCCACGAAACATGACATCAAATTAAAGAAAGGAGTTGGATCAAAATTTAGATTAAAAAATGCATTAGTGTTGTTCTCGACAATAAACATAGTTTCTTTAAGGAAAAAAAGACATTCATGTGTGCTTAGTTGTTTAAGTTTTAGAGCATCTCCAAAAGTTTAACATTTTTTTCCTAAATCATATGGTTTGGCAACTCTTAAAATAATATAGAAAGGAAAAATATCTCATCTCCAACAGTTTGGTAATTCACTTCTCAAAAGCCAAATGATTCCCACGTGCACTGATTCACGGAAAAGATAAAAGAAAAATATTTTTATGTTGAGGATCCCGCACTTTTCATTAATTAATCGATCCTAGATCTATAAACTTCCCTCTCTAGCAAACTTACATCAAAAACCCTGAGAGTGAACTAAAATTATGTTTCCACTCTTCCCCTATATTTTCTCGTACGGGGAGGAGAAGATGCGCATGTGACCCGCGTGCATATATGCGTGTTCGGGAGGGATTTTTGCAACATTGGGAAAGATAGAGAAGGAGGATGCCAAACTGTTTGAGAGCGTTTTTTTTTTTATTTTTCAAAAAATAGGAAAACTAGATGACAAACTGTTGGAGATGCTTTACATCATGTAGATTCAAGACCCAGGAGATAAGATTGCAATACTGTAAGAAAACCTACGAAACAAAAACATTTTCTAAAAAATGCAACAACCCGTTTTCCTTGATTTCTTTTTCAACACCGTAACTAGGAGTAGGAGATAAGGTTGCTTCCTGCGTAGGAAACCTGAATCCCAGGACTCTCTCACCATTGCACAGGCACCCGACATTGACACCTCTGGGTAGCTTTCAGTTGTGTGCTTCGCGGTGGCTCCTTGGTCACCAGACAGCACGATACTTCTAGCCCCGAGTACACTCTGGATGCTGCCATGATCACGTTAGTCCTCACTGATACCGTTGTCCTTACTCAAACTTTTTTAATTTAACTATGTTTATAGAAAATATTAATAATATTTGTACTTTAAATATTAGCAATATTTACTCTTTAAATAAATTTATCAACAAAATATATTTAATGAGCTATCTAATGATACTAATTATGTACAATAAATACTAATGTTTTCTTGCATATACCTCTTCAACTCATGAAGGATTCCTCTCCTCTAGTTGGTCTGTAAGGCTATTGCTACTATAAGACTATCCGTGCTTATCATCCTCTATTTCCAACATCAATACATTCTGGTCATTAAGATTCTCTTCTCTATACATATTTCTTCTGCACCCATCATCCTCTATCTCATACTCCATACCAACTATCAACAACGGCCCCCACTTATCATCCTCTATAAATTTTATCTAAATATATCCATATGAGATCTTGTTTTGAAGGATTTATTGAAACAAATTCAATGATGTAATCAGAATTTAATTTAGATTTTTGTTTGGGAGTTATAACATTTTTTTAGTTACTTCAAACAATGGGACCCACTATTGCATGCACTCCCTCTATCTCTCCTCTCTCCCATGCATGCACTTTGCCTCAGCTCAGTGGTGGGCCACAGCCCGGTACCGCACGCCCTCTATCTCAGTATGTTCGGCGGATGGGCACTGGTATCGGATGGCTGTAGCGTATGCGTTGCGGGGCTTCTATCCACTATATGCGTCCTGTAAATAGATGGCATAGCGTTTACAAGGTCCGAAAAGTGCGGGAGCAGTCTAAGATCCTAAAAAAGCAGGCATACCCAGTAAAAGGAAAAGCAAGGGAAAATGTACGGAGATTGGTCTGTGGTCTCCTTTCCTAGTCAAGTATTTCTATTCTTTTCTTTTATTTGGGTTAAGAACAGTAGTCAGACATTCCACTTTGTTAAAGTTAATTATTTATTTTACATAACAAGAATAGAATCACGCTCCATAGGATTTGAACCTACGACATGGGTTTTGGATACCCACGTTCTACTGAACTTAACTAAGAGTGCTTTCTTATGAGCAATTGCCGTTTATCACCTACTCACGGTGATGCCGAGATCTTCGACTTAGCTCCTCCCATAGGTCATCCCCTAGGGTGGAAGATAATGGAAGGGAGACAAAAAGTCCTAACTAAATCAACACACAACAATCTAAACCTTCTACCCATTCCATCCATCATATCCGTCAAGTAGAGGTGATTAATTGGTTTACAGAGTCAACAGGGTCATGTTGCTTGTGTGTTTTGGCCCGATTTGCCGCTGATGACAACGTTATTATATATTGGCCCATGCAATCTATTACCGCTCCTCTATGGCTGTTATCTGATCCCTGCAGGAAACGATGACACAATGCCTTTTCTCAAGAACCCGCCGCCGCCTGCCCTCGTCACCAAGGAGGGAAACCGCCTGCACAAGAAGAGCCTTGCCAATGAGGACCACACTATCCCCTATTCATCTCCCTGAATCTCTCCCCATACATCTTGATCCTTATTATAGATACTAGTGATAATAGCGCGCCCCTGCGCGCTGGGTTGGCACCACAATATAGACAGGCTTGCCTAAGACAGGATGTGCGGGGAGTAGAATTCCTCGGCTTAGGGGAACCGAGGATTACAGTTTGTTGAGATCAGGGAAGCTTGAGGCCCATACCAATTTCTATGGTTCGAGCCGAGGCCTAAAAAAGAGTATGTGAAGCAAGTCTCATCGCAATAGCGCACATGTATGAATTGATGAATATCACATGGTACTGAATTTGAAACCTGAAGGACGTGACCAAAAGATTATCTTCACATAATAGTAAAAGAATAAATAAATGGTAGTACTGATACTACGCTCTCAAATTTCAACCTTGCATAACAATAAAAAGGACATGTCCAAATCATCACCAAGCCATGAAGGAACATAGCACAGTTATACTAATTTTTACAGTTGAACTATCTAGAAAAAGAAATTGTACATGTTATTGAACATGAGACCTAAAAGCGGAGGCTCTACATGCATCAAGACACCATATGAAGGTCCTTCCATCTATACACCTGAAAAAAAAAAAATAAGCACCACAAGATTAAAGCGGAGACTCTACATGCATCAAGACACCATATGAAGGTCCTTCCATCTATATACCTGAAAAAAAAATAAGCACCACAAGATTTAGTGGCAAGAATTAGTCTCATAGAGTCTGATCTCTCTTTCATAGATCTATTGCCCATTCACTTCTTTTATGCCAACAAAAAATGGGACTTCCAATTTTAGACAATTTCAAACACCAAGCAACACAAAATTCAGAATGGAAAAGATATAAATGTCAATTTCATCTCATCATAGAAACCTGCAACTAAGTTGGTATATTTGGTTTACATGCCTAAGAAATGCATAAATAAATACTACGTACCATAAGATGCTTAGCAAACAATAAATAATATCTGACAAATCCCTTCCTAAGCAGACAGTAATGGGAAATCAAAAGAACAACAAAAATACTGTAATAAAGTCAGCTCAAAATCTAGAAGGCTACCTCCTGACAACTGACAAGAAACAGATGCCCCTCCTAGGCCTGCCCGTGCATGCAAGGATTGGATGCACGGGCAGGGCTGCTCATAATCAGTGGTGAGCAAGGATTCTTTATAAATAGTCTGGGCACTACTTGTGAGCAGGGCTGCTCATAATTAGCTTTTTTTAACCTTCTTTTTTATTATCCTACAGACAGTATACATTGAGATGCAAACCAAATGCCAATTAGCTTAATCCTGAGTCTTGACCTATTATTTTTAGGATGGCGTACCTGAGAGGATAAGCTAAACCTGATGAAAATAGATTATTCTGCTAGGATGTAGATATATAAATTAGTTATTTAGTCTAAGGTTTGTTCTTTTTTTCATTTATTTATAAAACACTATGGACTGACATAATGTGAGATTCTCTCACCATAGTTTTACTGTCCATAGTTGACCCTCAGACATTCACATTTCCAAGACATATGCAGAATGCATAAGATAGAATGGGATATGGTGCCGAGTGCCTTACCAGCTTAGCCAGCAGTAGGGGGAGATGGCCTGCATTGGCTGAGCACCAGCATGCAAGACTCCAGCTTCTTCAGACCCCACATCGTTGTTCATGGACTCCACATACTTTGCGCAAGAACAAGGAACCAGAAAAAAGTCATCAGACAAGAACTACCCAACTCAGCTGGGGCTTTCCATCCAACAGAGGGGGCACCTCTATCCCCATGTAGCATAGCAAAGAATCAGTAGCACAGGTGGAGGAGGTAAGGCAACTGACTGGCGTCCAGATACTAATTCTGTTCTCTACCAAAAACAGTGTAGATACAAACAAAAAATATGGAAATTTTGTTAGGAAAAGCTGGAAGATTATGTACTGATGATGCACACTAAGTAGCATCTTTTCAATTAGTATACTCTATAGATCTATGGATGGCACTTTTTTCAATTAGCATACTCTAGATGGCACCTTGAGCTAATTAAGTAAAATCAGAATGGACATAGCATTATGTCAATGAATATATGATTAGAAGCACACACATTTAATCTCAGGATTTTCACTTCACCACCGGAATACCCTCCAATATCATCCTGTTTTTCAAAAGCAAGGGCATAAATTCGTCTCTAGCACCCAAACGAAAAGAAAGTGATATAGCAATCAATCAGTTTCAGCACAACAATGAAAGCTCTGTGGTGTAGCTAGACAACATCTCTCTTCCATGTATTATTCTTGTTAGCAAAGTGATTTATTACATGGAACCACTGCAATATCATGGTATTTTGATCTGCTTCGTTCATTAATTTCAGAAAATACAATCAGCAGCAATAGAACATACGCAAATTTTAAACCGTTACACTAAGCCTTGTTGATTCAGTCTAGGGCTGAAATGAAATGACATGATGGATGGGCTGGGGCTGGGAAAAAACACAGTAAGAGTTACAGCTATTACTATGTGTAGACAATATAGCCTGGAGCTAAAACCTGTCAAGCATGCTAGGGATAAACTTATAGATAATGTAGCTGTGTGTTGCCTAACTCTTATTTAACACAAAGAACTAAACTGAGATGATATACCTGTTTTAGATAAGCACCAACCCCTAGAATTGCACAGTTGAATATTTATATGCTACCAATTTGAAGTTTGGATTTTCCATTTTCCACCCACCAACAGATTGTGCTAAGAAAACTCAAAATAATCAAATAAAAAGAAGGCAAACTGAGCAAATGGGAGGCAAGAAAGAGTGGAAATGAAAATACCTTGATAATATAGTTGTTATGCTAGGCGGGGTAAATATGTTTGCATGCATCTAATCAATGCTCCTATTAGCCTTCCTAACTGAAGGGCACTTTCATCCCTTCCAGTACTACTGGTTTGATAATGGCTGCTCACATGCTCTACCTAGCCCCAATTCTTTATACTGCTTGACGCCTGGACCCTAAAAAAGACCCTGTCAATAGGAAAGGCAAATATTAGTACAACCAAAGACAAAGAAAGCAGCAACCAGAGGATCTGGTTAGTAGGCGTTCCCTGGCCTTGTTTTCTTGGATGTACGTTCAGGCATTCAGCATCATCATCACCCTGTAAACGAACAGAGGCATGGTAATTCCACAATTAGATAGAGAAGGGAAGTGATCACGCGAGTAGTATTTAATTTGGATAAATCATTATGCTATTTAGGTGAAAGCGTGGAGGATCTACCTCATGAGCAACTGCTTTGTCCAGCTGAAGCTCGCAGCACACGCGAGGACGCCCACTGATATATTCTTTGGTCCTGCAAAAATTATACAAGATAGGTGTTTATGCTTGAAGTGAAAAAGCACACATGGTTAACAGCGCCATACATGCATTGATGTGTGCACTTTCCCCCAACAATCAGAAGACATGTGTCTTATCAGGAATTACCAATGCGGTAACTGTAACATGCACAATATCACATAGAGTGTAGTTGTTTAAGAGGAAGCTTCATGCTAAAATGGTCATATGAAAATGAAATCTATCAGCCTACATTATCAGTCAGAGCTTTTTTTGGTTACAAATTAGCTCTCCTCACCTGGAAGAACAGTTACAGTTATAAGTATACAAAGTCATGTTTATTATCATGTATGCTCATGCTAATTTCCTTGTTCAGCTGTGAAAAAGGGACAATATATTTACGCCAGTCCAACTGGATGTAAAAATATCTCAGTATGTCAAAAACCTGAGTAATACAAAAAATTGCAGGCAATTAGGTAATGACATATATATAGGGTTGCCTAATAGATCCCTTGGTGACATAAGGCATTGAACAATCAACAACATAGATACTGTTTTACAGTTTATACAATTTTAAATTTTCTCTTGATGCTAGGTTCAGTCCATACAGCTCACAATAGCGATGAATGGGACAACCAACATAGTGCATTTTGCTCTGCATACCTGAACTATAGAGATCTACCTTAACAGTTTATACTTCAATCTGTCTGTGGTCATCAAAGCATGACATAGGTCTCTAAAATTGAATCTTACATTTCATTAAACATATCGGGTATGAAACCAAATAGAAGAAGCCACTGTAACTTTGGCAGCTTTCAGAGTATTGTTGCCATAGTGCCTGTCTTTCTTCTGCTCAGCTTCTACAGCATCCAATGCTCAAGCACAGAGCACTGCACTCGTTAATCATACCTATGCTGTGGCTTATCAATGATTCTTGGGCTCTACACGCAAGGTCCTGTGCCCGCACATCTTCATCTTCTTAATAAAAAAGCAGGAAGAAAGTCCCTCTTGTAACAACTTGAGGTAAAAATTCGGTGGACACCTTTAAGGGCATTAAAAAAATTACCAATTACTGATCTAGCACTTGTGTGTCCCCAAACGGCAGGGAAGAGCAAGCATCATAGAAGAATTCTAAAAACCAAATCAAATTGAGGACGAAAAAACTCAATCACATCAAACAAAACGTATGAAGAAACCACCCAGAAAGCTAATCCGTGCAGAGATTTACCTGAAGATGCTCCATCGGTTGGATGTTGGCTGCAATGTATCCCTGGAACAGGCGGCGTTGGGAGGAGCTGGCGTCCGTCTCAGCCTCCGCGTCCGTCTCCGCCTCCGCTGACAAGGCAGGGGCGAGGAGAAAGCGCCTGTCCCTGGACCTCCACCATGCTGCCGCCACTGCCTTTGGCCTCCAAGACACACACAGATCCGGTGAGAGAAGCAAGAGATGGGCAGATAAGAGAAGATAATGCACCAACAATGCACAAACCATGGGGTCCGGGCTGGCGCTTGGCGGGAAGCTGTTTCTCCGTCTTTGGGAGGAACCAAGGCCGGGCGCGGCACTTGCAAAGTGAGTGGCGGCGGCGAGGCCTCGGTGAGGACGGGGACGGGGATGGCGCTCGGAGGCGTCGCGACCTCGGCGGGGCGGCAGCACGACCCCAGTGAGTAAGGGGGCGGTGCTTGGCAACGCGACCTCGGTGGGGTGGCGCTCGGTGGGGATGAGGCGACGGGGCGGCCGGTGGGAGAAGGGAGCACGTTTAGGTCGAGAAGCTGGAATGCTTGGTATATATTTGAACGCCGGATGGACCTATCACCGCACGGAGCTCCATCCACCGGCGCGGCCCCACCGGCGTGGCTTCGGCGAATCCGGAGTCGACAACGACGCCCACGTGGCCAGCTCCCACCAATCTCAACTCCTGACAGTCGCCGAATGCCGATCGCCCGCCTCCATCATACCACCCCTAGCCACAACCCCCGGCACCGCCAAGCGGGGCACACAATAGTCGGGCCCTCTAGTCATCGGGCGCGGGTTCGCACCAGCGCACAAGGCCACGGCAGCGAAGCGACGGCGGAGCTCGGTCCTGTTCCACCTCCCAAGGCTGAGCAGTACCTCGGTCGAACCACAACCCCCGCCAAGCGGGGCTCACGAGATGGCGGGTCCTCCCGGTCAGCAGGCGCGGGCTCGCGGCACACCGGGCGCACACACGCAGCTCGCGCGAGGCGCGCGTACTGGCGGCGCGGGCAGCCCTCGGATGGAGAATCCGGCGGCCAACAATGTGTTTCGGCGGCGTGTCGAGGCGGCGCCCGCGTCGAGGCCCAGCGGCTCTAAAGACGATAAATTATGGACACAAGATACCTCACCACATGGGGAAAATAGTAAATGAGATCGGGTGTACCAACTACCAAGCAAGCTAAGGCACCTTATCTACTTGGTGTACAATGCATAGCAAGATGTACATAAAGACCAACTCTATATAATAGATTTCTTAGTAACGAACTAGAAACCTTTACATAAATAAAATGGGTCTCTATATATAACCTACCCTGTAGACTATATAAGGTGGGGTGGGGAGCCTCCGATTGGTACCTCATTTGACCTAATTAGATCTCATAAAATTTTAGCACACATAGCTAGACAAACACATCAATGCCCTTGTAATCTTTGAGCATACGCGATAAGACATGGATTCTCCATCGAACATAGGGCACCCCTTGCCTAAACCAAGTATAGCTTTGTGTCTTGTGGTGTATCCACATGATTCCCCGTGCTCAATACGCTAATCTGCAGTCCTAGATATAATTCATCTAATAGTTGGTGCGCCACGTAGGAGCCCTTTGTGCGTTGATCCCCCTTTTCACGTGTTTAAGAGGCATTGAGGGCTTGGTTCTCACTGTTTGATAAGGTGACTTGACTACCTAAAATCAGCATGTGAGTATGTTGTTGTTGGGTAAACTTTTACTCAATCATAAGAATTTAGAGTGAATTCAACTCGATATTCATTTCATGTCAATGAACAGTACATTTAGGGGTATTTTTAGGGATACTAACCTTCATAATCCATATACAAAAGTCTAAAATGTCCTTTGTTCAAAGGAATACAACCCCACTATTACCAAGGGCAACATCATCTTTATAATACTTAAGTCTATGTTTATCAGGGGTAAAGGTGCAAATTGGTGTGTGTTAGGTGCACCTCTAAACCTCTTTAGTTCAAGTATTTATACTACTTCTCCAAAATTTTTAAAAAGTAGTATAAATATTTGAACTAATGAGTTTGAAGGTGCACCTAAAGGTTACCCCTTTGCACCACTAATCAGGGGGCAACATCATCTTTACAATACTTAAGTCTATGCTTCTTCTCTGTCTCTTGAATGAGTGAATATGAAAAGATGTCTTTGTGCTTAGGTTTAGATAATTCCTTGTCATTCTCATCCAAACTTCTCTTGGCAATGAAGTTATTTCTCCATCTTCACTAATCTTTACTCTTGCAGAGCCATTCAAATACTCTTCGCCTTTAAGAACTTGTCTTCACGCCAAGTCAAATACGGTGAAGATGGCTTTCTGTTTCATTCCTACTTTAATAGAATAAAATAGAATTTTGGCCGAGATTAAATCACCACCTCTAAACTTTAGAGTTGGCCATTTATAGCCATTTGTTGTTTTAACGATCTATTTTTGTAGTTTAATGGTCCATGTTTGACCATGCTAAACCACCATGCTTTGATCAAAGCAACCTATATGTAATGCATTTGTTGTCACTCCTTTTCATCACTTTGTTGTAGACGAGAGGTGCTTTTGTTTTTTTTACTTTTGTGCGAAGTCTCTTTTGCGAAGTCAACTTTGTTTGTCCTTCAGTAAATGTGATTTTCCTTATTTCTTCTCTCTTGGTTTTTTGTTTATGTTTTGCTTAATTGTACTAAAAATTTTGTTTTTATATTTTCTAGATGCCTAGTGCTTGAGATGTTCCTCCTATGACTTTGTCTGCAGATTTGGTTGCAACTTCTGATAAATTTGATGATAGTCTGGGATCTATTTCTGCTTTAGAATCTAATCTTGTCAAAGATGATACCAAATCTTTGAGATTTGGTAAAACTTTAATTACCGTATATATTTTGATGCCTCTTTATGATAAGGACTTTAAACAAGGAATTTGATAGAATCCTAGGAGATGACATTGTTCCAAAGTTGGAGTCTGATGAATGTGTTGTTTTTAGGGATCTTTCACTCTATGTTTTCATTTTCCGATTCAATATTTTTTGGAAGAAGTCTTGGATGATTACAACATTGAGATGCACCATTTGACTCCAAATGGTGTTTCCATCAAGATTGCTTTGTTCGAGAAAATGCCGTGTTGATTGAAGTATTTAATTAATTATGAGGTGGTGGTGAAAAGATATACAAGCGGGCAATTTTTTCTAGTTATTTATTTCTAAACTTGTCTAACATATATGCTTAAAACTGCATTTGAATTTTATGTACAATTATATGTGCATATGTATTCTATAATTGATACTCCTATCCGTTAGGGATACAAGTCCAAAAACTTGATCAATTGAACTAGAATGACATTCATGTAATTTGATGGGAGAGGAGAAATAAAATAGAATGACATTTGACCATAATTACTTATCCGACCAAAAAAACACCATTGGTTACCCACTTGTATCCCTACCATCCATTCTAATATATGTCACAGTTTAATATGATATGATTTTTTCTAAATTGTACTTTGATCATTCATTTATTTTGTATTATATAGTTTATGATTATAAATTTATTGTTATTGATGGTGCATTTGACTAAATCGAACTATATTTCTATTGCAATACTACAAACTTTTTGTCAAACAATTAGTTAAAGGCTACAATGTTTGAATCTTGATATGTGCGTCGGAATGGAGGAAGTAATTATCTATTTCCAAAAAAAATATAACTACTATATTATGAATCCTAAACTATATATAAAGATGGTTAAAATTGATCAGTGTGTAGGTAATAAAAGAAAAGGTTTTTTTCTCTGTCTATATGTTGATGAATGTATTTTTCATTTACAATTGATCTCGGCTAGTCAGTGATTTGACCATGTCTTAACTAGCCTAAAAGGTTTGTATTAAGCTCAGCCCATGATCGGTGGTCCTCATAACCACCCAAATCACTTGACCTCAGGCCACCACGAGCTATAAGATGAGGTCATCTCTCTGGTGAAAGCCATAGCTTGAAAAAGGATGGTCCATGTTAAGTGATGGAGCATGAGGAAAGGAGATGATGGTGGTGACCATATGTTGATCAAGCTCTTCCTTGGAGGAAAGAAGAGAAGGAGAAAAGCAAAATGGGCTCAAGAAAAAGGTATATCCATAGGGCCATTTTTGTTTGTCACTGAGAGTGTGAGTAGATTTAGGACAGATAACTATAGGGTAACTATACTATTAAGATAGGTGACCTCGAGGTGAAAAATGGTTGTCTAAGTGCCACAAGGTGAATTGTTGCATGCATATGCATTAGGACCTAGTGTACTAACTTCTAACCCTTGCAAAATGCTCTGAAAAATGCTAACATATGTGCACAATGGTGAGGCACTTTGCGGTTAGCAATTTGGAAGCAAGGACCAAGAGAAACAAAGTCAAAAGGGTCACTTAGAGTGACTAGACGATGTCCTTGTTGGGACCGAATGCGTCTAGTCAATTGACCGTGGCTCGACGCTGGCAAACGGAAAGGATCAGACGCCTAGGTGTTGAGGGGTGCCACGTTCACAGTGGCAGAACCAACACTTGTTGAATAAGGGGGCCAAGCAATAAAGACACATCGTAAATAGGTGAAAGAAGAAAATTGTTTTATATATCATTGAATTTTTGATAAAAAATTAGATTTCTATTAAATTTTTGGATAAAAAATTGGATTTCTATTGAATTTTTAGATGAAAAATTGAATTTTTATTTAATTTTTTATGAAAGAATTTTTCTATAGTGAAAAAAGAAATTCATTGTTTTGGGGGGTCACGCCCCTACGGGCCCCCCGTTCTGCCTCTGCACGTTTGATCGATGAGGGCGTGCGCGCACGAGCTAACTAGGTGAGCACCAAGAAATTCATTGTTTTGGGGGTCACGCCCCTGGGGGCCTCCTGTTCCGCCTCTGCACGTTCGATCGATGAGGGTGTGCGCACGAGCTAACTAGGTGAGCACCGGACACCGTGCGCGTCCGATCAGCTTTGACCGGACGCGTCCAGTCATGAAAATGACGCTCTGGACCCTCTCTAGATTCGACTCGACTCACTGAAGGTGAACATCTGGTCATTCCATGAGACGCGTCCTGTGCGAACTTAAGAGGCATGGGAATGTTGCTAGCCGTTGCAGATGAATGACCGAGGTTGAATGGAGGCGACACGTGGACGGCCCAGAGTGACCGAACGCTGCCGATCGGATTTGGCGTGTCCGATGCAGTGCGTCCGGTCACCACGCAGGAGGGCATGCTAGGTGGATTTGTGGACACCTATATAAGCTTGTTGGCTAATTCTAGGAGTTGCTCTTGGCAGTTTGAACATCTTGACATCCGCTAGAGCTAAGCAAACTACCTTTCTCTCATCTCTTGCATATTGCTTGATCCTAAGTGAGGTTGGAAGTGATTCTAGTGTACTTGCATAGTGATTGAACATCTATTGATATTAGGAATCGTTCTTGTTGCGAGTTAGCTTATTACTCTTGGTGATTGCCATCACCTAGACGGTTTGAAGCAGCAAGAAGTGTTGGCAAGATTTGGTGATTGTTCTTGGGCACCACACCCGGTGTGATTGTGAAGGGTTCTTGACCTTAGTCCCCGCGGAAATTTGCAAAATAATACTCTAGTGGATTGCTCGTGACTTCGGTTGCTCTCATCTTATGGCGATTCTTGCAGTGTCCGGTGGAGGCTAGGTGTGGTGCCTATTAGCCGCCGAATCCCAAGTGAGTGAGTCTCATGACGAGGACTAGCATGTTGGCAAGCACATAAACCTCGGTAAACAATTGGAGTCTTAATCTTATTGTGAGTTGATCCTTTGAGATTACTTGCCTCTCTTGATTGGTTGGATTATCACATTGGCTATCTATCAAATTGACTAAGACGATGATTGGATACATCCCGAAGGCACAGTTTGCACTCCTTCAATTTCCTTTTCTCGTGTGTACCTTTGTGCACTAGTGTATCTAGCTTGTTGCTTAGTCTCCCCATAGCTAGTTTGTGTGTGTTTAGAGTGTAAGGAAACTAGAATTATGGTAGGTGGCTTGCAACCCTTGTTAGGCTAGCATAAAATTGATATTTGCATTTTAGTGTTCTAACAGGTCGCTTAAGTGTTTTTTAAAAAAAATTTATAGGCTACTTAGGACCTTTTATATAGATAGAGGTGATGGGAATTAGTTTTATCCTAGTACAAATCATAGTGAGATTGGAGTAGTGTTGAAGACCAAAGGCTTGCCACCATCCTTTACGTGATGGTGATAGGCGAATGATTACTACACACCATGTCGTGTTCTCATTTTTGAGAGTCCCAAGTGCATTTGTATTTGCACTGAGATCATGCACAAATACATAATAATAATGGAAATGACAAATGGATTTATACTTATAGAGGCCGGCTGATAAGCTGGAATCGTTGATTTATAGGGAATTTTGCCACATGACACTGTGAGTGACCACTCTTTACTGCTGGACATTGAAAAAGTTAAGATTTCTTGAAAGACACTCTAGTTCTTGACAAATTGGTTGGTGGACATCATGCCTAATAAAATAATTTTATAAAATAGATATAAAATCATATAAGAATTTTATAAAATAGATATAAAATCATATAATTTGATAATTACACTCTAGTTCATGTAATTTTTTGTGCCTCACTTCGATGGATGATTGAAATTGTGTGCAATCTGCATCCGTTATATATGTATTGATTTCCGTGATGTTATGTGTGTGTTTCTATACCTTTATGTGATGGACATTAGGCTTGAATGCCAGTTTGATATCATAAAATGTTTTCTTATTGTATTATTTATTTTTTTACATATTTATATTGTCCTGTTGAACAATCTGTTGCTATAATTACATGGACTATTGGATTGTCTGACGGTATATGATAGGAAGCAAAGCATCTGACGTTAGAAGTAGCAATGGATTGTCTGCCGCTATAAATATTTAGGGCAATAGACATGCGTCGCTAAAAGTATTGTCTGCCGCTAAAGATTTTTACCGGCAGGACTTTCACCGGCTGCAGGAGTCTGTCGCTAAAACTTTTTAGCGACAGATCGTCTGTTTGTGTAAGCACTTTTAGCGTCAGATCGTCCATCACTAATCTCAGTGTTGTGGTGTATATAAGTGCTCAAAATTATACCATAAAATACTGTTAGACTCTACGTGATGAGAAATACATAGTAAAATATTAATTTGCACTAAAAATAACTATTTTGTCTCTTCATAAATAAACAAATTTGACCATGATTAACTTTATTTATTTATAAAGAGAGGCAAAAGAGTCATTTTTCAGTGCAAAACAATATTTTTCTTGCGAGTTCTCATCGGGGTAGAGTCTAACGGATTTTATGGTATAATTTTAAGAAACTGAAAGCCCTAGTTTGGTTTTGGCTAATTGATGAAACCTAGAACTAACCCTATTGCTAAGTGTGTAGCATTAGAGAAAAGGGAGGTCCAAGCCAAGTGGTGGAATGGTGATCAAGGTGATGGTGGAGACCAAAGATGATCAAGTGCTACCCTTGGAGATGAAGGGAGATGAGGAGCAAGATGGAATGCTAGAGGCAAAGGTATATGTTAGGGCATTTCCATTTTACCGGCCATAGGTGAGTAGAGAAGTTGATGGTCGGATTTAGGATTGATAACCGTACTATTAAGAGGGGCAATGTCACGCAATATCGGTTATCTAAGTGCCACTAGGTGAGCAATGACTTTGCATATGCATTAGGGACCTAGTGTGCTAACAATCTCTTGCAAAATTCATTTGAAAATGCTAACACACGTGCACAAGTGGAGAGACACTTTTCTGTTGGCACATGGGAGCAAGGGGTGATGGTGTTTGGGTATAAAACCCTCCCGCCGAGCTTGCTCGGCGGGACTCGGAGGTTTTCGGACGATGAGTAGTCACTCAGAGGTGACCGGACGCTTTGTCTGGAGGGGACCGGACACGTCCGGTCAAGCTGTGGCGTCCGGCGTGTTTTTCGGGGTGACCGGACGCTTTGGTGACCGGACTGCCCGGTGCCAAGTCCTCGTTGCGGTCGAGCTGAGCCGAGTGTGGACGGGGCCGCAGGCGCGTCCGGTCGGCCAAGCAGCGGACGCGTCCGGCCAAGAAATGACCTCTCTGGTAGCTCTCGGTGGGCGACCGGACTTGCCCGCGGTCTTGGCGTCCGGTAGTAGGACGCCGCGTTCGGTCGATGTCTGACAGCGCGCGAGTGGGTTCGTGACGTTGGGCGCGAACGGTAAAATTCAAACGGCTAGTACATGTGGGCGTTTATATGCGGCCGACATTTGGACCGGACGCATCTGGTCGGTTCGTCTTGCGCGTCCGGTCAGTTCGCAGGAACTGAGGTTTGAAGGCAACAGCTATGTGTTCTTGTGGGTGTTGACGGTGGATAGCGTCAACATTTTATATATCGAAAGGCATGAAACACACATCAATATCTAGAAGGCTAGGGGTTTATCTAACAATTTCTACGAGTTTTGGTGATTTATCAATTTTCAGGGACTGAACCAGAAAACACCGAAAAAGGAGCATAACTACAAATCTACATCACGGAATTATCCGAAACTCAGGAATACACCAAACTACTCTAGAAGGATCCAGAAGACACCAGAGCGAAGGAGAGGCAAGGCCACCTCCAGGTCCGGCCCCACCTGCCAGGCCGGCCGGCCTCCTGGGAGGAGAACCCTCTCCCCCCTTCTAAAGTCTTCTTCCACCGCCTTTGAGGATCAATCTCAGCCCTACATGAAGTCGGTTTGATCAAACGACTGTCGTGCATCCCACCGGGCTATATAAGCGGAGCCAGACCTCCCCCTGAAAACCCTAGCTAACGAATTCGTTCATTCTATCTTGAGATATTTGGTGATCAAGTCATCTAGAGCTTCAAGTTCTAGCTCCACATAGCCTTCTAGTTCATAGTTTAGCCTAGTTAGATCTAGAGTAGAGGAAGTCAAGTTCTCCATCGATCTTGGATTCCTGACGTTGTCAAGAAGAGAAGAGTCTGGTATAGTTCTTAAGCTTTTCTTTCTTATTGTAATATCTGCGTTTGTATGATCATTACTAGCAACATTATTCTTCATTATTATGTTCTTGATTGCATTGTTCATTGTCTACTTTAATATGTCTAGTATAGTTAGTTTGCTATTATATTCATGCTTTGGTTTATATAGCGCTCATCTATTCAATTGCATGGTGAGTGGTAGGCAATATGTAGGCGTGGTGTCTAGATGCTTTGCTTATTCTGCGAATATCCCCGGTCGTCTTTGGGTAATGAGGTAGATCGTGGGTGTGATAGACCCATTGAGTCCTTTGTAGGCCTTCCCCGCACGGTGGATTGGTAGAGTGGGATTGTCGGGTTAAGAGGAGGTTCTGTACTCATCTTCTCACGTACATTACTCTCCGATGTGTTAGGGAACTATAGTAGTATAACTTAGCCATGATTGTTAGACATACTTGCACTAAATGGAGTAGCTTTGACTGTAGCTTGAATACTTAGGAGTTATTTCTCTATTACCTGATTAGACAAATACTGACATGATTAGAGTGCTACGATGGGATTAGTATTATTAGGAGATGATTTATCATATTGATCATATTTATCAGTTATCTATTATTTATCTTGTGACACCTTCCTGTTATTGAGGAGAGAGTTGACATTGGCTACTTCTCTTATTCGCTGCATATATAAGTGTTATCAATACTATAGAGTAGCTTCTTAGCAATGCCTTCCCAGTGGTAAAATATAAATGACAACTTGGTAATACTCTAGGTAAAATGCTATAATGGTATAATTATACGTCCGCTTGCAGAATCATTCTTAGTTTATATTTATCTTTATTTCTACCTAGTCACATAATGTCGAGGGTCAAAACCACGGCCCTCTAAAGGCCCGGTTAAAATAGCCCTTGAAACAAAACAAACAATCAGGCCAGGACGGGCGCACTTACAGCCCGGCGCACGAAAGCTGGGAAGCAAGTACGTTCCTGGCCCAGTAGCAACTAGCCGAGGCCTTCTAGTGCCCGCGGGATGAGGCCGCCACCGAAGGTCGACCCTCAGGCAATCTCCGATTCGCCCAGGCCCCTTCCCGCCGAGGGGGGTCGGAGGTCGACCCCGCCCTGTGAACAAAAGCCAGGGCGTACCATGCAGAACCGTCGTACGTGCGAACCGTACAAAGGAATCTACACGGTTCCGTGGCAGGCACGGGGACGCACCGTCACCCCCACATCTGAACAGTGGGAAACGGGACCCCCAAGTAACCCGTGGGTCTTGCTTTGCCCCCACGCCTCCAACCTGACAAATACGATGCTGGCCCCCTGTGCCGTGTCGGTACGAGCGGCCGCCCCGTGTAGGCGTCTCCGCTAGAGGCGTCGGGTTTCGTACCTCCCCACCGCCGGTTGCCTTGAAGGAAAAGGGAGCACGGGGAAGGAAGCCCTGCTCGTACCGACACCGTGGCCTACGTACCATAAAAACGGCTGCTCCGACACTTTTTGCAGGAAGGACCGGGCGCACCGAGGGAATCAACCACACTGTCCGGGCGCCGGTGCAGTCTACGCCCCTACACTTGAAGCTTTGACCCCCGGCGTTCATCGTCAAATATGCTATCCGGTGTCCTCGGGTATAGCCACGAGCACCTAAAAGGCTACAACGCCAAGGAGGATACTTGCGGAAGGAAAAGGCGACATCAACCAGAGTGCCTCCGACACCTGTCCGAATGGCCAACGCCTCACTCATCACGACCTCCCGATTCCCACACGGGCTTGCCCTTCCCTGTGAGCTTCCCTTCGAACTATAAAAGGGAGGACTTGGGCAACTGAGCACGTGTGTGTCTACCACCCACTCTAACTCCACATACGAAACAAACTCGAACCCGAACCTAGATTCGCATAGAGACTTGGGAAACTCTTCCTCTCTCGACCCCTCTTGTACTGCCCCAAACAAGCTCTCGAGTAACACAGTCTCGCTTTCACTGGACGTAGGGTGATTTGCCTGAACCAGTATACATCGTCGTGTCCACTTGAGAAACCATCCAGAGGTTAAGTGCGCTCTCTTTTCGATTACTCGTTGGTGTTCATTCTTGATTCTGACAGTTGGCGCGCCAGGTAGGGGGACAAGCGCACTTCTACGACTCAAACAAGACTTCTGGATGGCCATGCATCGCTTCAACTGACTCCGGGCACCCAAATCCGCTTTGGGGACCTGGACTTCATCCTCAGGGAGGACGGCGTGACCTGGCTGGCTCCTGAGCCACCAGTTAGCCTCCCCGGCCCCGGGCAGCGTAACCCTGCTCCCACGGAGGAGCCGCGGGGTAAAGCGGCACGAGCCGAGCCCCTCCCACGGCCCTATCGACGACCTTGTTGCGGCCATGGGCGACGTGAGCCTCTGGTCTCCTACATCTCCACGCAACGCGAGGCCTGCCCGACCACAGGCGCCGACTCCTGCGTCGCCACAGAACGCCGGCCGTGCATCGGCCGCATCGGACCGGGGTCATCAAGCTCTGGATATACGTGAGCTCACAGAGCTAGATCGGTGGCTCCTACCTTACTTGGGACCGTACCCTTCTACCGATGAGATTTTCGCGCTCTCGTACTGGTACGAGACCATCATGGTTAGCCTTGCCGGGGGCGATCCTATTCCCCGGACAATCCTCATCTAGGAGGCCTCCAAGCTGGCTCCGTTCGGATACCACAATGCCGTGGCCACCATGGCGCACCTCATCATGAGAGGAATCGCGCCCACTCCCGGGGACGTCGAGCTTCGTGGCGCGGCCGGGCCTCTCGTCGAACCCATCTTCATGCGGATTCCGGCGGGTACTCCGGCACCAACGGCGGCGGCGAGCGCCGACTTCGACCCATGCGGGAATGTTTCATGGCGGAAACTCACGAGGGGCGGGTCGCGGACGTCGTGCCGAAGAAGAAGGCATGATCAACCCTGCGCTCGGCGGGGCGCCTTCACCACGTCGGCCGCCAACTCCTCCGACCTCACACTCCGAGCGGCTCAGAGGCCGGCGGGAGCGAAAGTACGTCGTGCCGAGCTTCGGCGACGAGCGACGCAAGGCCGAGTGGGATCGGGAACACCATAGAAGGGAAGACCCTTCACCTTACCACCGCGCTGGGCATGCGCGTGGTATGGCTCGCGATGTCCACCGGTGGATCCTGGAGGGCGACCTCGGCCCACCACTCTTTGCACGCGCGAGCCAAAAAGTCACGGCAGCGGCAGCTCTACTTCAGCAGCTTCCTCCACCAACAACCCCTGCTTTGAATGGAGGACTCGTGAGATCCGGCAAGATTTGCTAGATCGGGCGGCCGTCCCCTGAGGGCCAGAGCTCACGATCACGACATCGTGATGTGTCCCCGAAGCCGTCGCACGTTCGACGGGTCACAGGGGACCGCGAACCATCAGTGCACCAACCTTCTCATGCACCCACCGAAAGCCTGCCCCCTGTGCAGGAACGTGTCGAGCCCATTCGTGACGCCCGCGTCATCCTCAACGCCCGGGCTAGGGAGTATAGCCCCCGTCGAGGAGGACGCTTCGACCCGGAGGAAGATAGAGGGCGGAGCCCGCCCCCTCCGGGCTCGCCGGTGTTTGGGCGACACATTCTCCGTTCACCCTTCCCACGGCGCTTTCACGCACCAACCACCATCACCAAGTACTCTGGGGAGACGAACCCTGGCACCTGGCTAGAGGACTACCGCCTCGCGTGCGAAGCAGGAGGGGCTGACCATGAATATTTTATCATACGCAATCTCCCGCTGTACCTAGCCGACTCCGCGCTTACATGGCTGGAGCACCTCCCCGAAGGGTGCATTAACAGCTGGGGGGACCTTGTCGGCATCTTTGTCGGCAATTTTTAGGGCACGTACTCACGCCCAGGAAACCCTTGGGACCTACAGAGCTGTCAGCAGAAGCCAAACGAGTCGTTGCGCGACTACATCAAGCGCTTCTCTAAGCAATGCACGAGCCTTTCTCACGTCACCGACGCGGACGTGATTGGGGCTTTCATATCCGGCACATCCTGCAAGACCTTGGTGCACGAGCTGGGGCGTCGCCCTCCTCGTACCACTAAGGAGCTCCTTGACGTGGCCACCAGCTTTGCGTCAGGAGAAGACGCGGTGGGAGCCATCTTCAACTCTCGCGGCAAGGCTAAGCGGGAAGAGGATGTCGACGACGACCCCTCTGACCGCAAAGGCCAGCAGAAGAAGAAGAAGGGCCGCAAGGGGCAACGGCAAGGCAACGGTGAGCTGGTTGCCGCTGTTGACGCGAAAGGGAAGAAGAAGGCCCCCGTCAAGCCACCAACCAACTATTTCGAAAAGAAGCTTGATGAACCGTGCCCGCACCACGAAGGTGCGGTGAACCAAACTCTCCGAGAGTGTCGTCTCATCCCCAAGTTCTTTAGGGCAGAGAAAGGCAGGCCGGAGACCAAGCGAAAAACTAGCTCGCCTCCCCAGAATGACGCCCAAGGGGAGGATGGGTCAGGATTTTCTCACGTCACCGACTGCCTCATGATCTTTGGAGGTCCGGACTACTATGCCACGAGGCGACAGCGCAAGCTCGAGCAGCGCATGGTCTGTCAGGTCGAGTCGATCATACCGGCTCCTTCCAAGTGGGCAAAGCATCCCAACACCTTCGACCAGTCCGACCACCCGGAGTACGTACCCAACCCAGGGCGGTACCCCCTCGTCGTCGACCCCATCATCGGCACCAAGCGGCTTACCAAGGTGTTGATGGATGGAGGAAGCGGCCTCAACATCATCTACCAGAATACCCTCGATGCCATGGGGGTTAGCCACTCGAGGATTCGCCTAGGAGGAGCACCTTTTCACGGCGTTGTTCCCGGTCAACGCGTCGTACCGGTCGGACAGATCGACCTGCCCGTCACCTTCGGCACTCACACTAACTTTCAAAAGGAGACTTTGACGTTTCAGGTGGTGAACTTCCCTGGCTCTTACCATGCAGTGTTGGGTCGGCCGTGCTACGCCAAGTTCATGGCCATCCCAAACTACACTACCTCAAGCTCAAGATGCCGGGCCCCAGCGGGATTATCACCGTGCACTCGTCTGTTCAACACGCGTACTTGTGCGACATCGAGCAGTGCGACATCACCGAGGCGGTGTTGAATTCCCATGAGCTGTACATCATCAACACTCTCGCTAATACCGACCAGGACATGCCCGACGTCCCGAAGGCCGCTGTGTCCTTCACGCATGATAAGGACACCAAGCTCGTGTCCCTCGACCCCGGGTGCTCCAACGGCATGACGGTGCGGATCGGCGCCGCTCTCAACCCCAAATAGGAAGACGCGCTTGTCGACTTTTTCCGCGCGAACCGTGGCATCTTCGCGTCGAGGCCCTCGGATATGCCTGGCATACCAAGGGATGTCGCCGAGCACGCCTTGTGGATCAGGTCCGACTCCAAGCCGGTGAAACAGCGTCTACGACGTTTCGACGAGGTAAAACGCAGGGTCATCGGCGAGGAGGTGAAGAAGCTCCTAGCGGCCGGATTCATCAAGGAAGTATATCACCCTGAATGGTTAGCCAATCCTGTCATTGTACAAACGAAAGGCGGGAAATGGAGAATGTGTGTGGACTACACTGGTCTCAATAAAGCATGTCCTAAGGATCCGTTTCCTTTACCGCGCATAGATCAAGTTGTGGACTCCACTTCTGGGTGCGAAACCCTATGCTTCCTTGATGCCTATTCTGGTTATCACCAAATTAAGATGTGTGAGTCCGATCAGCACGCAACTTTGTTCATTACCCTGTTTCGGTTAAATCGCTACGTAACCATGCCTTTTGGGCTTAAGAACGCGGGTGCTACCTTCCAGCGCTGCATGGTAAAGGTCTTCGGCGAACTCATCGGAAAGATTGTCGAAGTTTATGTGGACGACATTGTTGTCAAGTCCAAATAGACCGGTGACCTCGTAGCCAATCTGGAGCTGGACTTCGCCGGCTCAAAGAAAAGCACATCAAACTCAATCCCGAAAAATGCGTTTTCGGGGTTCCTAGAGGGATGTTCTTTGGGGTTCATCGTTTCACAGTGCGGCATCGAAGCCAACCCCGATAAAATCAAGGCCATCACTGAGATGAAGCCTATTCGGGACCTCAAGGGGTTGCAGCATATCACGGGGTGCCTCGCCGCGCTCAGTCGGTTTATATCACGCCTAGGTGAACGGGGTCTGCCCCTGTACCGGCTCCTCAAGAAAGCAGATCGGTTCACGTGGACTAATGAGGCTCAGGAGGCGTTAGATAGGCTCAAGGAACTGCTAACCAGTCCGCCAATTCTTACTCCGCCCGGGAAGGAGGAACCCTTGCTTCTCTACATTGCTGCGACCACTCAGGTGGTTAGCACCGCATTCGTCGTAGAACGAAGTGAGGAGGGACGCACTCTGAAAGTGCAACGCCCAGTCTATTTCATTAGTGAGGTCCTGTCCGATACCAAGACCCGCTATCCGCAGATCCAGAAGTTGGCATATGCCCTCCTCATCATAAAGAGGAAGCTCAGGCACTACTTCGAGGCGCATCCCGTCACCGTGGTATCATCTTTCCCCCTGGGGGAAGTTATTTAGAACCCTGAAGCCACGGATCGGATAGCCAAGTGGGCGCTTGAGCTAATGGGCTACGAAATCACCTATGCGGCTCGTACAGCAATCAAGTCGCAGGTTCTGGCTGATTTCATTGCGGAGTGGACCGAAGTCCAACTACCACCGACTCCCATCCAGCACGAGTGTTGGAAGCTTTTCTTCGACGGCTCGTTAATGAAAAGAGGGGCCGGGCCGGGCTGGTCTTCATCTCCCTCTCGGGGTCAGGATGAAGTATGCCCTTAGGCTCCATTTCAAAGCCTCCAACAACGTCGCGGAGTATGAAGCCTTGGTAAACGGCTTGCGCATAGCCAAAGAACTCGGCATAAGACGCCTCAAGATCCGTGGTGATTCGCAGCTTGTCGTCGACCAGGTAATGAAGGAGTCTAGCTGCCACGACCCAAAAATGGCGGCATACTGCCAGGAGGTGTGCAAACTTGAGGAGTGCTTCGATGGCCTCGAGCTCTGTCATGTCCTTCGACGGGACGATGAGGAAGTAGACGCTCTGGCTAAAATGGCCTCTAACCGAGAGCTCATCCCTGGCGGGATATTTGCCAGGGACCTCGCCCAGTCGTCGGTAAAATACGGCAAAGGAGGAACCGACCCCTCCTTCTCTGACCCTGAGGCAACTCGGTCGACCCCGGAAGCCGACCCTGCCTCCTTCGACCCCGGAGTGATTCGTCCGACCCAAAGGGATGACCCCTCCTCTGAGCCTGCTGTTTTTGTAGTAACACAGGTGGATGAGGAGGCGGTCCTAGACCCCGGGCCTGAGAACGATTGGAGAAAGCCGTACCTCGATTGCCTTATCCGAGAGATCCTGCCTACAGACAGGACTGAGGCACGGCGGTCGGCTCGTCGAGCCAAGTCATTCGCTATTATCAACGGCGAACTGTACAAAATGGTGCACTCAGGTGTCCTGTATCGATGCATTCCTGTCGCCCATGGGTATGCCCTGCTGGAAGACATACATGCAGGCGTCTGCGAACACCATGCCGCACCACGAACGATCGTGGCTAAGGCCTACGCTAGGGTTTCTACTGGCCCACGGCGGCATCAGACGCAACAAAAATTGTCCATTCCTACGAAGGATGCCAATATTATGCCAAGCAGACGCACTTGCCAGCGTTGGCCCTGCAAACAATCCCCCTCACGTGGCCATTCGCGGTCTGGGGTCTGGATCTGGTCGGGCCCCTCCTAAAGGCGCCCGGGGGCTTCACCCACGTCTTGGTTGCGATTGACAAGTTTACAAAATGGATCGAGGCTCGACCCCTCGCCACCATTAAGTCCGACCAAAGCGTGCTTTTCTTCACTGACATCATCTACCGCTTTGGTGTGCCCAACTCGATCATCACGGATAATGGAACACAGTTCACTGGGAAGAAGTTCCTGGTGTTTTGTGACGAATTCAATATCCGTG
The DNA here is from genome assembly GCA_015844335.1 of Chrysopogon serrulatus. Taxonomy (NCBI): domain Eukaryota; kingdom Viridiplantae; phylum Streptophyta; class Magnoliopsida; order Poales; family Poaceae; genus Chrysopogon; species Chrysopogon serrulatus. The sequence continues at coordinate 23,951 of JADLZL010001367.1, forward strand.
TCGACTGGGCATCCGTCGCACACCCCCGCACTAACGGGCAGGTAGAGCGGGCCAATGGCATGATTCTCCAAGGTCTGAAATCTCAGATTTTTAACCGTCTCAATCAGTTCGGCCGACAATGGCTCGCTGAGCTCCCAGCGGTACTGTGGAGTTTGAGAACGACTCCGAGCAGAGCAACGGGACATACCCCATTCTACATGGTCTATGGGCCGGAAGCCGTCCTACCTACGGACCTAGAATACGGGTCCCCACGCGTCAGGGCCTACGCAGAGCCTGCAAACCAGGCTTACTTGGAGGACGCCATGGACCAACTCGACGAGGCCCGCAACGTCGCATTACTACACTCTGCCAAGTATTTACAATCCTTGCGTCGGCATCACGGCCGACGAGTGCGGGGGCGGGCGTTTAATTTCGGTGACCTTGTCTTACGGCTTCGGCAGGACAACAAGGGGCGTCACAAGCTTACCCCGCCATGGGAGGGTCCCTTCACTATCGCTGAAGTCCTCCGACCAGGGGCTTACAAGCTCAAGGACGATAAGGGACAGCTCGTCAAAAACGCCTGGAACATCGAGCAGTTACGTCGTTTTTACCCCTGAAGTTTATTTTCTCTTCTCATATCATGTATTTCGTTATGTACCAATGCTTTATTCGTCTTTCATGATCAAGTGCTTAAATTGAAAGTTTCTTCTAAAAAGAAATCTCAACCCCTGAAGATCAACCCGTATCCCTTTATGAAGCACACAAAAAAGCAACATGCCAAGCTTTAAATTCTACCATGACCTTTATTACCCTAGGGATTACAGTGGGCCAAGAAACGGTCCTAGCACCAAAAAACCGTCTTGGTTGCCTTGTCAAACGCCTCAGTGGCTAACGATACAACTGGGTGAGGGTCCGGCTAGCCATCTCCTACACCAGTATAGTCCCTAGGATAACGATAGTTGTGATAGAAGAACAGCTGGTGCATTATATCCCAAGAATAAGAAAGAGCCTCGAAGGGCAGAACCCGCTAGTTTTGGATGCCCGAGGTCGTACATACCACCTGAGATGGTATAACACCCGGCGGGTGTCCAGAGCTGGAGCAATCCATTTTTTTCAAATTCTTTTCGTGCAAAGGGATTAGTTCAAACTAAGAACGAAAACAAAATAGTTATTGTTACAAATAGTCACTAATAGTCTTTGGGCACAAGGAGCCCACTGTCAAATGCAAATAAATGTCTTTACTCCCGTTGAGGGAGCACCTGGTCCGCCAGCCGTTCCGCAAGGACTTCAGCATTGTTCGCCACCAGTGCACGGAAGGACACGATCTCCGCCTCGGAGGTCTCCCCGAAATATCCCTCGCTGAGGCCATCCAGGTCGAAGCTTCTCCCATAATGGGAATGAGCGATGGCGAACGACTCCTGGATCCCGGTCCTCAGGGTGTCACGCTCTAAGTGCCCAACGTGCCTGGACAGCAGAGACACTCGCGTGGTAAGGGAGCCGTCCGGAGTAGGAGCGACGCCCAGGCCGTCAAGAGCACTGTCAACCGCAGCATGCAAACCAGTGTCTGCTGTTGTAGCTGGGAGATAGACCCCCGAAGGGTCACCATCTCCTCGGACATCAGCTGAGCCGCGTTCTCAGCCTCCATTTTCTGGCGCCGCTCCCGCTCCAGCTCAACTTTAAGGGCGGCGACCTCATCCCGGAGTGCATTCCGCTTTTTCCGGAGGCGGGTCTCGGACTCACGGCTGTCGTCGCGTTCACGACGAAGCCGATGCGACTCAGCGCACTCATGGTTGAGATCCTGCTCCATGCGAAGCAGCCGGTTACGCAGCTGCTCTGTCTCTTGGAGCAGCTCCTGGATATGGCTGACGCGCTGCGCAAGATCTTCCTGAACGCGCCTGGCCTCGACGTCACCCTCTTCTTGCCTGCTCAGGAGGTCCAGGTACCTTTCCTCCACAGACTCGACATCGTTGATGGCATCCCTCAGCCGGATGCGCAGGTCCTGGATCGTCCCCGTTGCCTCCTCCCACCGGGGGTGCTGCTGGTACAAAAGCCGAGACTTCACCCGGCCAATCCGCAGCGACGCCTGATCAACATGCAACTTGGAGGTGAGCTGAGGGCCCCAAGACTTATGAGGGAAAAGCACAAGCTAAAATACCTGGTAAAGCGTTGTTGCCTGCCCAAGCCTCGCCGTCATGGCAGTGACATCGCGGCTCATAGCCGTCATCAAGGATTCGAAGGAGGCAAGGACCTCCCTCTCGGCGTGATCGTCGATCACTAGGGGCTCTGCCTCTGGATTGTGGGGGTCGGAGAATTCCAGCCGGGATTCCCCCAGGGGGAGCCCCGACACCCTCAACCGCTGTCTTGGCATCACCCCCTGCACCTGAAGACGACGGCTCACCGCTCGGCTGGCTGGGGTAGGGGAGAGGCGCGGCACCTTGGTCGCCCGCCTTGTCTCCCCTAGCATCGCGCACTTCCCCCGTCATAGGGGCCGCCGGGGACAAAGCTGTCGGAGGCTCGAGCCTCCGAAGCTCCTCGTCCCGTGGGCCTTGCGTCAGAAGCAAGACCCCCTCCGTCCTCACCATCGGCGGCTCCGCCCCCACGGGTTCCGCTGGGGGGCGGAGCCACGAAGGGCGCCAGTAGCGTAGCCTCCGCCCGGCGGACGAGGGGGCAGGATGCAACCCCGCCGGCCTCCTGCCGTTTCCTCGGCGCCTTTTGGGCGCAAATGCGAGCCGCCCAGGAGTCCGGACTTGACTACAATAAGAGAAAGGGGCTGTGATCAAAACCAAGCTCGCACGTGTACAGAACAAGACAGAGAACCTGGTTGGAAGCTTACCTCCTGGGCGCGGAGCGCGGCCTTTTAGGGGTCGGCCCCATCGACGCCGTCTCCGCGGCGTCAGGACAAGGGCGTTTCCCCTTGTCCTTGACGTTCTGTCCGCCCGTCGCGGCCGAGCCCATCCCGCTCGTGGCAGGTTGTGCGCCTTCACAGTCTGCACCCTCGGCGGCTGCTGGCACAATGAGAGAAGGGTCGGGGCACACCGACCGCACCTCCTCCGTTGCCACGGGCGCAACATCGGCAGGGTCGGAACGACCTGACTCTCCCCTCCCGGGGGCCATCGCCTGACTCAGCGGCTCCAGGGATGGACCCTAAGACCCATCACGAGCACGGCCCCCACGGTGCGGGCCATCTCGTCAAGATCCTGGGGCTCGTCCCCAGCTTGCTTCTCCTCCTCCTTCTCCTTCTCCCCCTCCATGTCGTCGGAGGCGGGGGCCTGTGGGCCGCCCGCTGCACTACTGTGCGGGGAAGGGGGACCGGATCCTCCTTCAGGGGAAGGTTCGGGGGCTGATACGGTGAAAGCAAGTTAGCAAGAATGTAAAACAAATAAAAATTAAGCCACAATGTGCTTACGAAGTTCACGGAGCCGGCGTCTGGCTTCATCGGGGGCTGGCCCGGCACCGACGACTCCAAAGGAATCAACGAGCCGGAAGCATCCTTCGGGGCTGCCAGCAAGTGCCGGAGCCGCCTCGTAGCCGCGGTGGATGAAAGGGGCCGCCCCGGAGCACGGTGCCGACGAGCTCCGCGTCGGGAACCATCTCCCACATCCGAAGGCGGCGCGACATCAAAGGCGCCACCCTTTGCCGGAGCCAGTCATCCACTATGCCCGTCCCAGTAAGGCCGTGGCCCTGCAGAATCTTGATGGCCTCCAGGTGGTGCTCGAGCTTCTCGATCTCCTTGTCGTTCACCCCGTAGCCCCACCGCCGAGGGCGTTCTCCGAACGTAACGCCGGAGAAATCGGGGAGTGGCGCCGTCTCAGAGTTCTTGAGGTAAAACCACCCCGAGTGCCACCCACGGTTCGACGTGGACATCTTCAGATCCACATAGTGCTTCACGCGCTCCCCGCGGAGAGCGATGCCGGCGCACCCCGCAGGAAGCGCGCGCTCCGGCAGCCCATCTCTCTCCTTCGCCCATCGCTTCTGCAGCCGCGCGGCGAAGAAGTACTTCCAGAGGCCGTAATGGGGAGGAATCCCCAGGTACCCCTTGCACAGCGCGACGAACACCGCCATGTGCAGAATCCCATTCGGATTCAGGTGGTGGAGCTCGACGCCGAAGTGAAGAAGCATCCCACGCACAAAGTCGTGAACAGGAACACCGAGTCCCCGCTCGTGGAAGGCCGTGAACGAAACGATGTACCCCATCGGCGGCCGAGGGGAATCATCCTCGAAAGGTATGATCCACTCCTTCGCCTCCGTCAATGGCGACAGGACACCCTCCGCCACTAGGCGCTCCATTTCCGGCATCGCCACGGAGCTGCGCGGCCATGGGAGCGCGTCTCCACCTGCCATCACGACGAGCAGTAGATTGTGGGGGGAGGTGGAAGAACCGCTTGGTGGTGGTGGCGGCGGAAGAAGGAACGCACGAGGCGAAGGAAGGGCTCGGGGGTTTTTTCTCCTGGCTTTGGATGGAAGGCGCAGATGCGACTGGGAGACTCTCTCTCTCTCCCCCTCCCAACGTCTTAAAAAGGAGGAAACCGCCCGTTCGGCCGCCTTCCAGGTCATGGGCGGTGTGGCCCAGGCCCACCAAGGACTGAATAGGCAGGAGCACGCCTCCTGGCCGCATTAACTCCGCCCAGCGGCGCACGGGTGTCAGCCCACGCATACTGACTGTTCCGTCCCGTCCCATCACGGTCTTGTGCCGCCCGTCACGGCGCAATCCCCCTGGAAACTTCGGGCTCCGCGTTGACTACAGAGGGGACGGGGCGGCGCGCTTGTGGAACAGGCTACGACGAGTAGCCGTAATCATAGCTACTGGGGTCGGATAGGAATCCAGGGGCGTTCTGTCTGTTTTCGGACCCTCTGCGAAAAACCCTAACGATGCCCGGCGCCATGGCTCTTCGACGAGCGAGAAAATGCTGACAGAGGCCCGAATGCTATCTGCTCATTCAAGCGGCACGAGCACCGTCAGAGTTGGAAACAACAAAAATACGGGCGGCAAACTCAAACGTTCATGACAGATACTTTGGAGTGAGCATTGATTCGAAATGCTGATTACAGATTAAGGGCTAAGGACGCCAAACTGGCGCCCCAAAACACAAAAAGCCGTCCTGGCGGCACTATACAAAAGCCATCGGCATGGCTCCCCTAACCTACGACCGCCACCGGCGCCAGCGACATGACCTCCAAGAAGACCATGGAGATCAACCCATGTGCGCCGGCTGGGTTGGGCGTCGCAGAGAAGCCACGACGACTAGAGAGGCCCCGCGGCACCTCAGGGCGCATCGCGGATCACCTCATCCGCCGGCACCTCCTACACAACGGCGTCAGCGGCATCAAGATACTGGCGCACTAAGTGCTCCAGGTCCCCGATGCGCTCACCCTCGGGGAGCTCGATGTAGTCGAGGTCGACCCGAGAGCGGCGGTGCGCCACCGCCCTGCGGACGCCTGCCCCACGGCGGACGCCGTAGGACACCAGGTCACGGACACGACCAAGCACGCGGCTCAGCCGCTCCGTCAGGGTGCCCCCGGGCGCCCGGACATAGGCCACGATGGCCTTAACCGTCGGGCGCATGGCCTAGAGCTCGGACTCCAGCTCTGCCACGCGCCTGTCGGCATCCTCCAGGTTGGCCCGGGAATCGTCCGCCTCCTCCTCCGTGCAGGTGAGCGCAACGAGGACCGCATTGAGGCGGGCCTGGAGTTCGTCCGAGGACCTAGCTCCGGCCCTAGCTCCGGCTCCTTCGCCAGACTCCGCGGTGCTCCCGCGACCAGCGCCACCGGTCGAGAGGAGATGGCGAGGGATGGGAACGCTGGAGAGCACCCTGCGAGAACGAAGATCCAAGATCGTTCAAGAAACTATCCTCTGATCAAAACCCCGATTGAAGCAAAAACCCTCTATTCGGCTAGCCACATTGGACTTACCCCGGAATACGGCGGCGGCCCCGAGGCAGCTCCTCCGATGAGCCCTCCGCCGGGCGCTTCCCGTGGTCCATACCTCACTGCTGCTGGTGGTGGAAGGAAGGAGAAGAGGAAGGAAGGGCTTGAGACCGGAGCTCTTAGCAGAGATGGAGAGACGAATGAGAGACTCCACTCGTCCCACCCTTCTCCTCCTTTAATAGGTGGCCAACACCGGGATTGGATCTGAGAAAACGCCCCTTGGCGTTCCACGTCGCCCACTACCCTGTTCGTGGCATTAGTGGCGGGGCGGCGGAAGAGAAACCGCCGCGTCGTGCGCCCCGAGACTGTTCTCACCATTGGCCACGAAGCCTCTGGGCTCCGCTGCCTCGGGCGCCGAAATGGGATGCGCAAAGACCGAAACGCCCCTGCAGCGAATAAGGAAAAATCAGTAAGGGCTCGGAGGCTAAGGTTGATGCGTGTACCCATACGCAAATTATTGTGACGACCCTAGACCGATTCATCTGCACTTTCTGAAGGGTCCGCGAGACACGATCTGAGCCTCTACAGGAGTGCACCACTCCTGTAGAAGACTCGGGGGCTACACCGGCGGAGTGTGCTTCGCGCACCCCGGATTGACTCTCGGGGACGACTTTCTTTCTCCTTCGACAAGCGGCTCGGCCACGAAGAGGACCCCATGGCTCCACTCCGTGCTCGGGGGGCTACCTGTCGAGGGTCAAAACCATGGCCCTCTAAAGGCCCGGTTAAAACAGCCCTTGAAAGAAAACAAACAATCAGGCCAGGACGGGCGCACTTACAGCCCGGCCCACGAAAGCCGGGAAGCAAGTACGTTCCTGGCCCAGTAGCGACTAGCTGAGGCCTTCTAGCGCCCGTGGGATGAGGCCGCCACCTGAAGGTTGACCCTCTAAGCAATCTCCGATTCGCCCGACCCCTTCCCGCCGAGGGGGGGTCGGAGGTTGACCCCGCCCTGTGAACAAAAGCTAGGGGCGTACCATGCGAGAACCATAAATGCGTGCAAAACCATACAAAGGAATCACGCGGTTTTCGTGGCAGGTACGGGGACGCACCGCCACCCCCACATCTAAACAGTGGGAAACGGGACCCCCAAGTAACCCGTGGGTCTTGCGTTGCCCCCACGCCTCCAACCTGACAAATATGATGCTGGCCCCCTGTGCCGTGCCGGTACGAGCGGCCGCCCCGTGTAGGCGTCTCCGCCGGAGGCGCCGGGTTTCGTACCTCCCCACCGCCGGTCGCCTTGATGGAAAAGGGAGCACGGGAAAGGAAGCCCTGCTCGTACCGACACCGTGGCCTACGTACCATAAAAACGGCTGCTCTGACCACTTTGCAGGAAGGACCGGGCGCACCAGGAATCAACCCTGCCTGTCCGGCGCCGGTGCAGTCTACGCCCCTACACTTGAAGCTTTGACCCCCAGCGTTCATCGTCAAATATGCTATCCCGGTGTCCTCAGGTATAGCCCTGAGCACCTAAAAGGCTATAACGTCAAGGAGGAGACTTGCGGAAGGAAAAGGCGACATCAACTAGAGTGCCTCCGACACCTGTCCGAATGGCCAACGCCTCACTCATCACGACCTCCTGATTCCCACACGGGCTTGCCCTTCCCTGTGAGCTTCCCTTCGAACTATAAAAGGGAGGACTTGGGCAACTGAGCACGTGTGTGTCTACCACCCACTCTAACTCCACATACGAAACAAACTCGAACCCGAACCTAGATTCGCACAGAGACTTGGGAAACTCTCCCTCTCTCGACCCCTCTTGTACTGCCCCAAACAAGCTCTCGAGTAACACGGTCTCGCTCTCACTGGACGTAGAGTGATTTGCCTGAACCAGTATACATCGTCGTGTCCACTTGAGAAACCATCCAGCGGATAAGTGCGCTCTCTTTTCGATTACTCGTTGGTGTTCATTCTTGACTCCGACACATAAAATGATAAGATTTAGTACCGTAGTTTATTCCTAGCTTTACAATTAGGGATGACAACCTAGTTTCACAGTTAGGAGTAAGGGTAAAGAGGTTAGTGGCTAGTTGCTAAAGGCAAGTTAATTAATACCAACATTTTCAGTGTCATTGCGTGGGATAAAGATTTGGGTTTATTGCAGTGACGTTAGAAATGCCAACAAGCATTTTTGGCGCCGTTGTCGGGGAAGGCTAGTAAACTTAGGAAAAGTATTGATAACCATATGCACCACAATAAGATCGATCACCCAATGGGCCTCTAACTCAAACAGGCTTACCCTTGTTTCGTCTACTTATGTATCTTATGCAGGGTAATGAATGAATGAATGGTTTTTGATCTCCCAGACAATTACACTGAAGATCCAGAGAAACTCTTAAGAAGAAGGAAGTTTGCAAGAACGAGGGGCATTTTTGAATCACCATCAAGAACACCCCCACTAAAACTTGTTCTTCACAAGAGCAAGCTCCATCATCCGAAGGAGAAGAATTAGAAGGATTAGAAGTTGACACCAGTTTTTCAAGCCATGGCTGAGAAGACACTACGTGAATTCTCTGCTCCAACAACCGCCAACATCCGTACTGGACCTAATGTCGATATCGGAAACAATGGATTTGAGCTCAAGCCTGCGCTTATCACTATGGTGCAAGCTAATCAGTTTTGTGGAAACGCACATGAAGATGTAAGTGCACACTTACAACAGTTTCTGGAGATATGCAGCACCTTCAAGATCAAAGATGTACCAAAGGATGCTATCTTACTTCGCCTATTTCCATTTTCACTGCTAGGAAAAGCAAAACTGTGGTTTTATAACAACAAGGCAACCAACATTACATGGGACAAATGCTCTACTGCTTTCCTGGCCAGATTCTTTCCAACAGGCAAGACCCCCGCGCCTTTGCGTGGGAAGATCTCAAGCTTTTCAACAGCAACATGATGAATCGTTCGCCGAGGCATGGGAACGCTTTCAAGATTATATCGCAGAATGCCCTCATCATGGAATGGAGGATTGGCTACTTATGCAGATTTTCTATCATGGGCTAGTCTCTAGCACTCGTGAGTCTATGGATCTTTGCGGTTGGAGGAGCTTTCCCTGTCACTTAAGCTCGCCAATGCAACAACACTTGTTGAAAAGATGGCCTCAAATCAAAGTTGGACTGAAGAACGCACTCAACCCTCGTAAGAGGAGGAGGCACTCATCATCTCAAGGAAGTCAATACATTCACTGAAAAGCTAGACCTCATCATGAAGAAGCTCGAAGATAGAGACACTGAAAAGAGAGGGGTCATGCACATTAATGGTTCCTACATGAATTGTGAAGAATGTGGAAACATAGGATACTCATCAGTCAAGCGTCCACGAAATCCAAGAGGTCGTGAACTATAACAACAATAACACCAACAACCGTCCTCAACAAGGTCAAGGATGGAACCAATCAAATCAAGGATGGAATCAGCAACCACGACAAGGTAATTTCCAAGGTAACAATAATTACAGCAATTATAATTTACCACCTTTACGAGACCTAGTTGCTGGTCAATCTAAACTGCTAGACCAAATGTTTAAAAAGGTAACTTTGAATGATAAAGCTTTAGAAAATATAAACACTAAACTGGATACCTTTGCTTTACGCTATTAAAAATCAACACAGCTTCAATAAAATGTTAGAATCTCAATTAGCTCAATTAGCAGCTGCTGTTCCTCCAATGGAAAAAGGTAAGGCTCCGGGCCAATTAGAAGATTTAGAAACTGTAAATCTTGTCGATATTCACAATGCAGGTCATTACTACACCCAACCAGCGGATGTGCAGTGGGTTGACCACTCCCTGAGAAGAAAGGAGACCCTGGAAGGCCTGCCATTCCTATTTCCATAGGATGTCACACCTTTCCAGAGGCTATCTATGATTTCGGCGCAAGTGTCAACATTATGCCCAAGGTAATTTATGAAAAGATTCTAGGAGATCCTTTGTTGTACACAACCATGCGTTTGCAGCTTGCAGATCAGTCTATTTGCTACCCCGAAGGAGTTTTAGAAGAAGCTATTGTTCGAGTGGGACAATCCTATATTCCCGTTGACTTTGTAGTCATGGAGACTGAAGGAGATGAAAGGGCACCCATCATATTGGGCCGACCATTCTTATGCACAACTAAAGCCATCATCTATGCGGAGCACGCCAAGATTGTGTTTTCCATCAAAAACAAAAAGGAGAAGTTCTCATTCAAGAACCATATCCTCACAACCCCCGCATTCCCACAGAAGCCATATGAGCAAGCCCAACAACCAGCTGAACCCAAGAAGAAGAAAAATAATAGAAGAAGGAGGAAGAGTGAGCTCAGTCAGATTCCAGAAGAGACGGTTCAACTAATCAATTCGGTTAACACCGAATACGACCACCTGCTAGCACCACCATACATTGTCAAACAGAGAAGACCCAGGAGTCCTGACTATTGAATGCACAATTAAGCAAATGGTTTTTTCGAAGACCTTTTGTGACACTGGATCAGGGGTCAACGTCATGTCAAAGGTAGCATACAACTATTTATTTGGTGATGAACCGTTATACCCAACCTATATACAATTTGCGGATGGCGGACCTATCAACAAGATTCCCAGAAGGCATAGCAAAGAATGTCGTGGTAAAAATTAAAGATTATTATATACCTGCAAATTTCTTGGTTCTTGACATGCGGGAAGATGACAATACATCTATCATTTTGGGAAGACCTTTCCTCAACACCGCCAATGCAATCCTCTACATGAGATCCGGACAAGTTCACTTCCACCTCTCCGTGGGAAAGGTACGTTGCGACTTCAATAGTTACACTAACAATAATTCGCCCCAGAAGATTCGAAATAGGAGACGCCAATCTCGCCGTAGAGCGAATTTACTCTCAAAGAAGGAAGGAGAAGACTATCCTAGTGAAGCTACAAGGTACGAGAATCAAATCACTAAACAAGAACCTCGCTGGAGCGAATGGGACAAAGAAGCCGAGAGAATGGAGCAAATTGCTAAGCAAGAAGCAAGAGAAATACAAGAACAAAATCAAAGATGGTTGGAAGAGAATAAAGAGACATCATTGCAAGATGGAGAACTGTGCGAGGCTTCCTCGGACAACGAATCCTACAAGTAAACTCTTTCCAACCTAGTCTTGTCGGTAGACTTTAAATTCCGCACCCTTGCCATAAGGTAATAATGTTAGTTATCTAATTACTTTAGTACATTCATTCTTTTGCATGTTAAAAAAAATAAAAATCTCTTATTACTTTATTATAAAACTTTAAAAAGCTCCAAAGGATTAGACTTATGGTTTACCCCGTAAGAATATTCACTACGGTAGCATAAAAACATTATAAATAGAAAAGCACAAAAAATATAAGAATCATGTTACACATTCTGCTCATAAATATAATTAATTACTTATCCGGGCTGACCGCTAACCCATTATCATATTCGAGCCTCGAGTTTTGGTTTTCTTGTTGGAGTATACATTTGCAGGATTATACAATTAAAGAGTGAGACAGTCGGTGGGTCACCTTTGCTAAGCTTACTCTAAAAAGATCATTCAAGCGAAATATGGCAAACATCTAGCTTGGGGAGGAGCATCCCCTAGTTATCAGGTAACTATACCTATGCGATTTATCGAGTACGTCTTATAGTTATAAAATACTAAAAAAATAGGTGGGCACATGAAGGTCCACATCTGTTGAGTCTTTTAAGAGTCTTTAGTTAAATAAAATCTGAAAAGCAATAAAAAGAAGTCTTAGTTAATGAGAGTGTGTCTAGAGTCAACTATGAACTAGGAGTTTTTGTTTTGGAAATGATAAATAGTTGCTCTGCTAGAATTCCTTCAAAAACCTAGTTTTCAACCTTGAGTTCTCCTAAGTTTCCTAAGTTTTGGACATGATTGCTTTAACTTGATAATTTACTCTGAATCTAAAACTTGTGGAGTAATATGCTTGAGCTAAGTCTAGGTGATTGACGGATATGATATAAGAAAGTTTGAGCTGCTATTTATCTTATTCTTAATGAAGCTAAATTTTGGAGATTTATCTTTTAAAAATTTCAAACCCTTACATGATGAGCTCTTGTATGACAAAGTTGAATTCCTACCAAAGCCATATATGATACATATTTAGATTAGGAAACCTTTGCTCATTTATGCTACTTGCTTTGTATTGAGTTTAGTCAACCTTTGTCGTATACTTAAGAGAGTCTTGTCATACTTTTAAAATCAAGATCACTCACACACTCCATCCACATATGCATTACTCTCACCTTGAGAGTAGACGCAACCATTTTCCACTTTTATCCATTTCGCCTCAAAAATGTTTTTTGCTCCTACTACGGGAGAAAACACCCAAAAATATATAATAACCCCTAGGACAGCCTTTGTTTATCTGCTCTAAGTTCTTTATTGTTATCTCTTCAATCAATTATTGTATCTAAGGATGCATGTGGCTAAAAAAAAGAGAAGAAGAAAGAGAAGAAGAGGGGAGTAAAAGATGGACAAGCGTCCCAGCATCAAAATAATGGGTACTCAAATGCCCGCCTCCCTATAAAAAAAAGGGAGAGAATAAAGATAGCCCATGTTTTCCTGAGAAGTTCTGAGGTCTAAGAAAGAAGAGAGATTCATTTTAAAGAGCAAAAGTAGAATTAGAATTAGCCACCACATATACACCTATCCACTATATTCCACACACATGCACATCTTGGTTTGATTGTATGACTCGATTCTCTATAGATCTATTGTTTGACTACAATATATGAATTGCGAGTATGTTTATCCTTGTTAAATGCCACTCCTATAAACTCTACTATAATCCTTAGAATTAGAAAGGCATGACATCATGAATGACTCAGTGAGATCCACAAATACCACATATTTTGAGAGACTGAGGGTGTCATACAATTAAGCTCTGAGTTTTATTGCAAAAACTTGCAAAATCTCTGGAACATTAGTTGAGTAAAAGAATTTGAGACATAGTGCTTGACTTGATTGTTCTATCTTTCAATTACTCAAGACCCACGTGAAGGTTAAAAGCTCTACAGTTAAAGGTAATATGGGTGAGTTTGAGAGTTAGAGCAATTTTATTTAATCCAGAGGAAATTTTTGTTCGAAAGCATGTGTGCTTGTCAGAATGAAAGTATTATAGCAACTCCTGATCCAACTCTAGGTTTTGCTAACGGACTAGCAAAAGGTAAGCTTGGGGGAGTTGTTGACGGTGGATAGCGTCAACATTTTATATATCGAAAGGCATGAAACACACATCAATATCTAGAAGGCTAGGGGTTTATCTAACAATTTCCACGAGTTTTGGTGATTTATCAATTTTCAGGGACTGAACCAGAAAACACCAAAAAAGGGGCATAACTACAGATCTACATCACGGAATTATCCAAAACTCAGGAATACACCAAACTACTCTAGAAGGATCCAGAAGACACCGGAGCGAAGGAGAGGCAAGGCCACCTCCAGGTGGGGCCGGCCGGCCCCACCTGCCAGGCCGGCCGGCCTCCTGGGAGGAGAACCCTCTCCCCCCTTCTGGAGTCTTCTTCCACCGCCTTTGAGGATCAATCTCAGCCCTATATGAAGTCGGTTTGATCAAACGGCTGTCGTGCATCCCACCGAGCTATATAAACGGAGCCAGACCTCCCCCTGAAAACCCTAGCTAACGAATTCATTCATTCCATCTCGAGATATTTGGTGATCAAGTCATCTAGAGCTTCAAGTTCTAGTTCCACATAGCCTTCTAGTTCATAGTTTAGCCTAGTTAGATCTAGAGTGGAGGAAGTCAAGTTCTTCATCAATCTTGGATTCCCGATGTTGTCAAGAAGAGAAGAGTTTGGTATAGTTCTTAAGCTTTTCTTTCTTATTGTAATATCTACGTTGTACGATCATTACTAGCAACATTATTTTTCATTATTATATTCTTGATTGCATTGTTCATTGTCTACTTTAATATGTCTAGTATAGTTAGTTTGCTATTATATTCATGCACTGGTTCGTATAGCGCTCATCTATTCAATTGCATGGTGAGTGGTAGGCAATATGTAGACGTGGTGTCTAGATGCTTTGCTTATCTGCGAATATCCCCAGTCGTGCCGGGTAGTGAGGTAGATCGTGGGTGTGACAGACCCATTGAGTCCTTTGTAGGCCTTCCCCCGTACGGTAGATTGGTAGAGTGGGATTGTCAGGTTAAGAGGAGGTTCCTGTACTCATATTCTCCTGTACATTGCTCCGATGTGTTAGGGAACTATAGTAGTATAACTTAGCCATGATTGTTAGACATACTTGCACTAAATGGAGTAGCTTTGACTGTAGCTTGAATACTTAGGAGTTATTTCTCTATTACCTGATTAGACAAATGCTGACATGATTAGAGTGCTGTGATGGGATTAGTATTATTAGGAGATGATTTATCATATTGATCATATTTATCATATTTATCAGTTATCTATTATTTATCTTGTGACACCTTCCTGTTATTGAGGAGAGAGTTGACATTGGCTACATCTCTTATTCACTGCATATATAAGTGTTATCAATACTATAGAGTAGCTTCTTAGCAATGCCTTCCCAGTGGTAAAATATAAATGACAACCTGGTAATACTCTAGATAAAATGCTACAATGGTACAATTAGCTGTCCACTTGCAGAATTATTCTTAGTTTATATTTATCTTTATTTCTGCCTAGTCACATAAAATGATAAGATTTAGTACCAGAGTTTATTCCTAGCTTTACAATTAGGGATGACAACCTAGTTTCACAATTAGGAGTAAGGGTAAAGAGGTTAGTGGCTAGTTGCTAAAGGCAAGTTAATTAATACCAACATTTCTAGTGTCATTGCGTGGGATAAAGATTTGGGTTTATATTCCATCGGGGCGACCGCTGTGGGAAGGTACAAAATCCGGTGCCCTTGGCGGATTTGTACAGGGGGATGCCCTACGATACGGCATGGTGCGGGGAATCTCATACCGTATATGCGGGGGTAGAAGCATGGGGGCAGCAAGAGACCGTGGGTTACTTGAGGTCCCGTTCCCACTACCAGTGCAGGGGTAGCGATGGCCAGCTGGCGTCCTCGTGCCCCTTCACGGAATCGTCTGATTCCCCAGGTACACCGCGTGCGTACAATGGGTCACGTGATACACCTTGGTTGGTATTCACGGGGACAGGGTCATCCCTCCGACCCTCCTTAGTGGAAGGGGTCGGACGGAGATTGGAGGGTCGCTGGAGGTCGAGCTCGGGTGGCGTATATCCTCATCCGTGTGGGCCTGGGGAGGCCTTGGTCATGTAACCAATCAGTCATTCTTTGTGCCGGGGCGTCAATTAGCCTTAGGCTCGTAGGCCGGGCTACAAGTGCGTCGATCCTGGCTTGGTAATTTTGCCTTTTAAGGGCCGTTTCTTAGGGCCCTTAGAGGGACCGTGGTTTTGACCCTCGGCGGTAGCCCACGAGCGCGGTGGAGCACGAGGGTCCTCTTTATCTTGAGCCGTTTGTCGGAAGGAACAGCCCGAGGCGGAGGGTTGATCGGGAGTCGGTCGGGGTACTGGTGGCCTGGCGTAGAATGTAGCCGAGCCTTACTGCCGGGGTGGTACACTTATGTAGAGGCTCAAATATATCGGGGAATTCTCCAAAGGGGTTACATGTGCACGGGGTCGTAATGGTGGCGCACTGAGCACAAGCACCGGCCATAACCCAGAGGCCCTCCAACCGAAGAATAGCGTGTACCCATCGGTGAGTGGTAGCAGCGTCGGGAGCAGGACAGGTGTTACGTGAGCGATTTCGACTTACGCCTTTTTAACTTCCCATTTAGCCACGGGGCGTTTTTTAGTCTTTGTATGTTCCATTTTTGGCGCCAGGCCGGAAGGCCGAGGCCATTGGTGAGGGCCGTCTCGGGCGCGCGGCGCGATGGTACTTCTTCCGTCGCGGCGCTAATACTACCACGAATCGAGGGAAGTGGGCGGCGTGGAGCGCCCGAGGGACGTTTTATCAGATCTGCCCAGGCGTCGGCCGCCTATAAAAGATAAGCCGCGGGGGCGAGAGGAGTCACTCATACCTCTCCTCGCCACCGTCTGAGCTCCGGCCACTAGCCTCTCCTCCCTTTCCTTCTTCTTCTTCCAGCTGTCGGAGAGAAAGAAAGGGATGGATCGCGGAAGCGCCAGTGGAGAGCCTGGTCGGAGGAGGCTGCCTCGGAGCCGCCGCCGTGATACGGGGTAATCTTACGTAGGACGGTCAAGAAGAGGGGTTTTCTTCTTTAACCGGCGCCTTGATCGAAGGGTTTTTGAACTGATCTTGAATCTCCGTTCTTGCGGGGTGCTCTCTAGCGTGCCCATTCCCCGCCACCTCCTTTCGGCCGGAAGGCCGGCATTTTGTAAGTCCTTTGCTCAAGGGAGGCGCCAAGGGGACCAGCAAGGGGACCAGGCTGGGTCCGTGTGTTCGGGCTCCAAGCCGCCTCGATGCGGCCCCAGTCGCACTCGGACACGGAGGAGGAGGCGGAGGGCGTGGGCCAATCACGGAGGACGCCGTCGAGCGCGTGGCGGAGGCTGGAGGCCTAGCTCCAGCTCCAGCTTCCCCGGCGATCGAAGCCATTTTGGCCTATGTCGGGGCTCAGGAGACTGGCCGGGGCGGCTAGGCCATGTTCTGGTCGTATCCGTGACACAGTGGCCCATGGTGTGCACCATGGGGCGGCATCACTGTAGCGGTGGTGCACCGCCGCTTCCGAGTCGACTTAGGGGGTTCATCGAGGCTCTGAGGGTGAGCGTGTTAGGGACACTGGAGCATGCAGTGCGCCATATACGGGCGACGCCCGGCGGGCCGTCGTGGAGGAGGTGACGATGGAGGAGGTGATCTGCGACGCACCACGAGGCATCGTGGGGTCTTCGGTCGGCGTGGCTTCACCGTGGCGCTAGTCCAGCTGGTGCCCATGGGTTGATCTCCATGGTCTTCTTGTCCCTGCAGGGGCGCCGCCATCTCGGGACGAAGTCCATCCGGCGCTTCGTGTTCCGCCCGGACTCGGCCGTCGGCGGTAGTCGTAGGTTTGGAGAGCCATGCCGGGCTTTTATGCAGTGCCGCCAAGGCGGTTATTTTTTTGCTCACAGGGCACCAATCTTGGAGTTCGAGCTTTAGTTTTGTAATTAATACTATGAAAATGCTCACCGCAGCTCATCTATCATGTTCATCTAAGTCTATTGCTTGCATCTCCGTTGTTCAGCGATCTTGGCGTTCGTGCCGTTCGGGACAGTAGGTAGCGTTTGTGCTTGCCTTAGGGTTTTCTTGCTCATCGAAGAGCCATGGCTGGATCCGGTTAGGGGTTTTTTCACGAGAGGGTGCGGAAGTGGATAAAATGCCTCGGATTCCTTTTCGACCCTAGCGGTCATGATAACGGCTACTCACTTTGTAGCCTGCCGTGTAGGCGCGCCGCCCGCCCCTCATGCGGTCAATGCGAACTGAAGCTATCTGGCGGATCACACGGTGACGGGTTGCTGGGGTTGTGGCCGGGACAGGCGAGAGGCAAATGCACGCGTGGGTGGGGCGATGTAACACCCCTGGTGTTATGATTCAATTCACAAACTGATCATGTCATCATCATGCATAAATATAAAGCATTAAGGCATAAATACATTTCATGTTTATTTTGACATGTGATATTGCATGTCTGCTTAAGATATTTCATGAAATAATGTTAATTATAGTAATTAAGTTCAATTCTTAGAATTAAATTCTTAGGATTTAATAATAAATGGATTGTCATTAATAAAATTGATCCAACTTTGTGCCATTGATTGGGATGATGTTTGTACTATAAAACTGTTGTATTGGTTGATTTGTTTGTTAACTAGTTGACCACTAATTAAATTCCAAAGTTGGCTAACCAAAAATTAATTTTTAAATTCTATTTCTTTCTTCCTAAATTCAAAACTTTTCAACCAGTCCGAATCAGAGGATGGACTTTAAAACAAAGTTTAAAGAACGCACCAAGTTGGACAACTTTTATTTTGGAAATTTTTGAAGTGGCTACTTTCCATATCACCATGTGTCCTTTGTCACAGTAGAGAATTTCAATTTGTCTTCTCTACTCTCCTTCTCCATTCATGAGCTTGCCACCTCTCTTCCCTTCTTGCATTTCCCTATGCCACCTATTCCTCCATGAGTCATGGTTCTTGACGCTTCTTTCATTTTCTCCATGCCACCTCTCTTTCCATGTGTCATGGTATAATTAATTGAAGTGGAGAAATCACCATGTGTCATAGTTCTTGACCCTTCTTGCATTTTCTCTATGCCACCTCTCTTTCCATATGTCATGGTATGATTAATGGAAGAAGAGGAATCAAATTTCTCATGCCACCTATCCCCCATGTGTCATGGTTCTTGGCCCTTCTTGTATTTTCTCCATGCCACCTATCCCCCCCATGTGTCATGCTTTGGTTAATTGAAGTGGAGAGATCAAACCTTCCCTCTCTTACTCCCCCTCCCTATATATATATATCCCTTGCTCTCCATTGTAAAGTAGGAGTAGGGACAAAGCAAGCAAGTAGTAGGCAGCCATCATCCCAACTCCATTCCCTGCCAGTGCTGCTCCTCCCTTGCTCCTTCATCAAGCCGGCCACTACTTTCCTTTCATCACACCGCTACTCTGGCCAAGCACAGCAGCTCTTGTAAGTGATTATTTCTATGTAGTAAACCAAGTTTTCTATGGATGAGCTGAATACAAAAGTTGTAGTTAACTTCCATAACCTGCTTGTCCTAGAATTTCATGATTTTAGGCCTGATAGTTTAAGAGTTATAGATTTTATAAACTCCCTGTCAAAATTCTGTTGTTTCCTGAATAGATCTGAAAGAATGGATTGTTTGGCTTAGTTAGCTTGTGAATCACCTTTTGGTCATAATTAGAAAATTGTAGTGTTTTTCATAAGCTTTTTAAAATGTCTTGGATCACTAATTTTGGTGGACTGTAGCCCTGGGTATGAGCATGATTAATTCAGGGACAGATTCTGTCCTAATTCTGGACAGAGTTGATTCCCTGGGTTATTTGACTTGGTTAATGATTAAATCAATATGAGATGATAATAACAAAGTTGTAGACAACTTTATTATCTTTCCAAAAAGTCTAAGAACTCCTTTACTGGATGTCGATCTCCAGTTATAATTAAAAGAAGTTGAGGCTTGCTGCTGTCCTGTTTTGTTTCTATATTTTGAATTGATTGCTTGATCTATGTAACCTTTGTGTGCTTAAGGAGTTTAGTAATACCTTCAATGGTAAAGCTTGTCATGACTGAAATATCTTGAATTTAATTAAATATTACCCAACTTAAACTAATAGTGCTTCACTAGCTAATTAAGTTTGTTTACGTTCAAGTGTGCAATTGTATGCCCTCATCATGCATCATGTCATGCATCCATCTTAAAGCATGCATCATTTCATTACGCGTAGTTCACGTGAATGAGAAGGCCATGTTGATCAAGTATCGAAGAAGGTGTTTCCATCAGTGGTATTGGCGCCACCTGACATTGGTGATCCGTCTGCGATACTAACCTTCCCTGCAACACAGGCAAGCCCCGGAGCATAAACCTCTTTTTCTTGTGTTTTTGAAAAGCTTACACAATTGCTTTATATTTCATGCATGAATCGGATAATTAAAAGTTAGTAAACCACTTGATGCATTACTCACCTTATCCTTGACACCTTATCCAAAAATCCTTTTAGTGGAATAGGTTAGTGATGCTTAGCCATGCTTAGTAAAAAGGTCTAATGGGGAGTTGTCATTTGCTATGAGCCTTGCTCAGGAAATGTCCTGAGAAGTGATGACTCGGTCATTCGATCTAGTACCTCTCTCAGGTACAAGTAAGTGAGATGGATGATTACATGGAGACCGGACGGGTGGCGTGCACTGTGTGATGATCAGTGTAGTGCTCCATCTGTGTCGATTAAGGACCGTTCCGATGTAGGCCTGTGTGGTTGAGACTTTGCAGTACTGGCCACATACTCCGGTAAGCCTGTGTACCTTGGCTAATCTAGTTTGAGAATGGATCCCTGCGCACTGGGAGTGGAGAGATGGCGAGAGTAGCGTGTACCCACCCTATGAGTCCACAGGTAGGGATGGCACATGAGTCCTGAAGGGATGGCATGCGAGTCCGGGGAGGGATGGCATACGGTGGTGGTGTACTACTCTCGGGTAGCTTGAGACCAGACTCATTTGGAGGATCGAGGAGAAAGGGTTGATATATGTAGGTCGGGGACCCGCATATGTCGTGTGGTTTAGGAATCCCCGGCTGGGTTATTAATCGATTCGAATCGTCGTTGCTCCTCGGTTATGGAGACTCGACTCGCTGACCACTCATCGTAGTTGAATCAATGGAAGATGATGGTTCTCAAAAAAATGATATGAAATATGTTGTATGCCTCAATGATAAGTGTTTGATGTAGCTTAGGTGCTAATAAAGGCCCATGATGGTTAATTCTAAAATAAAACTTGAAATTAAGGATCAACTATAGAAATGCTTTTCATAAAAGTTTACGGTTTTACGCCCGGAAAACCCCTAAGCCAAGCATGCCCATGTTGTCTTTTCCTTTTTGCGGGTAAGTCTTCTTTGAGTACCCTCAAGTACTCGGGGTTTGTTAAACCCCCATTGCGGTACTAGCTTAAGTTGCGAGCTAGGTCATGCCCGGTGGGCTCGACATGACCTGGTGGTTTTCCTTGATGGTTCTATAGTCTCTCCTCGCTTCCGAGGAAATTAAGTTAAGTTTATTCAAATCAATTGTCATTCATGTTGTTGACACTCGTTAGCGTCAACTTTTACTAGGGCTTTTTACCCGAATGAAAACAAGAAAACACACTAGTCTAGGGCTTTATCGACAAATTCCACGAGTTTTGCATATTCGTATTTTCGGGGTGATTTTCGAGAAAAATTTGAAAAAAAGAGGGATTCTAGTGCAAAATAAGCACGAAAACTTATCCGCCACGGAAATATCACGATTGGGCTCGGGAACCATCTAGAAGACACCGAAACAACGGGACCCGAGAGGAGGAAAAGTGGGGCCAGCCGGCCCCACCTTGGGGCCGCTGGCCCCCCGCTAGGGTTTTCCCCCCCCTTACGGAAGCTTCCTCCACCACCTACGAGGAGTCATCTTGGCCCTTGGTTACGTCGGTTTGATCTGCGGCGCACGTCGATCCCCAGGGCTATAAATAAAGGGGTAGACCCCCTCCCTAAAGGCATCAAGTCATTTGGAGATCCGACCATCAAGAGCCTTCTCTAGTTCATCGAGCCTCTCTAGTTCATAGCTTTAGCCTAGTTAGATTAGAAGTAGAAGAGTTCTAGTTCTTCGGGATCAGGAGCCCACGGCGTGCATGCGGGGCGCGGAGTTCGGTATAGATCTAGTACCTTTCTCTTATTTATGATTCGAGGCAACATTGTTCTTAATCTCTTATATATTCTTAATTGCAATAGTCATTGTCTACTTTGATTATATGTCTAGGATAGTTGGTTTGATCTTATTGAATTCATGTAATTGCTCGTATAGCGTTTATCCAAGCGACATTTGGGTAGATGGTAGACAATATGTAGGCGTGGTGTCTAGATATCTTGTTTATCTGCTTGAGTGTACCCCCGACGTCTTGGGGACGTGTGGTAGTCCTTGCAAGGTGATAGGCTGCGTTGTTTCCTCACGTAGTCCACCCTCCGTACGTGGGACTAGCATGGGCACGATCGCGAAGGAGGTGACCCTTGTGTCTTAATACCCTCATTAGTTGATGCCTCTTTACATGTGATAATGATATAGGGTTAACTTAACAATGATTGCTAGATGTAGTTGCACTAATTAGAGTTATTCATTGATGTAGTTATAGAATTACCTTAGTATTTATTCTGAGTCAATCCATTGCTAGCTATTGTTATGACTAGAAGAGCTCTGATGTTTATCTATTTATGATGGTGACCATTATTATTATTTATCATATATATCTTTTATCATGTGATTTATCCCATTATGAGTAGGATTCTAGTTATGGTTTGCCTTTTGCATCAATAGTATAAGTTATAGTTTATAAGTCCTACATATAGACCTTCCGAGTGGTATAAATATAAATCGACAACTTTGGTAGACTTCCCTAGGTAAAATGCTACAATGGTATAATTATCGTAAAACTTGAGAGCCGATCTTAGTTTATATTCTTATCTTTATATTCATATCTTTTTATTTCTACCTAGTCATATTGAATACATATAAATCTATAGTTATTTCTTAAGCAATATGATTAAGGATGACAACTTAATTCATGCTTAGGAATGATAGTGATAAATAGGTGGCTAGTTGCTAATGACAAGTTAATTATATACCGACCATTTCTAATGTTGTTGCTAGGGGTAGGATTTATCTACGCTTTTTTAGTAGTGGCGTTAGAAATGCCAACACATGTTTTATAAACTTTTGTTATAAATCTTACGCACTCGATAAATTATTTTGAAGCAATGTTGTAATGTTGTGGTTCCTCTGTATTGATCTGGCGGAAGGGTGATTCGGATTTTTCGAAGTCATCCGCGAGAACACGAATTATCGGGTTCTTGTGCATAGCCGTGAGGCCTTTGAGGCAATGGCGGGTGCACATGGGCCCAATAATTTGGGCGGTTACATTACATGCAGTCATACGCCTTGGGCGGAGTTAAAGGCGCTCAAAGGCGTGCGCTTCGCCCTACCCGTTCCACGGTGGGCCTAGGGCGCTGCCCACGATCAGGAGGGTGGCCGAAGCAGGCGGTTTCGTCCTTTAAAAGGCTGGGAGGAAGCGCGGGGGTTTCCCAACCGCACTGCGCCTCCAACCCAAAGTCGGAAGAAAAGCCTCCGAGCCTCCCTCTGTTTCTTGTGCTTCTTCCACTTGCCGCCGCCTCCGGCTTGCACTTCCATCTCTCCCGGCGACCCGTTGCACCTCGTGATGGAGGCGGAGGAGCGTTCCGTGGCCGCGCAGCACCGTGGCGGCCAGGAGATGGCGCCTTGTGGCGGAGGGGTGCCGCCTCCCGTGATGGAGGCGGGAGAGTGGATCCTGCCGCTCGAGGATGATTCCCCTCGGCCGCTGATGGGGTACATCGTCTCGTTCACGGCCTTTCATGAGCGAGGGACTGGGCATTCCTGTTCATGACTTTGTGCGTGGGTCTTTGCGGCACTTCGAGCTCCACCACCTGAATCTGAGCGAGATTACGCACATGGCGGTGTTCGTTGCGTTGTGCGAGGGGTATTTGGGGATCCCCATTACGGCCTCTGAAAGTACTTCTTCCACGCCTTTGCAAAAGCGGTGGGCAAAGGAGAAGGAGGGGTTCTTTGGGCGTGGGCTTCCCATAGGTGGAGCGTGAAGTGGTATGTGGACTTGAAGATGTCCACGTCGAGATCGTGGGTGGCATTCGGGGGTGGTTCTACCTCAAGAACTCCGAGGCAGGCGCCGGCTCTTCGACTTCTCGGTGTGATGTTCGAAGAACGCCCATTGGAGTGCGATCACGGGGTGAACCACAAGGAGATCGAGAAGCTTGAGCACCACCTGGCGGCCATCAGGACTCTGCAGGCCCGCGGCCTTACCGGGGTGGGCATAGTGGATGCCTGGCTTCAGCGAGGGGTGGCGCTGTTGATGTCGCGCCGCCTCCGGTTGTGGGAGATGGCCCCCGGCGCGGACCTCGATGGTACCGTGCTCCGGGGCGGCCCGCTCTCGGCTGCCACGGCCATGAGGCACCTTCGGAACCTGCTGGCAGCCCCGAAGGATGCCTCCGACGCACTGATTCCTTTGGAATCGCCGGTGCTAGGCCAACCCCCGATGAAGCCGGACGTCGGCTCGGTGAACTTCGTAAGCGTGTAGTTGTTGTGAATTCCTTCCTCTTCTTTTATTTTTTCACAAATCCTTCATGATTTTCCCTTTCTGCCCGGCCTCCGGATCTTCCATTGAAGGAGGATCCGATGCCTCTTCCTCGCACAGCGGCTCAGCGGGCAGCGAACGTGGCGAGCGCCGAGGCTCGCCACGCCGAGAAGGTGAGGCGCAAGGAGAAGAGGGCGGAAAACCGCAAGAGGGAAGAACGGGACCAGACCCCTCTCACAGCTTGGATGAGGGGGAGTTCAGCATACGGTCCGACGGGTCCAGTCAAGGCTTCGTCAATCCTTCCCTGGAGGGCAAGAGCGGCACGGCTGGTTGCTCGAGGGCCCCCGTCCCCAGCGACGGAGAGGGGGAGAACGAGAAGGAGGAGCAGGCTGAGGACAACCCCTCGGACCTTGACGAGATGGCCCGCACCGTGGGAGCCGTGCTCATGATGGGGTCCCAGGGTCCGCCCCTGGAGCCATTGAGCCGGGCGGTGGCTCCCGAAGGGGGAGGGGTTGGCTGGCTCGACCCCGCCCGTTGTTGCACCTGGGGGGCCTCGAGGAGGAGGGGTCGGTTCGTCCCGACCCTGCTGTTGCCGCCCTACGGCCCGGGGCGTGGGCGGCGAGGGCCAGTGCGGACGGGGTTCAAGCCTCGATGGCTGGATAGGAAGTCAGAGGTAAGGGGAAACGCCCTGCCACGACACCTTGAGTCGGCGTCGACGGGGCGGTCCCCAAAATGCCGCGCTCCGCGCCGGGAGGTGAGTTTCCAACCGGGTTTCCTATCTTGCCTTGCTGGCGTGTGCAAATTCGATTTTAATCGTTGTCTCGTCTCTTGTTGTAGCCGTGTCCGGGACTCTGGGTGGCTATCTTTCGCACCCAAGGATGAAGAAGGGCAGGAGGTCGGCAGCTTGCATCCAAGTTGTCCGCCGGAGAGGGGTCCGCGATGGTGCCCTTCGCGGCTCCGCCCCAAAGCGGAGTCTTTGAGGAGGCAGGCCGCCCGGCTGAGAGGAAGGAGGGGTCTTGCTTCGACACAAGGCCCGGGGACAAGGGAGCCTCGGTGGTCCAAGCCCCCGGCGCTTCAACTCAGGCGGCTCTCTGCGGACGGTGGAGACGCCTGCCGGGGGACAAGGCGGGCGATGGGCGCCGCGTCTCCCAGTACCTCAAGAAGCCAAGCAGGCGTCGCCATCAACCGATCGCGAGGTGGCGCGGTGGGATGGCGGTTGGAGATCTTAGGGGGTTCCCCCTGTCTTTTGGGGGATCTCGCTTGGAATTCTCTGACCCCTTCAATCCAGAGGCCGAGCCCCTGGTGGTCGACGATCGCGCCGAGAGGGAGGCCGTTGTCTCCTTCAAGTCCATGATGGCGGCCGTGAGTCGTGGTGCCACTGCTGTGATGGCGAGGCTTGGGCAGGCAGAGGCATTCTACCAGGTATTTCAGCTTGTGCTTTTCCTTCATGGATCTCGGGGTCCTCAACTTACCCATGAATCGCTTCTTGCTTAGGCGTCGATGCGGGTAAGCCAGGAGAAGTCTCGGCTCCTGTACCTGCAATATCCTCGGTGGGAGGAGGCTGTGGGGATGATCCAAGACCTCCGCATTCGGCTGTAGGACGCCATTCAAGACACTGAGTCGATGGAGGAGAGGTACCTGGCTCTCCTGCGTAGGCAAGAGGTGGACGATGCCGAGGCGAGGCGCGTCCAGGAGGAGCATGAGCGGCGTGGCAGCCACATCCAGGAGCTGCTCCGAGAGTCGAGGCTTGATTCGTGGCCGGCTTTGTGGGTGGAGCAGATCTTAACCATGACCGCACCGAGGCGCCAGGCCGGGCCGTGAACGCGACGATAGCCGTGAGTCTGAGACCCGCCTCCGGAAGAAGCGGAATGCACTCCGGGATGAAGTCGCCACCCTTAAAGGCGAGCTAGAACGGGAGCACCGCCAAAGGATGGCGGCCGAGCAACGGCTCAGGTGATGTCCGAGGAGGTGGTGACCCTTCGGTGGTTACGTCTCATACCGCAAGACAAACGCCCGGTTTACGTCTTTGCGGTTTGGGGGTGCCCTCGATGGCCTTGGTGCTGCTCCTGCTCCAGACGGCTCCCTCGTCACACGAGTGTCCCTGCTGCCCAAGTGTATTGGGCATTTGGAGCGTGGCGCCGTCGGGGACCGGGATCAAGAGTCGTTCGCCATTGCATGCTCGCATTACGGGAGGAGCTTCGACCTCGGCGGCCTCGTGAAGGGCCGGGGAAACCTCCGAGGCGGAGGTTGTGGCCCTCCGTCTTGGCTGGTGGCGGTAGCGCGAAGTCCTTGCAGCGGCGGGGCGGGTAAGCTGTTGCTCCCTCAATGGGAGTAAAAACATTTGTTTGTTTTTGACAATGGGCTTTTAGTGTCTGAAGACTATTATTAGTTATTTGTAATAACAACCATTTCATTTTGTTTTAATTCAAACTAATCCCTTTGCATAAAAAATTTTGAATTGGATTGCTCGGTCTTGGACACCATTTGGGTGGTATGTGTGCCGTCCGGTCACGATATCAGTGTCAAAACCGCAGATCCTGCCCCGAGGCTCTTTCTTAGCTTAGGGGACGTAGTAGACATTTTGCTTCCTATCATAACCATCGTAGCTCTAGGGAGTATATTGGTGCACGAGGCGGCTAGCCGGACCCTCACCCGGTTGTGTCGTTAGCCGGGGGCGTTGTGGGGACAACCGGGGACGGTTTTTGGGTGCTAGGACTATTTCTTACCCCAATTTAATCCCTAGAATAAGAAAGTTATGGTAGAATCTAGAGCCAGACATGTTGCTTTTTCTTTACTTAATAAAGGAACACGAGTCGACCTTAGGGATCGAGATTTCTTTTAGAGAAAACTTCCAAATTAAGCATCTAGTTATTGAAAGCAGAAAAAGCACTAGTACAGAACGAAATACATGATATGAAATAAAAAAGGAAAAATTATCAGGGGTAAAACGAGCGAATCTTTCGATATTCCAGGCGTTTTTGATGAGCTGCCCCTTGTCGATCCTTGAGCTTGTAAGCCCCACGGTCGAAGGACTTCAGCAATAGTGAAGGGAACTTCCCATGGTGGGGTGAGCATGTAGCATCCCTTGTTATCTTACCGAGTCATAGGACAAGGTCACCAACGTTGAGCAACGCCCCCGCACTCGTCGATTATGATCTTGACACGAGGGGACTGTAGATATTTGACGAGTGTAACAAAGCGGCGTCGCGGGCTTCGTCGAGTTGGTCCATGGCATCCTCCAAGTAAGTCCAGTTCGCGGGCTCGGCGTAGGCCCCGACGCCGCGGGGACCCGTACTCGAGGTGCGTGGGTAGGGCGGCTTCCACTCCATAGACCATATAGAATGGAGTATGTCCGTTGTTGCTCGCTCGGAGTTGTTCTCAAGCTCCACGTACCGCCGGGAGCTCAGTGAGCCATCGTCGGCCGAACTGATCGAGACAATGAAAAATCCGAGGCTTGAGACCTTGGAGGATCATGCCATTGGCTCATTCTACTTGCCCATTAGTGCGGGGATGCACGACGGATGCCCAATCAACACGGATATTGAATTCATCACAAAACACCAGGAACTTCTTCCCAGTGAACTGTGTCCCATTGTCCGTGATGATCGAGTTGGGCACACCGAAGCGGTAAATGATGCCTGTGAAAAAAGCACACTTTGGTCGGACTTGATGGTGGCGAGGGGTCAAGCCTCGACCCATTTCGTGAACTTGTCAATCGCGACCAAAATGTGGGTGAAGCCCCCAGGCACCTTCTGGAGGGGCCCGACTAGATCCAAGCCCCAGACCGCGAATGGCCACATGAGGGGGATCGTCTGCAAGGCCTGCACAGGCAGGTGCGTCTGCTTGGCGTAGTACAAACACCCTTCACAGGAACGGATGATTTTTGTTGCGTCTGCTACTGCTGTGGGCCAGTAGAAGCCCTGACGGTAGGCCTTGGCCACGATAGTGCATGGTGCGGCATGGTGTCCATAGACACTTGCGTGTATGTCTTCCAGCAGGGCATACCCGTGGGCAGCAGGAATGCATCGATGTAGGACACCCGAGTGTCCCTTCTTGTACAGCTCGCCGTTGATAATGGCGAATGACTTGGCGTGACGAGCCAAACATCGTGCCTCAGTCTTGTCCACGGGCAAGACTTCACGAATGAGGTAGTCGAGGTACAGCTTTCTCCAATCATTCCCATGCCCTGGATCAGGGACTGCCTCCTCATCCACCTGTGTCACTACGAAGACAGCCGGTTCAGAGAGGGGGTCGTCTCTTGGGGTCGGACGAATCGCTCCTGGGTCAGAGGAACGAGGGTCGTCTCCGGGGGTCGGACGAATCGTCCCAGGGTCGAAGAGAGAAGGGTCGATCCCTCCCTTCTTTGTAATTCACCGACCCAATTTGGGTGAGGTCCCCTGGCGAATATCCCATTAGGGATGGGCTCTTGGTTTGAGGCCATCTTAGCCAAAGCATCCGCTTCCTCATTGTCCCGCCCGAAGGACATGATGAGCTCGAGGCCATTGAAGCACTCCTCAAGCTTGCGCACTGGCGGCAATACGCCGCCATCTTCGGGTCATGGCAGCTTGACTCCTTCATGACCTGGTCAACGACAAGCTGCAAGTCACCATGGATCTCAAGGCGTTTTATGCCGAGCTCTTTGGCTATGCGCAAGCCGTTCACCAGGGCCTCATACTCTGCAACGTTGTTGGAAGCATTGAAATGGAGTCGAAGGGCGTGCTTCATTCTTACGAGAGAGGGAGCGAAGACCAGCTGGCCACAACCCGCTTTTCATTAACAAGCCGTCGAAGAAAAGCTTCCAACATTCATGTTGGATGGGAGCCGGAGGTAGTTGGACTTCGGTCCATTCGCAACGAAATCAGCCCGGACTGCGACTTGATCACCGTGCGAGCAGCGTAGGTGATGTCATAGCCCATCGGCTCAAGTGCCCACTTGGCTCTCGACCCATGGCCCCGGGGTTACGAATTACCTCCCCCAGGGGAAAGATGATACCACGGTGATGGAGTGTGCCTCGAAGTAGTGCTTGAGCTTCCTCTTCGTGATGAGGAGGGCGTATGCTAACTTCTAGATTTACGGATAGCATGTCTAGGTATCGGACAAGACCTCACTAATGAAATAGACTAGGCGTTGCACTTTCAGAGTGCTCCCTCCTCGCTCCGTTCTACGACGAATGCAGTGCTAACCAGCTGAGTGGTTGCGGCAATGTAGAGGAGCAAGGGTTCCTCCTTCGCGGGCAGAGTAAGAATCGAGGGACTTGTTAATAGGTCTTTGAGCTTATCTAACGCCTCTTGAGCCTCATCAGTCCACGTGAACTGGTCAGCCTTTTTGAGGAGTCGGTACAGGGGCAGACCCCGTTCACCTAGACGTGACATAAACCGACTAAGCGCGGCGAGGCACCCGCAATATGCTGCAACCCCTTGAGGTCCCGAATAGGCTTCATCTCAGTGATAGCCTTGATTTTGTCGGGGTTGGCTTCGATGCCGCGTTGTGAAACGATGAACCCCAGCAACATCCCTCTAGGAACCCCGAAAACGCATTTTTAGGGTTGAGCTTGATATGCTTTGCTTTGAGCCGGGCGAAAGCCCACTCCAGATCGACTACGAGATCGTCAGCCTGTTTGGATTTGACAACGATGTCATCCACATAAACTTCAACGGTCTCTCCGATGAGCTCGCTGAAGACCTTTACCATGCAGCGCTGGAAGGTGGCACCCGCATTCTTAAGCCCGAAAGGCATGGTTACGTAACAGTACGAACCGAACAGGGTGATAAATGAGGTAGCGTGTTGATCGGATTCATGCATTTTGATCTGGTGATAACCAGAATAGGCATCGAGGAAGCATAGGGTTTTGCACCCAGAGGTGAAGTCCACAACTTGATCTATGCGTGGTAAAGGAAACGGATCCTTGGGGCACGCCTTGTTGAGACCAGTGTAGTCAACACACATTCTCTATTTCCCACCTTTCTTTTGTACAATGATAGGATTGGCTAACCACTCGGGGTGATACACTTCCTTGATGAATTCGGCCGCTAAGAGCTTCTTCACCTCCTCGCCGATGACCCTGCGTTTTACCTCGTCAAAACGTCGAAGACGCTGCTTCACCAGCTTGGAGTCGGACCTGATCCACAAGGCGTGCTCGGCGACATCCCTCGGTATGCCAGGCATATCCGAAGGCCTCGACGCGAAAATGTCACGATTCGCGTGGAGGAAGACGACGAGCGCGTCTTCCTATTTGGGGTCGAGGGCGGCGCCGATGCGCACCGTCATGCTGTCGGAGCAGCCGGGGTCGAGAGGCACAAGCTTGGTGTCCCTGTCGGGTGTGAAGGACGCGGTGGCCTTCGGGACATCGGGCATGTCCTGGTCAGTGCCGGCGAGGGTGTTGACGACGTACAGCTCGTGCGAGTTCAGCACCGATTCGGCGACGTCGCACTGCTCGATGTCGCACAGATATGCGTGCTGAACGGATGAATGCACGGTGATGATCCCGTGAGGGCCCGACATCTTGAGCTTGAGGTAGGTGTAGTTCAGGACGGCCATGAACTTGGCGTAACATGGCCGGCCCAAAACTGCATGGTAGGAGCCGGGGAAGTTCACCACAAAGGTCAATAAAGGTGACGGGCAGATCAATCTGTCCGACTGGTACGGCGTTGACTGGGGGACGACGCCGTGGAAAGGCGCCCCTTTAGGACAAATCCTCGTCCGGCTGACCCCCATGGCATCGAGGGTGTCCCGGTAGATGATGTTGAGGCCGCTCCCTCCGTCCATCAACAACTTGGTGAGCCGCTTGGTGCCGATGATGGGGTCGACGACGAGGGGGGTGCCGCCCCGGATTTGGCACATACTCCGGGTGGTCGGACTGGTCGAAGGTAATGGGGTGTTTAGCCCATTTGGAGGGAGCCGGGATGATCGGCTCAACGACAAACCATGCGCCGCTTGAGCTTGTCTTTGCCGCCCGGCGTGGCATAGTAGTCCGGGCCTCCAAAATCATGAGACAGTCGGTGACGTGAGGAAATCCCGACTCGTCCTCCCCTTGGGCGTCATTTTGGGGAGGCGAGCCGGTCTTTGGCTTGGTCTTCGCCCTGCCTTTTTTTGCCCCAAAGAATTTGGGGATGAGACGACACTCTCGAAGAGTGTGGTTGACCGTACCCTCATGATGTGGGCACGGCTCGTCAAGCTTTTTCTTGAAGTAGTTAGTTGGCGGCTTGACAGGGGCCTTCTTCTTGCCTTTTGCGTCGACAGCAGCGACCAACTCGCCGTCGCCCCTTGCGGCCCTTCTTCTTTTTCTGGCCCTTGTGGTCAGAGGGGTCGTCGTCGACGTCCTCCTCTCGCTTGGCCTTGCCGCGAGAGTTGAAGATGGCGCCCACCGCGTCTTCTCCCGATGCAAAGCTCGTGGCCACATCAAGGACCTCCTTGGTGGTACGAGGGGGTCGGCGTCCCAGCTCGTGCACCAGGGTCTTACAGGATGTGCCAGAGATGAAGGCCCCAATCACGTCCGCGTCGGTGACGTGAGAGAGGCTCGTACACTGCTTGAAGAAGCGCTTGATGTAGTCTCACAGGGACTCGTCCGGCTTCTGCTGGCAGCTCCGAAGGTCCCATGGGTTTCCAGGGCGCGAGTACGTGCCCTGAAAATTGCCGACAAATATGTCGATAAGGTCCCTCCAACTGTTGATACACCCCTCGGGGAGGTGCTCCAGCCAAGTCTGCGCGGAGTCGGCTAGATACAGAGGGAGGTTGCGGATGATGAAGTACTCGTGGTCGGCCCCGCCCGCTTCACATGCGAGGTGGTAGTCTTCCAGCCACGTGCCGGGGTTCGTCTCCTCGGAGTACTTGATGATGGTAGTCGGTGCACGGAAGCATCGTGGAAAGGGTGAGCGGAGAATGTGCTGCCCGAACACCGGTGGGCCCGAAGGAGGAGGGCTCCGCCCTCTGTCCTCCTCTGGGTCGAAGCGTCCTCCTCGACGCGGGCTGTACTCCCTAGCCCGGGTGTTGAGGATGACGCGGGCGTCCCGGATGGGCCCGACGCGTTCCTACATGGGTGGCAAGCTCTCGGCGGGCGCATGGACGGGCTGGAGCACTGACGGCTCCCGGTCTCTGCGACCGTCGAACGTGTAGCGGCTCGGGGATGCACCGCAGCGTCGCGACCGTGAGCTTTCGGCCTGCAGGGCGGCCGCTCGATCCAGCTGCTGCCGTATCTCCTGCTGAGTTCGCCATTCAGCGGGAGTAGTCGGTGGAGGAAGCTGCTGAAGCAGTGCCGCCGCAGCTGCGACGTTCTGGCTCGTGCGCGTAAAGAGTGGGGGCCCGTTGTCGCCTTCCAGGATCCATCGGTGGATGTCATGAGCCATGCCGCGAGCTCGCCCAACGTGGTGGTAGGGCGAGGGATACTACCTCCTGAGGTGTTCCCGGTCCCGCTCAGCCTTGCGGCGCTCGTCGTCGAGCTCAGCGCGACGCGCGAGCTCTCGCCGCTCTTTCGAGCTATCGGAGTGTGAGGTAGCAGGAGTCGGAGATCGTCGTGGTGAAGGCGTTCACTCAAGCGCCGGGTTGAGCATACCCTCGTCTTCCACGACGTCGTCATCCCGACCCTCGGGAGTTTCCTCTCCATGAAACATTCCCAAAATGGGTCAAAGTCGCCGTCATCATCGTCGTCGGTGCCGGCATAGTCGTCTGAGTCCGGCATGAAGATGGGCTCGACAAGAGGCCCAGCTACGGCTACGAACTCGACATCCTCGGGGGTAGGCTCGATCCCTCTTATGACGAGGTGCGCCATGGTCACCACAGCGTTGTGATACCCGAACGGGGCTGACGTGGGCCTCCTGTATGAGCACTGTTCGGGGGATGGGATCGCCCCCAGTAAGGCTCACCATAATGGTTTCGTACCAATATGAGAGAGCGACTATGTCCTCGATGGTGGGGTACGGCACCAGGTGAGGTAAGAGCCGTCGATCCAGCTCTGTCAGCTCACGTATGTCCGAGACGTTCTGGCTCGGCTCCGGTGCTAATGACACACGGTTAGCGTTCCTTGGCGACGCGGGAGTTGGTGCCCGTGGTCGAGCGGGCCCTGCGTCACGCGGCAACCGAGGAGACCGAAGGCTCATGTCGTCCATGGCTGCAACAAGGTCATCGATAGAACCGTGGGTGAGACCATGGCTCGTGCCGTTCGCACGTGGCTCCATCGTTGGAGCGGGGGCAAGGTCGTCAGGGTCAGAGAGGTCGACCGGCAACTCAGGAGCGAGCCAGGTCACGCCATCCTCCCTGAGGACGAAGTCAGGTTCCCAAAACGGATTTGGGTGCCTGGAGCGAGGTTGAAACGATGCATGGCCATCCAGAGGTTTGTTGGTGTCGTAGAAGTGCGCTTGCCCCCCTACCTGGTGCGCCAACTGTTGGTGTCAAGAATGAACACCAACGATTAATCGAAATGAGAGCGCACTTATCCTCCAAATGGTTTCCCAAGTGGACACGGCGATGTATACTGGTTCAGGTAAATTACCCTACGTCCAATACGAGCGGGGTCGTGTTACTCAGGAGCTTGTATGGGGCAGTACAAGAGGGGTTGAGAGAGGGAGAGTCTCCCAAGTCTCAGTGTGAATCTAGGTTCGAGGTGAGTTTGTATCATATGTAGAGTGAGAATGGGGCGATAATCGCACACGTGCTCCGTTGCCCAAGTCCTCCCTTTTATAGTTCGAAGGGAGGCTCACAGGGAAGGGCAAGCCCGTGTGGAGATCGAGGAGGTGTGATGAATAAGGACTTAATAATTCGGATAGGTGTCGTGGGAATTGTAGTCGACGTCATCTTTTCCCTCCACGGGTCTCCACCTTGGCATCGTAGTCCTTCAGGTGTACAGGGCTATACCTGAAGGTGCCGTGGTAGCGTTATTGCCGACGGACGCCGTGGGTCAAAGCTCCTATCGCAGGAGCGTAGGCTGCGGCGAGGCCGGACGGGCAGGGTTGATTCCTGATGCGCCCGGTCCCTCCTATAGAAAGTGGCAGGCACGGCTACTGCTAGGGTACGTCGGCCACGTCGGCCACGGTGTTGGTACGAGCAGCGTTTCGTTCCCTGTGCTCCCTGTTCCATCAGGACGACCGCCTGTGGGAAGGTACGAAACCCGGCGCCCTTGGCGGGGATTTGTACACGGGGATGCCCCCGTACCAGCGTGGTACAGGGAATCCAGTACCGTATATGCCAGGGTAGAAGCGTGGGGGCAACGCAAGACCCGTGGGTTACTTGAGGGTCCCGTTTTCCCACTATTTAGGTGCAGGGGTGATGGTGACGGCGCATCCTCGTGCCCGCTACGGAATCGTACAGATTCCACCGTACGCCGCATGCGTACAATGGGTCCGCGTGATACACCCTGGTTGGTATTCACAGGACAGGGTCGTCCTCCGGCCCTCCTTAGCGGAAGGGGGTCGGACGAATCGGAGGTCGCCTGGAGGGTTGAGCACCGGGTGGCGACCTCATCCTGTGGGCCCTGGGAGGCCATGGTCATGTAGCCAATCAGTCGTTGCTGGGCCAGGAGCGTCACTTCGCCTTAGGCTCTCGTAGGCCGGGCTACAAGTGCACCGATCCTGGCTTGGTAATTTTGCCTTTTAAGAGCCGTTTTAACCGGGCCCTTAGAGGACCGTGGTTTTGACCATCGACACATCCCATTCTATGTTTTGTTTGGTTAGCGGAATGGGGATAAAGAGAATACATGACCGTTTGTGATTATTAGACATCCGATAAGTGGGACTCGTATGTCATCCTCTCCCACTTTCTTCTTTGTCCTTATTCACACGATATCCTAGTCCACCACCACTCATCCACATCCTTGGCCATTGTGACCCTAGCCCTAGCCCTCCCCCTAGGTGGCATGGAACTTGCCCACTTGTCAGTTAAGGCAAGCGATTTTGCCTCATCTCCTCTGCGCATCGTCCTCTCCTCCCTGAATGAAACACTGTGCCTGTCTTGTCTCTAAGCAAATACACCCTAAGGTAAATGGAGTTCAATGTTTGCATAATGATATCGGTAATAATTTGTTGCTAGCTAATGTCGGTAAATTCAATGTGCTTAGGGACAACGGTTGGCACGATGTC
Organism: Chrysopogon serrulatus; assembly: GCA_015844335.1. Lineage (NCBI taxonomy): Eukaryota > Viridiplantae > Streptophyta > Magnoliopsida > Poales > Poaceae > Chrysopogon > Chrysopogon serrulatus. Next base: position 58,707 of record JADLZL010001367.1, read on the forward strand.
ACGGGTGGGTGGGACTGCTTGGCCAGCCACATGACACCAAGTGCGCCACCATGGGGGCGATGCCGGTAAGGCTGCAACATGCATCATTAGAACCGACATCTCCTTTATTGGCTTTGTCGTTGTTAGCCACCTCCGATCGTCTGGCATAGGTACATTGTAAGCCTTGCACTAGAGATACAAGGCCAGCTTCTAGCCGTCCTCCCATACTATCTAGTCATCTCCTCAGCCGCTTCTCTCTCTTTCTTGATCTGCCATGATGCAGGCGTAGTCCCGCCAGAGGATGTAGATCTGCTTCCCATACTCATGCACCTCTCTCTTGATGTCTCCCTCACTCTAGGTGCATGCAGAAGATGGTGGAAGCGTACGTTTCTAGTTCCCGTACTCAGGCGCCTCTCTCTCGATGTCTCCCTCACTCAGCAGAAGATGGTGAAGGATGAGGAGGTTCTGCAGCGACATGCATGGTGACAACTAGGAGGACAGGTTTCGTTGCGGCAGTGGTGGTGCTCCATGTCCTTGTGGTGGGGCTCACTAGCATCGGCGGTTCAACTTGGTAGGTTCCACACCAACGAGCTTGGTGGGTAGGCTCCATCACAGTAGGGATCCATGGTGGTGGCCCCTATGTAAATTACATCTTCACGCCTATATACTCACTGAGTTGCACAGATTTTAGTATTGAGGCGGACAACTTGCCTGTCTTTGTTAATGCTTTGTGACCGTCTGTGGCAGTGACCAGGATATTTTTCCGACAAGCTACCATATACGACATCTGTTGAACTATGGCGATGGCAGGGCCAGTGTCGGCAGGCCAGACATAACTTTGTTATTAAGTTTAGCATTGTAGGACAACTATCGTTTCTGCAAATACCAACTCCATAGACAGTGCCCAAACCTTTGCCTTTGCAGTTATGCATTAACACAGGCCGTTAACTTGAGGTGGGTGAGAACCTCGCCTCAGTTATTTCACTTTGATTTGGCCGTGTGGAATTTAGTTGTGTACTGGTGTCTATCATTCATCAACAATATCTCTATATTCTCTCTCTGCTAGCATAGTGAAGTGACCCATTGTTAGAGATACTATAAGGCTGTATTTGGTTTCTGGGGCTATTTAGTAGTGTCACTATAAGAACTATTTAGTAGCTAGTTTATCCCGTTTGGTTATAGAGCTACTAGGGACTAATAATCATTATTAGAGTTGAGGGAGAGAGGGGCATGTGCTATCTTCCAAGTGTAGTAGCCCTAAGAAGCCTCTTCTAAGAGGCTATTTTTTCTGTCTATTAAATAGTCAGTAGTTCTGTGTTTGGTTTGTTTGAAATTACTTGGGGCTACTAAATAGTCAGTAGCCTCTTCTCCCTTGTAACCAAACAGCCCCTAAGTGTATTGGGAAATTATAATTTACTGTCCTAATTTGTACAACTTCTGTGGGAAGCACATCCATAAGAAGCTACTGAAATATAGAAAAAAAAACACAATCAGGATAAGCTGCTTTGACCTAGTTTACGAGTTTTAATACAAATGGGGTTGTGCAAAGGAATGCGACCAGAGAAAACCTAAAGCAAAGAAGTATCATTTGGCTTTTAGTTTCACCCGTTTATTTTACATTAAAAGCTATACAAACAGTTCCAATATATAATCCCAGCATACGTACACTCACTGCAATTCTAGCTTAATATTGATGAAGCCGCTAGGCGCTACTTCATTTGAATGACTTCGTGAAGCAAAAGAAACCAGAAGCTGAGACTCGATTCAGTTTTTCATTTGAAATCATATGCCTGCACTAGTATTCTGCAGGAAAGGATCGGAATTGACAAATCCTTGGATCCAAAGTTATGCGTAGGATCCGCGCAGGAAGTGCTCCATTAGGCTAAGGGCATGTACAACCCACAGACGAGAGGTTATCTGTAAGCGTCTAAAAACTATCGTACAGACGAGTAAAAAACACAGTCGCATACAATGGGTTGTCTGTTTAGCTGTCTATAAGTTGTTTAATACCATGCATAATGCCAAGATCAATAGTGAACACTATTTTGTATATAATTGTGTTGCTATTTGATAGAAAATAAATCAAGCTTCAATAAGATGAACATGATTACAATACTTTTCCAAATCAAATGATATAATATATACTTGCACTGTACAGTTTGGCACTTATTCAAACTATCTGCTTCTCCTTCAAACTACAACGAGTGCGCCAAAATTGCAACTATTCAATTATCACAGTACCGTGAAGAACAGGCAACATATTTGTTCTCATATCAAAGAGGAAAAAAAAAAGACCAACAAGCTAATCCATACAGGACAAAGCTCGTCCCTGCAGCTAGTGGCAGCCGGGACAACGCTCACCCCCTCGAGGCGGCCGGGACGGAGACTCCACCCCCGCACAGCTCGTGGCGGCCGGCAGCTAGTTGCATACCGCACCTCAGCGGCGGAGACTTGCCCGCAACAGCTTGAGGCGGCCGGGACGGAGATTTGCGCCCGTGCAGCTCGCGGCTGCCAAAACAGTATCCGCTTGCGGCAGCTCATGGCGGCCAAGGCGGAGCCTGACTCGCGCATCTCGTTGCTGCTAGGACAGAGATCCGCTTGCAGTAGCTCATGGCCGCCAATACGGAGCTTGCCCCTGCGCAACTCACGGCGACCATGGCGGATTTGGCTGGGGTCGTGTGGCCTCGACCTCGTGGGAAGGCGAGGATCCTAGCGTGCCATCGATTTGAGAGGACGACGCCCTACATCGCAGCTTTTCCGGCGTCGACTCGGCCTGGGAGCACGAGCCCCCTGCGTCGTCTCGCGAGACAACGAGGAGGCCGTCTCCAAGCCAAAGGAGGGGGATTTTCGCAAAATTACCCACGAAGAGACGGAAATCGACGACCGTTGTACGTGCCCTAAGTTAAGTGTGCTCCAACCAGGCTAACTACAAGCTGTGTCGCCTCATATTTGATTTATTACCTGATGACTAGCTCTAGCACAAACTAGTTCTGCCTACAACGTGAAATCGAACAGCATGTGTCTAACCACATGCTCATGCAGAACGTTCAACAATGGAACGTGACTAACTGACCTATTCTAGAGCTAGCGTGTGGAGTCACAGTCGAAGTTTTCCCTATGACATTATAATGTGGGCGCTTTGATTCCCGAGACCTCCCAACCATATCAACACTTTTGATGGTCTATTCATGAGCTCTGACCCAATTTTACAAGACTCTCATGTTTATCTCATGTCTCAAAAATAGGACCTCCAATCACAATGATACTTCATTTTATAGCAGGTTAGTGTTCATTATTCATTATGTGGGCCTTAAAGTTAACTGAACAATATAGTTATTACAAGATTTTTACATACATCATTTGATCATTTGAAGAATAAAATGGTAGGATAGTCTATTAATTATTATAGCATGTCTTTGTCACATGTCCAATAAAAACGATAATAAATTATGGGGTTGATGGACCAAAAGGGACCCTCGAGGAGGATGCAGCCGAGGCTAATAGGCCCCACAACCTGCCCTAGGAAGGGGCAGCATGGGGTGCCAAAGAGGTGGGCGGCTAGCTGCCCTAGCCACCGCCGTCTTCACCACGAGTTACTTTTTAATTATTATTATTATTAATATTAATATTATTATTATTATTATTATTATTATTATTATTATTATTATTATTATTATTATTATTATTATTATTATTATTATTATTTAGGAGATTAAAAATAGGAAAAGGGAAGTTTATGTTCGATAAGGACTTTTCCGTTAGAGTCCATTTGGAACTATAAATATTAGGAGATTCTAATCAATTGGATGAAAAAGTAATTGAGCAAAAGTCCTTTATGTGACACCCCATGTTTTTTAACCTTTTTCGAAAATCACTAACATTTGAACTTTTTAAAACTTTTAAAAAACCCTTTTAGTTTTGACTTGTTCAACAATATAGAATTAATGTGGCACCCATCTCATGCATGTTTGAATTCAAAACCATTTAAATTTGTGAGCTTATGCATTTAGAAAATAGAAAAGGAAATGAAAAATAGGAAAAGAAGCTCAGGCTCCATTCCCTTCCTCGGGCCCAACAGCAGCCCACCACCTCTTCCCTTTTTTTCTTCTCCCTTCCTCCTTCTCTCCCTCTGCGTGGACTGACCCAATCGGGCGGCGGCAAAGCAGCAGCCCAGACCGCGCCACCCTTCCCTCCTCCCACGCCCCATGACAAGCGGGGCCCTGCCTGTCATCATCATTGTCGACCTCCGCTGGCGGAGGAACGACGTGAATACCGTGGCAAGCGCAGCCTCGGGATCGCTGTTACCGCATCTGCCCGCCGCGTGAATGGATAAGGATGTCGACATCCCGAGCACGCCGGCGCCTTCCCCTCTCTTCCCCTCTCTCCCACTCTCTCGCACCTTCGTGCTAACATCTCCACCACGCGGATGAACTCATCCATGGCACGCGCGTAGGAACCGCCTCACTGTGGTGAACCAACCTAGCAGATTCAAACGCGAGCACGTGCAATTGGTAGCCACGGCGGGCGGAGAACTATCTCCTCGCCGAGCCACCATTGCCGGCCTATAAATGGGGCCGGCCGGCGTTTTCTCCGCCCCTCTCCATCCCCACTTCGAGCTCCGCTAGGAGCAGGGAACACTCCCTCTCCCCCTCCATTCCCCCTTCTCCCTTTCTCTCTCGAGCTAGAGCTCGATTGCCCCCAATTCGGGAGCAACCGGGCGCCATTAGAGCCGCCGCCCTAATTCAAGCTTTCCATTTGCGCTGCTGGCTAATTAAGCCTGAGGTGAGCTCCCAGAGCCCCTCTCCTACCTTTTCCTCCCTCCAATTCCTCTCCTTCCTCTCTGTGTAGCTCCGCCGTGGAGCGCTGCCTTTTGTGCGCCATAATCGCCGACCACGGTCGTCGAGGGCTCGGCAAGGTGGCTTAGCACCCCACCGTCTTTCCATAGCCACCCTATACACACACACACACACACGCTCAATGCGGGTTGTTTTGGCCACACACACACATTACACCGCACGGGGCGCCGTGGGACCTCCGGCGAGCCGCCCCGCCGTTACAGGTGCTCTTTGTCTGCCGCCGGCTCAGCTCACCGAGCTGCGGATCGGACGCCCGAACACCGTACACCCCTTCTCTTCCCTTCCCTAGGCACCATGCCACCGGCGGCGAGCCCTCCGGTGAGCGGCCTCTCCTCCCATTCCGATCACCCCTTCCTTCTGTCTCTGGCATGCGGGGCCCGCAGGCCAATGGCGCCCCACACACCGCGCCACCCTGCGCCGTTCCCTTCTCCCTCCCTTTCTTGTCCCCGAGACATGGGACCGTGGGCCAACACGCCGCACCGTCTCACGTCGTCACCTCTCCATCTCCTCCCCTCTCTCTCCACGTGGGCCCACGGGGAAGGCATCACCAAACGCCGTCACGCCCCACGGCCCCACTGTCACATGCACACATGCACAGTACACACACCCTTCTGGGTACACTTAGAGAAAATGCTTGGTGCACCCGGCGATTGCACACAGAGTGCTATTTCTCTATTTTCTAGTGTTAGGAAAATTCCAAAAAATTTGTAAATAAACTATTTGACATGTAGAATTTAATTATGTAGTTTGCACACTGTTCCATTCATCATAAATTGCAACTAAAATTCCATTTAGTAACTAGGATTTTAAATAAACTTTGAAAATATATAACTTTTGCATTTTACCTCCAATTTAAGTCAAACCACTTCCTAAATTCTTCTAAAATCATGCTCCATACATTGCATCTAGTGCCACTACCTAGTTCTATAGTTGCATTTTGTGTGTTTCTTTTGCTTTTAGCGGTAGTCTTACCCGATAGAAACTCCCCCTCCAGAGGAGGACAAGCATCAGGGCATCGAGGACCCGGACTACGTCGCGGACATCGACAGTGTTGACGACAACGCAAGCAAGTCCTAATTTCCACCCTCCTACCACCCTTCTACCTTACTTGTACATTAACTTTATTATGATAATGACTTAAGAAAGAACCTAAGAATAAATGTGATGTGATAATGTGATAATGTATATCATGACCTAAAACGGGTAGGGGTAATCTAGGTATAGATTACTTGGCGTATATGTCTATGAAGAATATCCTATCGGAGATACCTGTTTAGTCACCCCTAAGGACCGATTCATAGCTTCTTTTTTTCATCCCGGTGCGATAATTGCACAACCACAAGTTTATATGGGTAGACTTGATCCCACATCCCGTTAGGGTTGAAGTGTGTTTCCACTTAGGGGGCCGGAGTAGGCAAATGGTAGAGCAGAGACGGTATGGATGCTAAGTGATCTTCCATGGTCTTGTTGGGCGTGGATGCTAAGTGATCTTCCACGTAAAATTTTAGGGTGCGGATGCTAAGTGATCTTCCGTGAATTGTTTTAAGAGTGGATGCTAAGTGATCTCCCACAATTTGTGTAAGGGCATGGATGCTAAGTGATCTCCATGGCCGGGTTAGGCGAAGGACTGCTAAGTGATCTTCCTCATCCAACTTTTCCCAACCCCCGAGCGTCGTAGTGGAAGTGTATGGAAACCTAAGAGATGCATACTCTCGGGCACGAGATCTTGGTAATCCTTTTCTAACCACTAATCATGGAAGAAATCGCAATTACCATGTGGGGAGAAGTGTACACCCTCTGTAGAGTTTTCTTGAATCTATTTGAATAGCCACGCCCTTAGAATAGGCAGATGCCCTGGATGGGACACTATGATTAGAATTATACTTGACTAATGAGCTAGTGTTTAACTTGTGAATAATATGGACTAACCGGGACTAGTGAGGAGGATAATACCCTACTAGGACCAACCTTAATTTTATCATCACTTTTTCCACCAAGAAGTTGGGGCTTGTTGAGTATGTATGTACTCACCTTCTTTGCCATCCAGACTATGACCCAAGATGATCGTGACTATGAAGAGGAGATGGACCCTGATGTCTAGGAGCTACGTGAGGACCCCGACGTGTTGGTTTGGATCATAGGAGTTAGGGTTTTGGCTACGCTCAAGATGCCCGAAGTGTACACGCTCTGGTGGAGGAGGCCAGGCCCTGTGATCCTCCACTCGATGCAAAGCAGGGATCCGACTATGAACTCGGGAAGAACGAGGAAGGAAGAAGGAGTACAGCTTGCCGCCGGTGGGGGTCCGGCTTGGGAAACAAGTAGATAGAGATATGTTTTTGATAATTGTTACGGCACTCGACTCCACTGCTAGTACTTATGGCTTGAAGTAGATTTAGCTATGTAGGCCGAGCAGGTCCACTCCGGCCCAGCAAGATGGACGTTGGAAGTCCTAGGCCGCCTTCATCTCCTTGGTTTGGGAACAAAGATCGTGGTCACCGGGTGGGGAGGCCGACATCCCCCCCTCCTTGGGAATGTGCATGTCCCCATGCCGGAGCCGCTGAAAACGCCGCTTGATAGCCTCTCGCATCTTCCTGTGTAGCCAAATCTTCATCCAAGCCGCACCATTTAATCAATAGCTGAGGAATAGCTCGGTTACCTTGCTGATGGAGGCGGCGCTGGATAACACGTTCAGGCACTTGGAGAGCATCAGAGAGGTCAGGCAGGTTGGTGTTGGACACCAAGCTAGAAGAAGGAGCTGGCTTGAGTAGAGAAACATGGAAGACAGTGGTGAACGGAAGAAGAAGGTGGAAGCCGAGGCTTATAAGCAACCTAGCCAATCTTCTCAATGATCTTGAAAGGACCAAAGTACTTGAAACACGCTTATGGTGTGAACGGGGAGCCAATGAGGTTTGCACATATGGCTGTAGGCGTAAGAAGACACTGCCTCCTATCTTTGAAGGTGCAATCAGAGTGATTCTTATCTACACTTGACTTCATCACCGCCGAGCTCGAGGAGATGCTCATGGACCGCAGCAAGCATAGTCTTACTCTTCTCCAAAGATGGTGGACACATTCGACACGGGGAGAAGCAGAGTCATCGATAACCCAAAATGGCGAGGGGGCGACCATACAAGACTACCTCAAAAAGGGGACCAACCTAGGGCCGAAAAGTGCAGACATGTGTTATACCAATACTCCGCCAGAGGAATCCAGTGAAGCCACTGGCATGGGCAAGCATGAATGAAGCACCACAGGAAGGTCTCTAAGCACTGATTCACCCGCCTCGTCTGGTCCATCCAATTGGGGGTGGTATGCCGAACTCATACACAATTGAACTTGCACCAAAGCGTAAGAACTCCTTCCGAATGAACTTGTGAAGATTCGATCGCGATCAGATATAATGTGTGTGGGCAAGCCATGAAGCCGACAGACAGAATCAAAGAATGCCTGAGCCACCCACTGAGCCGTGTACGGGTGGTGGAGAGGAACAAAATGAGCGAACTTGCTAAACTTATCAACTATCACCATGATGCAGTTAGCTGATCTGGACGTAGGGAGGCCCTCGATGAAATCCATACCGACCACTTGCCATGATTCGATGGAACAGAAGGGGTGACAAAGCAATCCCGGTGTTTGGCATGATCCGCTTCGCTTGAAGGCACACAAAGACAAGTGGCCACATAGTGTTTGATGTCCGCTTTCATGCCTCGCCAGAAAAGAGCTTCTTGACCCCCGCCGTAAGTCACTAGAAATCCCAAGTGTCCGCCAAGAGCATTGTTATGAAGTGTTGTGATTACTTTTGTCCGCAATGACTTGTTAGAGCCAGCCATATATACCCCTTTGTGCTTGATGACCCCATTGATCGAGAAAACTAGGAGAGGGAAGCCGATCAATCGACAATTGCTAGAAGCCGATCATCGGCAGATCCAAAGAACCACCTCGGCCGAGCCAAGCCGGTGTTATAGAAGAGATCGCTCGCAGCTAGGCTGGTGCTGCTGGGTGATGGGATAGCGCATCGGCCACTTGATTTGAAGCACCTGGCTTGTACACAACTTTATATTGGAGTCCAGATAATTTGGAGAACATCTTGAGTCGCCAAGGTGTGTGCAAGCGCTAGTCGGGCCACATGTATAAGACCGCTACCGGGTCGAGAAGATAGTGAATTCATTGTGCTGTAAGTAAGGTCACCACTGCTCAACGGCCACAAGAATAGCTAGGTATTCTTTGTCATATGTGGACAAGCCTCGAGTCCGAGGTCCCAAGGACTTGCTGACAAAGGCTAGTGGGTGACCGCTCAGAGCAACATTGCCCCGACACCGACTCGCCGGGCGCGGCTTGTAATCGGAAGGGTTTATTGAAGTCCCAGAGATAGCACGGGCTGAAGTGAGGGCGGACTTCAGAGCGTTAAACATTGTAGAGTGAGCTTCAGTCCACACAAAGAGAGACCCTTTCTTGAGTAAATCATTGAGGGGACATGCAAGAACCACGAAGTGCTAGACAAACTTCCGATAATACCCTGCCAACCCCAAGAAGCTTCGAAATTGCTTGATATCTGTTGGTTGGGGCCACTGCTGGATTGATTCTATCTTGGAGGGGTTAGTACCCACGCCATTTGCACTCACCACATGACCGAGATATGATATAGACTCCTCGGCAAAACAACATTTACTAAGTTTAACCAACCACCGATCCTAGGACAAGAGCTCAAAGACCTTACGAAGGTGCAATAGGTGATCCTCCCAAGTGGCGCCAGAGACCAATATATCATCGAAGAAGACAATGGCACATTTGCGGAGTAAAGGATGCAGTGGTAGTGTTCATTGCTCCTTGAATGTGTTTGGTGCACCAAAGGAGGCCAAAGGACATGACTATGTACTCGAAATGACCCCAATGGGTTTAGAATGCAGCTTTTATACTCTTCCCCCAGAGCCGATGAATCTGATTGAACCCAAGCTCACAAATCCGCACAAGAAAACCAACGGGCGTAAAAACAGTTCATCCAAGAGTTCATCAATAACCGGAATCAAGAACTTGTTTTTCAGTGTCGGCCGCATTCAAGATTCGATAGTCGACGCACATACGCGCTAGAGTGGTCCATTTTCCATACTACAAGACAGAGATGAGAAAGGACTAGAGCTTGGTTGAATCATACCATTGCGGAGCAATTCAGATACCTGATGTTCAATCTCTAATTTCAGTTTAGAGGAGTATCTCAGATTGCCGGATTGACATCGGATGGGCGCTTAGGGATCGAGAGGAATAGTGTTGTCACAATGCCTTCGAGGAGGAAGAGTAGTCGGCTCGGCAAATAGCCGTGGAAAACTCATCCAACAATGACCGCACCTCGGGAGGAAGAGGAGCCGACTGAACCGATGCCGTGTCGGAGGCAATATTGAAGAATCGAAGCTCGGGGCCCCCCCCGTAGCAAATAATCCCTATAACAAAAGATGATTATGCCCGCATCGATAGACATCCATTTTTCCTTCCAATTGACCTTCATGGGTGAAAACGCCTTGAGCCAGTCCATTCCGAGGATCACATCGTAGGAGGCAAGAGGGATGACTCGGAAAGTAGAGTGAAAGCGGTGACCTCGAACTATCCATTCCACATTGGGTATTTCGACCGACAAGAAAGCACTCCGCCATCGGTGACTTTTACCGTCATGGGAGAAGGTAACTGGCTGGCATCCTTTAACATGCTGAAGCCACTGAAGCATCGATGAAAGAGTGGCTACTACCAGAATCCACCAATAGATTTACCGAGTGCCCTAAAATAGAACCAAAGAAAACCGCATAGTATGAGGAGCTACAATGCCTGAGAGAGCTGCTACTGACAGAGCTAAGAATAATTGAGGTGTGGTCTCCGGCTTCGAAGGTTTCTCATCATCCGAGAAGTCAAATGCATCTTGACAGAGTGACCAAACCTCCTGCAAGGCATGTAATTGTGGAACGGCAACACAACGATGACCAGGAACCCACTTCTCACCGCAACGAACACATTGGCCACGGGACTTGCGATATTCTTTCATTGGGCAAACTTGTCATCGGGGAAGGCCTGTCGTGGAAGCGGCAGCTCTGTCCTCCGTGGATGACCGATCGCCCGTTTGGTGAGTAGGCGGAGAAGGCAGAGGCAAGGCACCACGGCTGCCTGAGAACCGTGGGCAACCAAAATGACGGCACGGATATCGTCACAAAGACCATCAACAAAGTGAGTAGTGTAAGAAATGGTATCAGGATTGGGGTTATAGGATTTGAGTTGTTTGACTAGTTCAGTGAACTTGTCGACATACCCAAACCGAGGCTGTTTGGCGGATATTGAATAATCGGCGAAGAAGGAATTGGTGCTGATCCCCGGCCGAAACTGTCATGAATCGCCAGCGTAAAGTAGGTCAATCTGTATTTGGAAGGCGGTGCTCGATGGATTGGAACCACCGCTTGGCCGCACGCACAGCTGAAGTGCATAGTGGCCACATGACACCCAGAGTGTAGGCTCAACGACGTACATGTTGAAGTAATTTGTAGCACATGAAATTCAAAATTGAGCGTGCTCACCATCAAACGGAGGAAAGTTCAACTTAGGCATATGTCCGAGCTGATTTGGGTGACAGGCCACAGAGGAATCTCGAGGGGTGGGTGGGTGGGTTGGGTTTGGGGATTTGGGGAGCAGGGGTATGATAGGGGGGAACTAATACAGGATGGGGAAGAATTGGGGTGGGTTGAGCAGTTGGGGGTAATTGGTGAAAGGGGTTGTGGGAGTAAGATGACGAAGGATCGGAGGCATTAGGGGACAAGGAAGTGGGTAGTAGGAGATTGGTTGTGGAAGCAGATTCAAGCGAGGAAAAATTGAGGGGATGAGAGAACGTACCAATGTTCGGGATTGGGGCTATGGTCGTGACCGATCCATAGCCCTTATCCCGAGTTGGTGAGACATCGCGGTGTCCATTTGGGCCATTCGGTCCGTCTGTCCCGGCGATAGGACGCCACGGAGACGGCTCTCTGAAGGAGATGACGCCCAAGGGGAGGTGGGGTCTCGAAGTCGTGGCACATCACTTGCTTGGAGAGGCGCGCAACCTCCCTGCGGCAGTCCTCGACGGTGGCTTCCATCCTTGGGCGCCAATCGTCGAATAGAGTGGCCGCGTTCTCCAGCGCCTCCACCCGGTCATCGCGCTCGTCGCGCATCTCCGACAGCCGGATGAGCTCGAGGTCATCCACCTTCCACTCCAGCTCCTCGACGTGGAAGTCGGCGGTGCGCCCCCAGTTGTCCGCCTCCACCGCGGAGTTGGCTGAGCAGTGCATGCCCCTGGAAGGTCCGCGCCCGCGATCTCCAGGCAGTGATCCGGGCGACTGTTGCAGCAGCTTGCTCCGCGGCGCCGCCTCCACGCCGGGAGAACTTGGCTTCCCACTTGGCATCGAAGGCGTCGAAGCGCTTAAGCACCTCTTCGAACGCCGTCTTCACCGCCGGTTCCATTACTCCGCGAGCTCGCTGAAGACGGGTGAAGTCCGGATGGTCCGCGGCAGGCTCCAGCACGCTGGCGCCGGAATCGGTGCTTTGATACCAGTGTGATCCTCCGCTTGATGCAGCGGGGATCCGACTACGAACTCAGGAAGAATAAGGAAGGAAGAAGGAGTACAGCCTGCCGGCGGGGGTCCGGCTTGGGAAACATGTAGATAGAGATATGTTTTTGATAATTGTTACAGACTCCGACTCCACTGCTAGTACTTATGGCTTGAAGCAGATTTAGCTATGCAGGTCGAGCAGGTCCACTCCGGCCAGGCAAGAAGGACGCTGGAAGTCGTGGGCGGGCTTCCGCTCCTTGGTTTGCGAACAGCATCAGGGTCACCCGGATGGGGACTGCTGATAGGCCCCATGCCCCTTGTGCACCGGCCAGGGAGAGTCAGCCTGCCCACACCCCCCTGTGCGCCAGCTCGGTGGCTATAGCAACGTGTGTAAGAGGATGAAGACATTCATTCTCTTTCATTAGATCTGAGAAAATCAATAAAACAATTGTTGTTGTGTTCTACACCGTATCAAATTATCTTGATTTCATAAAGGTACCTAGCAAATTTTGATGTTTAGTTTCTTAATGATATGGCAGCTATTGAGACTACCAGACAGTTTCAGGTTGGAACAGCCCTAATGGTTCTAAGAAATATTTATTGTTTATTTCCATGACCTGGACCCAGTGAGCGGATATCCATTTCTTGGGCTGCGGCTTCCCTGCCCCCTTCACGTGTCTCCCTTTATGTCTCCGCACACGTGTCGATCAACTGCACCCTCCTCTCCGGCTCCTTTCCCGAACTGGGCCCTCCCCGTGGCCCACCCCGAACAGCCGTTCACGGCGTTATTTATCCTGCCTTCCCCGTAGTTGTGTATTTTATTATATTATTTATTATGGCGCCATTAGAAACTAATGGAGGGAAAAAAAGCGGCAAACTCCACAAAATGGCGCCAATTATAACAGATGGATAACACAGGTGAGGAATTAATAGTAAAATTACAAAGGATAGTTATCAGATCACATCTTCCTAGTCTCCCACAAAACAACAATGGCGTCTCAAGATCTCCCCACACGACCTAACGAGGACAACTACATGTGTGCGCCGTCGCCCTTCCCACCTGCTGCTGTTGATACAACATCGTCACCAAATTTGTCCGGGGTCAACATTCATTCTGATCACACAGAAACAATTGAGTTAGAAATTGTAAGTGCTACTGTATTATCATTGGTAATGTACATTTCATTGCATTTCAATTTGACCCTTTGCCGCAATTTTGGGTCTGATTTCTAACATACTGCTTACGGATCTCACAAAAAATCCAACCAGGACTCTGATAAAACTGAATCTACCCAAGCGGAAATTTCTGTTCAAGACAGGTCACCACAGATTGGCATGAAATTCAACACTGAACAAGCAGCATATGACTTTTACAATGCCTACGCTCGAGACAAAGGTTTCAGTATTAGGAGGAGTAGCTCACATAATATCAAAAATTCTACCACAATAAAGAATAGAACATTTTGTTGTTCACGTGCAGGTATTAAATTAAATTTATCTTTTATTTTCTTCATGGTTGGGGATAGAACATCAATTTGATCTATTATTTATTTAATAATAGGTACTCGGGGTCCAGATAATAGAGAAGAAACTTCCAACTGTAGTAAGCCAGAGACACGATGCAAGTGTGAAGCACGCATGAAGATAAGTCTCAGAGATGGGTTTTACTGCATCTATGAATTTGAGCCTATGCATAACCATATTCTTGCTACTGGAAGCCAAGCACATCATTTAAGATCTCAAAGGAGAATAACAGAAGCACAGCTTGCTAGTGTTGAAGCGGCTAAAGCAGTGGGCATTTCAAATAAAGCTACTTTTGATCTCATGGCAAAAGAAGCCGGTGGAATTGAGAATCTTGGATTTACTCGTCAAGATATGAAAAATAAATTGTATTCAAAGAGGTCATTGAAGATAAATCATGGAGATACAGGAGGAATATTGGACTGTGACATATTCGATTGTGGTGATGTTGATGCTGAAAAGGTGTACAAAGTAAAGGTGTGTGGTTGGAGAAACGAGCATGTTGTAAAGTTTTCTGCATTGCAAGGTCAAGTGAAGTGTAGCTGCAAAAAGTTCGAATTTGCTGGAATCTTATGCTGCCATGCATTGAAGATTCTTGACATTAACAATATCAAAAAAAATTCCTGAACAGTACATACTACACAGATGGACGATTGATGCAAAAGTGCTTCATATAAAGAGTAATCTTGAGGCACATGAAGATCCCAAAACAAAGCTATCAAAACGCAGAAAAGACTTGAGCAGAATGTATCTTCTATTAGCTGCTCGAGCTGCAGAATCTGATGACACATTCTTAATGGCTGTCAATAATGCACAGAAATTAGCACAAGATGTGGAGACCAGGCTAAAAATGAGGTCTGATACAAATATGAGCAGTTCCGCTGATCAGCAAGGTTTGCACTATGCTATAGCATGAATATACTTCAACACACACAATCCAAATGTTATCTATTTTTTTCTAACAAAAATGATTTTTTCCTCCAGCTACACAACAGCAAGACCAGGCTATAAAACCAAAAGGTGTCAAGGCTAAGGAGAAATCAACACGTGGGTCGGAGAGACCAGTTGGGGGGTTTGAGAAGGCAACGCAACAGAAAAAAAAGACCAAGAATGACCCGAAGGCATCAGGTTCTACAATGGACACAGATACTGTACCACATAACTATGCTTTGGTAAAGTATTTCATCAGTATTTACCATTGTCGAGACTTGTTAAATATTCACTACTAATATGTGTATTCCTTTTTCCATTGGGACAGGATCATTTAGGGATTAGTACACACCCAAATAACATACAGATGCCACTATATTATCCAAGCCACTATCCAGTTGGAAATGGTTTCATGCCTCCATCCTTCGGCAACTTTTCTACGACTCCTCACCATGGTCAAGATACATACCAAGGAAATACCACTCAGTCATTTGATATAAATCCATACCAGTTTCCTCAATTTAATTGGACACATCCAAAGTAGAATAGATATGTTCAGTGAATTTTCCATTATATGTATGCAAAAACTTATCTTAGCAGAAGTTACAGTCACAATGTTTTGTTAATTATTCAGTAAGCTGTTCAAAGCTAGATCGTTACCTTCATGCTCAACAGAAGCTGCCAACTGCTGCCAACAATCGAGCTTGGCACCGTCCAAATCCAAGTATTCTGATTTTTTTTTTTCAGTTAACTGATATAGCTGATTTGAAAGCATCAGATACTGATATAGCTCGTTGTTCAACCATGCTGATGTCCGCTCGATGGACCTGAAGAGGAAAGGCAGAATTGACCTCACAGCACAAATAGAAATCCACAGCCTCGAATCGAGATCCCCAAACCAAAATCAAGATCATAGCAGCCCAAATCAAAATGTGCTACTAGAATCTAGGTTCCATTAAATCAAAACCAACTGCCCCCCTATGAAGCTTGAGGTCGTTGCTGCCCAAATCGAGTTTCTCACCATGGATTTGAAGCTTGAGGTCGCACTGGGCAGCGGCCTTGGGCTCAGGATGGTTCAGCTAGTGCTGGACAACCTCGTCCATGGCTACGCTGGTGGCTTCCCGGCGGCATGGCGCAGGAGAAGCTGAGCATGGAGGAGGATGCGGAGGTCAGGAAGAAGATACTGCACATGGCGAAGTTGTCCACCAAGGCACGCAGAGGGGCGCAGCGGCGCTGACGAGCTCCCCAGCCGCGCGACAGTCGGAGGGGCGCGGCGGTGCTGGCGAGCTCCCCAGCCGCATGGCAGTCGGAGGGGCGCGGTGGCACTGGCGACCGCCTCGACGGCGGATGGAGCGGACAGGACGAGAGGGGAAAGTGGAGACGGAACTACGCGACCCCAGACGGCTCCGTTTTGTCGACGCGGACGGAAATAAAGTGGGCCCAGCGCGAACCAATGGTTGTTGCCCACGTGTACGGCGACACCGAAGGGAACACGTAATGGAGACACGGAAGCCGCAGCCTCAATTGAGGCACCACTGCCGAGAATATAGCGATAAAGATCAGGATGCCACTGAGTATACATATATATGTTCATCCCTCAAAGAGAGCATATAGCTTTGAGAGAACAAGTTTGCTGAGGTATACAGCTAGCCTAAGCAGGATGGTAGGATTGCGCGGCATTGGGACATTGACTATCCCACAATTTCCACCACCCATAGCTATTGTACGATATTGCCTATGCACATGGTGGATGTATTTTTCATCAACCCCATTTTCAGCTGGTCATCTGGTTTCTGTTTAGCCATCGTAGTTCAGCAAAGTGGATTGTAACAAGCCATCGATGATCAGCCATTCCTAAATAAGAGATGACGCAAACTTTTTCATGATGTTTGTCAAACCAAAGTGTTTGGTTTGTTTCCTATAATTCTAATCATTTAGCGATTAAGAGTCCTTGTTATTCACGAAATAGAACAATCTGAGAAAGGAAAAAAGTCTACATAACCCCCTTAACTATGACGGATGCAACACTTAACCCCCTCAACTACAAAACCGGGTATTCTACCCCCTGAACTTTTCAAACCGGTTAAATTACCCCCTAGAGCGGTTTTAAATAGTGGTTTTGCTACAGATAACGTGGTTTTGTCTTTATCTTTTTTTGATTTATTTAAATTTGAATCTTTGAAAAATCATAGTAAATCATAGAAAAAACATAAAATATAAATCCAATTTTGTTGGACTCCGTATGAGTAGATCTACACAGTGAGCACATAACATGTTATATTTTAGTACAATTTTTTTCTACTGTAACTTTACATCTATGATTTTCTATAATTAATTAGAATAATTCATAGTCACAGTTTCTATGGTGCAATTGTGGTGAAATTTTTATGCTAGACTAACTATTATATGCTTGATCTCTAGTAAAAATTTTATACTCATTGAATCATGTATGACTTAGTTATAAATTTATTTATATTTAATAAGCATAAAGCTAAATAAATTTATATCTAAGTTATACATGATTCAATGAGTATGCAAATTTTACTATAGATCAAGCATACAATAATTAGCCTACCATAGAAATTTCACCATAATTAGACCACAGAAAATGCGGGTATGAATTATTCCATTTAACTATAGAAAATCATAGATCTAAAGTTATAGTAAAAAATTTGTACTAAAACATAACAAATTATATACTCACTGTGTAGATCTACTCATGTGGAGTCCAATAAAATTAGATTTTTTATTTTATGATTTTTTTATGATTTACTATGATTTTTTAAAGATTCAAATTGAAATAAAAAAAAAAAAAGACAAAACCATGTTACTGTAGCAAAACCACCGTTCAAAAACCGCTCTAGGAGGTAATTTAACCGGTTTGAAAAGTTCAGGAGGTAGAATACCCGGTTTTATAGTTGAGGGGGTTAAGTGTTCCATCCGTCATAGTTCGAGGGGGTTATATAGACTTTTTCCGCATGAAAAACCTCTTTAAACCACAATAACTAATTTTAGAAAAATAATTTTTTGTGCAAGTTATGGAGCAACGAAAATTATTCAGGCACGTAGACCAATGACATCAACATAAAATGGTCCAGAGACATGCAGCTAACACTCATTCAAATATGCTAAGTCCTACTAGCTTTATTTCAAGATGTAACGGTGTTATTTCAAAGGTGATAGGAGAGCCCGTTAATAACAAGACGTCTGTGGTGACTTTGTGAATTCAAGACCCACTAGCTCAATCAGTCTTTTGCCTATGCTGAATGCGCGTGCATTGATACTGGTAATTGAGCATCTTGGATTCTCAAAAAAAAAAACCTAGATAAGTGTTACCTAGCTACTGTGTATGCTCACTACTAAAGAATGATCATCATCACCATTTTTGGCCCCTCGGTGGTGATAAATGCATGTCATAAGAATGGTCATCACCATCAATTAGGAATCTGCGGTGGGAATAGGCTATCACCACAAGTTCATGTCATCACCAACCTACAGTGATCGATGTGGCTCTCAAGAAATCCTAAAACCAGGTAAAAACAAAGCTAAAAATGTTTTTGGTGCCAAGACGCACCCACCTGTTCTATATCCCATTTTTACATAGTTCCATCTCATCGAATGGATGGCTTATTCTTTTTAACCATTAAAAATTTTTATTAAAGGTGAGCTTGACAAGACAAGGAAATTGTCCCATATGGCTTGGTGCCACTTCTTTATTGGCCCACATGCAGACCAAAGCGATCAGTGAGATGCTCAACTTCTCAAGAAAGCAGCCTAAACATTGATGTATTGTGGTCTTGTATGTATCAAGCTCCCTGTATTTTTTTTATTTCAAAATTAGTTTCACTCGAGGAAGAGATAATATTCTGCATTGATTTGTATCAAAAAAGATTGCCAAAAAGTTATTTGTAACACACGCAACAGGGAGGGTAAATTGATCTAGTGGATCGGTAGGAGAGAGAGGAGGAGGAAGGGAGGGAGGGGGCAGCATCCTTGGGGGGGGTGGCGGCGGCGGCTGTAGGTGCGGCGTGCGGGGACGGGAGAGAGGAAGTGCGAGCGTGGGAGAATATAAATAACGGGAATTACCTCAGGTACTTTTTTGATCCAAACTGATTACAATCTTCTATTATTTATAGTTCTAATTAGGCTCTGACGGAAGTCCTTATCAAATACGAGCTTCCCAGTTTATCTAATCTTAATTCTTTAAATAACTAATAATAAAAGGTAACTTGGGGGATTGGAGACAAGGTAGCCGCGGTGGGGCCCATGGCCTCCCACCCCGGGCGTAGGGGCGGTGGCGCCCGCCCGGCGCCCGGGCGGCGGCGGTGCTTGCCTCCCTAGGGTGAGCCATGAGGGCCCTGCCTGCCGCTCACCGTCCCTTTCTGGCTGCTATCGGCCCATCGATCTCGCTAATTGTCACCGTTTTCATCTGACGTGTGACATTATTGCTTTGCCTCAAAAAGATATTTTATGGCTACTGTGTACAGTCCTTCCAAGATCATTTGGAGTATGGTCCAAAGACAAGAGCGAGAGTTCTACCCAATAAGTTGGTTCAAAAAGAGCAGAAAACAAGCATGCAAGAGGTTTGGCTTCATGTTTTGCTTTTTAATGCTCTATTTGCCATGTTTTGTGCTACCTTTGTTTGAGAAGGATCTGACAGTGTCATATAAACACACGATTGTGCTAGCAACAAAGCAGATTAATAGCCAGATCTTGACTCATGAGCCTTTGCATAGGCAAGAGCGATACTAGCTTAAATGTAGGTCAGAAAGGACGATGCGTAGGCAAAGATGTTATCAACTTCAATATTTTTACCAAGGTGGTTATGAACAGATCTATAACTACTATAAGCCTAAATCCCACTAAGCAAATTTTTTTAATTGTGATTGGTTGAGACTTCAAAGATAATTTGAGCTGACATCATCTAGGGAGTTACTCCCACTAAGGCTCATTTATCTCCCACTAGCTAATTCTTTTGAAATAGAAAAAAGTTTTAGCACCCAAACCAAGTATCGTAATTAAAATTCAATTGCACCATGGTGTCTCTCGCAATAAACTCTTCAAAACAAGACCCCACATGAATATATTTTGATAACTTTTTGTAAAAATTTAAACCGTTTCTAAGAAAAAACTCATTTGTAAAAAAACTAGCAAAACTGCATATCACATGGATTACATGTGGTTATTCAAAAATACATAATTTTATGAAGTAACACTCCTAGAATTTTGGGAGGAGGGATAACCCTTAGGTATAGTAGGGGTGGGGGTTCGGGTAGATAAGATTTAGGTGATGTCTAGTTCAAATAATCTATATCATATATGTCAATGGATACATCCTCTGCAATTGATCTACTTCATTCATATTCATATATATGTATCTATTACATTCGTATATATATATTTATTAATTTATATATTATAAACTTTAATATTTCTACTTTATACCTGCAGCAACGCGCGGGACATCCTACTACTAGTTTAATGAAAATGTAGACCATCTTTCATTAATAGTCTGATGTTTGAGCTTGAGACAACGAAGATGGACCGTTTGCAGGGCCTGGTGTTGCTTCTCCATTGGCTCATATTGTGCACACGACTATTGAGATGCTCAACTTCTCGAGAATGCAGCCTACACATTGATGTATTGTGGCCTTGTAGGTATCAAGCTCGCTGCTTTTTTTTTCTTAAAACAATCAGTCTCGCTCAAGGAAAAGAGTGTATTTTAAGTGCCAGAAATATATTCCATTGGCTCAGTAACAAATTTTATGGGTATTATACAGCCCTTTAAGGATTTTCATTGCCCAAACAGGAGCAAAGTCTTCTACCAAATTAGTTCGTTCAAACAAGTAGAAAACACTACGTAAAAATTGATTTGTAGGAATACTTGGCTTTTATTTGTAAATATGGTTTATGTTTCAACCGCCCTTACAAAGTGGCGTGCAGTCCCACCTAGTCACCCGTCTTTATAAATGCATTTGTAAGAGCGGTTGGTGATTAAACCGCTCTTACAAATATATTTATAAGGGCGGTTCAATCACCAACCATCCTTACAAATGCATTTGTAAGAGCGGTTGGTGATTGAACTGCCCTTACAAAAGATCACTAGGGTCAAAATTTAAAAATTTAAAATTAGAACCATTCAAAATTTGTCAAATGAAATTTTGACTATTACAACAAATGTAGACTTTGATGAATTTAGTAAACTTGGTATTCTTGACTTTTCTTAGTGTCATTTTTTAAATCTAAGATTTGACTTGGTCAAACATGGTCAAATGAGGTACTAAATGACCTTAAATAAAAAAAATTTGAATACCAAAATTGTACAACTCATCAAGATCTAAATTTGATACATAGGTTATTTCCGCATTTGAGAAAGTGTTAGTAAACACTAGTCATGAGTTTTAAAAATCCAAGATGTGACTTAATCAAACTTGATCAAATAAGACACTAAATGACCTCAAATAAAAAACTTTTTGAATGTCATGTTTGTAGAACTCAACAAGATCTGCATTTGATACACATAGGTTATTTTTGCATTTGAGTAAATGTTAGTAAACACTAGTCACAAAATCTTTAATCTCACATAGACTTTATGAAACTATATGTAAGACTTGTGGATTTAAAATTACACTTTACTCACACTTTATCAAATACAAATACAAATGCAGCCAGTAGGATTCAAACCCACGACCTCTCCTGTGTAGCTCACTCTACCACTCAACATATCACTCACTTGTTTATATATTCCACTTCGGTTCCCACATATTATCCTAAACCGTCGGGAAATTGAATATTTAAGGGTCTAAACACTACTACATAAAATCTTAACCGCAACCTTTCAAATTGGGGCTTGAGGCGGTTGGGCCGTCGGCTTTGCCTCGGTTAATCAGGCCGGCCAGGGGCTAGGTCGGCGGCAAAGAACCGCCTCGGTTAATGGGTTAACCGAGGCGGGCTTAATAAAATAACCGCCGCGGTTAATTCCAATTAAGCGAGGCGAGGTGGGGTTACAACAAACGCCTCGGTTTATCGAGTTAACCGAGGCGGGTTCCTTTACTCAACCGCCTCGGTTAATTGGAATAACCGCGGCGATTGTCTTTTGTAGACCACCTCGGTTAATCGTTAACCGAGGCCCCCCACTCGTCACGACGGACTCAACCGCACGGCGGCTAGGTGGGCCCAACAGCCCCCCGGTGCGGGCACGAGGTACAGGTGCGGCCCGGCTCGCCTCCCGGTGGTGCGGCTCCTCCCGCAGCACCCTCCTCCCTCTCCCATGGAACCCAGTAGCGGTGGCGGGAATGCCAGATCCGGTGGCCCTAAGGCCAGATCCGGTGGCCAGCGACGGCGGTTGCGGCAACCCATGGATGGGCTCGACAGGCCCATGAATGTGCTCGGCGGGCTTGTCCATAGGTTTCCTATTTTTTATTTTTTTTCTCTGCGATTAATAGAGGCAGGAATACAACCGTCTCCAAAAATATCCTATTTTCCATAACCTTGTTTCCGAGGCGGTTGCAAAAACCACCTCGGTTAATCATTTTTGTCTGCCTCTGTAAATATTTTTTGTAGTAGTGCCTCCAACCAAGTCCCGAGTCCATAAAATAGAAATTGAATGAGATCCGCTGCCTTATTATATAGCTAGACAAGTCTATGGAGGGTGGTAGCAATATTATCCACCAGCTAGTTTATATCTATATCTATATGTAGATATTAAAGATGTGTATTCTGCTTGTAAGCAATTTCTTCATCAAGTTGTTAGACGCGTCATGTGGCCTATGGTCAATTTTAACGCCAGACCAGATCTTAAGCATAGACTTGGGAGGCATCAGGAGGTTATTGGACGCATCCATCCCACAAACTCATACCAGATGCTTAGCTGGCGCTGGGATCCGATCGAATGTTGGCTCCAGATCGGCCAGCAGTGCTCTTGGCTGGCCACCTCGACCTTGCATGAGAGGGATGACAGAACGCTAGAGATTATCGTAATGTGAACAGAGGCCAACCATATATATGCATTTTGATGACTGATGCAATCATACATAACTTTTTGGATAACAATTAACAACCTTGTTGTTTGATGTTCTACTGAAAAAGCAATAATATGTAGTTTTCAATTGCCATTGGCATGTACAGATTTGTGGAACATATATCACCAGGTTAAAAAATAAATTTAAACGGATCACATGATTCATTAGCAATGCGAATGCCAATATTTTTGTGTAGACGTAATCAATTGAAGCACAACTGCAGGTTACAGTCGCAGATACTAATGTCCTTGCTTTGGTAGTTAGTCCCTGGAATTAGATTCGCCGTCCCCATGAATTATTTGCAATAAATGTAAAGGCAGCGGAGTTGAGGGCACAGTGACCCTATGCCTTAAACAGATCCAAATGAAAAAGTGGTGAACTATAAAGTTTCATAACTTTTAGATATCTACACTTTCATTTAGAGTGTTTCTCCATCCATGGATTTTTTAAAAATTTGAAATTCATATTTCAAACTTTAGAGCAAATTATCCTCGACTAGATGCTTTCAAATGAAAAAAAAATTTCAACTATAAAGTTTCATAACTTTTTAATATCTACAACTTTCATATAGAGTATTTCTCCATTTAAAATTATTTGAAAATTCTAAATTTTAAAATTCTGATACATTTCTATTGGCTTTTTTCTTAAGAAAACCGCCACTAGAATTCTCTTGGCAGATTTCATTAAGAGAACCGCAAAACCACCGGTAGAAATGCATCGTTTCTAGTGGCAGTTTTATTAATAAATCCGCATTTCTACTGTCGGTTCTTGATTTGGGTTCATCGTTTAATTTCTACTGGTGTCCGTTAATCTAAATCATCACTATAAATAAATTTATAAGGCCAAGAGAAATCTTTTTGAACTAGTGGTGTCGTTGACACCACAGCAGGATTCGACGCACAATGATCTATTTGTTATATATAAGGTTTAATTTAAGGGTTCGTTCTTTGATGATGGAAATGAGAACACATGGCAGCATTTACTTCGACAATATAATGCAATACAACTTTCAGGAGTCCTCGTGTGTTTCCGGCTATAAATTTGCGGCTCAGTCCGAGCGTATATATATATATATACACTGCAGCTGGATCAGTTGAAGTAAGAAAAATATTAATCTTCTAGTGTGCTTCTTCTGTCTCCAAACCACACAAACACTATTGTAGCTGTGTATTATCTGACTGTAGAATAGAAATGGGGGGCACCAGTAATAAAAGTGGACTTTTCGGATAGTGACCTGTAGTTCCAAAGTTCCGGATGTCTCCATGCTTACCCAGCAAATGTCCGGTTCATGCCTTGCGTGCCCACTAAACGACCCCTAGATACCCATACTGCCGGCAGGGGAGAAAAATCTCGAGGAGGGGATGCTTCCAAAGGCAGGAGTGCCAAAACACCTAGTAACAGGGTCAAGCTATGGTGCACGGCGTATCAGAAGTTCCATTGGGGGAGCGCATGGAATGGGGAAGCACACCTGGATGGTGTAAACATGGTGTTTGAAGAAAAAAATGAAGCTTGCAAATCTGTGGGAACATTGAGCCGTGGAGTAGTCCGGATTTCCCATATTCAGGCGATTTTGGGCAAGTGACAGCTGTCAACAAACTCCGTTGTATCTGCTGTGCAACAAGCAAAGATACATATATTTATCCAGAAGGGGCAAAGTTAATATTTTCACTTTGGAAACACTAATTCTAGCTATGATATCCTGCCCTCCTCACATCATATACCTCGGAGCCAACTCGAGGACACTCTTTGGTCCGCGAACGGATTATGGGTGACTAGCTAGCTTGGACCGCAACTGGGTAACAGAAAATGAAATCGACCATCCATAAGAAAATTAAAATTAAACTATGTATCTTTAGGGGGATTGTCCTCCTTACATCACGATCATTTGATTTGTATAACACCATGCTACATCCAAATAGTTCTGAGCCACTCATTTAGTTAGCTTGGATGGAAAAAATCATATGTTACTTCCTAAGAGGTAATAGATGGAATATATATTTATTTCTTAATAATTTTTATAAGATATGCTAAATAAGGAAAACCCTGCCCACCTGGAGGACACCAGCTGGTGTCGACCATCCTATACCCTATCACGTACCCAGCACCAGCAGACTAGCTAGGACAAAATGAAATCGACCATCCATAAGAAATTAAAATTAAACTATGTATCTTTAGGGGATTGTCCTCCTTACATCAACCATCATTTGATTTGTATAACACCATGCTACATCAAAAATAGCTCTGAGCCACTCATTTACTTAGATTGAATGGCTAAAATCATATATATTTATTTACAAATTAATTTTATAAGATATGATAAATAAGGAAATTTTTAGATATAAAATCTTTGTTGATCTAATTGATTCATGTATTATCTATTGAATGTGGTGAAATCTTTTTTAACTATATTACTTTAGATAACATAAATAATCAAGTTTTTTATGCACATGGTATGTGCCACACGTATAGCACTATATAGGTGCCCTATTAACGTACATATGTGCCAACGTATGTACATGTCCAGCCCATGAAATTTATGCTTTATACAAATATGAATCCGTATTCTGATATATGTTTTTTTTTTAGTAGAATCATACTTATACACATAGAGATTTGGTTTAAAGAAACTCAAAATTTTAAATAATTATTATTAGATATTTTTGTTGTTTTATTAATATATCAAACATAAATAGAACTATACTTAAATAAGTATTTGAATGTATATAGTATTTACTTATTTGTAAAATAAAACAAATTAAAATTTACAAAAGGAAAGGAAATGATACAATCAGAAAAGAACGGAGACAAAAAAAAAAAAACAGAAAGGTCGTGCATGCAAAGAAGGGGCCCTGCTAGCTTGTTGTCTCCGATGCGACGTGGGGATTGGGAATGTTTCCTTTCTCTTTTTTTTAGACTAATTAAATGATTAGTTTAAAAAATCTAAAAAATCAATGGCTCAAATTTATATGGGATATTAGCATCTCCAACAACTCCTTATTTGCTAAATCTTGAATTTTAGCAAGTTGCTAATTTGTTTAGCAAGTGATGAAAAAGAGACTTCTTTCTCTAACAACTTCTTAAGACTCACTTGCCAAAATGAAAAAACCCGCTAACGAACGAAGTGCCCCGCTAAGCGAATGAAGAGCCCCGCTAATGAACGAAGAGCCCCGTTAACTTCTCTCATCACAACAGTGGCCGGCGCGATAACAAGTTCTTTCCGCGCGCGGAGCTATACGCACGCGAGGCCTGTAAATAGCAACTTAGGATAAATAATTAATAAGTTGGTTTGCGGAGTTGTTGCCAAGGGATTTTTGTGTTTTTGCCAAATTAATAAGAATAGCAACCTCATTTGAGTAGTTGTTTTATCTGTAGTATTGCTCATCTAGATATTTGATCTGGTAGAAATTTTTCTTGAATTATCTAATCTCCATCAGACTTGATCTGCCAGATCAGTGGTCTGTAATTCTAATCTTAGTTGCAATTCCTCCTACTCGTCCATCCCCAGCGCATCAAAATTCCGTCTAACATATCTGGTCTACCTTACTGGCCTCAGCCACCGGCCTTTGTTTGTTATTATCTACAACTCCGAAAATGTTTCGAAAATATCTTGGAACTGCCCTCCACTCGTGATGTACTCGTCATGTATAGATCCTCTCAATGAAGTCTTCACTCCATTATCACCAGCTGACTGACATCACTCTTCCTCTTTCCATCCAATGCATGATTGAGTGAAGTCCCTGCAAAAATTGGGTAGCACCACTATTGTTTACCTGGAGCTCGTAGCCCTCCTTGGCATGCTGAAGCCAAGGAACTCACGATTTTTGTGGCTTTGGTTCGGACAAAGTATGGCTTTGGCTTCAACTTATATGGCTTTCGCTTCAACTTATTTTTAGCTCTTTTATAATTGTTGGAAAAGTACTATGGTACCTGTGAAGGGACCTATGATCCAATAGTAGGACTGTTCAGTAGGACGCTACATACTAAAAATCAAATCCTGGTGCTTGCATTAAGTGGTAAGCGATGTTTCCGTCAATGACGGAAATCTCCAAATCTATTGGCTCAGTCTTTTGAAGGTGCTTATAGGGATATGTTTGCACTAGTACACAAAACATTTGTACAGGCGTTTGGAACGCTATTTCCGCTGGCGGTTTTTCCAACCGCCAGTGGGAGAGGTCAGTCAAAATAGCACATTTTCATTGACGGTTGGTTGAGAACCGCCAGTGGAAAATGGATTTCTATAGGCAGTTCTCTCAATGAACCGACTGTAGAAATCGCTGCCTAGAAAACACGAAAAATAGCAAAAAATATGTTTAAAACAGTAAAAAAATTCAATCGGGGGAGGCACCGGCCCGCCCGGGCATCTTTTTTATATTTTAGCCCTTCTTTTGAAAGTTTTTCACAAATACGCCCCTACTCATTTGCTTTCCAAAAATGGACCCCAACCTCGGAGCCATCACTATTGGCGCTGAGTTAACACATCTTGGTGCCAGCATAATTGGCACCGAGGTTTTGGGCTGGCATCGTCATGTCGGTTGACGTGGCGCTGATGTGGCACGGAGCTCGGTGCCATAGATCTTGGCTTTGAGCTCGGAGCCGTAGATCTTGGCCCGAGCTCGGCTAGCGACGTTGGCTCTCGAGCTCGGAGCCATAGATTTTGGCGCAGAGTTCCTGCCTCATAACACCGCCTAAACTTTTTTGGTCGAGGCCTTCTCTTTCTTCAAATGTGGTTTCAGATTTTTCTCTCCTCACTTCACCCAACATGCTACTGCAGCGATCCTTGCAAGGCGAACAAGTATAGTGAAAAAAAAACATATGGACGTCAGTATTGGATGTGCATCAAGCGACCGCCCATGAAATACGCATTAGATTGATGGTTAGTTAATAATTTGGTATATAATTTAATCATGTTTTAAGTTGTATATCACTAATCGTGTTCTTAAAAATTGATACATTAACAATGTAAAATTAACAAATCAAAATAGTTTACCTTAGCTTACTAGTTTTCCCATGCCTAGACATCCTACGGTTCAATGATACACATATTATTATTTGCGTCTAACCCTAACTCACGAGATAGCTAATATTAGCAAAATGCACATAGTATAGACCAAACAAATTCAAAAATTTGAGGGAGAGAGAACGAATTCAAAAAATTGAGGAAGAGAGAGAGGATGGATACCTTGCTCTCATAGACTGATGGATCAAATCCAAGTTTCTAAGGTTGAAAATGATGATTTCAGACTTTGGGCGAAGTGAGGAGAGAAAAATTCAAAACCACGTTTGAAGAAACAGAGAAGGCCTCGGCCAAGAAAGTTTGGACGGTGTTATGAGGCAGGAGCTCGGCGGCAAGATCTATGGCTCCGAGCTTGGAGCCAAGATCTATGGCGCCGAGCTCCCTGCCATGTCAGCGCCACGTCAACCGACACGACGACACCGGTCCAAAACCTCGGCGCCAAGATATGTCAGCTCGGCTCCAATAGTGATGGCTCCGAGGTTGGAGTCTATTTTTGAAAAGCAAACGAGTAGAGGTGTATTTATGAAAAACTTTCAAAAGAAAAAGTGTTCAACTACAAAATTTCATTTCGGGATCTACAACTTTCACTTAGACTGATTCTTCATCTGAGGTCATTTGCAAAATTTGAATTTTAATTTAAAAAATTCAGACCTAGCTTTCCATGAAAAGATGATTTCAAATGAAAAAGTTTTCAACTATAAAGTTTTATAACTTTTCGAGATCTATAACTTTTATTTTGGAAGTTTCTCCATCCGAGATAGTTTGAAAAACTCAAAAATTAATTTCAAACTATTTCTAATGGTGGATTTCTCAAGAAACCGCCAGTAGAAATATGATTTTTATTGGCAGTTCCTTAAGAAATCCGCCCAGTAGAAATCGTATTTCTACTTGACGGTTTCTTAAGAAATCCGTTCTGCTGGCTGTTCACAAGAAAAAACGGCAGTATAAGTAAAACACTAGTGCCAAGAGAGATAGTTTTTATACTAGTGTTGCGTACATATATTCATAGGGATGAGTGTGCGTGCGTGTTGTTGTGAGCGTCCGCGTTCTACTTTGTAATTAGTTCTCAAAAAAGGTACCATAATACCTCTAGATATTTTCAGTTTCTTATTTTGTGGCCACCTATTTGAGGAAGAAGATCATTTAAATGTTTAACTAGTAAAAAGGCGCGCTCCTGCGCGCCCACCGGTGGAACGGCAAATAATTTATCAGATTCAATTTGTTTAGCGACTAACATAAGTACAATGGTCTTTAGGTTGGACAAACCAACAGGCAGTCAGCTTTCCACTTCTGGAAGGTAGAATAGGTTGCGAAAAGTTTTTGATAGTATCCTTTACCGAATTGCACATCGGTTGTTGGCAATGCCCTTTTCCATGACTATTTAGCATGGTCATGTAGGAAATGTTCTATTTTTTAACCAGGGTTGATATAGCATGAGGATCTGTACAGTGGATATCAGTCTAAATGGAGAAACAGAAGTGAAATCTGAGCCTAAGGAAACGGCGGTGTGTGACTATGAACTTACGATGATGTGGATTGGATAGTGGCAATCTAAGAGTTGGTGCTAACACATGCCTTCGTCGGGTTGTTTGTATAGTGCTTGAAGAGCTGCGTCGTCGGAACAGATGACCTGTGCTTTCTGTATCTCTGAGCACCATCCAAATAATTAGAACCTGAGGCATAGCCTGGAAGAAAAATTATATCGGTTTGTGGAGAAAAAATAGATCAATTCCCATGACACTCATTTATACTTTAGGAAGCAGAAATAGCAAGCAGAGATCATGAGGTCGGCAAGCAAAAAGAAGGCCTCCAACTTGGAGAACCAATGACACATGCACTGAAGTAAATAAAAAAAAAATTACTAAAGAAGATGAACATTTGGGCAGCAGGCTAGTAGTTGACATCTGCTATCAGCTGAAGAAAGCCTGAAGCAGTGTGCAAGGAAATCGAAGACCTCCAATTTGGCAATTGTAACACATGAGACACATACAGGGGAAAAAAGGTTAACTGCCGAACAAAAGAGCTCTTCCATAACATGACTAAACCTACCTTTAGAAGGCTAGAGCAGTAGAAGAAAGACAAGTTGTTCCACCTATAAGTGACCTGAAAAACAGCAATTATATTTGTAACATAAGCAAGGATAAAACTGAGAATTGACACAGAAGCGCTTCTATTTGTTAAGGCAGGAAGGAGAACCTTCAGGTGAGTCGAAACAGAGTACTCGAATCATCAAATCTGTATTCCACAATTCATTCAGATCTAACTACATTTTTTTTTTGGGAAAAAGGCGACATAGACGAGCTCACCATAATAGACCAAATAAATGGCTGGCCATCTCAGGTTTTAATTTGCTGAAAATGAAAATGGCACTAATGGGCCAGAGAGAATTGAGTTGGGTACGCCAAACGAAACTTATATCGATCTGTTATGGTGTGCTATATGCTTATCCAACCAAAATCTCCTTTTTGCCCACGCACTTGAACCTTTTGGAGATCAGTGCACGTAGACCTAAACAGTTACTAAACTACATCCAAACTGCAAGTTATTATGTCGGATCATGCACTTCCCATTGTTCTCTGTAAATATTTGAGAACCTAAACCAGCCT
This sequence comes from Chrysopogon serrulatus, assembly GCA_015844335.1. Lineage (NCBI taxonomy): Eukaryota > Viridiplantae > Streptophyta > Magnoliopsida > Poales > Poaceae > Chrysopogon > Chrysopogon serrulatus. The sequence continues at coordinate 89,190 of JADLZL010001367.1, forward strand.
GCTATCTAAACATTGATACAAGAACCAAACAACTGGTAGAAGAAGATATCTGCCCAAAAAAGATAAAATCACTTCTGAAAAATAAAATTACAGCGGCAATAGACAATACAATGAGATAAGAGTATTTTGGTGGCCTATAAGTAATTAGATAATAGATTTTTGTGTATTAGTGGGATAGAGTATAACAAATATAATGACAAAATTGGATTAAAGGTGAAAAAAGTATGTGGATGCCTAAAATCCTAATATAATGAACCAAAAGGAAATAATATTTTTTATCACAAGGATTATTACATTTAAAGATGCAAAGGAGCCTCTGCTCGACCCAACCTTATTTTTCCAATGATGTTTGCATTAGAACGGCAGCCAAGTATGAAAATGGAACTGCAGCAAAAAAAGATGCAGTCAGTCAATTTAAGAAGAAAAGGAACAGCACAGATCATAGACCATTCAAGGATGCATTTGGAGTGGATTTTTTTTTTTAAAAAAATGGAAGCATGAGAAGGCAGAATTGCCAAAGACTTTTATTGCATGAATTTCCATACAATTCAGTAGATGAACACATTACATCATCTAATATTTGCAGGAAGATAAAGCCAAAATCTGAATTATCATGCTTCCAGCACTGAAATAACTGCATAACACAAAGCAAAGTATCCAACTGCTACCTTCAGAGTTTCAGAAGAGGAAATAACGTTGTGGTGCAGTCGTGAACCTAATGTTGCTGCAAAAAAGCCACAAATTATCTTTGTAGAGGTGGTGGGCCACTGCTGATATACATGATGCATAGCTATCACGTAGTACAGTTCAACATGAAAAAAAACCCCAAAGGTCCCGTCGAGGGCATAGCTAAGAGCAATTTCTGTTGGCTGACTAACCTGCTGGCCATTCCTAGGCAACCTTCTTGTATAGGACGGCACTATGACAGTTACATTGTACAACAAAAAATCTATAAATTGTCTGCAAGAAAATATAGTGTGAAGGCAGCCTGATCATAGCCAAAACAAAGGTTCAGCAATAATACATTACCAACTAAATAGATTATTATCACTTTTATGCAGCAGGGTGAACAATGAGTTACTGAGATTTGCTGTTTTTATCTGGAGACACAGACAATCTGATTTTTCAAGTGTGTGGATCACTGAACTCCAGACCTTACATACAATACAACAAAGGATGAGTTCAGACTTCATTAGGATATAAAAATGTACATTACTCCGCTTTATCTAAAACAAAAAGCCATATTTTTTCGTATTATCTAAATGGTTCCCATATCGTTTTTCGTTCTAAGAACCCTTCCTGCAACCAACCAATGAAATACTATAAATGTAAAAACCTGAAACCTAACTAAGGAATAGCAAGTACTTTTTTATTCTTTATTTATACAATTCTGAGTTCGTGTAGATGTGTGCAAAAAAATATGTAGACTCTTTCAGTCCATTCATCTACATTAACTCACCAGCACACTGACAATGAATCTAGGCAACTCAGCAGCAACCACCAGTCCATTACCTCTGAATGCACTATCCAGTTCCAGTTAACCTCCTCAGAGGAGTTTTGAAGAGTCGCACCATTCTGTCGAGCAGGACCTTCAGCAAGCACAATACCAATCCAAGGAACAAGAATTAGGGGCACATAGTAAATTAAATTCAGAATTAAGAACAGCGGAACATCATCATTGCAGACCTGAATCTCTGGAGAATAGATGCAGCAAAGTTTAGATGAATATCGCCATGGATGGCTCCCAGGCACACTCCAAATCGAAGTTGCTGGCAAAACAAAATGGATGGCAGGAAGAAACACACCAAACCAGCTCACGTCTGAGGTGCAGGTGCGCAGCGCAGCCAGGCATTTGGTGCAGGGCGGCAGCGCGGCACCGCGCCACAGCCAGCCGCCGGAATTTGGGAGGACGACGACCGGAGGACAGCCGCTGCCTGCCTCAGCCTGCACCTCAAGCCTTGGCAGTTGGAGGTGGCCAGAGCACGCTCTCTCGTTTCGCCAGGAGGCCGGCCCTTCCGGTGTATGGCAACTGGAACCCCTCCACCAGCTCGCACCAGTGGCCCCATGGATCCGACCGCCGAGCTTAGCCGCCTCTGCCAATGGAGACAAAGAGACGACGCGCACCGGGGTCACCGAAGTTGGGGCCGCCACGCCACCAGGGCGGCCGGGCTCCGCCGTGCCGGGGCCGACGCCACGCCCTGCCCACGCAGCAAGGCGCGACCTCTAGCACAGGCAGCTAGGGTTTCTCAGAAGGCCACGCCGCAGGCCAGGGTGCCGCCGCAGCCCGCCAGCGCCTAGAGAGGCGAGCCGGCCGCGCTTGCCCAGCCAGCATGCCGGGCTGGGGAAGAGGAGCAGGGCAGCCGCAGACGCTGGCCCTTCCGCGCCTCGGGCCATCGCCCTGGCCGTGTCGGGAGGGAGAGACAGGAATAGAAAGAGCGCGGAGACGAGAGAGAGGAGGGGAAGCAGGCCACCGCCGGTGCGCGGCCGGCCGCCACGCCGTAGGGGCGGCCTGGCCGGTGGGCCACTGGCCGCTGCACGGGAGAGAGAGGGAGAGGAGTGGGAGGCGGCGGCATCGAGCTCGGGAGAGAGCACTGGGAGTTGCTTTTTTTTCTTTTTTTTTTAGAATTATCTGGAAGGAGAAGTGGAAGCTGGAATTCTATATATATGTGCTTCTCTGATTCGGACCAGAAGCTAAGAAAGGGAAGGAGAAGCCGCTTCCGGCGGAATCCGCTTCAAGTGATCGGGTCCGTTCGTCGGAGGAATCAGACGGCAAGGAGATTTTCAGCCGACGTGGCCTAGGCTTCTGTCCGAGGAGCTGTGACAATTTGTAGGGAGTAAATTTTTATTATCGAGGGTATATTGGTAACTTATGGTGAGAGGCGTCACGTGCTGCTTCCGGTTCCGTACACGGCCAGCTGAACTCGGACCTCCCGGCCCGGAGGCTCCCGTTCGGCAGTTCACGCGGTTGCTTGCACTTCTTCATGGTGGGCTTTGCGCCGCTGACGATGCTGACGCGTGAGTCACAGCAGTACCATGCATTAACGGTGCCGGAGCTGATGCAAACAGATGTGTGATGTGGGAATTGGGATGCCAAGAAACATGATGTGGTGCTTGACGACATTCGTCGTGTTTCGAGGCAATTAGCTGAGCACCAAAGGAGGTCGATGAGCAGATGATCAACACGCAGAAGAACAATAACTCCTATGTACTTTGTGGTGTGGATCCCCAATAACGTCAAGTTCAACATGGGTGACATCCCTCCGGTTTAGAGATGTTCTACGGCGTGGAGTGCAGACTTCACGGCATGGACGGGAATGGAGTTTATTACCTAGGTAGAGACTAGAGAGCAAGAAGAACCAGTGAACAGGGCCTCCGCCTCACTATCGATTAGTACGTAGCAGTACCAAGATGCCACAACTGAGGAGTACAGCAGAGAAGAGCATAACACGGCCTCTGCCTCACTATCGATCAATACTTTGAATGAGTTTTAGAAATACTTTGCACCAAAACAGGGCTAACCTTAACAAAAAGATAACTACACAAACTCTGGATTTGGCCCACTCTCATTTCAATACTGGGCATACGTTTTGTTGGTACTATCCTATCTTTTTTTTTACTTCGAGGTACTTATAAGTATATACCTCCTATTTTTACACCATTAGATTTATCTTTTTGGATGGTTCATATTTTTTCAAACCATTGTAAAATTTCTCTTTTTTTTATATGGTCAGCCTTAGATGACGTTCTTGTCTGTGCACGCTTTGTAGGCCTTTTGATTAATCTGGTGGAGAAGCCCTAACCAAAGCTCTACCAAAGAGAGTCTAATTGTTAAAATATTTAATTTCTCTATTTTCTTCGGTCTCCACTTTCAATTGTCTCTCTATATATCTATCTTGAGAAGGGCAGCATTCACTGCTCTTCGCATTATTTCGTCTGCCCCCCTCCCCTAACAATGCCTTCACAAAACTACAAAAGCAGAGCATATGAGACGCATATGAGACGGAGCTTGTACAGATCCGAGAGACACTTTATATAGGGTGTATTTTGTTGGGCTTCTAACCTGCTTTTGTTTTTGCAAAAGCCAAAAACCAAACCAAAGGACTCAAAAGCCACAGTTGCTTTTGCCCAAAAGCTGCTTTTACTCTAGTGCAAACTCAAAAAGCACCTCTAACCCTGCTTTCACTGGCTTTTGGAGAGAGTATTTACCCACCTGTCACTGGTTATGAGGAGAAAATAGCGAATCGTTGTCTTCTATTTCTCATCGAGTCCGCGTTCTCGCGTCGCCCTTCCTTATTTGTGCAAAATGCTACCCGGTCCCCAGCTCCGGCGAGCGCGGCGCGGCACCATCTCCACCTCCAGCTCCGGCAGCGCGGTCCCATCCCAGCATCTCCATCGCGGGGCGCGAAGCTCGTTTCCAGGCTCCCGGCCCGTCGCCCGGCGGGCGTGGCCCGCCCCCCGCTTCAGCTCCCCCAGTGCGACCCGTCGCCAAGATCTCCCGGCAGGTGCAACCCCGTAGCCAGCATCTCCGGCGCAGCGCCGCCTGTCGCCACTGCCTCTAGAGCAATCCGCAAAACTCCTTCCACGCATGCACTGAAGCTTCCTCCCCTCCCATCGATCCGCACCAGCCGCAGGAATCCAGAGCAGCTGCTTGCCGGTCCGCCCAGCCCCGCCACTCTATGCTCCAGGCGGTTGGCGGCGAGAACAACCATGCGAGCGCGTGCTGGTGCTGTGCTGTGTGCTCAGTGCTCTGCTTGCTCTGTAATGGATGAGCAAGGCGATAATGCCATAGCTTGATACCCATGTGCAACGTCCCGCCTCCTCGAGGCCGGGCCCGCTTACATCTGATAGCTTTAATAGGACCAATACTACCCTCACGCACCAACATGAGTCTTTTCTGCGCACTTTGTCCTCACTCATGCGCACACGGGAACGACTTCTCGGTCGGTCACCCATCCTGAAATTGCTCCAGGCCAAGCACGCTTAACTCTGAAGTTCTTTCATGATGAGCTTTCGGAAAAGAAGTTGCAACTTATTGGTATGAATATCATATTAATCCTATTAAGCTCTGGACCGGGGTGTTACATCCTCACCCCTTAAGCGATCGACGCCCTCGCCGATCACCCCTGAAGCCAAGAACCTCCTCTCTTGGCCACGTCCGTGTGTCGGTGCCGGCGCAAGATGTGCCATCTTTGTGTGACCACGACGGATCCACACCAGCCCATGCGCACCATGCCTACGCAAGAATCGCGACACACGCGCCCGTGAAACCGCGAGAGTCGGCTCGATACCATTTGTAACGCCCCGCCTCCCCGAGGCCGGGCCCGCTTTTACATCCGGCGCCTTTAATAAGACCAATACTACCCTCACGCACCAACACGAAGTCTTTTTTCTCACAAGACTTTGTCCCCACTCATACGCACCCTGAACGACTTCCTTGTCGGTCACCCATCTTGAAATTGCTACGGTGCCAAGCACGCTTTAACTCTGAAGTTCTTTCATGATGAGCTTCCGAAAAAAAAAAAAAGTTGCAACTTATTGGTATGAGTATCATATTAATCCTATTAAGCTACGGACCGGGGTGTTACACCATGTCCTCTTGCCGTTTTTCTACAGAAAAATAAAAGAAGAAATACACTTAGAAATTAGAATACATCTCTAGATTTGTGGCCACCAAATGTGTGAACCGTATATCTCTAGATTTGTGGCCACCATCGGCTATAGAAAATTTGATGGATTAAAAACTAAAAAAAAAATCTTTCCAAAATAGTTCTTTATATGCTAATTAGTGAACATAATAGTTTTTATGAGTAATTTATATAAAAATAGTGCCCATGCCTTCAAAAATATTACAAATATTTCTTTCACAGCTTTACAGCTTCACAGCTATTCTAACCAAACGGACTTCTGCTTTTGCCACAGTTGCTTTTTAACAGCTGCTTTCTCACAGCTCACAGCAGATTTTGCAAAAGCCACAACTCAAAACACACCCTATAGTTACTTCCATAGGATTAGAAGGGATCAGGAATGGAAGGAGTAGATCGTCTGTTCCTCTTCGTTGATTTAGTTGGCATTGTGGACAACAGAGGCGGAACCAGGGGGCGGCAGGGGCCGTGCCCCTCCCCCTAAAAACAATAAAAAAAATTTATACCATGGAAAAAATTAAGATTTTCATAAAAAATTCAATAAAATTTTGATTTTTATCTAAAAATTCAATACAAATCCAATTTTTTAGCCAAAAATTAATGATACATCACAAAAAAATTTCTTTCACATATTTACGATATGTCAACTATAATTTGACCACCCTTATTCTTGAACCCTTGCTCCGCCACTGGTTGGCTTGTCCTCCGAGCTCCCTGGTTGCCCTCCTTTGTACTGCACACACTGCACAGTATACATTTTTTTTTACTTTATGTTCATGCATGCATTCTAGTCACGTAGAACAAGATAATCAGTTTTTCGTTAAAAATAATAAAACATATAGATATGTTCATGCATGCATATTTCTAGCTATTTGCAGGAGGCAAAGCATAATGGCTATGACGACTCTCACAATGTTAAATCATGCTGAGCCTGAAGTGCTACATCCCCATGGCCAACTGGTTAATGTGCATGTTAATGTAGTATTATGATTTGAAAATTTAGGTCATATTGTCTGGAACTCAATATTTCAAGCAAATTATGAGCACATAAATAGGATGCCAAAGCAGAAAACATGCTTATCTTCTTGCACAAAATCGAAGTCGTTTACAAACTTATTTGTTTTAGTAGTTAATGATGTTACCTTACCAATGCATTTCAAGTAAATTGGTACCTTTTACCAGAGCAAAAAGTCTACTTTTCCTCCCTCAACTTTCACGAAAGTCCGATATCGATTTTCGTCCTGAACTCTAAAACCAGATAAACAACATCCCTTAACTTTTCAAACTGTGCGCTTTACCTCCTTAGAGTGGTCTTGATGTAGGTTTTGCTATAGTTATGGTGGTTTTGTCTTTTTATTTTTATTTATTTTGACTAAAACTTTGAAAAATCATAGTAAATCATAGAAAAATCATAAAATAGAAAATCTGATTTTTTTGGACTCCACATGAATAGATCTATGCAATGAATATATAATATGGTATACTTTTATACAAAGTTTTTGCTAGTCTTTTTTATTTTTAATTTATTTTGGTTGAATCTTTGACTAAACATATTAAATCATAGAAAAATCATAAAATGGACAATCCAATTTTGTTGGACTCCACATGAGTAGATCTACATAGTAAACATATAATATGGTATGCTTGAGTCCAACAAAAGAATCATAGAAGATATAGTTATGAATTATTTCAATTAATCAGATAGAGTTTGTTCACTACCCTTTTATATACCCCAAAATTTCTAATTTTGGGTTGTGCTTAGAAAATAATAAATAAAATGAATGGTTTTGTTTATTAAAACTGGGTGTTACAGAATAGTATCAGAGCAGTATTGACTGTAGGTGCCTAGTTAGCACCAGTCGTTGTCTAAACATTATTTTGCTGCAAAACTATTTTTCTAGCTCCTTGGTATGTTGTTTTGACTATTTCTTTCGTTGTCATATTGTCTCTCCTCCTTGGTAGCTTTCTTTGAGTTACTTTTGCTCACCTCCATGATAGCTTATTTCTTTTGATTTACTAAATTTTCTGGTTTCATTTTATTCAAATTATCAATGGCCTTTCATCATTTATAAACCACTCTTAGGATGTTCGCCATTGGCATGGAAGCACATGTAGCATCGTTGTTGTGTTGCACACTTGTCTTGCTTAGTGTGTCACTTGTGTACCAAATCTCTCGCTGTGTGACCTAGGGAAGGACCTGAAGAAGTTTCTAAGATAAGCAAGTCTGTGTTAAGTGGGGTAGCGAGCTTTCAATATCATTAAGTCTGGAGTATCTCATGCAGTGAAGCATGATGAACAGAAGAAATGATCTTTATCCGTCCTATCATCAAATGGCTATCATTTTTCCATCCTTCATCTCCCATCAATCTAAAATCAAGAAATCTTGAAGACTCGGAGATTAGCTTTATCTTTTTCTCTAGTCTCCCTGAATCTCAGGATGAGATTCCTGTTAAGTGGGATAGATTTGTCATGCCCCAAAATTTCTAATTTTGGGTTGTGCTTAGAAAATAATAAATAAAATGAATGGTTTTGTTTATTAAAACTGGGAGTTACAGTTATTATAGCCTAGGCTGGCATAACCAACCCCTGTGTCCTGTTTTTGTATGGCAAGCTAGCTTGTTGAGTTGTTTGAGTAGTTTCCATTTCACAGTTGTGTTTTTTTTTTTTTTTTTTTTTTTTTTTTTTTTTTTTGGGGGGGGGGGGGGGGTGTCCAGTTTTCCCATAAAACATGGTGTCCAATTTTCCCATAAAACATGGTTCCATCTCTCTTTTACTTCTAATAAAATTATGGTAAAGATTTTGATTTCCTTTCAAAAAAATTAACGAGATTCTCCTGGTGGTTTATTGTATCACCATATCATCTGAAAACAATTTGTTGATGATTCCAACAACGCCAGCAATACACAATTAATTAATTAATGTCATAGCAAATTTTATATCATAGTTGGTCATTTAGTTGTTAAATTGTGTTGCAAAACAATTTTGTCACAGTTCCGTTTCACTTTGTATTTGAGGCTTCGGATGAAACAATTCGATTAAAATAGGTTTGAGTGCACTTCTTGGGCCTAAGTAAATGCATGATCAGCAAGCAAGGTAGAACGGCGTTCCCTCTGTTCACTGAGATCAGCAAGCAAGGTAGAACGGCATCTAATAAGGGATGATAATATCATAAAATGCTTCCAAGCAGTGGTGAGTCGCAGGGGGTGCAGCTCGCTTGAAACAAATGGCAGGCATTTGTTAGGTCCTATTACCAGTGTGATTCAGTTGTCCAAGAAATTGCCAACCCAATTATCCACACATCATTATTGTGCTATTACTTCTACTTCAGCATTAATTTTTTCAGTTCCAACTCTATCAATAGAAAACGTGCTGATAAAAAGGTGCGTGTGTAGAACTAGGTCGAAGAAAACACAAGTATTACTAAAGAGGATTTTACAACTGAGTCACAACCTCCTTTCAAACTAGCTCGAGTTGATGGTACTTTACAATACAGTTTACAATAGGTTTGTTTAGGAAGCAAGAGTGCAAAACCTTGTCATCCCTAATGGCCGGGCCCCTCTCCAGTTGCAAAGGTTTCTGATGCAACGTACCGCCCGGTGCTTCCAAATCCTAGCTAAGACATCGATGTTCACCAATGCATGTTGCGTGGGCCATAGGATGTGACCCAGATCTATAAGGACTCAGGTGAGAGTTTCGGATTGAGCAATATGACATTCAGTGAGGTTGAAAACAGCGGCGAAACCAGGGTTCAAAAATAAGGATGGCCAAATTATAGTTGACACGTCGTAAATATGTGAAAGAAAATTTTTTTCTGATGTATCATTATTTTTTGCTAAAAAATTGGATTTGTACTAAATTTTAGATGAAAAATCAAATTTTTATTGAATATTTTATGAAAATCTTAATTTTTTTCCATGGTATAATTTTTTTTATTCTTTTTAGTGGGGGCCACGGCCCCTGCCAGCCCCCTGGTTCCGCCTATGGATGGAAAGGATAGGAACTAGAGGAGGAACAATTCCAATTAGGTTTATGTTCACCTAGTGGTCACATAGCGTCGTCATATACGACATTATTATCGCATACCCATCTTGATTCCCTGAGAACCTTAGCACTGATCTAGAACCATTTGAGTTGCAGTTAAATCAAATAAATGCAAGCACCACACAAATGCTAGTGGGGAGCCTTTTTGTGCACTGATCTCACAGAAGATTAAACCAACTGAATAGGATGGCACAAGTTTAATCCCTACTCTACAAAATAGTGGCAACTTGGAACTTGAAACGATAATTGATTTTTTACAAGGATCATGGATGTGCATTGCAATGGGAACAAAATAATACTTTGAGAACAAATTCGCACGAGGCTCCACCAAGCCAGTCACAACCATATATCAAGCCATGTAAGAGAAGAGCACAGGAATTTTACCCTCGTCCATGTGACCATGTCTTTGCAAGCTTTACAGATGCAGAGGTAGTTCACATGCATTACAGAATCATTATTCTGGGGCAAAGAGAAGAGAGCTAGATGAAATAGTTTCCTAGATGAGAAACAGTGTCGAGATAAGATCAGTTTTATGGATGGGGCAAACTGTATTTTGTTAGAACCGAACGATGTCGATCACCCAGAACGCGAGCGCCGGCGACGACGTGGTGATCACGGCGAGTCTGAGCCACGAGCTAGAACTAGATTAGATGAAACTTGCGAAAGAAAACTCGATGTGTTACTGCCAACGTGACAGCCCGATCATGCATCTATTCATTTATATAAGGAACATCTGGGAACGCAGTCCCGACTCCACACGCCACGCCGAGATGGGTACAAGCATCGTTTCGCTGCGATGGTTGTCCCGTGCACCCGCCGTGCCATGGCGTGCCCATGACGGACTCCAGACCGCGTCGTAGCTAGGCACGACTCGACTACGGCCGATCCCTACCAACTCTAGGCTATCTGATCGACTAACAAAATGAATTACATGTTTGCATCAACTTATATCTAACATATTTTCCATCATGTAGCCATGATGAGTGGCCACATAGAAAAAGACCGTATGCTCCCCATTGCTTGAAAGGGGGCTGAACTAGCATAGCAAACAGGTTGGTCGACTGCCCCAGGCTTTCACCAAGATGTGAGATGCAAACAGAGATCGAGTGAGGGGATGGAAAACTGTTATTTCCATCGTGTAGAGCCATGATGAACTGCAGCAGAGAAAAAGACCATCTACTCCCCATTGCATGAAGGGACGGACCTAGCATTACAATAGGTTGGGCGACCACTGCACGCATAGAGAGATCGAGAGGGGGGATAACATGCATACTGACAAAATTTTTCTTTTTGCGCAGTTCTACTTCTTAAAATTTCAGTAAGTCTTTCCCTACGCCACGCACCACCTCCCCCGTGGTCGTGTGCCCCACGCGCCCCATGCATCGCCCATCGCCCTGCGGCCGCACACCCTCACCAGGTCGCCCGTGCGCTCCACCACTTGTGCCCTGGCGCAGCGTAGCAGCTCCGCTGACGTATCGGCATTAATCTGTCCGTAAACAGTATTGTCGATATATATCCTGATTGAATGCCAATGAACAACATTGACTCTGGGTCTAGACACATGATGTACTCTGAGTATAATGGGATATGCTCCAGACATGCTGGCTATCTATCAATTTGTAAGATTGATCGATCGATAGAATTCACTGATATAATTTCATGTATTATTTGCAACTAATCCAGCAAATATCCATCGCTTGTGAGATTGCTGCAGAACAATGCTTGACATATGTAATCACACATGGCGTGGTTGTTGCATGGACCACACACACCTAGCGCACCATCGTCAATCCATTGTCACATTCATGGGCAACAGCCGCGTGCAGACGTTATGAATCAAGCATTCGGCCATTGGACTGAAGAACAAAAAGTACCCAGATAGAATGAGCTGTTGGCACCCAGCATGTCCTATGTTATCCAAGAGATCCTGGTACTTCCCATGCCTAACTAAGATTGACTTCTGTAGATGGTATTTGCCAATGCACTTCTATAGAAACCGAGTTCTATCCGGGCCAGGTATATATTGTGTGTCTAGGCACCGCACGCAACAAAGCAAACTGGTGTAAATAGAACAGCAGGACAAGCAGGTGATGTACGCAAGTAGTAGGAAATAGGAACAAGTAATGAACGCTTCTTCGGTTTCTGTTTGCTGATCAGGTGCAGTTTTTTTTTTATCGAACTGGAGGGGTTTGCACCCCTACAGATGAGCTTAAATTAATAAAAAAGTGAGTACATACAATGCGGGGTTGCAAGAATAGAAGAAAGCAAAAAAAAGGAAAAAAAGGAAGAAGGGGGCATCTAGGAAACAAAGAAAGAGAAGAAAAAGATGAGCACTAGCACTGATTTAAACCAAGCTATGGTAAATTTGCAATCCATTGTTCAAAAGCTAGTAAGTATCTCCTTTTGATTATCAGTAATAAAAACTGAGCCTCCTCTTTGAAGCAATTGTAAACCTCCTGCAAGCATGGATTCTTCTGACAAAAAATTCTGTCATTTCTTACTTTCCAGATTGACCAACACATCAGTACTATGACCTCCATGAAGAAAGGGACCTGAAGTTGATCCTTGCAGCTTTGTAAGGATTGGAATGGGTTCAAATCAGGATCAATTTGTATGCCGATCCAAGCCCAACACTGAATTGAGAAGCCACAGTCAAGGAACAAATGCTGCGGTGTCTCTTCAACCCCAAGGGTGCAGAGGACACAATTTTGTTCATCTAGTTGCATGTTTTTCCTTCGAAGGAGATTCCTAGTGCTTAGTCTGTCCTTTAAGAGGAGCCAAAAGAAAACCTTGTGCTTATTCTAACAGGAACTGTGCCAAAGCCATTTATAGGCAGGGTTAATGACCGAATGTCCACTTAAATGTGAATAAGTCTTCTTAACTGAAAAGATGTCTGAATTCCATATGTAAGACCAGGTGTCTAAATCCTGCCTTAAATCGATGGCTCCTAAAATCTCCTGAAGCTGATTCATTTGTGTGTGCTACCTGAGAAAACAGGTAGATGAAAAACTGTGAATGGGGGTGTGATTAATGCCCTCTGCCAGGGTGATTTTTTCTTTTTTGGCAAAAGAGAAGAGCTCTGGGAATTTTTGACTCATAATTTCCTGCCCCCACAGGTCATTCCATAAGTGACAAGACCCCCATTTTTAACTGAAACCTTTGCCATTCCTTTAAATTTGTCCAGCAATTTTAAAATATCCCTCCACCAAAATGAGCCAACTTTGGAATCTCCTGGTAGTTTGCCATTCTCATAGTATTTCTCCCAAATCAAAGAAACCCAAGGAGTATCAAACTTATTCAGAAACTTGTGAAGGTATTTGATCAGCAAAGCTTCATTTTGGGTTTTTAGATTTAGGACACAAAGTCCTCCTTCATCTTTAGACTTGCACACCATCGACCATGCAGCTTTTGGTCTTTGTTTGGCATTAATGTCTGCTCCCCCGCCAAAGACAGTGTTTTCTGAGTTTGTCTACCTAGTCAATGACTGTTTGCTACAGAAGGAAAGTGCTCATGCAGAAGGATGGTAGTGCTGAAAAAATTGAGTTTGTTACTTCCAATCTGCCAGCTTGGTTGAGATGGATTGATGTTGCAGCTAATCTTCTCTCACATCTGGATACCATTGGGGGGAAATCAATGACTGTAGGCTTGGGAGGCCCATGGGAAGTACCAGATAAGTCAAAGGAAGCTGCCCAACTTGGTAGTTAAAGGATCTAGCCAAAGTGTTGCAACTTTTCCTGACTAGTATTAATAGGTAGCATAAGGGATTTTGAATAGTTAACTTTTAAGCCTGTGGATTCACCAAAAGAGTGTAGGAGAGCTTTTAAAACCCATAGTTGATGCTCACTAGCCTCCATAATGATTAGTGTATCATCTGCATACTGCACTATTGGCAAGTCATCTGTATGCCTCAAGGGAATTGGGAGATTCAGTAAACCAGTATTTTTAGCCTTGTTGAGTATTGACTGAAGGAGATCAGCTGCTAGCACAAAAAGCAAAGGGAATAGATGGTCACCCTATCTAACCCCTCTCCTACAATGAATAACTTTCCTAGGACTATTAAGTAAAACTGAGGAGGTAGCTGAGTTTAAGATTGACTGAATCCATGAAATCCACCTCTGTCCAATCCCTTTAGCCTTCAGAATTTGAATTATTGCTTCATGCTCTATTTTGCCAAATGCTTTCTCAAAATGATGAGATCCTTCTTAGATTTATGACAGATGTGAATATACTCTAGAGCCCATGCTAAACAGTCCTGGATGGTTCTAGTCTTAATGAAACCATCTTGGTTAACATGTACCAACCTTTTAATGCAACATTAAAGCCTGTTTGCTAGGAGCTTGGTCAAGAGCTTTAAGGATGTGTTTAACAGATAAATTGGTCTATAATCCTGGACACTAGTTGGCCCATCCTTTTTAAGGATCAGGGTGATGAAAGAGCTGTTAATACTTCTAAGACAAATTTGTCCAGTGAAGAGCCCATCACACAACCTATAAAAATCTTCAGCTATTAAGGGCCAGCACCCTTTGACAAACTCATTGGTGGAGCCATCAGGACTAGGGGATTTATTATTGGGTAATTCACAGACCATCTTATCAATATCCTCTTTAGCTATGGCATCCTAAAGGAACTCAAGATTAGGCACTGGCTGGATCAGATTTTCCATGTCAAAAAGCATATGACTGAATTCAGAGGTCCCTAATCTTTCTTTGAATGCCGTCCAAAGAAGATGTGCCTTTTCTCATTACTTTGCATTACTATGCCTTGCTCATTTTGTAATATAGCAATTGAATTCCTCCTATTCCTTATAGTGGCATGGGCATGAAAGAATCTGGTTCCAGCATCTCCCTCTTTGACCCATCTTATTTTCCCCCTTTGTTTCCAATAAACTCTCTGCTGTTTTAACAAAAAGACCAACATTTCAGCAATCAGAGTTCTAAAATTCCATTTAGGTAGAGAAAGGTCTTTGAGGATCTCAATTGCCTCTGTTGACGGTGGTTAACGTCAACTTTTATTAGAACTTTAGACTCGAAGGAAAGCATGAAAACACACTAGTCTAAGGTTTTAACTGATAATTTCCACGAGTTTTGCATATTTTGTATTTTCTAGGGTTATTTCTAGAAAAGCTGAAAAGAGGGATTCAAATGCAAATAAACCGCAAAACTTATCCGCCACGGGAAACATCACGAGAAGACTCGGGAAGACTCGAGAAAACACCTAAAGGAGGAGGGGGGGCCGGAGGCGCCGAGGTGGGGCCGGCCGGCCCCACCATGGCGCGGCCGGCCCCCCGTTAGGGGTTTGCCTCCCCTTATGGAATGTTCCTCCACCGCCTCTCCCGATGCATCTCGGCCCTTGGTTGCTTCGGTTTGATCCTGCGGGCGCACGCGCATCCCATCGGAATATAAATACATGGGTAGACCCCCCTGGGGAGAGCCAATTTCATTATTCATCAAGGCCTCAAGCCATCAAGCATCAAGAAGCCTTCTAGTTCATCAAGAGCCTTCTAGTTCATAGGATGAGTTAGCTAGATTAGAAGTAGAGGAGATCTAGTTCTTCATTGGGATCTAGAGCCCCTGGCGTCTGTCTGGAGCGTGAGAGTTCGGTAATAGATCTAGTTCTTAATTACTTTATTGTATTCATTATTCAGATTAGGGAGACTTTACTCTTAATAGATTCATATGTTCCTAATTACAATAGTCATTGTCTACTTTGATTATATGTCTAGTTTAGTTACTTTGATCTTATTGAATTCATGTAATTGCTCGTATAGCGTTTATCCAATTGTACAATGGGTAGATGATAGACGATATGTAGACGTGGTGTCCAGATGTCTTGTTTATCTACGAGTGCACCCTGACATGCCGGGACGTGTGGTAGTCTGCGTAGGTGACAGCTACGTTAGTTCCTCTGTAGTCCACCCCCCATATGTAGGACTAGCATGGGCACGGTCACGAAGGATTTAGGGTTGACTTAGCGATGATTGCTAGATGTAGTTGTACTAATTAGAGTTATTCAGTGATGTAGTTATAGACATACCTTAGATCCAACTCCCTAGTTTATTCAATGGCTGACTATGATTATGACTAGTAAGATGCTCTGATGATTATCCTTAATTATGATACTTGATGATTATGCTATCATCCATATTTATCCATATTTATCTTGTGACCTCTGCCTGTTATGAGTAGAGTAGATGTCATTGGTAAAATCACTTATTCATCCTATATACTTCATTATCAATATAATAGATTATAGTTTATTACATAGCTTTCCTAGTGGTATAAATATAAATCAACAACCTGGATGAACTTCCCTAAGTAAAATGCTATAACGGTATAATTATACGTCCGCTTGTAGAACCCATTTAGTTTACATTCTTATCTTTATATGTGCCTAGTCACATTAGTATATATAAATCTATGATTATTTCCTAGCAATATAATTAAGGATGGCAACCTATTTCATGTTCAGGAATGTTAGTAATAAAGTGGTGGCTAGTTGCTAATGACAAGTTAATTATATACCGAACATTTCTAGCGTTGTTGCTAGGGGTAGGACCTATCTCTACTTTTTAGTAATGACGGTAGTGAATGTCAACAGCCTCCATGAAGGATAGGACCAGTTTTAACTTCTCAATGGCAGCTGCTAAATTTGGTAGAGAGGCATTCCAGGATCTCAAGTCTTTCCTGAGGTTCTTGAATTTTGCTGTTAGGGACTTGGCTGGGTCCAAGATGTGAGCTTCAGTTTTCCATCCATTAACTGCTACTGACAGGAAATTTTCATGATTCAGCCAATAATTCTCAAAGCAAAATGTGTAGCTTTTAGGAATATTGGTGCTCACTTCAATTACACATGGCCAATGATCAGAAACCTCCATTACCAGAGTTTTGACTGTAGAGTTTGGATAACCTTGAAGCCAGGTTGGGGATGTGAAGAACTAGTCTAATCTCTCAAGCAGGGGGGAAATTGCTTGTTGGTCCAAGTATAATGCCTGCCAAGGAGTGGCAATTCTAAAACACCCAACTTATTGATAGCTTCATTAAATAGAAACATCTCTATTGTATCGGCTCCCTCTCTATTTTCTGTCTTGAGGTCTTTCGATTAGATTGAAGTCCCCCACAATCGGCCGTTGACATCCCTTGGCATAATGATGCATGCGAACCACTATAGGAAATCTCTTTTACCATTGAAAGTATAAGAAGCATATACAGTTGTCAGCATCCAAGTGTCATTACTTGTTTTGGAGGTGAATTCTATGGACAGAGCATACTCATTGCTAAAGGAAAGTTGTCCTAAGAACGCAGAATTCTTCCATGCCACTAGGATCCCCCCTGATGCACCAATTGAAGGAAGATACTCAAATGAGTCAAAATCGACTGGGCAGAAGTTCCTCAAATAACTAGCACTGAAACTTTCCTTTTTGTCTCCTAGAGACAAATAATCTCACTTCCGCTTTCTACAATCTTGTCTCTAATGGAATTCCACTTGTGAGCAGAATTAAGGCCTCTAACATTCCAACTCATAATCTTCCAAGATTTAAAACCCATCATTTAACAAAAAAGCAAAACCCAGAAGAAGTTTTGACTAAAAAAATAGTCAATCCAAGCAGCACAATAGCAGGGCCACACCCAAAAGCCAGTCTAGCATCATTCAAACATCCAGACACAGAAAAGAGCCACATAGGGTTCTAAAAAGTTTCACCTATCAACATTACATTTAGGTTCAAGACAACCAGATAGGCCTGGTGCAAAGAAGGAAAGCAAAAGGCATATCCTCCCCCGGGGAGCTTAGTTCTTGTCTTCTTCTTCATTATCTAGGTCCTTGGAGTCATCCTTGGAAGACTTACTCTTTTTGCCCATTGGCTCCGTCTTCTTCTTGGATAAGAGGAGTTCCTCACTGATTTCATCTTCGGGGATGCCCACGAAGTCTCTCGCCAATCTTCACGAGAGGTGGCTGAAATCATAGGGATATGGCTGGAGCATCCAAGACAGTTTCTAGCTTTGCAAGATGACAACTTGAAACCCCCACTGCTTGCTCTGACTCTATTACTTCGTCTGACCATGGTGTCAATGATTGGGGTCCTTGTCTTCTCAGCTCTAGTTCTTTTCATGGGAGGTGGAGTCCCATCTTGTTCCTCCCCATTAAGTTCCTCCTCCTGAACAGCCTGCTCCAAAGCTTTGGTCCCCCCAAGTTCCTCAGAGAGCAGTGCACATGGGCTGCCTAATGGCTTGTAGCTCAGAGTAAAAGAAGCAACCAACTCCTCGTCCATACCAAGCATACTTGGAAAGTTAGATTCCAGCAGTTTCTTGGCCCATCCTGTTGGGCTGGGGCAGAGAAGAGACCTTGAAAGAAGCCCATCCAGATGTTTGGCATTTTTCCCCATAAGAGAGTCATCCAAGGCCTTTGAATTTGGCGCCAACTAGGATACTAGGATAGGGAGGTTTCTGGGAGGCTCAAAGATTGTGCTTATTGCCCCAATCTGCAGATGCTGCTGAATTGGGTTGTCATTGTTATCCAGGCCTATAGAGTTTTCATGATCTACTTCCATCTGCTCAGCTGAATGATCTTGCTCCAGCTCCTTTGGGATCATGTTTTGTAAGTTTTGATGCTGCTCAGGGGGTTCTCCAATGATGTGAGGAAGTAAGTTCTCCTCTTCAGGCTACTCTAGCTGGTCCTGACCTAGTTCCTAGATGTCCATCAGCTGTTCTTCCTCTTGGTGTATGAAGTTTTCCACTGGTAAAAAAGCCTCTGCCATGTGGACCATCTGTAAATTATCCCCCACCTGTTCGATTTCCAAGGGGAGTTGTTCAGGCTGAGGGAGAAATAGTTGCTCTTCAAAGTTAGGAGGTTGCTGCAGAGGGTGGATGAGCACCTCCTGGGGATCATCCTGCATTGGCAGGGCATTGAGGTCTTGCTCAAGAACTGGGGAAGATTGATTCAGATCAATAGCATTTGCAACTAGCAAAACCTCAAGCTAATCCTGCCATCCTTCATTCTGCTGCTATTCTCCTTCCTGCTGCTGTTCCACCTATTGCTGTTCTGCCAGTAGCTGCTCCCCTCCTCAACTGGGCCAGCAAGGATCATGTTCTGTTGGTGAAACCCAGGCTGCTGGACCTGCTGCCCCAAACCAAAGTAATCAAACTTCTGGAGACCTTGAATCTGCATTTGATCAGGGATTGGGTCCTCATCGGGAGGGCCCCCACCCTGTAGTTCCTGTTTGAGAACCTCACATTGAATGGTCCATGAATCCCCTTCATGACCCATGGAATCTGTAAGAGGGATAAACTGAGGAATTGATTCTAAATCTGACTCTGGCCCTTACAAAGACTAGTATAGTGCCTGTGCGTTGCTACGGCTTCATCTAGAGGATACATATCAAAATAACAAATAATGACATTTTTTCAAGATTAAAAAAGAGAAAAGCCAGAGCAATAGAAGAATATTTACAAAGACTTGTTTTAAGATTCGTTGTCCTTGTACTTTTTGAAGCCTATAATCCTCACTCCCCTAATATATCAATATCAAGTGATTTATCTTTAAACAATTATATTTGGTAAAAAGTTAAACTTTTGTTTCACAGTAGCCAAAATAGTCTGGGCTTAAAATGCCTTTGCTAGCTTGATTCAATGAACATGGAAGAATTTTTTCTCTGATAAATGGAGATAGACCACACACAGTTAACTAATTTTCGAAAATCCAGCTTTGGAAGGGTCACTGCCCCGCTACCCAAACAATTTGAATGACGACAGAAATTTCTGATACAAAATTAACAAATGAAAGGAACAAGCTAATACATAGGATGAATAAGATTTCACTTGTCTGCGATTGCTACTACTAACTGAAGGCAAGAAATTCTTTATCTCCTAATGCTTTCTTCAAAAGTTATCTAGGGGCCTTCAGTATTTTTCTTTACCAGGCTTGTGACCTGCAACTAATTCAGAAAAATCACGAAAAACGCAAGAGATGAAGGGACAATGGTGATTAATAAGGAATTGAAAAATAACAATTGCCAAGAAAAGAAAGAATGATAATTTTTTTTTCATCAGTGATCAAACATGATGAAAACTGGACAGCTCAATCTCCTGAATTTGTTTCATCACAAGATCTGCGGAAAGCATAAGTTGCTTATAGAAGACTGACAAAGCATAAAAAATCTAGGGACACTCACCAATGCAGCTTCATGCATGTGTAAACCTTGCTTCTCCATAGCTGTTATACAGTTTATGTCACCACATCTTCACCTACCTGATGACATAAAAACATTAATTTAGCATCAATAAGAAAGCATTCAGTGCAAAAAGTGACTCAATAAAATATAGCTACTAAAAAATAAAATAATAAAGTGGAAAAAATAAAATAAGAAAAGTGAAAAAAATATACATGTTTGTCTAGCACAGCCTAAACATTCATGTCTAAGTCATCCATTTGAGTACTTAAATAGGTTTTCCAATCTTCTTGATAGGACCCATGCCCTCTCCGTCATCACTTGCTAAAATCGACGAGCACCTGATAATTGGAATTTATTAATCAATCGATCGATCTATATCATCCATATTAAAGTGAAACAATTAATCAATACCACTAATCTCAAAGTAGATTTTGTATCATCAGGTTGCTGAAATCAAATTCTATAAATCAGCACTGTACAAGAAATGCCATGGACAATTGCAAAATCATGTAGCAACGCAACCACCTGAGATGTAACTCTCAAAACATCAGATTAACACTCAAGGGCTCAAGGCATAGCTTAACAACTAATTTAAGAGCACCACTATCGATACAGGAACAGGTGCTTACATCGATCATGTATCTATCAATGTCAATATATAGAGACAAATTATTAAAAAGGAAGCCTAAAATGAAATCAAGTTCCAGTTTTATCAGCAACAAGCATCAAGAGATTCACATCCGGGCAGCGAGTAACAATCCCAGATATTTTCACAAGCTGCCCAATGTTGGATGCCTTTACTTGGCTAATGGTGAGCAGAGTCACCTTTGAGAATGTCTGGATGTAAACGTCACTAAAATGCCAAAATATAATTAATTTTAGATAAATATCAACAGAGCTCTATAATTGGGTAGACAGGGAAATTATTGGAGTGCAGTTCCAATTGGAGGCATAGAATTAGGTAGCTCCAATAACAATTTTGGCAATTTAAAAAAAAAGGAACTGTTCGATCTGTAATAAAGTAAGGCAATCCTAGACAAACTCACTCTTTACTTGCTCTAACACAAGTTCTTGTAGAGATAATCTGAAAGAAATATGTGATCCCTCCAGCAGCAAGCAAAACCAAATGGTGAAACTTCGTCCATGCACTGGTGCACTACAAAACAAGCAAAAGACAATATATGTTTCCACAGTTAATAACAAATGAAATATATAAGTTCTAAGAAAGAAGCGTCAAGGACACTAATTTGCATCTTCTGGAATCTGAAATCAACTTGTAATCAGTATTACTGGTAAAAAAAGAGCTTACATATACAAGGTTAACACTTTTATCACTGGTAAAAATATTTTAAAGATGGATACTGTAACTAATAACAGTATTCTAAGTTTCTATAGACAATTTTACTGCAGCTCTAGGATGCAAGTTGATTTCAAAAGTCAGAATACAACAATATCTCCCTTGAGACTCCTAACTCCACTCCCACAGTCCGAGAAATAAACCAATGCGCTAATTAATGGTACCAAATAAAATGCTTGCATCAAGACTCACCAGGTAAATGAAACGCATGCATCAAGAACCCACCAGGTACAACCGTATAATCCAGCGAGTCAAATCCAAGCTCCACATCCGCGACAACAACACAAGCAAACAGAGAGCCGGAGGGGTACATTGAGGATGGATCTGGGCACGTACCGTTAGATTCCTGGATGATGGGTGCAGCAGCTCATCTCGTCTCGTGTTCCTGGCGGAGGAGGGTAGTATCTTATCGCGGATTCCTTGAGGAGGGCCTGAGGGAGGCAGCATCTCGTCCCGCTCGACCTACTACGCAGCAGCTGCAGCCGTATGCCTACACAAAGCTAGCGAGAATCAAACCTCTGGGTTTGAGAATGGGGCTGGTGTGTGGAGGAAGCTACCTGAGATGTCCAGAACTTGGAGGAGCCGATGTGGTGGCGGCCCGGGAATGCAGTTGGTCCGTGGATGCGCCGCCGTCTCTTAGTTCATGTTCATGCGTGGCTTCGTTCGGCTTCGCGCCTCGGCAGGGGGCAGCGCCCCGCCGCATCGCCTAGCCTAGAGGCGGTGACTCGCCTCGTTCTCGCCTCATCCGGTGGCTGACTCTCGGGAGTGGAGGAACCCACGTTGGCCCGCCTCGCCCTCACCCGAAGCGCCGCCGCCGCTGTAGCTATCGCCGCCAGCGACCAGAGCTAGGGTTTCGAGCCCGTGCGTGGGGAAGAGGATCGTGCGAGAGGGAGGGGAGGAGCCATGCGTTGGGGAGATGGATCGCGCATTGAGAGAGGAGCCGCAGCGAGGTATAGGGAGCGTCGCACCTCGCGGGTGGGTGCGGGAGGGGGAGGGATGAGTGATGAGAGTTGGATCCCAGCGATCTCATCTGTCGGATGTGAGTGAGTGAGAGAAAGATCAATCCAGAATCAATCTAGGCCATCAATTTTGAATGGTTAGACAGCTTGGGTATAATTTTTTTGGTACACTTAGTAGAGATTAAGTGAGATAATGACTATGGTGGATAATTTATGGGTGGATTTAGGAAAGTTTTATCGGTGTTTTATATGTGGTAGAGATTCTGGATAACTGGTTTTGATCTCCAACCCAGTCAATCATCTTGCCGAAGGGAGAAATAGCATCCTCAATATACTCATCATACCAATAGTCCACATGAACTCCTAACAGCATCAAAGTGACCACCCTATTAAAATGTACCCGACGCTAGTTGCGCCCCACGATTATGCCTAGTAAAGGTGACCTCTACATCTTCAAGGGGATGCGGACTCTCGAGAACGCCCTCTGTCCAGGGCTGAGGTGAACATGACAAATGCTTGACCCAAATGTGTACGCTGAATACTGACTATTGCGACTTGCCTAGCCTCAAAGAACTCAAGAAGCACTTGCTTGGCGACATTGAAGTGAAGCGGGTTCTCTGGCAGAGGCGCGATGGTCACGATTGCCAAGTTTTTGTTTCTTGGCTGCAGTCTGGAATGCATCACCGCTCGGGTCATGAGCGGCCTATTTGGAATCTCCATCCACTCCAGGCCATTCGGCACGAACGGAGTAGGGTCCGCCGACGCTGAAATGCCATGCTTCGCTCGAGCTCACCGGGGAGGGTTGGGAATCTTTGAGTGTGGCGGCAATGGGGTTTTCTTGGAGCTCTAGAGGAGGAGCGGTGGGAGAGACTGTAGCGGGATGCAATGAAGACGGAGGAGACGAAGGGGCTCCCAAGTGAAAATTCAGGTTGACCCCCCATTTCTCACTGAATGATGGCCCCGTTTAAGATTGGGTCCACCTGTCATTGACCCTTGACCCCCTTGGGGGTTTCCATGGAACCAAAACAGGTTCAGGCGGCGCATTGATTGTAAGCATGTGGGTGAGCCAATCTGAGACTAAGTTAAACCGAGCTGGGGTGCTTGCTCCCGGCCCAAGAAGCACGCCTAAAGCTTTGAACGGCCACCTAGGCCTCCTAGAGACCCTTCTCGTGCTAGGGCCAGAGAACTGCACCTGAGGAAGAGAGTTACTGTGCATACCCTTGCAATTTACTGCATAATGACCCGCTTCCCCACAACGAAAGCATTTGACCCGGCTCCTGCAATCTTTCCTTGCATGTGTGTCAGACAGGCAACGTCCGCAAATCCTGGGCACACTGCCTTGTGCAAGATTTTGTTCAGACAAAGTTTGACCCCTGCCTAAGCCCAAATTCAAATCCAAATCAACTGAATGACTGACCGGACCCTCAGAAACTGCATGCAACACTATTGGGTGCTTGCCCATGATCGAGGCTCGCACTACTACAGAAATCTTAACCGAGGCAGAACATAAGGTCACGGTTAATCGTGGCCTTAACTGAGGCGGTTGGGAAACAGCCTCGGTTAATAGATTAACCGAGACAATTTTATTATAATAACCGTCTCGGTTAATGAAACAAAAAAATAAAAAAACCCTAGGCCAAGCCCAGTGAGCCCATCAACGAGCCCACTGAGCCCAACCACTGGCCGCCGCCGCCGCTGCCGACACGCCGACGATCTGCCAACGTCGAGCCAGATCCGGCCTCCCCGGCGGCGGATCCCGCATCCCGCCATCGGATCCGGCCCCAGGCGCCGCCGCCACCATGAGCGCAGCCCGCAGCCGCCGGACGTCACGCCGCCCGAGACGGCGTGGGGGGCCGGATTCACCGCCGCAAACACGAGGTGGGGGCCGATCTGCCGTCGGAGACGAGGTGGCCACCGGATCCGCCCGCCCGGACACGAGGGGGGGCGGATCTACCGCCGTAGATGAGGTGGCCACCGGATCCACCGCCGGAGAAGATGTGGGGGAGGGATCCGCCGGCGGACATGAGGTGGAGGCCAGATCCGCCGTCGGAGACGAGGTGGCCATCGGATCCACCGCTGGAGATGACGTACGGGCCAGATCCGCCACCGGAGGCGAGGTGGGGGCTGGATCCACCGCTAGAGAGGAGGTGACGACCGGATCCACTTGTTGGAGAAGACGTGGGGGGGGCGGATCCGCCAACGGAGATGAGATGGGGCCTGGATCTACCGCCGGAGGCAAGGTGACGGCCGGATCCGACTTTGGGGAAGAGGATGGAGCCGCCCTGGTGTGGTGGGAGGGAGGAGGGGCGCCCGGTGGGGTAGGTGGGATGGGGCGCCGCCATGGTGGAGGAGGAGTAACTGGCGTGGTTGAGGGAGGAGGTGGTCGACGCCGTTGTTGCTGAAGGAGAGGGAGGAGGGGCCGGCTTTGTCTCGTGGAGAGGAAGAGGGAGGAGATGGGAATGAAGAAACCCTAGAGGCTAAGTATCGTATATATATGCTAGCCACTTGATGAAATTTGAGATGATGGGTTATTTGGGCTCTAAGATGGGCCAGTATTAACCGAGGCGGTTTTCTTACAATAACCACCTCGGATAATATATTTTCCGAGGCGGTTTCTTTACAACAACCGTCTTGGTTAATTTTCATTAATCGAGGCGGTTTTTGTTATAATAACCGCCTCGGTTAATGTATTAACCGAGGCGGTTGCTGCCGAGGGGCATTGCCTCGGTTGGAACTGATTAACCGAGGCGGTTATTTGCTAAAACCGCCTCGAGCTCAAATTTGAAGTGCCTTACAAAATCTTTTTGTGTAGTAGTGTTCATGAACTGACTTGAACACAGAAGCACTGCTTTGTTGATGACCTAAATTACCAAACGTCACATTCTGAAAATCAAGATGCTTAAAAGCTGAAACTCTAACTGGAACTTTGTTCGCTCCTGTGAGCGGTGGGGTTTTAACCACATCCACGAAATATGCGCGGTTCTTGCCCCCATTCTTACTCCCATGCAGATTGATCACCTTAGTCCAAGAGTTTCTCTCTTCCTTGGTGAACTCAGCAAGTTCCAACCGCCAATTTGGGCCACCATGGCCCCAAAGATGGAAGAAAAGTTTGTAGCCTGAGCATTCAAAGCTCCTCAGTTTGACAATATGAAACCCCACAAGATGAGAGGCGACAGAGAAACGAAAAACACAATGGCTCAACTGGACATCATCAAAGTTTCGAGCCACTCCACCCAAAGTTGCCTGGAGAATCAGGCCAACCGAATCCAAATCAAGACGGAACTTACACCGACCAAAAGAAACAACCAGAATGAAGACATGGGAGCGAGACAACGGAGAGACAGGGAGACCGAATCTTTGTTGGATCACCGAAGAAACTCCAATTCCCGGGCGAGAACTGAGCCCGGGAAGTTCCATGAGGGCAGCCGGGATCAGAAGCAGTTACCATGGCGAGGGCGGAGGGAGGAAGGTGGAGCTCTCGGCGAGGCGGCGATGGCTACGGAGGGAGGCATACTCGGCGTCGGCGCCAAGCAGCCAAGGGTTAGCGGCGCGGCGGGCGGCCCTTGAATTTCCGCCACGAGACTGACGGCCCTGATCAGGTGTAGTTATGCCCACAATAGCTAGCTTACAGACATTATTGTGACCTGGCCCCCGGGAGGACTGCAGAAATTAATGGTGGCAGGACCCAGTTGTTATACATGCAAGGCAGGCTGGGCCAAGGCGTCATACAGGACAACTATTGTTAGTGCGATGAGCATGAAGAGATCATATGACATAGGAAGGAAAATGTTGGAGACCTTGACAGTGGCTAATTTCGGCAACGCCCATCTTATAGTTACCATTAATTTGCCCGGCATCTGATTGTGGAGCAGAAGACTGGCGTTTACCATACCTGTTTGAACAGATTATGTTAAAAAATTGACGGGCATTATGAATCCTAAGTCAATGCAATCATTACACTAGTACATAAACCATTTTTCTTGACACTAGCATTTCATTTCTACTAGCGGTTTTCCTTGAGAACAGCCTGTAGAAATCCGTACTATTTCTACATACGATTCTCTTAAGGAACCGCCCGTAGAAATACGATTTCTACTGGTTAAGGAACCGCCAGTAGAAATCGTGTATTTTTTGCCTTTTAAAAAATATTTTTCTGCTATTCTTTTCGCGTTTTCAAGGCAGTGATTTCTACAGGCGGTTCTCTTTCCTTAAGAAAACCGCTTTGTAGAAATCATTCTACTAGCGGTTTTCAAGAAACCGCCAGTGGAAATGGCCAATTTCTACTGGCCTCCAACGCCAGTACAAATGCGTTTGGAATCGTCACTACTAGCCTTTTTTATACTAGTGTTAATAGAAATTCATTTTTTGAACAAAACCATTTCTATTAGCAGTTAAAATAAGCTAATGTTAGTGGAAGTGTCCTTTTCTAATGGTCATGTTATATAACCTTTTAGTTTGTTACCTTTCAATAAATTTACTGCAGGGACCTCACGGTCCCTCCAGATTCATCAAAAAATATATAGTTTTAATTTATTTATTTTCTAATATATTATGGTCAGAACATTTTCATCTAATTGAATGGTTAGATAAACTAATTTACTTAGAGTCCTCATGAAGTAAGCTTTCAGGTGGAATCATGGAATCTGATAACAAAGCTTCATGTCATTCTCTTGCAAACTATATATAATTCTGTTCTAACATGTATATATTTTAAGAGAGATTATATTCGTTGGAAGAAATGGTTGTCATGAATGGTGTACCCATGCTCATGGAAAAGATAGACAATTAACATCATTATCAGTGCTAAGAACCCAGCTGCCGAGGTCCCTTTTCTAAGTAATTCTGGGTAGGAGTTAAAAACAGTTTGCATATCTGTTTAAAATACAGGTGCCACTTGTTCTTTTTAATCAAGAGAAAGCCAGAAAAAATGTTCACATTACAATCGATGATGAAACAGATCCTCTGTACTCATATCGGCGATGTGGATGCTATAAATAATTCCACCGCCAGTATAGGTTGGTGGGCAGGGAGGTTTCCTGTAACTGAGCTAAAGGATGAGACATACATATAAGCTGCTGAAGTAGTAGAGAGAGCAGTTGGAAATGTATAGGAAACAAACATCCATGGCAACAAAAAAGCAGCAGTTGGAAATGTGAGGCATGAGGAATCCTGATCTGTGTTGGAGCATTCTTCGTAGTAGTGAGTGCAGTGCTGACAAGCCACTATGTTATCTTCCACATGGTATGTTGGTTCCTGCCGTCCGGACAAATCGTTCCTTCCCCCAAAGATGCACGCTGAGCAGCGACGATGCTCATTAGAACAAGTACAGTAAATTATCGTAATGCGCAACAACTCAGCAAGCAAGATGAGGTGGATATAAGCAAGGTGAGAGAGGACTGCTTGTCGCCAGGTTCAGTGCCTGGCTCGACGCGCTGGGCTATGCAAGTGTGCAGCCATGTCATGGTCAACATGCAATAATGGATTGACACCTTGATATTTTGTGGGCTAGTAGTCACAATGGAAAGATAAGAATAATCTCGTACAGACTAGTAACGAGTGTTTTAGCACAGTAATTTGGTATTTTATCAACTTGTTTCATACTAATGCCCTTTTAAAAGATATATTGAGTGGTACAGTGACGAGTGGTTTAGCACAGTAATTCGGTTTGGCCAAACAATATTATGGAAGTTTGCATATTGTGGCTAAGGGGTTGTCTTCTCAACCAGTTATCTTTCCAGCATCTGATTTGCGAACTAGATAAGATAAGCCTGCCAAAATCAAGAAACATAGTATCTTCAAAAATAAGGATGAGCTGAGAACTCTAGCCTTTGAAATAATAAAAACCATAACCTAGTTTTGAGGTGTTATGGTTTTCAAAAAAAACAGACTGCATGCAAAAGTGATGTATATAAGTACCGAATCACATTTAATTTTAATTGAAAGCAATAAACCATTTTTGTTCTCTGTAAATGAACAGTTCAATTAATTAGCATCTTTATTGCGAAGAGATTTCACTTATCATTCTTTCCTCACAATTTATTGTAGAAAAACCATTTTAGGGTTTTTTATTACATGGGCCCTTGATCTAACCATCATTGCTGTCCAAAGCAGAAACATGCTCTTTAGGCAGCTTAGTTTAACAATAATCAAATGCAGCCATTATTTTCTGCGCTCGAGGCTCCTTCAATTCTGGTCCGACAATATATATACACACACACGTCCATCAGTGTGGCTCAGAAGAAATATGTCCCCGATCTTAGCATATTTAGTGCCTGGATGTTATAAAATAGGCATGAGAGGCACTGGGAAATCAGCTCGAACAAATTCTTTAGAAGACTGGTGATGATATATCATGTAGGTGACCTCATTCTCACTTCAGGCATGAGAGGCACCTGGAAATCAGCTCGAACAAATTCTGAGGAAGACTGATGATGCTATATTATGTAGGTGACCTCATTCTCACATCAGGCATGATGTTGCTTAGACGCTGGCGCATAGAGCGTACAGGTAGCCCAAGGTCTATATGGCATCTACATCAACATCGTGGTCAGGCGGCCATTTCATTGAAGCCAGAGGTGTCTATGGCAGGTCGGTGCTTTCAAAGTTGCAGAGAAAACGATGTCCGATTAGTGCGATCTGGGTACCAATTACTGGTACCATGAGCTGTACAGCGTGCCAAGAGCCCAGTTGGAACAAGATAGTGGAAAATTGCTGGGTATCACACAAGATAGCCAACATCATGCACGCAAGAATAGGAAACAAGTTTGAGCTTAGTCACCAGGTTGAATCAGTATTGAAGGGGTGAGGGCTTAGTCACCAAATGGGCAATGAAATGAATTCGCAAAAAATAGAAAAAAATAAAAAAGAAAATAAATCACATGCCAAAAAAAATAAAGTGGTATATGGATGAGAGAAGCCTTGACGATCTTGGCAAATATATGCTAGCAAGCAAATAAATGTTGTGATGGCATTATTAGGTGCTAGGTTATAACTTCCTGATCCATACTCCAAATGAGGTGCTATAGACAGCTTTCTAATCGTCTGGATGAGAGAAACACAATAAATTACAGTGTTACAAAAACTGACCTAGCTGGTTTTGGAAAAATATGTATTAGAGATCGATCAGTTCCTTCGTGTTATTTGGATAATTTACTGGTTTTTTTCTCGAACACTAGGACAGCTGCGTATCAATAAATTAAGAAGAACAAGAGGGTGAAGCACCCAGAAAACAGTACACAAGTTTTTTTTTTCAAGGGAGAAAAAAACCCCCCACAAGCACACATACAGGATTACCCTCACCACCCCAGACACATTTTCTCCCGTCGGTTGCAACATCTCCCTTCGGCTGCGCATCCTCCGTCATGGGCGTTGATTCATTCCCTTCGGAACAGCGGGACCGCCCGGAAAGACCTGTCCCGTCGGCGCCTACCGTCACGGACTCAGTTTCGGGCGTTCCTGGCGCACTAATTGGACCTGCGCGCGCTCCTCCGCTCTCTTTCGCGCGCACTCCTCCGCTCGCTGGCCCACCAACAGAGAGAGACACCGTAGAAAGGGAGCGAAATTATTTCCCGAAATTATTTCCCCGCGCGCCCGTGACTCAGTCCGCAAAAATATCCAAGCCTCAACCCTATTGACCACGCCGCCACACCCAGCAGGCCAGCAGGCTCGTGCCATCCATCTCGCCGCGGCCCTGAGTCCGGGCACCTGCGCCGGCCGCCGCGGAGGCGGGATCCACGAGCGCCCGGTCGCGCGGCACTGCCCGCCGTGGGACCAGCAACCATCCGCGCCGTCAGCTGCGGCTCCATCCTCCGCCGCACTGCTCGCCGCCTGCGCCGCCCGAGGTCCGAGCCACCACGTTCGTCGGCGACCCAGCCACAAGCAGTGCCGTTCCAAGACACCACGCCGCCGCCGGCCATCCCCAGGCACGTGCGCTGCCTTCTTCGTTTTTTTATTTGGATTTAGATTTATTTTCATGGATTTACCCTATTCAGATTCGCAACCACTGACTTTATGCGTTCACTTGCTTGATTTCACACATTTGAACTACCGTGGGGGGCTTCTTGCAGGACGCATCTAGCAGGACCAACTCTAGCTTCTACACCACTGACTCTGACGCCCCTGTCTTGAAGAACAATTGGACTCTCACAGTCAGACAGCAAGGTCTGACCATGGTCTCTAATTGCCTTGTCTCTCCATCTTGCTACACCAGTCAGTATGTTGCATATCTGTTCTTGATCTTTTGCCCTTGTGACTATATGTTCTAGATCTATGCTAGACTTCCTGTGGTGAATTAACTGCTCTAGTTGCTGGCTGTTTTGACCCTGCACCAATATTGCAGTATCGAAGTTTAGTTGTAGTAGTGGCCTAAAGGATTTCACTTCCAGTTCTTTCAAAGCTTCCATGTAGATGTAGATTGATTTCCAGTGATTATTTTGGTGCTCCATACATACAGATTAATTCACTTGCCATATAGTTCTATCAATGAATTTTGCTGCTCTATTTTGCACAAATCTAGACAACACCAATTTCCAGTGACTGAATCTGCCACAGCTGCTCTATTTTTCATCGTGATTCCTTGGTTATGGTGTGCTAGCTGTATAGAAAATTTGTTATTATGTTTTTCAGTGTTCTATTGCTAGATGTATAGGAAATTTTATTTTGCTTGACTGAAGCATTTGTGTTATGACTAAATTTGTAACAGGTTTCTTAGTGTGATCTGGTTGGTTGTTGCTGTTTTATTTGGTTCTCTCTGCGGTTTGTGAGCTGATCTCAAAGTCTTGGACAACTACTCTGACTCGGATAGCAGCTGGTTAGTTTTTATCTTCTTGTACAAGTTGGCAGATAAGATATGGCAGATCGTGGTTGGATGTATAGTGGTTGGAAGCGTGGTAGGCTATCTAATGAATGGGTTGATAAAACAAAAGAGTTTTTGGATCATGCCTTCTCAATCCCTGAGTTAGTTGAGTCTGATACAATTAGGTGCCCTTGTTCCATATGCCGGAATTATTTCCGGCATAAAAGGCCGAGGATAGAGCTACATTTGTGCCACAATGGGTTCAAAGAAAATTACCAAACTTGGACAGCACATGGTGAGAGGCAGGGAAATCACAACCATGAGATTAGTTCTGTGGTAGAAAATGAGGGATTTGGTGAGACAGATCGGATGGATGCTATGCTAGTTGACTTAGCTGGTGAGCACCCACCATTAGTTGACGAAACACCAACTGCTTTTGCCCAAGCCTTCTATAGAATGGTTGCTAGTGCAGATGAGCAAGTACATGAGCAAACCTTGCACTCTACTCTCTCTGCTGTTGCTCGTCTGTTGGCCATTAAATCACAGTACAATCTTTCAGTGGCATGTTATGATACTTTTGTTGAACTCATGCATGAACTTCTCCCTCCTAACTGCAAGATTCCTAAGGACTTCTACCGTTCTAAAAAATTGCTAGAGGGCCTTGGTATGCCATACCATAAGATTGATGTTTGTGAAAAAAATTGCATGTTGTACTACAAAGATAACAAGGATAAGGATAAGTGTGACATATGTGAAACCTCCCGCTATAAGGATGGATCAACTAAGGTTCCTCGTAAAGTCTTGCGCTACCTGCCCATTACAGATAGGTTACAAAGATTATATCTACATGAGGGTACAGCAAAACTCATGCGTTCACACAAAGAAACTCCTCTAGCAAGGTCTAGTAAAATGTTGCATCCATGTCATGGAGAGGCATGGAAGCAATTTGATGTTGATTACCCAGACTTTGCAGAAGATGCTAGGAATGTAAGACTTGGTTTTGCAACTGATGGATTTACTCCATATAAATTGAATGCAGCCTCTTACTCTTGTTGGCCAGTATTTTGGGTTCCCTATAATCTTCCACCTGGTGTATGTATGAAGCCTGAGTACATATTCCTTGCCATGGTCATCCCTGGACCTGAACACCCTGGAAAAAACCTAAGTACTTTGCTTCAACCTTTGGTAGATGAACTGGTACAACTATGGGCTGGGGTAGAGACATGGGATGCTTCGGTGAAGCAAAAATTTACAATGAGAGCAGCATACTTATGGTCTATACATGATTTTCCTGCATATGGCATGTTTTCTGGATGGAGCACCCATGGGATTTTTGCATGTCCACAATGCATGTGTGATACTAATGCATATCGATTGCGTAAAGGCGGTAAGGCTACCTAGTTTGACTGCCATAGGCGGTTTCTTCGTACAGACCATCCCTTTCGGAACGAAGAAAATGCCTTTTGCAAGGGCAAGGTAGTGCACGAAGGCCCCCCTAGGCAATTAACTGGAGAGGAGGTGAAGGCGCAGCTGTACAGACAGGTTCATAACACAGATAAATTTGGCAAAGAACACAACTGGAAGTATATAAGTGGCTTTTGGCAGCTTCCTTATTTCACTAAATTATTGCTTCGTCACAACATAGATGTGATGCATAATGAAAAAAATGTGGCTGAAGCCATTTGGAACACATGTTTTGATATTCCAGATAAGACTAAAGATAATGTGAAAGCTAGACAAGACCTGGAACTGCTTTGCAATCGCCCTTCTCTTCATTTATACCAAAAGAATGGCAAGTGGCAGAGACCAAGGGGCCCATACTGCATAGCTAAGGATGACAAACCTAAGATTCTAAATTGGTTCCGAGAGCTTAAGTTTCCAGATGGGTATGCGGCTAATATTAGGCGTGGGGTTAACCTACTACAAAAGAAGATTTTTGGTTTGAAAAGTCATGACTTTCATATCTTTATTGAGCGATTACTTCCTGTTGCATTTCGGGGGTTTCTACCTGATGATATTTGGATCTGTTTGGCTGAGCTGAGTTATTTTTATAGACAGTTGTGTGCTAGACAAATCAGCAAAGACTCAATATTGGCATTGCAAGAGAACATAGCTGTCCTTATTTGCAAATTAGAAAAGATATTCCCCCCAGGCTTCTTCAATCCAATGCAACATCTAGTAATTCATCTTTCTAATGAGGCATTATTAGGAGGCCCTGTCAGTATCGATGGATGTATCCATTTGAGAGGTGAAGCCAAAACTGTATTATCCGTCTATTTCATATATGATACTTACTAGATCTACTAAATAAAATTTAACATGTAGGTTTATTCTGGGCATTAAAAAGAAAGTCCAAAATAAAGCTCGAGTTGAGGGATCCATTGTTGAGGCTTACCTTGTAGAAGAGGCTGCAAACTTCCTTTCATTGTATTTTAGATATAAAGTGCACTCTATCCGAAATAAAGCACGCAGATATGATGATGGTGGCCCAACTTCTGTTAGAAGCTGTGGCATTGAATTGTTTGAACATAGTGGTAGATGCTTCATCTCACAAGGTTTTCGTGACCTCACAACACAACAATACAAGGCAGCAGCCCTATACATATTAACTAACATCCCAGAGATGGATGATTTCTTCAAGTATGGCTTCTTTTATTTGGTTTTAAGTTATTTTCTGATTTGTACTTGCACTATAACAATGTCAAATATGACCCTGTAGAGAATTTGACAATGAACAATGGAAGGGTCGCTCACAGCCAAGCGACCAACAAATCAATAACTTAAGATTAGATGGTTGGAAAGGCATACGTGGCAGCAGTAGAGGCCCCAATTTCTTTGATTGGTTCAAGAACATAGTAATATCTCAACTCAGTTGTAGCAAGTTTTCTTTCTTCTTTGTTTAAAACCAAAGCACTAATAAATGTAATTCAACTCTTTGCAGTGTACAATCAGATCAAGTGTTCATAATGTGTTGCGTCAAATTTCATATGGGTTTCGCAAAAGAGTGTCCTCCTATGGTTGCTATGATGTGAATGGATATAGATTTCGGTCAGAGAAGTATGAGAATAACAGGACAGGATTAGCTACAACCAATAGTGGTGTTTGTGTGACGTGTACTGATGCCAATGGCAATGCTATTGAGTACTTTGGTGTTATTGAAGATATTATTAAAATTTCTTGGGAGGGCAGGGAAGAACTTGAGTTAGTTCTGTTTTATTGTCGCTGGTTTGATCCAACCTCTAGGGGTGTTAGGCGAACTGAAAATCTTGGTTTGTTGGAAGTGAAGTACAGCTCAAGGCTTCGAAATTTTGAACCATTTGTATTGGCGAGTCAAGTTACACAAGTTTATTATCTGTCATATGCTTGTGATAAACCTAATTTGAGGGATTGGTGGGTAGTGTACCATGTAGCACCACGAGATCGTTTGCCGCCAATTGACATCAACAATGATTCCATTGAAACCGAAGAACCATCACATGACATCTCATTTTTTCAAGAGGATGGACTGGAAGGCACATTTGTAATCGATCTGGGTGACATTGAAGTAGTTTCCTCATCAGCAGATGAAATAACTGATCCAAAAGAATTGGAAGAGCTAGAGAAGCAAACTGATGGTTCAGAACAAGAAGAGATATTAGAAACTGATGAAGAAGGAGACGAAGACGATGCTGACTCCTTTGATGAAGACTGTTATGAACACGAGGATTTCTAAAAAATGCTTGTTTTTTCTGAAATTATTGTACTAATGATCCAGTCTTAGTTCTATCCTAGTGGACTCATTGCTATGTATCTTTTGTCTGCTGCTATGTATCCTATAATGTGGACTTAGTGCTATGTATCTTTTGTGTGTTGTTATGCATCCTAATCTGGACCCAGTTTTATTTATGCAGTCTTATTTTTCTACTACTGCATTGTTATATTTAACTTTTGTATGCAATCCTTTTTTCTACTGCTTGTAGCAGCATTAAAAAAAAAAAAAAATCTGCTACTAACATTATGTTGCAACATGTTATGTGGCAGAAGATGCAGTCCTTCAATCATCGGACGGATAGGCGACCAAGATCAAGTGATGTCTTAGACAACATCGAGAGTCAGCCCCCTGCAGGAAAGAGGATAAGGGGCCGCAATAAACCACATAAGCCTCGCAATGGTCAGATAGCCATAACACCTAAGGGTGACAAGTATGTGCATGCTGATTTTTTCTAAGTGTGGAAATGGTAGTATTAGAACTTGCTAATCCTTTTATGATGTACTTCATTTTTCTTATTGAGCAGCCAATTCCGCTATGTTGATTACTCAATTGATGATAAAATGAAGAAAGGCCCCATTCTTGGAGTGATTTTAAAGAAACAATATCCTCCGATCATTCAAGGGACAACAAGAGACGGTCATCCATTCAAATATCATGCAAGCAAGTGGGAACACTACTCACACATTCTAAGGGATGATACACGGACCCCAGCTGATTTTGTGAAACAAGAGTTCTGGGTGAGCATATAAGTAAAAGAAAATTGATTAGTTGTTTACATATTTGCTTTACACTAATCTAAGTAGGTCTGTACACTTAATACGATACTGCAGTCCAAATTGTCTGCTTTAATATTAGAAGCATTATTAGCTGTTATTGTCACCATGTTCATCTATTCTTGTAGTGGAGGCCTGTCCTCTATTCTTTCAAGTTAGATACATTGCCCACTTGTTCTATTTACAGTAATGCTTGATTATTGTTTATTTTCCAGAGCATATATTCAGTTCCTGAAGAACTTGAAGATGAAGCAGACCGTGTATTTGAGAAATATGCACACAACCAATGCAAGAATATGATGTACCAAGCTCGCCCAGATGCTGTCAAGTACTACTATCGTGAAATCATAAAGAGCCCAAAGCCTGATGCATTTGCCTGTGCCAAACTACTTACTTTTGAAGAGTACATGCAATGCAAGCCTGAATGGTTCACTGATGAAGCCTGGGAGTCCCTTTGTAAGTATTGGTGCTCTGATGAATACCTGAAGAAAAGGAGGCTTGGGCAAGAATCTCGGAAAAAAAATCCTGATGGCGCTCAAAAAGGGGGGTGGTTCTAGGCCACTAGTTGAGACTCAACAATATCTAGTAATCTCCTTTCTCGCCATCCATTTCTGAGTAACTTTTAATTTTTCATGTGCATTAAAATTGGTCACTTCTTTTATGCCTTGAAGGAAGCTAAGCATGGACCTGGGAAGGGCACTGTAATAAATGCTTATGCCTGCATGTTAGCTGGCATTAAGAATTGTGATGCCAATGGGAATGCTGGCCCAATTCCAGAACGGGCAAAGAAACTTCTTGTATGTAGCAGAAAATTCTATCTATTTTCATGCCTTTTCCATTTGTAGTTTCTAACCAATGATTTCTGTTACTTCTAGGATGACTACAATGAGGCATTGCAAGAAAAGTATCCGGAGAACTGGCAAGAGCAACCTTTTGATGGTCAGATTGCATATAATGTTGGTGGTGGCTTGCCGCATGGTCGTCTTGCAATAGGAAATGGTGCTGTCAACAAGGCTACAATAATTGATGCTGCCAAGGCAAGTGGGACAAGGCCAGCAACCTCAAGAGCTTTTCAAAATATGTTGGCAAGATATGAGGAATCACTTGCCAATGTTGGACGCTTAACTCAGCAAAATAATGCTTTGGTTCAACAGAATGCTGCATTGACTCGAGATGTGAAGCGTAATGGTCGTGTACTAGAGGTATAATTCTATTTTGGTGTGCTATCTGTCTACAGTTCAAGGTTCATAAATATTGATTATGTAGTATGTATCTTCCATTGCAGCTCATTATTAACAAAGTACAAATAGAGATACCACCAGCCCTACTCCAGGAAGAAGAAAATGACATGGTAAGATTAACATCTTAAATCATTTCCACTTTATGCACCTGAACTGTAACTCTGTAAGGGTTTAGGCAAAGTAGCAGTTGCCTATGTGTACCAATTTTTTTGTGCAACTTTTTTAATGCAGATTTAAATTCTGGAATTATGTTGTGTCCTTTATATGTTTATTGTGACCTGTATATTCTTTTCATATACAGTGAACCATTTCCACTCTATCCACCTGAATTGCAATCAGCTACTATACTCAAATCTATGCTAAAAAGGTTATACACAAAGTAGCTATAATTTGGCCTGATTCTACCCATGGGTAGATGAAGCCGGATAGTTTCTATCCTTTATCTAAAAAAAAAGCTACTGCGTGTGTGAACTAATTTCAATTTTTAATGCAGATTTAAATTTTGAAATTATGTTGTGACCTGTATATGTTTATTCTGACCTGTATGTTCCTTTCATATGTAGTGAATCATTTCCAAAATTTGCATTATCTACATGTGCTTACAAATGGTCCTTTTATTTTGATTTGATTGTAGGGAGGGACTATAGATGGATCATCTCGTGCTTCAGCCAACATTGACAGGGACAACAGCGATGGCCATTGAGGTGTGTGGTGGCAGGAAGTATTTTGTGGATCCGTAGTCTTTTGTTTATCTACTACGGTTCATGGCAACAACTAGCAAGTTTGAAGGCCATGTGTTATGCCGAGTATTTTTTGTGCAAGGGAAGTATTTTGGTTGTGCATCAGCGGCTGCACATTTCATTGCACTTGAAGGCATGTGTGCTATGGAGTACCGGCCACATGTTAGCACATGTCCTTGTGATATGAGTCAGCTACTTGTAGACTTCCTACTCAAAGATCAAGGAATGCTGATTTTGGCTGCATACTCCATCAAATAGCAGCTACTACCTCTATCCTATTTCAGATGTCGCTGGAGCCTTGTACCTGGTGCAAGCAAGGTTCTGTGAACCTGGAAAAGACTGTCCAAATACATTCCATCGGCACTGAACTTGGACAGAAAATAGTTGTGCTAGAGAACGACGTTTATTGCCGGAACGGAGGGAGTAGTTACTTGCAGACTACCTACTCAAGCAGCATGTCCATTTTGTGGTTGTCAAACAGCAACAGTTGTGTTGGGAGGTATGAATGCCATCAAGTCCGTTCGACTGCCAGATTGCTACTGGCTGCTATATGCTGTTCGACTGCTAGATTTGCTTCTGGCTGCTATCTGTTGTTCAGTGCCCATAAGGAGTTAGCACTTTTAACTTGTTCTGCCTCTTAGTTACTAAGTAAAAGGCTAACTAGGAGGCATTAATTATTATGTAGCTCTGTATCATATATAAGATATAGAACCTGAGCCGACATTTACTGTGCTACTGTAGCACTGTTCACAGGAACAGTACCGGGCCACGGGCCGCGAGCACAGTACAGGGCCGCTATGAACAGTACCGGGTAACAGTATCGGGCCGCGAGCACAGTGCTGGTTCGCGATAAACAGTACCAGGACACGACGAACAGTGCCGAGTCATGATGAACAGTACCAGATCACGATGAACAAACGCCTGTTAACGTGCAGTGTTGAAAAAAAAAAACCTTGCCCGTGCAAAGCACGGGCTCCCCTGCTAGTTTATGAACAACTTGGATGATCTAATATTATTGAGTACAATATTTATTACTTCACTGTGGATGAATGATTACATAAGTTGATGTAATATTGTTTTTAATGGTTAATTACTTGCTGTACTAATGGTTAAATAACCTGTGCTTCTGTATATTTGAATTGATTGGAAAGGTCTCCCCCCGACGAGCTGAACCGTCGTGGAAACTTTATTATTTTTTCCCGACAGTTCAACACCGACAGAAAAGCTTATGGGGTTCCCGGACGGTATAGGGACCGACGGTGAAAGTTTAAAGTTTTTTGACGGGTTAACAACCGACGGGAAAAGTTTGAACCTTCCCCGACGGGCGGCAGCACCGTCAAGTAGCTTTCCCTCGACGGTATCCTTGCCAACCGACATGGGGAGACCTTTTCCGGACGGTTGGTACCGTCGATAAATAATCTCTCGACGGGCTTCGTCGGGGAAGATGGACTTTTCGCGTCGTTTTTCTCCGTCGGGTTATCCACGCGGTACCCGTCACGGATACGTTACCCTGACGGTTTTTCATACTTTTCCTGACGGGACCGGCCGTCACGAAAAAACTTGCCTGGGGTGGTGCCTTTTCTAAGCGCAAAACAACAAAAGACCCTTTTCTAAGCGCAAAACAACAAAAGACCTAGGATCATCGAAACCTAAAATTTTGTGTAAGATTGAATTTGTTGCCATTTCAAACAAATCTATATGAAAAATAAATTAATTTTGAGGAGCATGCTAAAATTGTTCATCAGTCCTGGTTTATGGTACAAACTAGCCAAGAGTGATAGTCACTTCAATATCACTACTGTCTTATAATATAAGCTGGGAGTTTATACATATCATTAATATCTTTCCCGAGTGTCAGGACTGAGCACTCGGGGAAGAGGAGTGCCCTGTCCTAGCACTCGGGGACGAAATTTTTTCTTAATGGCGTGGGCAGGCTGGTCCGTCAAGTAACATTTTTCTTCCACGAGTGCCGCTCTTCCCTGAGTGTTGCGCTCCGGGAAGAGGGTCTTTGCCGAGTGCATCTCTCCACCAAGTGCCGGGAAGGACTCGGCAAAGCCTCTCTTCCCCGAGTGCTCGATTTTTGGCACTCGAGGAAGCCTGCGACACTCGGAAAATTTTGCCTCTTCCGTAGTGGCAGACCGAGAATGAATTTTGCTTGCATCCCTTGTTCGCACCGCCCCCGCAAAAGGCACCGCCATTCCCACTGCCATGCCCGCGAGGCCATCGAAGACTGGGAAACTGAGTAGCCTGACAGCGGGATTGGGTGGTCAGTGTGGTTTCATCCAATCTACCATTCGTAAGTTTTCCCTTCGGTGCTCTTCCGCAGTTGCCAAACGAGGTTTTAATTAGTGATGCAGTTCAAGTGGAATGCTAAACCAGGAAGCAGCTGTGGGTTTGAAGTCTAGCAGGAACACATGCCGAGAAAAATATGACAGTAGCTCTGGGTGCTCGGATGCGTGTTGCATCATAGACACATTTCAATATTTTCTTGTTGTCAAGATGATTATGAACTCGTGTGAAGACAATTTCCATAGCGAGGCTCCGCTCATAAAGAAAGGATCCCTCCATTATAAAGGTTTGATGCTGACATGATACAGAGTTTACATTTTCCAGCGTAGCTGAAACAAAAAAGAATTCAATAGTTGTGTCGATGGAAGTTTTTATTTATTCATTATTGTTCCAAAAAGAGATCTGCGTCATTAAAGTATGCACTGGATCACATCTAATTAATAGAACTAAACCATTGCTCATGTCTGTTAAAGAGCACTTCAATTTGTCAGCATCTTTATTGCACAATGAATTGTTTTGTTAGTATTTACTCAGCCCTGATGGTAGGAGAAAATACATTTTTGGAATTTACGGTGGCCCTTCATCGAACCACCATGTGTAGGCAAAGCAGAAACATGCTCTTTATTAGGCAGAGTTTAACAAGAAACCAATTGCGGTTTTTCTTTTCTGACCTCAAGGCTCATTCTGGTCTGATGATATATACACACATATCCATCAGG
Organism: Chrysopogon serrulatus; assembly: GCA_015844335.1. Taxonomy (NCBI): domain Eukaryota; kingdom Viridiplantae; phylum Streptophyta; class Magnoliopsida; order Poales; family Poaceae; genus Chrysopogon; species Chrysopogon serrulatus. The sequence goes on from JADLZL010001367.1 coordinate 129,661, forward strand.
GTAACTCAAAATAAGAAACAATTGCAACTCAGTAGTATCGTTGTGAATGAAATCTGCCCCTGATCTAGGCGTATTATGTAGTGACTGGTGGTTATAGTATAGGCATGAGAGGCATGGGTAAATCAGCTTTCCCGGGTTATTGAGGACACTAGTTGATGGCTGTATATCCTGTGGTCGCCCAGAAGCTGGCACATAGAGGGTGTAGGGAGCATGAGGATGTGTGAATTGTGCAACATCCTACTCTTCTTGCATCTACTGCAACACTCTCTGTAGGCATGCAACCATTTCCTTAAGTCTGGGATTGTGCAATACGTACCTCCTAAACTGCAGAGAAGAGCAGGATGTGTGACTGGTGCAAGCTGTGTACCAACTACTGGATACCATGAGCCATGCACAACCATTGTACATGACAATAAATTTTCCTGAATCATTCAACAAAATGTGGCATCGCTCGTCTGTAAATATATGGATCTGATCTTGACAAGCATGAGGGCTGGTGAGGTCCCCTGATTATGCGGCTCCTGATCTTGCACGCCCCCTGCCGCAGAGGCTATGCGGCTTCCGTCTGAAGCGATGGCTATGTGGAAGTACTGAATGCAGGAGGGGTGGAGGTGCCGAGGATGCAGCACGGAGATGAGGGAAAGGGGTTCACACAGCTAGCATATACCACTACCGGAATCGCTTCCTTTGCCAAGTGCTTTGAGTTTTGCCGAGAGCAATTTGTCGGGCACTCGGCAAAGGTCCGAGTTTGCGGCATAGAAAACTCTCGGCAAAAAATCTTTGCTCGGCATAGAAAAGCACTCGGCAAAGGTCCCCAGTGCCCTCGGCAAATTTTTGCCGAGAGCCAGCCGTCCAAGTTTGCGAGAGCCAACCGTTGGGCTCTCGGCAAACATGCTCTTTGCCGAGTGCTAGGGACCAACACTCGGCAAATTTCAAATTTTTTTTTAGGTTTTGCGTTCCAATTTTTTTCTTTAGCCTTTTCACATACTATTGTACTATGTTTTCAAATATGGCATATTTTTCAGTTGTTTTACTATTTTCCAGAAGTTTATTTTATTTTATTACAATTTTTGGAAAAATTCAAATTTGAACTGGACGTGCATCTAATAATGAAATTTAGTGGCTACAAAATTGATATTAACATTATTCATAGTATTTTAGGGGTGTCCTAGAAATGAGACATAAAATTTTAAAGACCTTAGTTACGAAATATAACGACCCATGTGTGGGTTTATTGTTTTTTAATTCTTAAAAAAGCATATCAATTCAAAAAATCATGAAATTTTTCACCGTGTCATCATTTCATGCGCCGAGGCAGTGATAAAAATTTGACAATATTTCGAGCAAGTTTCATAAACATCTAAAGTAATCCGGATGAATCGAGTCCGTGTATTTCTAGCGGTCGATTTTAAGGTCATAACTTTTTTCATGACTAATAGACAGTATTAAAGGGCTCATATCAAAAGTTGATGATTTTTTTGAAAATGTTTGCAATTTTTAAAATTATTTTTTTAGAAAATGTTTGCCGAGAGCCTTAGGTTAGCACTCGGCAAACCCTCTGTGCTGAGTGCCCCTCCGCTAGGCTCTCGGCAAAGAGTTTAGGGTGGTGCCAATTTTTTAAAAAATTTGCATTCACTCTTTTGCCGAGTGCCTAGCGGGACCGGTACTCGGCAAATATTCATCCACTAAACAAATTTTAAAAAAAAAAAAAAATTCTCTTTGCTCTTTGGCGAAGCCTTGCTCGACCCGGCACTCGGCAAAGAGCTATCGATGTTTAATAAAATTATAAAAAATAAAAAAATAAAAAAATTGAAAAAAAAATATCCGCTCTTTGCCGAGTGCCCCTCCGCTAGGCTCTCCGCAAAGAGTTTAGGGTGGTGCCAATTTTTTTTAAAAAATTTACATTCACTCTTTGCCGAGTGCCTGGCGGGACCGGCACTCGGCAAATATTTATCCTCTAAACAAATTTTTAAAAAAATAAATGAAAAAAAAAAATTTCTCTTTGCACTTTGCGAGTGCCTTGCTTTCGCCCGGCACTCGGCAAAGAGCTATCTGATGTTTAATAAAATTATAAAAAATAAAAAAAATTGAAAAAAAAATGCGCTCTTTCTTAGAGTCTTGGGATCGGGGGCACTCGGCAAAGAGGTGAACCTGACACTTAAGAAAATTTGCATTCACTCACACACACCACTCACTCACACTCACCACCACGCCGCATTTGCCCTTCCCCGCCCTTGCCTCCTCCCTCCCTTTGCCCGGCGGCTGCCACCGCCCCGAAGCCTCTCCCCGCCGCACCCGGCGCACGCGGCCGGAGCCGCCCTCGCCGGGCTTCGGCCCGGCCGCCCCGCCAGCGCCCACCGCAGCCGCCCCGCCCCGCCGGAATCGCCCCCACCGCCCGGAGGCTAGCCCTCGCCCCGCCGGCGCGAGCAGCCCACCGCGCCTCCACCGCCGGCGCCCAGCCAGCCCGCCACCGCGCGCCGCCAGCAGCGGCCGGCACCGCCGGCCCGGCCGCCCGGCCCTTGCCCGCGCCCCCGCCCGGCGCCGAGCTCGGCCTCGCCCCCGCGCCCCCGCCCAGCAGCCCGCCGCCGCGCCAGCCCCGCCGCGCGCCTCTACGCGCTCTACCCTACAGCGCCAGCCGCGCGCATTGCCCGCGCCTGGCCGGCCACGCCCGCCCCGCCGTGGTGACGATCCATTCGAGGCGAGATAGAAAAAAACTTTACCAAAGGACTCGTGGTGACGGACCCTCCACCCCGATGTTGACTCTGCCGAGGTTCGTGAAAGGATAGAAGCCCTTGAGCTCAACTCGAGAATGTGATGGCTTTGTGGGGTATGGTGCGCAACATATGTGGACGCATAAGTCGGGCTTGACTCGGCTTCCCTATTTTGATGACCTCCTCCTTCCGCACCACATTGATGTAATGCACACGGAAAGGAATGTCGCCGAAGCACTCTGGGGAACAATCATGGATATTCCTGAAAAGTCAAAGGACAACCCTAAGGCTAGATTAGATCTGGCAATGTTGTGCGACAGACCAAAGTTAGAGATGAGGCCTCCTAGACGCGGCAAGACATGGACAAGGCCCCCGACTGATTATATATTGAAAAGGCCACAAAGAAGGGAAGTTCTAGAATGGATATAGACTATAATGTTCCCTGATGGATACGCAGCTAATCTGAGGAGAGGAGTGAAGTTAGACACTCTACGAATCTTAGGGATGAAGAGTCATGACTACCACATCTGGATGGAACGCCTTCTCCCAGCGATGGTGCGAGGCTATTTCCCTGAGCATGTTTGGCTAGTCATGGCAGAGTTGAGCTATTTCTTCCACCAGCTATGTGCCAAGGAGATATCTCGTACCGTGATTGCAGACCTCGAAAAAATGGCTCCCGTTTTGATCTGTAAGCTAGAGAAGATATTTTCACCGGGCTTCTTCACTCCGATGCAAAGCATCGATTTTGCACCTCCCATACGAGGCACGAATGGGGGCCCGTGCAGCATACCATTGGTGCTATCCAGTCGAGAGAGTTCTAAAGGTTCTTCGGAAGAAATGCAGAAACAAAAACAAAATCGAGGCTTCCATGGTAGAGGCACATATCCTCGAGGAGGTGTCCAACTTCACAACAACTTATTATAGTGACAACCTTCCGAGCGCGCATAATCTTCAGCCTCGTTACAATGAAGGTGGAAATGAGTCGAACTCAGTCTTTTCCAAGGGCAACTCGGAAGCGCGAGTGGATCGACAAACAAGATCTTGCAATATGATGAGTGGCGTGCTATCACGTTCTATGTGTTGACCAACCTCGAGGAAGTGGAGCCATATATCACGTAAGTTGTGAACAAACTTGTTCCATACACCATTATTTCTTGCATCTAACTCCTATGATCTCGTTGGTATAGGGAATTTCTTCATGAATACTGGCGTCAATCGCACCCTCCTAACCCGCAGGAAGCGGACGCTCTTCTTAGAAACGGTCTGGGAAATGGAAAACCTGACTTCATTTCATGGTTCAAGAAGAAGGTACCGTCCCATTTAGCTCCTATTTAGTTACATCTTTCGAGTTGCGTGCCAACCTTTTATATGTGGTCTTGGCTTGCAGGCCCAAATTGATACGACTATGAGTCCCGAGTTGAGACAAGTTGCTGATGGCTTTGGCTTTAGGGTCAAGTCATTCAGTGGTTATGATGTCAATGGATATCGCTTCCACACAACGGGCTACGAGCAGCTTCATCAGAACCGGAGAACAACAAGTTCAGGGGTTTTTACGCCCGACCAAGATGGGGTCGAGTATTATGGAAGAGTGCAAGAGATATACGAGCTCACTTTTCATGGTTCAAAGCCATTTACTCCCGTCATATTCAAATGCCCTTTGGTTTGATCCCTGCGGTAACGAGACGGACCCATTCTTATCTTGGTCTAGTCGAGATTCGACAGAAACCACCCTACCCGAAGATGATGTGTATATTGTGGCCCAACAGGCGACACAAGTTTATTATCTCCCTTATGCGTGCCAAAGCAATGAGCACTTGAAGGGTTGGGATATTGTGCACAAGGTACTGCCACATGGCAAATTACCTGTCCCAAATGATGACGACTATAACTTCAATCCAAACACATACGAGGGAGAGTTCTTTCAGGCAGAAGGGCTAGATGGGAGGTTCGAGATAGACTTGACCGAAGGGATAGAAATGGAAGTTGGCCGACAAATTGTTGATGACGAGGACGATGGAGATGAGGTTAAAAATGTGAGAGACTTACAAATGCTAGAGCGACATCGTTTAGGCAACGACGATGAGGACGACAATCCTCCATTGGGCGGGGTTGAGTACTTTGACATGTTTGATACCGACGATGAGGCTTATGATCCTGATCATGAAGATTATACTTAATACATGTAATGCTAATTATTTATATGTTACCTTACGACAATCCTCCTATTTTGTTTATTTAACCTAATTTTCTAATCATGTGTTATTTGTTCTTGTCAAATGCAGGTACTTCTTTGAAGATGGTGGGCGGCCGATCGATCAACATATCCTCGTTGTACAGGAAGACAAAAGCTGTAGTGGCGGGTGCAGCTTAGGGGACTTCCAGCAGGAGCCGTAGGAGGAGGAGCAGGCGCACGAGGGAGCCGTCACCTCCTCGGGTGTGTGAGCAGGTGGACGAGCAGCAGCTGGACGAGGCTGAGGACGAGGACGAGCAGGAGGTGATAGCTCCCCAGACGGACGAGGAGCAGGAGGTGCAGGACGGGGACGAGGTGGAGGAGCAAGATGAGGAGGACGCGGTGGGTGATGGTTCTACTTCTTCCGGTACCTCGTCGAGTGTGTACTTACGCGGTCCCACGAGTCTCCCTGCAGTACCACACCCGACGAGGCGGTCGGTGATTCGCCCTGAGGGTCAAAAGTAAGTAACTTCCATGATATTACTATTTCATATGACATAGTGACAGTTGAATTGTAAACTAATGCTATTGGTTAACCACTTTTCAGGAACTGGTTGATTGTGGTGCCAGGTGAGCACTCGCGCCCACCAAACAATGTCTTGGGTCTTCTCCTCAAGACGCACTACCCTAGCATGGTGACGTACGCCGGGAATGTGGAGCCGGCCTAGACGTTCGAGCACTACGTCGCTGCCCCAGATCCGAATGAGCCGTCCAAGGCGTTGCGTGTCTTGCGAGAGTTTTGGATAAGTCTTTCATCCAACCCTAGCAATCTTAATGCATCAAATTTATTGCACTTATCTTCAAATAAGAAATTGACCCTTTATATTTGCGTGTAGACTTTTTACAAATGCGAGGAGGGATACGAGGATAGGGCCCAGGCCTGTGTCACTAGGGCCTGCAAGAAGCTCGTCACCGACATTCACTACGAGGCGTGTCTCCAGGCCATCGTCAACTACCATGGCCTCATCCTTGGGGAGAAGGTCACCAAAAGACAAGCGAGGACGACGACCCTGACTCGGGACCAGTACCTCGCGGTATATAAATGATATGATCTTTCAGTTTACACATGTCTACTTTGATCTACTTATATGTGAAATTGTGACGTGCAGGCTTGCCCCTGGTGGTGCTCCAACCACCACGACTGCTGGGAGCAGATCGTTGACAAGTGGTGCGGTCCGGAGTGGGAGGAGACCCACAACGCTAAACGGGAGTGCTGCTTGATGATGCCCGGCGTATCAAACCATCAAGGCGGTCGCAACCTCGCCGGATACGCAAGCGCCTGGGTAAGCTAAGTCGATGATTCTTTCCTCACCAACTCGTGATTCTAACTCATGGTCGTTCCTTCACTAACTCCGTTTCTTGCAGTCTCAGGCCCATGGTGGCGCGCCTTGCCCCATCTTCAAGGCAGTTGCTATGGCGCACAAGGGCAAGGCGTCGTCGGACGTCTCGTACAACCCGGAGGACCCACCCGAGGCGTACACCAACGCCAGCGTGCACAGCCGCCTCAGCGAGTACACGTCCACGGCAAGGACGGTACACGGCGAGGACTACGATCCGAGCACCCAGGATCTTGACCCAGAGATCGTTATGAGGGTGGGCGGAGGAAAGAAGCATGGGCGGTACTGGATGGGCGACGGCGTCATCGACACGGCCTCGACTCCTACTCTCTCCCAGCTGCGAGCACGGAGCACGGACGCAAGCGTGCCCATACGCTCACGGCCGCGGGCTTCACAGCTCGCTTAGACCACACTCAAGGTAATTTCTTTTGTTGTAAGCTTCAGTACATGACGTTTCAATTATTCTAACTACACCTTTGCATTACTGCAGGCCAGGATGGAAGCAGAAAGGAGGGAGGCGTTGGAGCGGCACCAGGTGGTACAGGCCCAGCTGGAGGCCGAGAGGGCCGTGCGTGAGCAGACTGAGGCGAGGATGGCCCAGCTCATCGCCTTCGGCCTAGATGGGGGCACGTTCGGGGATGGAGCTCCCACAATAGTTACTGGCTCCAGTAGTGCCACCTCAGCCTCACCCTCAGCCTCAGCCTCCTCACTTTGGGACTCCTGTAAGTATAAATGTGTATTGGTTTCATTCGAACTTTGGTCATCACACGTACTAACCCGGTCTCTTTTGTGCAGCCTCAGTTGGCAGGTTCAAACAGCCCGGCTTGGCCTATGACGCAGTCGCCACAGCCTTCACCAGGGACGGGGTGGCCAGGTTGGCAGGGTGGACAATGAGTTGGCTTTTGAGAGGTTTGTGAGTTGTCCCCGCACCGTCTGCTTCTATTTTCAATAATGCACTTGACCCTTATGAGATTTAGAGACTTGTGATGCACTTGAAATATTTGTGATCGGATTGTGATCGAATCTATGATGTAATGTGATGTGATGTGATCGGATTTGATATATGTGATGTGGTTGTGCTATATGCGTTGTGGATGTGCTGTGGATGTGATTTCTGTGATGTTTATGTGATATATGTACTGTGTATGTGATATATATACTGTGTGTGCTGTGATTTAATGAAAAAACAAACAGAAAAAAAAATTTATAGTCACTTTGCCGAGTGCAATGACCAAAGCACTCGGCAAAGTGACCATATTTGCCGAGTGCCGTGGTCGAGGCTCTCGGCAAAGAATTTTATTAAAAAAATTAGAATTACCACTTTGCCGAGTGCCAATAGCAGGGCACTCGGCAAAGGTTTTTTCAAAAAAATATAAATAATTTCTTTGCCGAGTGCCCCTGGGGAGGCACTCGGCAAAGGATTTAAAAAAAAAATAATTTCTTTGCCGAGTGCCCTGGGGAGAGGCACTCGGCAAAGGATTTTCAAAAAAAATAATTTCTTTGCCGAGTGCCACGTGTGTAGGCACTCGGCAAAGCCGCCGTGAATACCAGGCGCCGTTAACTATTACTTTTTCTTTGCCGAGAGCCACTTTTGGCACTCGGCAAATCCTTTGCCGAGTGCCCGAAAAAAGCTCTCGGCAAAGACCCCGTTGCCGACGGAGGCTTTGCCGAGAGCTCTTTACCGAGAGCTACACTCGGCAAAGTCTTTGCTGAGTGTTTTAGGGCCTTTGCCGAGTGCCTGGGGCACTCGGCAAAGAAGTAAATTCCTGTAGTATACTGTGCCCTTCGAGAATTGCTGCCAGCAGTGTCCCCCACCGAAAAAACTCGGCAAAGAAGTAAATTCCTGTAGCGTACCGTGCCCTTCGAGAATTGCTGCCAGCAGTGTCCCCCACAGAAAAAACTCAGCAAAGAAGTAAATTCCTGTAGTGTACCGTGCCCTTCGAGAATTGCTGCCAGCAGTGTCCCCCACTGAAAAAACTATGTACTGTAATATAGCCTCTAGCTAGCCAGTTAGCTAGTTGATCTATGTAAACAATCCTGCCAAGTATCCTCTTGACAAATCGAATTTGAGTAACATAAGAAATGGTTCACACAGCCGTTCCTACTGATCACCACACTTGTACTAGTCTCTTTGGCTCGACTGTCAATATATAAACAGAAACCTCTAACTTTGATAACACATTGAGGTGTATGCCTACCAAACCAATTTACCCCAAAAGCTTAAACTAATGAAAATTCACTTGTACTTGATAAGCTACAAGAGTGCAGATCCTAGAATGTTGGGGATGGTGCTCCAAATGAATAGACACTCGAAATGGATACCGCGGTTCTTCTCTAATTTAGCTTAAAGAGCTAATTCTTCAATTTTTTCTCTATTTTTTCACTATAGTTCGTTAATTTGAATTAGAGAAAACCATATAGTTATCCATTTGGAGCACCCTCCCCATCCTTTAATGTGAGCAAGGCAACAAAAATGGGTGGCATCAAGAAATGCATTTGATCTCACTGATCTTGTGAGTTCACCGCATGTTGACTGAGGTACACTACACATCATACAAGTGATGTTAAGCAAAACACTGCTTGGAAGACGATATGATGACAGGGTTCTTAGTCAATGACCAAAAGCGTGATGAAAGATGAATAGTTTAGACAAGCATGCTTGGATGTAGACCAGTTGTCTGTATCATAAGGATGACTGACATGTAAACTAAATTCATGCATACCTTCTATATATGTCCGTTTCCAGCATGGCACACTTTTCCGTCTGCCATAAAATAATTGTGTACTGTTTATTTTGTTTGCATATATCATGCATGAGCCAAACATCTCTTCAACTTTTTAATCCATTTGGTTCAACCACATCACTATATGTCGAAACTGTTTTGTTCAATCTCCTACCCAATCTACAGCCAGGTCACGCCTAGCTTATACAGTGGCCGATGAAGGTGGGCCTCATTGGCCCATATGGCAGCCACTGAGTCATCACAAAGGTAGCCATGCAGCCAACATGAATGTTATTGTACTCCAGGCCCAACGGAAATCTCAAGAGGAGCATAAAACCATCTGCTCCCACATCATTGACCTCTGTCTTATTCCAATCCAGTGGCCATATCTCTGCCTCTATCTTATCCGTCTCTCCTAGCTGCTACTGACGATGACTCAACTGCCCGCCACAATTTTAGTCGTTTCATGGTGATGGGTGGCACCGGAAAACGACAGCTCACATGGAACTCTGGAGCGACTGTTTCTTCATGTCATGGATGTGAGCACAGTCGAGCACATGCTCTTGAGGGACGTATGAGTGGGAGCTTTGGGCATTGACGGATGTCAATCAGCTAACTTCTCTTGAAGAACAATGTCATCTCATCACGCTACTGATACACAAGCGATGCTCAACAATAACATATATAGTCAACAGGCAGGCCCCTCCATCTTGGATCTGAGACAGTTCCGCGCGGCGCGCGCACAGGTTTTGTTGTAGCTGTCTGATGGCTCCCAATACCTAGCAGTGTTAGCTATTCTTGTTTTTCGAAATGGGAAGTTTTATTGAGGCCTTGTCTAGATGCTCATGCATCCCTGTCAATCCATGTTTGCTGTGGAATTTAAACTAAATTCTAGACAAAACCAGTCCAACGCACATATATAGATCTGGGAGAAGCAAGCCCTAATGTGTATAAGGTTCCTAACCCAAATCTTACATGGCTGATATATACAGCTCCATATCAAGCTAAACAATATGCATGATTGTTGAATGTCTCTTGTCATTCTTGAACAACCACATTGCTTCTCCTCTTAAGCAATTACACGGTCGATCTGATGTGTATAGGTTTATGCAGTACCTAAGAATAATACCACAACACAAATGACTCACAATACCAAGCATACAAGTGCTTGAGTGCTTATACAATATATCCCCTCTCATAACTGAACAGGTTTATGCACCTTTATATATAAATACTAAAAACCTTCAGCAAACATGTTTGAATTTACTTGTTGGATTCCACGGCCAAGAATAATTTACATGACCTTAGGCAGCGCTGAGGCAAAAGGCAATGAAAATATATATTTTGAATTCAAGTGTATTTAATGGAGCCATCACTGTACTAGCGTGGTTGATTTGACATGAGCCATTTTATTGAACAATAATGGGTAGAAATTTAGATACTCATGATTATTTTAAAGCCAAAATATATACCATTTTAATACCCATCATTCTAGAAGTTCTAGTGTCGTCCCAACAAGGTTTTGTAGGTACTGAACCATCAGAATCTCATATTTAGAGATTTTATTTGGCTTTATTTTACTGAAGACACGAAGAAACTACAGAGTTCTTGGACGACCTTCTTTGCTAGTTTCAGCCCAGCCAGCTGTCCAGTTACAAATAAGCATATTTACAGTTTGAGTTGAGTATATATTAATGCCATAGCGTGCCAGTCACATCGTCATAGCTAGCCTAAAGCACTATTTATCATGAACCTTCTTATTTGTAAGCCAAAAAAAACTCACCCGTTCACATCTAGTCCACAAAGTTGCTACAAACATATACTTCCTCCATTTTTTAGTAAGTGTCACATTTAGTTTGTCTTAACTTAAATTTGTGTATCTTTGACCACTGATTTTTAAAAAAATTTATAGTTCTATGTCATAAGATTTATATTTTTAGATTTATCATGAGAAATACTATCATAATTTATAATTCATATATTATGAAACTGTAGAATTTTCTAAAAATGATTGGCCAAAAATTACGAAATTTGACTTAGGACAAATCTAACGTGACACTTGTTAAACAACGGAGGAAGTATAAACTCCCCATGTCCTGTATCGACTATGGATAGCTTGTTTTCTCCTAGGAGGTTAGAACGGCTGCTATCAGTGGACCATTTTTGTGTGTTCAGTGGATCATTTTTGTGTGTTCAGTGGACCATGATTTATTTATTTGACCGTGATCCTATCTATTACAACCGCTGCTATTTATTTGGTAACCGCCAACATCCCGCATGCATAGCCCACATGGCACTCATTTTCGTCTTGCTGCATCAGTGGATCAGTAGCAGCATCAGCATAAAAAATATGCATCTCCTTCTGCAGTCAGTATGCACTATGTCGTACGTAGTGTCCCTTGTAAGAGTGTAAGGCATCGGGAACCAGGTGTCATGATTGCAGTTCCATTCGCGAGTCTGTGTTCAGTGCAGCCGATTCAGCAACTGCTATATGGAAGCTCCAGCAACTACAGAAAGGAAAGCTAACCACTTCTGATTAGCAAACCTTCTTGTTAGGTGCATGATGTTTGACAATAGCATGCCACTGACGTCTGTTGTGTTGCCAATCTGACTTTGAAGACCCGGAGACAAGATATAAAATGGCTTAACTAACTATCTTGTATTCTTGTTAGTTGCTCAATGAATTATTAAGCCATCCCAGACAGCTTTTCTACCAAGGAGAAATATTACGAAAGGTGTAGTAATCTTGCATAAAAATCATACACGAACTACGTAAAAAACAGAATTGTGTGATTTAAATGATTGACTTTGACATGGAAAGCACGGAGAAGACTGAAAATGGCTTAAACGACTTTCTTGTTGTTAATTTTCTGTTGGTCTTAATAAGTCATACGTAGTGGTCACCGGATTGCTAGATAATGGCTCAAAAAAAAAAATATGTTGCTAGGGTCTCAAAATATGTTGTTGGTCTTAATATGTTGCTAGGGTCTCAAAATATATATGTTGGTAAAAAAATGACTACTATGGTAATATAGTTTCTGCTGCAACACATAAAGTTAAAATTATCAAGGATAACTTTATTATTTATTCCCGTGTGACGTATTCCATGTCAGCAATATATGCTCTATCATGCAAATCACGTAAGAGTCCATTGTCTCTATAATCCATATCCAAAACAAATTTCAAACAAAGAGAAAGCCCGTAGTAAAAAAAATAGAGAGAAAACAAGAAGAGAAGTAGTTCAAATAATAAATCTCTAATTCCCTTAATAAAAAATAGACAGACAACGAGAACATAAATAGTCCAAATAAATCAATCTCTAAATCCAATCGAAAGGAGTTCCTAAACAAAATAAAAAAGAACAAAAATATTCCAGCTGATTTCCAATATAATAAAAAACTCGCCTCTCTTCTGCAACCCCATAAATCATAAGTTCTGCCCTGCCATGGATATGTCCACTCTAACCATGTATCCACTTCCTGCGCTATTGCTTGCCTACTTTTGCATCCGTAGCCGGAATAGTACAGAGTCAAAGGCGAGGCGACCCCAAGAAAAGAGATAGAACCTATTGCGTGAAATGATCAAACAATGGAACTGAGGCACGATGACATCGACTTGAATGTGAACCTTACCGTGTAACCACTTCCTAGACCGACGTGAACTCCATCTCCAGCAGCAACATGGCCATGGTCAGAGGCACGCCCTTTAGGCGGCGAGCGACACCTTGTACGTGCCGCGCGCCGCCCACGATTGATGAGCGTTCGCGTGTGCATCATGGTGTTTGAGTCCCCAACGCCGTTGAGTAGGCCACCGAGAAGGATGGGTAGGTCAAGCTGCCCATGGAGTAGGTCTTGCTCTTAACTCCTGGATTCGTGCAGCGGTGGCGATCGTGGTCAAGCTGTAATTCAGCACACACAAAAAGTCCATAGTTGTGGATGCTCAGCTCGTAAGCCCCGAGTCCAGTGGTCGTGCTGATCCACGTAGCGTCGTGCCGAACGGCATGGCCGTCCTGCTCCTGTCTGTTGCTGCGTCCAGCTATGGCAACCCACCGCCAGGGTAAGCTGGTGTGTGATGCGGACCCGTGGTCGTGAGAGCCGAGCGCACAACAGTGGGGCTCCAAATATATATCAGATTAGGTCACCACCAAAAATCTGTTCTAAAGGAAAAATCATGTAGCATATTGTAAGTACTTAAAACATCCAATATTTTGTGATAATGGGAGAAATTATCTAATAATTAATGGATTCTTCAACCCTTTTCACTGCAACGATATCAATAAGATAGGGTATAATAACTATACTATCCAATTACCTTCGTGCAGCCACATGGTTTAGTCATCACATGATGGACAACCAGTGTGAAATGATTCTTTTACTTAAGAAATGATTAACAAGGATCGGTTAAAATTTCGTTGTAACGAGCATGATCAATATTGCTTAGTAGGGATGGGGTCATGAAATAAATTAGCTAGTGTTGACCAGAAAATATGGCGACCACATTCATCGCGTTGTGGGGGTTCATCCAGAGATTCTAGCTAGAAAATAGAACCCCCCAGAATCATTCCATGATGGGATCCATTACGGTTTTCAACATAGTAAGCTTCCCTGTCGGTGGATTAATGGTAGGCCAAATTAGTCCTCTAATGACATAAAGAAAACTTAGGCTAAATTTTTCTTGTACAACGCCAAGACAACATAGGCCAAATTAGTATTTGATTGTCCTTGAGTAAATGTTAGAACAATCATGAAACATTAGTAGTTCTCATGATATAATGCTAGCATAAACATTATTCTAGGTCATTTTTCACAACCAAATTTTAGTATAAATTTTATCTGTTAAATGTCTCCTAGTCCTGTGCTATGTCTAGTGGCAGTATTTTATAACTACTTAAAAACACTATGAGAATCCCACCATTTTTGTCAATTGGCAGTGTTTTATGCCTAAGAATTTTGAAGTAGCTACCATTTCATCTTGAGCACAACTTCTTATTTACAGTATCTTGGAGCTTTTGGAAACTTTCTGCATCTAAAGCACAAACTCTGACTCTTGAATTGGTATACTTGAGTCTCTCAGTTGGTAATCAATGGAACCACTTTGTGCCCAAATATTTTCAATTAAATGATATGAGAGTCATAGTCATTCAAACATTATCCAAACATCTTGTAATTTCAGGCTATATTATATATTGAAAGGTAATTTATGTACAGGCTATATTAATATATTGAAGAGGTATGACCCCTCTCTTATATGCTCCACTGCACACAGAGCGTAGCCTATGTTGCTTCAGTTTGACACATGCTCAATTTTTATTAGTTACAAAAAAAAACACATACTTGATTCTGTGTCTGTTCCATTAGTGCTAGCATTGAGCGTTGAGTGCATTCTCTGTGAACAATTATTGCACTCCAGTGTATAAATGTAACAAACTCAGGTTTTGGAGCTAACTCAACTAAAAGACTAATACCAAAATAATATAGGGTTGCCAGTGTCTTATTTATTTTGTAGAATATAAACCTAATATTCAAAATGAAATTTTACAGGGCTTAGAAAAAAATTAGAGCCATCCATTTTGATAAATCGGTTGGCTATAAAATAAGAAGAACCAATGTGGAGGAACATAAGTTGTGGATCAGAACCTGAAATATGTGGGTTTGGAACTAAAATTATGAGTTCAAAATTACTTCTACAATAAATTTAAAGGGTACATTAGTATTTTCTATGTGACCGGTAGGGACCACCGCCTGCCCGGACACGCACCAAATATTGCAGTGAAAAATGCCTGCTACCAGCACTGGTGCTTATTGCAGTACATTCAGTGTCCTTTTATGGGGTCACATTTTTAATCAAGACTGCGTATAAGTGGCTATCATTATTGTGAAAGGAGGTACCATATATGGGACATATATATGAGTCACGTATAAAACTATGTCGAGATACATACAAGGGTTCACCAGAGCAACCAGGACGAATATGGCTGCTTTTACAGTAGGGCTGGGAGCCTGGGACTGGGAGGTATCGAGAATACAATTACCAGCAATGCAAGATGCAAAACATGTGGGGTCAGAGTCTTCAAGCTGTTGTGTTTTCCCAAGCTGTTCTGCTTTCCCAAGCTGCTTCACTAAGCGAGACGCCGATGACTCTGTCTTTCCCAGTCTTTTAGCCAATGACTATGTAGTGGGTTAAAGACGCGGATAAAGTAGTGCGTTCAAGTCGAGGACGGTGACTATTGACGATCTCGCATCCCTAAGCACACCGAGGCCATTAGGCCAATGGCTACCTCAATCTTCACCTTTTTCTCGGGCTTGCGGAGGAATCCCGATTGCCTGCAGCGACGTGCATATGCTCAGCCAGCGAACAAATACACCACGTCATTGTCAGACGCTAGCCACGGATTCTTCTGCCACAGCAACCCTTCGCCGCCGCATGCACAGCAGTCAGCAGGGACTCGCCACCCTGGTGCAACACCCATTTCTATGAACATATTTACATATCGTTTGCTTCCATGGGTGTGGAGTTTGGGCTTCCATGTGGTCCTGTGTTACAGAGCTTCCATGTTTTTGTGTTGGGTTCGATCCGGTCACAATTATCATCCACCACTGTCTATCTTTAGCTTCACTCATATCCCTAGTTTTGTTCCCAGTACATCAATTTTTTTTTGAATGCCACTAGGGCGGTAATCATCGCCAGCCATGTGACGGGGCGATAACTGCATTATCAGGCACTCCAGTAAAAGCCACAACAGGAGGTTCCTTTTTTCCTTTTTGCGAACCCAACATAAAGTTCTTCAGCGACGCCTTTAAGAAGAAAAACCTCATCACTGGCTCAAACTGATCTGAGCTGAGTCTTCACCCAGACCTTTGGTGGTGCTCTGGTTAACCCACCTGCAGTGGAGAGAAAGCCTCCACGCCTTGATGGAGGAGGGTGCCGGCTGCCACCACACCTCCCAGAGTTGTTTCTGGGGTAGCCTGTGACAGTGGAAGGCGCACACCGGCAACCGTCCATGCCTGGTTGGAGGGGGTGCCACCCACCACCAGACCATAAGGTGCTGTGTTCGGACTCACCCACGATGGTGGGGGGCGCACACTAGCAAGCGTCCGTGGTGATAGGGATGCTGACCACTGTCACAACGATGCGGAGCTGTTCTTGGACTCGTCAACAATGGTGGGATGCGGGCACCGGCAATCTTCATACCTGGACGGAGGAGTGAGTGCGGTGGACGGCCACTACCACATGCGACACCACGTGGAGGCGTTGTAGGACTTGTCCGATATGGTGGGAGGCGCAAGCCGGCATACCCAACATGCTGCCACCACAGACACTGTCCAGGATGACACAGTTGCTCTGCCCTCACGATAATTGGCAGACATGGCCCTTGCAGCCAAAGTCGGCCAGACAGGAATGCATCAATTTAGCCTTACCTTCGGTTTAACTGCGAGGTTTGCTTGGCTGTAAATTGTTTTTTCTGTTGCCACAGATCCCTGAATACTACTTCTGACTTAATCCAGATTTCCTTGTAGTGTGTTAAAGGAGTAATTTGAGAATTTGAGGTAGTCACTCATACAATCAAATTTGCAATTGCCAGCTTGCAACGAGTGCCCAGACTTTTGCACACATGGGCAGTGCAAAGGGAGCTGGGCAGCCAATTCCTTGTTCTGACGGAGCACACATGGCTAATGGCTCATGGGCACGCCTTGAAGCTGGGGCATCCTACGGCTGGAGAGCGTACCAGATGCCCTCCATGCTCATCCCGGTGCCCGCACCGCAATCACTACAAAGAGGGGGTTGACCTTTGTACATGTGTAGGTATGGCCGTATAGATAGGTTCAGAACCGATCCGCGTGTCATCTAATACATATAGCACTATTTACCATATTTTAATTTGAATCCAAATACAAATACTGATATTACCAGACAAAAAATTACAAAATAGATGCCTCGCATTCAGATCATACTAAACTTTGACGATAATATATGTCTATATGCTTATCATAACAAAATCTATATGTATGTAGGGATTTATAGAATGTGATAATGTGACGAATGTGGATAACAACTACTTAAAGTAACATAAAGTATGTATACTAAATATTTCAACAAATAAATATATCAATTATAAATATAACTACACCAAAATATTTAATAATAAATATCTCACAATATGAATTCATCTTTTCTTCTCCTGCACTTTCAGTCAGCACTGCTGGGCATCTCTCCATAGCTTCGGGCATCACAACCTACAACCTTTAGACATGGTTATTGAGGCAAGAACCACCTTTGGTCATCCCATCTTCAGAGAAATCATGATTACAGCCTGTGTGCAAAAGCTTTTGAAGGACGAAGTTGGCTTGGTTTGCATCAAGGCCAAGGCTGTGAAGAAGGGTCCCCTGTCCATATGGAGAAATAGTTTTCTTTGATCTTTTGCTCTTTTTCTTTTGGGTATTGTTGCCTTGTAACTCTGTACATACATTCTTTTATTTATTGAAAATAATACAATTTATATAGGGGATTCCCCCTGCAGTTCCCATCAAAAAATATGAATTAATCTCTATGTGAATAACTAAAGTACTTAAAAATTATTATGAATAAACATATTAACATTAATTAAATTAACCATTATATATCATTACTAACAATAAAATTAACCTAATGTCATTAACCATAGAGATAATAAGTTTGAAATAATTTAAATGATGCATATCATTTGTTGTATTGAAATTGGTGTGATTTACATTACTAATTAGGAATAGATATAAGATTTTTATTTCTTTTTGGGGTACATTGTTATTATTAATGGATATGGATAATATTGGATATTTCACTTTCTTGTGAATACAGATATGGAATCCGATAAAAAGAAAAATAACAAAAAATGATTCAAAAACATCCATTATTATCCATATTATTAGATTTGAATAGGGATTTGAATATCCTTGTTAATGTTTGAACGGATATGGATATTGAATATTTTGGATTTTGAAACATTGAGATCCATTCCAACGTCTAGGCATGAGGGCTGGTCGACCTCACGATAGACAATGATGAGACTCAGGAACATGTTAGACACCATTGTACTATCACTAGGTGATTCCCCTCGCGTTGCTGCAGGAGTTTAAATAAATCCTAAAAGATTCTTGGTGTAATGACTTAGTATGGAAGTAATCCTTTGCATTGCCTTACCAAATGATTGGCTGAATATTTCAATTTCAAGAAAAATCCACCCAAATGTAAAGATCAAGTCACTGCATGAATGTGCATGCAAATCCGAAGTACTTACGATTCCTAGGGCGTCCACAATGCGGATCAAATCGCCAGTCCCTCCTAGCTGTTCTCTTGCATTTCCCAATAAAATGTCTCTCACAGCATGTGTTTTCATGGCGTTTTTTTATTGTTTAGGCAGTTCACAGAGCTGGTGATTTCTTCATCGCCACTGAGAACGCCCTTACTACTCCCTTGTCTAGTTCAGTTGATTACAAAAACAATGATACAGAAGTCAGTTACTGGTGTGTGAGGAACAGGGAAGGAACTCTGTACTAAAACAACAGAGGAGATCACAACCTGGGAACCCATGGCTACTCCCAGCATGGGTACCTGGCAACATCGAGTCACCATGTTGATGCCACCTGCCTTTAGCTGCTCTATAACTTGGTTCTACATGATTGATGCTGAGGCGAGAATGAACCAATCCACAGGATCTAGAACACACCAAACTCCGAGGAGCAGCACCCACTGGAGTGAGGACTTGGTATGTCCTGGTCCCTGACTTGTAATCTATAGCTTTGATCCATGTGTCCTGCCCAGAAAGGCATGTGTCACGCTTGACCACAGGCCATCAATATGGATATCCGCATTACTCTGACCTAGTGGCTGACGTACGGGTCAACGTCCGACAAGGAGGCTATGCTCCTAGTCAGAACCATTCTTGACGGACTATATTCTGGGTGATGATCGGTAGAGGATGATTCCATCAACGGTGCACGAGCTTGGACAATTGGTGTAGCGCACTGAGCCCCTATCACTCTAAACCTACCAATAAATGTTCGAACTGGAAGAAAATTCCTGATATACCAAATTAGAAGGGAATGGTTTTTATTCATCATCTTTTTTATGCAGGTTTCTGGTTGGCTGTTGCTTGGTGGAGTGTTGGAATGATAATAAATGGTAAGGAAGGCCACCATTGTTGTCTTTGAGACTTTGATGTATGTCTGCATTGTTTGGCCATATCCCACACACTCAATGTACCTGTGATGTATTCCAGAATTATAGCAGCTCTTCGGCCCTAATCGCTGACTCTTTGGTGATGATAATGCAACACTGCCAATATTGTCATGGGGTCAGCAATATTCTAATGATTGAATAATTTTGCACTCTGCCATATCTGCCAAGTTTTTGAATTTGTGAGTTTTTAAATTTGTGACTGAGCAACGGAGGTCAATAAAATTCACACCTTGCACTGCTGACATATAATCAGTAAGGAAGGCATCAGTAATAATTGAATATTTTTGTTTCCAACGTTGTTTGGAGATTTTTTTTCTTAGATTTAATTAATTAGCTATTGTTAGGGGTCTGAAGACCCAGGCTTGTTTGGACGCCTTGGCTACCTGGCTCCACGCATCTCCAAAAAAATTTGAACTCAACTTTGAGATTCAAAGGAACTACTAGTATAGTTCATCCAAACAAAGCATATCGAAGGAACAAAAATTATTTCTCAAATTAAATTCACTTTTCTAGCCAAATTCCAACAAAAATCTTCAGTCCACACACACTAGTATACAGATCAAGGCGGTTCTAAATCGATTTCCACTGGCGTTTTTTCAAACCGCCAGTGGGAAAGGCCAGTGTAATGGCCCATTTCCACTGGCGGTTGTTTGAAAACCGCCAGTAGAAATCAATTTATACAGGCGGTTAAGAGAACCGCCTGTTGAAATCACTGTCTAGAAAACATGAAAAAATAGTAAAAAAATATTTTTCAAAAGGCAAAAAATATTTTTAAAATTAGGGAGGCACTGTTGAATTGCAAAATAGCTACTCACCACTCACCACATCTCCCTCTACCTTCTACATGTCCTAACTATTTCTGGTGTGATTTCACCACCTGCTGCGACCTTGGCCATCTAATGTGAATGGGTGGCACCAAGGAAAGAAAACCTGCAAGATGTCCATTCTGATTCACCTTTTTCATTTTCACAACATGAAGTGACAACATCCAAGCAGTGAGGACAGATGCGATTCAGCTGCCTGGATAAGTAACTGCCAAGAGATAAGACTTTCATAGCAGGATTCTTTTATACATGATCAGGATGTAAATTCTTCCCCATAAGAAGATGAATGATGCTGACAATGTAGCAGCTTCCATCGAGCAAGACGACAAGAATTCCAAAAATCAGATTATGGGGAAAGGGAAGGAAGACAATTCTGACATGGTCACAATAGCTGCATGTACACATTTCAATATGCTCTACCTGCAGTAGTGAAAACAGAGTGTCTTTGCCTTCATTCTCTTTGCCCAGTTTCCATTCTGTACAATATTCCAACAGCTAACCACAGAGCTCCCTCTCTGTTCTTTGTCTTTCATCGGCTGCCATGGATGACCCCATTTGCCACGTGCCGTGAACTTGTTCATCTTCTCATGTGAATGGGTGGCACCTAGAAAGAAACCCCTCATGGTACTCCATGTTTACCACACTGAATTCTGAAGAAATACAGATTGTTGCATACTAGTTGCTTTTGGCTAGCAGTATTTTTATGCCCAAACAATTATGACTGATGTGGGCCTGTTCAACCCATCTCTACTTTGTTAAAATCAGGTTGGTGGGTAGTTGGTCTGCATCTACCATGAACATGTGTATTTTTACCATTATAACGAATGACATGTATCTGAATATCACTCTTAGAATTGCTCCTACAGATTTACCATCCTTATCCTTAAGAGAGGAAATCTTACAACTTTGCCAAAAACTGGAATTTTTGCGTGCGTGGCATGCCATGTCACGGCGCCAACCTGGCGGCGCACTGTGAAAAGACGGAACTGCCCCTTCACGGCTCCTCTATCTTCCTCTCCGACAGCTTGGTCCCGCAGCTCCCTCACTTCCAGGTGGGTCCCATGTATCAGTACTATCTTCCACCCCTAGTCATCTCTCTCGTCACGGGTGAACACATGTGCTCGTCCAGCAGCACGACGTGTGCGACGCTGCGTGTGAGCCCCGCCGAGCTCCGCCACGGGTGAGCTCCACCACCGCACGTGAGCTGCCGCGGTCCTGCTCCGCCTCGCAACCGAGCACCGCCCGCGTGCCAGCCGCCGTGGGCGTGCTCCGCGTCACGGGCGAGCTCTGCCACAGGCGTGCTCCGCGGGCGCGAGCGAGCTCCCCATTGGTGTGCTCCACCGCGCGTGAGCCGCCGCGGGCAAGCACCACCAGCGCGCGTGCTTCGCGTCACGAGCGAGTACCACCGCGCGTGAGAGTGCTCGGCCTTGTGCTGGTGCCCCGGCCGAGAGAGCCTGTGCGTGCCGCACGCTCGCTCAAAAGCCTCAGTCCATGCACTGCCGCCGGAGCCGAAGCCATGGCCACCACCGTCCTTCCCTCTTCCCTGTACATTCCCTCTTCTCTCGGATGGGGACACAGACAGAGATGAGGACATAGCTGAGCCCGCCCTCACCATGGCCCTGCTCCTCCTCGAGCTGTGCAGACCTCACATCCAAGTGCTGGAGGTGGAAGATGAACTGACACATGGGGACCCACCTGGAAGGGAGAGGGAGCTGCAGCACAAGACGGCAGTGAAGGGGCAGTTCTGTCTTTTCACAGTGCGCCGCCATGTTGGCGCCATGACATGGCATGCCAGACATGCAAAAATGTGAGGTTTTGGCAAAGTTATATGATTTCTCTCTTAAGGATGTTAAAT
Source organism: Chrysopogon serrulatus (assembly GCA_015844335.1). Lineage (NCBI taxonomy): Eukaryota > Viridiplantae > Streptophyta > Magnoliopsida > Poales > Poaceae > Chrysopogon > Chrysopogon serrulatus. The sequence goes on from JADLZL010001367.1 coordinate 151,556, forward strand.
CTATAGGAGCAATTCGAAGAGTGATATTCGGGTAATTGTAATTCGTTATAATGGTAAAAATGTAAATGTCCCCACATTAATGGCACATGCCTGCATTCATCCAATTTAGTGCCCAAGCTTTTCTGTTCAATTTTCTTTCCATAAGTGACAAAAATAAAAAAAAGCAGTCATCTATGTTGTTTGGGATATTGAGAATTGTTAATTATACTGGGTTAAACAAAATTCTGAGATTTTATTGTACAATCATGACAAGGACCTGTAATATTCTGCTTTATATGTAACTAAATATGCATGCCTAATAGCCTATGGATTGTTTGAGTTCTGATTAATGTGCTTGCTTTATAAGTAACTTCATATCCTGTCTCATAATATATGACCTGTACATTCATGACAAGGACCTGTAATAATTTCAGCTGGGAGATTGCAGCGTGGGTCTAGAATCGCTTATTCCTGTCGAGTCCTGATGCTTGCAATTACGGTCTATTCTTCATATACATACTGTCCCCCAAGACATCCCCAAGACATAACCTGCACCTCTATATATTGCATCTTCCTAGCTACTATCTACATCTACAGCAAGCCCACTGGCACAAGACAATGCAATCACCATTCACTACACACTAGTGTTCTCTCTCCCATTGTTTTGAATTTCCTGTTCTTTTGTGTTCCCCCCGTTGTTTGATTAATAATAATAGCCTGCAGAAGACTGCATGCAGAGAATGAGTACCACGCGGGAAACATATGTGCATGCTGAGAATGGGTGGCCCCGTGAAAACATTGATAGCATGATTCTGCCGGTGACTAAAATTGGCAGAAACAGGAATGCGGGTTAGGGCAGGATCATGCAAGGTGACTGTGTGACATAGCAAAAACTTTTGATCACAATCTTTTGATCTAAGATTGGAATGTCGGGTGCTACACAATCCTGCTCCGACCTTCCATGTAGCGTCTAATTTGAGTTTTAACGAAGCTGCAGCTCCACCTCATCTTGGGATGTTGGGTAAATTGAACTAGGATACTTGTATCCCTTGAATATCTTCAATTTCACCTTTAACTTTATTGTGAAACAAGAAGGCAGGAAACCAATGTATGTAGATGAGAGAAAGAAGAATGTTCGGCCTCCGTGCCCACCCAGTCACGCAAACATTGCTGACCAGGTGGAAGATGTTCATCTCTTTTTACTCTAATTATGCCCCCATAATTTTTGTTAGTCATACAGAATTTTAAAGTTTAGCGCCCCAATTTGTATTTTGTTCAGAAGCCCAAAGTTTATTGGGAAGGCCTGGTCTACCACCGAGCCATAGACACACGTTTTTTAAAGGAATTTCTAAATATCTTCCGGTAGTTTTTTTTTTTTGTATTCTTCCACTTTTGTATGGTGTTGATGTTGTTAAGATTCGTGCTCACACCAATGATGTTTTCCCTTTGGTTTCTGTTTGTGGGCCTTCTGTTTCTGTTGTTTTTCGACGTGACCTGAATAATCCCGCCGCTTTTGTTGTTGTCGTCGATGGTGGGTGGTGCCGGTGCACAGAAACAGTGTCCCTCTCCGCCGTGCTCCCAGTTCTGCCCCTCCCTTCTGCACCGCAGTTCTCCGTCCTCTGCTCTCGCCCGCCACCGTTGTCGTCGTCTTTGTGTGTCACGGCCACCTTCATCTTCCGCGCCGCAGTTGTTGTTCCTCCGCCCTCGTCCGCCGCCATCGCTGTCGTGTGCTGTGTTCTCCCTCGCCCACCGCACGTGCTGTGTAATTCAAGTGAGTCTCTCCGTCCCTCCTCTTCCATTGAATTTTATGTCCCCAAACCTGAAATTTGGGGTTTGTTGTCTCTGATTGGGTTCGTTTTTGCCCACCACAGTTGTCCTTCCTCCGCCCTCATCCGCCGCCATCGCTATCGTGTGTCGTAGTCTCCCTCATCCACTGCACATACTGTGTGATTCAAGTGAGTTTTCTTCCCTCGGTCCCTCCTTCATTGAATTTGTGTTCCCCAAACCTGAAATTGGGGTTTGGATGTCTCTGAGTGGGTTCGTTGTTGTATGTTTGGTTTTTTCCATAGTTTGTTGTGTGTCTGCAGTCTGTACTACCATATTTTGCGGTGTTCAGAATACTAGCCAAGAAGTGATGAGGCCTGTAGAATCCTCAACAATCCCCTGGTTACTTTCACTGGTCAATAGCTGCAGCCTGCAGGTTTTAGGCCAAAAACTAGTTTAACTCCTTTTTTGCTGATATTATTTCAGAAAGTAGCAGTTCTGTTATTGTGATTTCAGTCTATGGGAAACTGAATGGCATTGCTCTTATCTGATGGTGGAATGTGTTTGTTAGTGATTTGATTTTGCAATAAAATTTAGTCTGAACTAGAGTTGAACTGAGTTTTCCCTTCATTTCAGTGATTAATATTTCAGTTTTTCATTATTTTGTATGTTTTTTTTCAGTGTAGAATTCATTTCATTCTTGCCTTTTTCAGTTTAATTATGTCAAAGTCAGTTCTAGCCCATGCATTCTTTTCTGTTGTGTTTGTAATTTAAATGATTTTGTTTTCTTTTTAGTTTCAGTCCTATTTCAGGTTAAATTTTTTAGAACTATTTTCATTTTAATTTAGTTCAAGTCAGTTTTAGTCCAGTAGAATCTATTTCAGTGTATATAGGTTGAATCCAGTCCAAGTGTCCTGCATTAGAGTTGCATTTTTCCTGCAATGGAGTTTGATTGTGTAGGGTTTTTTTTTTTCTTCGTGTCCAGTATGTTTGCATTTTTTCCTTGTATTGCTCAGTGCATCAAACAACCTCATAGCAGGCTCTGCCCATGGGCATTTTTTCATCATTTTTGTAGGAGAATTGGCTGCTGCTCACTTTGGCTCCTTTTCAAGGTTATCCATTTAGAGTTCAGTATTTTAAGTGGCATCTGTGTACTTTTCAGTTTGCTTAGGGTCTCATGGCTGGAAGGAGCAACTGTTTTTTCAGTAGTGGTGTTTGTACAGAATGGTGTTCGAGTAGACCATGGCTGTATAGGATCTGAAGCTGATTGTGTCCAGTAAGGGTGCTTGAAAAGTCTTGTATATGTGCAAAATTCCGTGCTTGTAAGTCTATTTTTTTCTAAATTAGAGCTGCATATAAATGTCTGAGCTTCCTGTTGTTTCTGTATGCTATTTGACATTCCAGATGCATCTTCTTCCTGCAAAAAAGTTAAATGAAGAGATATTAGTTGTAATAGAAGTTAGTTGTCGTTATATTTTTTGAAAAGATTAGCACCTGTACCTGTACGGCATTTGATATTGAAGGCTGAAAATCCATTGCTCTTGGCGATAAATTTTCTTCAATACATTTGTTAACCTTGCTCCTTGTGTTTTTTATGCAAATTGAAAATCGGTTAGTCTTTATAATTTTTTTTCTTATATGCAGTTTGAAACAAGAAAGTATGACAACACATTTCGAAGCTCTCGCCATGCTGGTATCTCTACTCATCTGAGTTTTTTTTAATTTGTATTTTTTTCCTAGTTCCTAGGTAATATGTGTTTTATTTGTTCTGTGTAATAGAAGGCAGATTGATTATATGCAAAGCTATCTTTCAAATTTTGTACAACTAATCATAGGGTGCATCAACTCCCCCTGTTTGTTTAGAACTGAGCTTTTAATATTTGATTTTTAAGGGAGGTTAGTCTCTAATTTCCAAGTTTATCAACAAATGCTGGAAGTGGATAACGTGGTTCAAGTTTCAGGGGTCCTGCATATTTATCTGTATATATGGCTGAGCTGGGTTTTTGTTGGTTTACCTTGTTATGATGACTTTCCCCTGGTTTTTGTATTGAGGATTCCTGTGTTTAGATCCCTGTTCTTGTTGAAATAGTTGGATCTAATGAAGCTGCCCATCTTGATGCCTGTGCTTTTAAAATTGTATTGTTGGTTTGTTATTAGTAATTGGATCAAAATTAGATGCAGATCTATGCCAAAAAACAGAATTTCAGATGAAGGTGCTTGGGGGTGGACTGGTTTGATGGACTACCTGCTTTGCATCTTGTTAGTTAGCTTCTGATCTGGAAGTTGATTGCAAGTTTGTCTTGCTTTTCCTTTGGTCCTCGTTGGCTTTTTCTGTCTTCTGCACCGCTGCCGCCGTGCGATTTGTTTTGGTTTGGCTATCTGGTTTCTTTGTTCTTCGTCAAAACAAGTAAGCTGCTGTTGTAAATTCAAAAAAAAGTAAGCTGCTGTTGTTTTGTGGCTGAGAAGTTGCCACATCACTTTTCAGGAAGTGGAAGATAACTGGCATAAAATTCTTCCAGACATTTTTTTTTCGATCAATTCGGGGGAGCAAAAGCTCCACCTACTTTATATTAATCGAGAGAGCTGTGAGGAACAACTCGAGCATACAAATTACAACCCGGCATACCGGGAGAGAGATTACAGGAGAGGGGGGAGGGGGACTAGCGAGAGGCAACGTGCGAAAGAAATTCTTCCAGACATGTCGGGTATTTGTGTTTTTTGTTATATTTTTCTTTATTGTATTATTTGATATGTCATCTTCTGATTTGTTAAAAAAAAAATGGAAGACAACAAACAAGAAAATCTGCCACAAGATGTGTAGTCAGTCCCTTTTTTAATCTACCTGTGAGGGTCTGCACAATCAGAGACCTTGGGATTCATGTCGGTAATTCCCCTGTAGCAACATGAGGAAGAAAAGATAATTTAGGATGGTTTATGAATTTTTCACCTGGTAGTCTGATACTCATTATAATTCAGGACTCATCTATAGCAACTGACGACGACGTGTGTCCTGCAGCAGCCGAGTATCCAGCCGCTAGCTAGCTAGTTAGTTGATCTGTGAGAACAATCCTGCCAAGTATCCTCTCGACAAATCGAATTTGACTAAAAAAAAAACAAAAAAAAAAAAAAAAAATAGTTCACACAGCCGTTCCTACCGATCACCACACTTGCAAACTTCTACTACTCTCTTTTGCTTGCTCTTAATATATAACTAGAGACCTCTAAGTCTCTAACTTTGATACCATATTGAGCTGTATACACCAACCAACTCAACCTCACAGTTTAAATTAATGAAAATTCACTTGTACTTGATAAGCTACAAGTGCAGATGCTAAAATGTGAGCAAGGCAACGAAAATGGGCAGCGTCGAGAAATGCATTTGTTCACAATATTCTTTTGTGAGTTCATCATGTCGACTGACGGCTTTTGCTGTGGTACTCCGAAATGACTGTGGACCATTCATTTATTCCGATCCAACAGTCACGATCATCTATTACCTCCTAGGATGTAATAGTATTTATTGAATTTTTATTTCATAACAATAGGGTAATTAAGGAAGGTTTAAAATATTAAAAAACTTTTTTAAGATTTGGTTGTTAAGATTTGGTTGATGCATGCGAAAATATTATGGAGTTATACAAGATGCGATTTTTGGGGTGCCGCTCAGCCTCGGCAACGGCCAACGAACGACTAGCGCGGTAGCGCCAACTCAGGCGGGGCAGTGGCTAGCGGGGAGCCGCTCAGGCGGCTCGGCCTTGGCGGGCGTGGCGGCGGCTGGCTCTCGTGCTCTCGTGCAAGGCGCCGTGGCACCGTTCGCCTCGGTGCGCGCAGCTGCTCGACGCCGACGACCACTCACGTGCTGGGGCTTGATGGAGACAGCGACGATGGTGCGGGAAGCCATAGCGCCGGTCCTCCCGAGGTTCTAGGGAGAAATCAGATTGACACATGACGAATAAGAGCTGCGAGCGCACCTGGCCGCGCGGCTACGCTGTGCGAGGACAGGCGCGAGATTGGAGGAAGCTGTGCGGGGATTTCGGGAACCGGCGGCGCGAGGATGGGCGCGAGATTAGGGGAGTTGCACGCGGATTTCGCAGAGCGGCAGCTGCGGCGTGCGAGTTCGGCGTAGGAGAGTTCGGGAGGCAGGCGGTTGCAGGAGCCACAACTGGGGTTCGATAGATAGGTCCAGACAGTTCGTTCGATGCATGTACGTGAAGTACGCAGCGCGTTCGGTCCCACTCCGACGATGGCGCAATGGCAAATTGGCAGTAAATCAGCAGTGAATAATTCGGAGATTTCCCTCCCGTGATTACGGGATGCAGCTGATTTATTTTTTGTTTTTCTTATATTTATTAATTTATTTAGTAATTAATTAAATTTTGAAAAATCAAAGATCTGGATCGATTATGAGATATTACCTGATTATGGGTAAACGGAGTACCTGAGCATAGCCCTCAACTGACATACACTACACATAATACATGTGTTGAGCGCAAACACCGTTTGAAAAGATGGTGACAGGGCTCTAGGTCGATGACCATAAACATGATGAAAGAAGAAAAGCTTAGGCAAGCATGCGTGAATGAAGACCAGCTGTCTGTATCATAACGATTAGCGACATGTAAACTAAATTGATTCTATATGTACAATCACAGCATGGCACACTTTTCCATCTGCCATAAAATAATTGTTTACTGTTTATTTTGTTTGCATATATGATGAGCCAAACATCCTCAACTTTTTAATCCATTTGGTTCAACCGCATCACTATATGTCCCAACTGTTTTGTTCAATATCCTACCCAATCTACGGCTGGGTCTCGCCTAGCTTATACAGTGGCCAACGAAAGTGGGCCCCATTGGCCCATGCCGGCTACTGCGTCATCACAAAACTCAGTTACCAACCAAACCTACATAAATGGACAAAGTTACCATCCTAACCAGCTAGTCATGCAGTGCAAAGGGAGCTGGGCAGCCAATTCCTTGTTCTGACGGAGCACACATGGCTAATGGCTTATGGGCATGCCTTGAAGCTGGGGCGTCCTACGGGCTGGTGGGCGTACCAGATGCCCTCCATGCTCATCCCAGTGCGCCGCAATGACTAAAAAGAGGGGGTTGATCTTTGTACATGTGTAGGTATGGCCATATAGATAAGTTCAGATCCGATCCACGGGTCATCTAATACATATATAGCACTATTTACCATGTTTCAATTTGAATCCAAATACAGATACTGATATTACCAGACGGACAATTACGAAATAGATACCTCGCATTTGGATCTTACTAGACTTTGATGATAATATATGTCTATATGCTTATCAATAGTTTTAGTAGAACAAAATCTATATGTATGTAGGGATTTCAAACGTGATAATGTGACGAATGTAGATAACAACTACTTAAAGTAACATAAAGTATGCATAATAAATATTTCGACAAAAATATATCACTTATAAATATAACTACACTAAAATATTTAATAATAAATATCTCAAAATATGAATCATCACTGTATGAATAATTAAAGTACTTAAAATTATTATGAATAAACATATTAACATTAATAAAATTAACCTTTATATGTCATTACTAATAATAAAATTAACATAATGTCATTAATAAGTTTGAAATAGTTTAAATGATGCATATCATTTGTAATATTGAAATTGGTGTGATTTACATTACTAATTAGGAATTGATATAAGATTTAGATGGCTTTTTGGGGTACATTGTTATTAATGGATATGGGTAATATCGGACATTTCACTTTCTTGTGAATACGGATATGGAATCAGATAATAAAAAGAAAAATCACAAAAAAAAGATTCAAAAACATCCATTATTATCCATATTATTAGATTTGAATAGGGATTTGAATATCCATGTTAAAGTTTGAACGGATTTGGATATTGAATATTTTGGATTTTTAAACATTGGGATCCATTCCAAGGTCTAGGCATGAGGGCTGGTGGACCTCACGACAGACAATGACGAGACTCAAAACAAGTTAGACACAGTTGTACTAACATATATCACTAGGTGATTCCCTGCATGTTACTGCAGGAGTATAAATAAATTCTAAAACGAGTGACATGTCAGGCTCTACACATGTACCTTTGCATTACCTTACCAAAATGATTGGCTGAATATTTCAAGCTGCAAGAAAAATCCACCCAAATGTAAAGATCAACTGCAGTCACTGCATGAATGTGCATGCAAATCCGAAGTAACATTCTTAGGCCGTCCCCAATGGGGATCAAATCGCCAGTCTAGATTGAATCTCCTTGGCCAGAAGGAAGTGTCAGCAGCATGCTAGCCAGTCCCTCCTAGCTGGTCTCTTGCATTTCCCAATAAAATCTCTCTCACAGCATGTATTCTCATGGCCTTTTTTTATTGTTTATGCAGTTCATAGAGCTGGTGATTTCTTCATGGCCACTGAGAACGCCCTTACTACTCCCTTGTCTAGTTCAGTTTATAACAAAAACAATGATACAGAGAGTCATCAGTTGCTGGTGTGTCAGGAACAGGGAAGGAACTCTGTATTGAAACAAGGAGATCACAGATCACAACCTGGGAACCCGTGGCTACTCCCGGCAACATCGAGTCACCATGGAACGACGTGCCCAGAACTTCGCAAAGACAAAGATGCAGAAGGCCAAAACTCTTGCATGGTGGGTGTCCATACAGAAAGCATCGGGTTATTAGCCACAGGCACTGCTAGCAGGTCAAGGAGACCGAACCCAAAGCTGCATTGATCCCTATGGAAAGCATTGGGTAGGCCGAGAAGATGAAGCAGAGCTGCAGTACCAAACGATTATGATTCGTAAGCCTAGGAGGTTTGATTACAATTTACTGAGGGTGTATATGGAATGACTCTGTCTCTTCGGTTGCTGCACACTGAACCTGAAGGCGACACGGGCTCGTGTTGGAGGAATAGGAACAGTTAACAAAAATGGATGGACAAATAAGAACCGAACCTGGCAATCCGATGGCAATATCATTTTCGATGACGTGGTTTAATGTGAGAGCAGCTTTATAGCAATAAATGACTTTAGCGGTACCAATTTTATGTTCTTGCCCACAACTTCTTGCCCAGACCCACAAGTGGTTGTTAATTTCTCTTATCAGATATGTATAGTAATAAGTAATAAAAATTGTCCGTATTTGATTAACAATGGAGAGGCAAACTACATATAAGAAATAGAATATTATTGGAAACTTTTTTTAGATGGTGGATTTAAAAATAGGTAATTACTACACTGTTCAACTATATCCATAAGTCACAATCAATCCTCACTTCCCAGCTATAAAATAGACTACACCTGTGATAGATGGTTCACTTTTTAATTTGACACAAGTAGATATGAGTCATATATAAAATTGTGGGAGAGAGTCAAAGAGACGCAAAAGAAGAAAGAGGTGGTGATTGGTGAATAGACCATGTCGAATATTGTTCATTTCATATAGGACTGGGAGGTGTTGGGATTCAAAGGGCAACAACATCATTGATAGAGATGGCACTAAGGATGCGAGTTCATCAACTCAGGCATGGCCACTACGGGCAGCGATGAAACGTTTTGGTCTTCTCTGCTTCTCCAACACAGCTAGGGAATGAATGGTTTCTCGGCCAGCCAATATTTCATCTAGCTACCCATGGGCTTAAAAGAAGGGCAGGGTCTATGGAATAGCAATCTCCAATGACATCTCTAACTCCTCTGTTCAATCTCCTTTGTGGACTGTATCATTGCGAAACGAGGATCAGGGCTTGGTATGAGCGGCCTCTCTCATTAAAAAAAATAGCACTGATTTATGAAGTGGTCACGAGCAAACAGAGAGAGAGATGTATTGCTTGCACCATGAAGAATAATGTTCCTGTTTTCATAGGGGATGTTGCTCTTTTCAAAGGGTTGGGAGGTATTTTGAGTCGAATTAACAGCAAAATATCTAAAGCAAAACCTCTCCACAGAATGTATCAACTGTTGGGCGACCTCAACTCTTTGGCTCGGACTTTGACCAACCAAACGCACCCCTGCATAATATACATCAACATAGGCCTCCATGAATCATGATTGAAACAGATCCACAACACCATGCTGCTGTACTCAAGCCTTATCTGGTCGACAGCAGATTTTGGTTTCCACGGAGGTCCTAGTAACAAAGGGCAACCATACGCTACTCTGCATGTTATAAAGCCAACACAGGGAAACCATCCCATGATTTGAGGCACAGTGACCTACTGGTTATACATAAGATTCAACAGTGTACTCTCTTTGTATTTGATGATGGAAATGTGGACACACGTGGCAGCTTTTACTATAACAGTATAATGCAATGCAACTGTCAGAGGTCGTCATCATGTCATTTCCTAGCTATGAATTTGTTCCTCGGTCCGAACGTTTATATATATATGCACACACACACACTGAAACTCCAGCATTTTAAACCAGAAAAACCCATTCTATTGCAGGAACCACACCAACAGTTTTTGTGTGTGTGTGTATTCTCTGGACAAAAGAAATGGAGGTTTTCTATAAAAAAGTAGAAATGGGAGGCATGGGGAATGAATGTAGACTTTTCTTATCATGAGTTCTATTGCGGAAATTCCAGAGGTCTCCATGCGTACCTGAGGATGTCCATGCCTGCTTCACGTGCTCAAAAAATGCTGGTACAAGAGTCCAGCTGCAGGGCAGTAAGAGCTTCAGCAGGTGAGAGCATGCACGGAATGGAGAAGCACCCCTGCATTGACAAAAATTATGTTAGAAGAAAAATAAAGCTGGTCAATATGTGAGAACAATAAGCCACAGAGTGAGTCCTACATAATGCGACAATAAATTAAAACTACAAGAACAATAAAGAGATCGAGAGGTCCGCATTTCCTGTATGATCTTTATTGATATTTACTGTCTCCCGCACATAGTGATTTTGCACAACCGACTCACCAAACTCGTCCGACGAACGGTTCAGTGTTGCATTAGGGGTGTCCTTATCCGGCACTGCAACAAGCAAACATATAAATACTATATTTATCCACAAGGTGGCAGAGATAGTATTCTAAGTTTCTAACTATCGAAACACAAATGCTAGACTTCAACTATTTGAGTTTACAGTACCTCTTGGAGCCTTCTCAATGCACAGGGGGTGCACCAGGTGAGAAATTTTTTTCACTGTCAGTTCTGTTTGGAAAACCACTAATAGAAATCCTATTTTCACAGATAATTGGAAAACAAAACCATTAGTGGAAATCACATTTCCACTGACGGAGGCAACGACTAGTGTAATTGGGATTTCCAATTGCGGTTCTAAGTTAACCGTCAGTCGAAATGGATGATTTCCACTGGCTTCTCCTGCTGGCGAAGCTGAGAAACACATGTTCAAATAGGTTACCAACCGCCTGTACTAGTGTGTGCAACTCCTTAGCTTGACCAAAACAGAAGATATCGCTTCTGTAGAACATAATTTTTAGACCAGACAATTGCTAAAAAACACAAAGCAACAATCTCATGTTCTTTGCTAGTTCTGAATCATGTCTAGAAATATAACTAGTGCCATCTGCATATTGTAGGATAGGTAGACTCTCTTCTATATATTAAATGTGGAATTACTCCCCTTATTAAATTGTCATGTTCGGCCCTATGGGGAACCAAACTATACCCCCCAGTATCAGAATTGGATGGCTGAGGAACGTGCTTTATGGAAACAGGTCAACAAGAGAGCACCTGTACCACCTTTAGTATGTCCTCCCCTTTCTGGAGCCAATGCAGTGCCTATCCCCCATGTTTTTCATGCTCTGAGCACTGCTCCCATGGAGTTTTCAAATTTCAAATCCTCTATTAATCCAAGCAGAAAATCAATTTTTATGAGAATTGATTATGGAGCAAATAATGCAGTTAATTGGTCCAATGGCAATTTCAATTCTAAGGCTATTTCTCATTTAGATGCTGGTATTCTGGGTCCTAATCCTCGCCTGGTGGTGTCCCATTTTGAGCCGTTTTCTGGTCTATGTCTATCTCCGGCCCATGAAAGGATTTGCTTGTACGTCGAGTTTGTGTTGCTGGCGCTATCTGAAATGGCACATTTCGGGGGAGTGAGAGTCTGTCTAGGGCCATTGCATACATGACAAATTACTCATATCTAAGAAAGCTTGCCAGGGACATACCACCGGACTAAAACCCCAGCTCTCCTTTTCAAGCTGGACATCTCAAAGGAGTTTCATACGGTATCCTGGGAATAGTTATTGGAAATGCTAGAGCATCGGGTTTCATGCATGATGGAGAGACTAGATAACCTTATTTCTGGAACAGCAGAGGACAGGATTCAGCATGCTAGGGGTTTGCGACAAGGCGACCCGCAACCTCTCCCTACCTATTCGTCCTTGCTATTGATGCACTACAAAATGTCATGGAGCTAGCAACGCAAGAGGGCATCCTCTCCCCATTGAGAGGTAGGTTTGCAAGAATTCACCTCTCTCCATATGCGGACAACATGGCTATCTTTCTGAATCCAAATAAGGACAAAGTCTCCTCCCTACAGAGCATTTTGACACATTTTGGAGCTATGACTGGCCTGCGCCTTAACAAGACGATTGCCCCCATAAGATGCAGTGGTGTAAACATGGATGACATTCTACAGCCCTTTGCTGGCCAACGGGTCGGCTTCCCAATAATTTATCTAGGCTTGCCTTTGACCTTGGGCCGACTCAAATTGGAACATTTGAAAGGCATTGTGGACAAGGCAAGGAGTCGGCTTGCATGGTTGGCAAGGCCATTTGCTTTTTTTGATGCCTAGGCCATTTGCTGAACCCGATGACAGGAGGGAATTAGTACGGTCCACTCTAAGCGCTATACCAATCTTACCTACTGACATCAGTCGAGGTGCCAATGTTCACAAAAGAGCTTAAGAAGACAAGGAGGCATTTTCTTTGGGCGGGTGATGGCGAGATTACTGGCGGGATGAAGTGCAAAGTCGTCTGGCCACTAGTTGCTAGGCCGGTTCAGGTCAGGGGCCTCAGAGTTTTTGAGTTGGACAGGTTCAGCAGGGCACTGCGTTTGCGCTGGCTATGGCTAGCCTGGAAGAGTGCTGAAAGGCCTTGGGTGGGTATGGAATTCACACTCACCAAAACAGACATCACCCTGTTCAACTCAGCGACCAGGGTGATGGTGCACAATGGAAGGAAAGCATTCTTCTGGCTGTCGAGTTGGATGGATGGTATACCACCAAGCTCCATATTTCCAAGGCTCCACCAAGACAGCAAAGGAAAGAACCGGACAGCGAGGGAGGCAGTTCAGGGGGGCAATTGCATCAGGGACATTGAATATATACATCCTGAATACACAACTCCTGTGTGATTGTTTTGATCTTTGGCGTGCTATTCAGTCTATTCAGCTTGATTTTACAAACGATTAGGATGACCAAATAGTTTGGTTGTTGGAGAACTCAGGGGAATACTCGGCAAAGTCTGCTTATGAAATCTAGCTTGGGGGGCACATACATTCAAATTTTCCCATTGCTGCAATTTTTTCCTATGGCTTCTTCTGCAGGACAGATTATGGACGGCGGCGAGGCTCCAATTAAGGTGTTGGGAGAATAACTATTTCTGTGCTTAGAGCTTGGGTTGAGGATGCTGTGTGGAGCAACTGCAGACACCCCCATCCAGACCACTGGCCGAGCTTGTGGACAAGAGCACAAAGGCAGCACACTCGATCACCATACTCACTCTTTGGCATATTTGGAAGGAGAGGAATGCGAGGATCTTCAATGGTGTGGTGAACAGTGAACAATCGGTTGTCACAAGAATTAAGGATGAGTGTTCGGATTGGGCTTCTGCAGGGGGTAGAGAATATAGTTTCTTAAGATTAGCTACAACGTCTAAGAGTAATTAACCTAGGTTTTTCTTTTCATCTCATTGGCAGTCCACCGGTTGGGATCGTGCCTCTTGTGCATGTAAGCTGCAACTCTTTCCTGCTTCTTAATCTAATAATGTTGGGTAAACGGGTCTTTCAAAAAGACATTTGGTTTGAGAAACGAGAAATACCGTCCGACCATCTGTTACAATTTTTTAGTGGCCGACCGTCCATTGATATTTTGCTACTTTTAACGACCCACCTTCAATGTTATTTTTGGGCTGTGGTGTAATGGGGCACGTAGATGGCAGTGCAAGGGGCCACATGCTGGGAAATAGACCAAGTCTGCTAGTAGTAAATCCGGTCACTGCACTGCATGTTTAGTTGACATATATTACCTTAGCCAACCACTTGTAGTTGTAGTAGCTCAATAAAAAGTGACGAGATTGTTCATCGTCTTCTGTTATAAGTATTTTATATACACGGGACTTATGTCCATATTAAGAAGAGCAATTCGAGGTCTTGCTTCCCGCATAGTTGAACAAAGGCATATTACTAGTTGAATGCAATAGACAGACCCGCAAATGTGATGATGTGCTAAATTCATTAGGTACTTTAGTAAGCTGGCGCATACCTCCTGCTTCCTTGTGTGCACAGTAAAAATGCAGACGCGAAGTTTGCATCATGTACATTTTGGCGTCAATTGCCAGTAGGCAGTAGTGATGTTGAATCTTGAAGCGGACAGACTCTGCTGAAATAATCACCTCGAGATTGGACTGGAGAGGCTCAGCTGAGAGCTGACTCATTCTCTGATGTTGAGGTGGAGCAGAAAGTGTGATATATGACACGAACTACCCGGATCGGACTTGCCTTGGAGTCTTTCTCAACGCTCTCTCATCAGGATCTCCTCTGCATGTCAATATATCCTAAATGTCATAGATGGACTACTAAGTATGCTACCTTAGAAGTTTATGGCCCCCTAACAAGAAAGGGCAGAGGACACTTGCCTTCCGTATCCAAATAATCCTTCCATGCGCCCTGCTCCATCTGACCTCACGGATGTTAGCGAGCAATGTAGTCGGAAATTTGATATAGGGGCCAAGGCCAGTAAAACAGTTTGAGCTTGCTCCTGCTATAACTACAGTTGTCAAACATCTCCTGCTACTTCTTTTTTTGAATAAAAGGTTTCCCCTGCTTTATTGAGAATCTGCGCAACAAGTTTAGATTCAGTACATGCACACAGGCGCACAAAGGCCACTGGCCGAAAGAGCAACTTCAGAGCATAAGCAAACGAAAACCTATTACATTGACTTAACGTCACTGCAAGAACGAGTCCACCGAACGCTGAGCAATTAATCGATCCAACTCTGATGTATCCGTCCACCATTTGATCCGCGGGGCTGAGTTTGCTTCCACCTGCACTTGTTGAATCATCTCCTGCTACTTCCCATGCGTAAATAAAACTAACTTCGGATCTAGCTACCTGCCCCGAAGCAAGTTGCAAGGCTTACGGCAACACTGTTCATTATGTCAAGAGTGTGACTGTGTGAGAGAGCAGCAAGGGCAATTTTGTGTAGCGGCACAGCAGGACCTTAGCAAATGCGTGGAGTGGAGATGAACTAGAAGGAAAGAACACAATGTCATAGATGGACTAATGCCTACTTGTTTCTGTCTTGACATCCCCTGTTTGTGCTCCAAGATCAACTGGTGGTGGGCGTCCCCTTTTATGCTCCGTGATCAAATAGTGGTGGTCCTCACTTCTCATACATGACAGCAACGAAGCTTAGGCTGGTTGCAGGTTAGTAAATTATATTCTTTGGGCTTCTTGGCAACTTATAAAGATCATGTGGTTGCGCGGCAGGTTTGCAGTGGCTCTAGCTCTTTTCCCTCATGAACAAGTGCACTTAAATTAATCAATTGACCAACCAAACAATATGCATTTTTCTTAGTTCATTCGACAAATGCCATTAAAATGATATAAGAGCAGTTAAAATTGATAAAACAAATAAAGGGATAATGGAGAGATAAAACTTATTTAATGATTAGTTATTTTGGAGAGATAAAACTTTTCAATCCCTATTACTGACTGGTTACATTCTGTTCAGGGGATTAGGGGAACACACTGGTTTCATTTCTTTTCCCAATTGCATCAACGTGAAGATCGACAAGCGTTCATATATTGGGGGCTTGTTGTAATTTGGAGACCTTGGTATTGAGCCTTTTTGCATCCTTTGGATGGCCTTCAATATTTAGAACTGGGCCCTGATAGTTCATTTTTTTTCATAATTTCTTGATGTGTCATGAATTGTTGGTATGTATGTAACAATTGGTCTTGATTCCTCTTTGATAAGGATAAAGCAGGATGCTCTTTCCTTTATCTTAAAAAAATAGGTTTTTGAAATTAAGATGGCTAGGAACTTAGCCCAAGTCATGTATCTAGTGACCTGTGCCATTGCTGTTTGAGATGGCAAGCACCAGTTATCAACTATAGATCTTCTCTTCCCGGGGATTCTTGGTCGCCATAGTTCAGCTTCACTCGGGATGGATCAGAGAAGCTGGTGTACCGAGGCCCATCTGTTCCACAATATAACAGCATTGTGCCTTTTGCACAGCTGCCAGCAGGCTAAGGCTACCATGGTGTCAATGTCTTTGCACGGAAGACTTTGCTGACAGTCGAGCTTGTTCAGGTCACAGAGGTCTTGACTAAGCGAGACATTCTCACTCCAGCGCTGCCCAGTATTGCCTAGCAATGCCACGGTCAAGCTTGTGCTAACAGGTGTCAGCCTTAGTCCAAGATCTACTGCTGCCTCCCATGCCTAGTAGTAAGCTAATTAAGACTTGAGTGCCATAAGAGCAACTCCAACCACAGGTCTTAAATCAGGCCCCAATATCTCCCTTTTGGAACCGGCCTGCAAAATTTGAGGGCCAAAATCAGAGCCCAACTCCAGCGGACCTCTCAATCTAGGTCTGCAAATCAGCGGAACCCATATGTCAGAGCAGCTCCAGCCCTGTCGGGTGGGCGGGATGGGCGGCTGGGCGACGTGACGGCCGGGCGGCTGGGCGACGTGACGGCCGGGCGGCTGGGCAACGTGACGCCGGGCGGCTGGGCGACGTAACAGCCGGGCGGCTGGGCGACGTGACGCCCGGCGCCTGGGCGACGTGGACGGCCGGCGGCTGGGCGACCGATGAGCTCCGCCCTCCTATGCTCCGCGTCTTCGATTCACTCCATCTCTGCGGAAGGTACGCATATCCCATCCTATGCTCCGCCCTCCTGGCCGGCCGTCCGACGAGCTCCGCCTGATTGACGGCAACTGAGCTCCATCTCGATCCACATGCAGTTGCAGGCAAGACGCCCATTCTCGTCGCCACCAACATCGACTGGGTTCTGAACGTGGAAGGGACCGGCCGCCTGCGCCTTTTGCCCAATTCTCAATATGTCCAACAAGGTTAGTTCGTGATTGCTTCTGCAAATTATTGAAAATTCCAGTTTTCTTCATTGTTGAGTTCTTGCTCATTGCAAAATTCACCAGTGATGGATCTTGCACCCCTACTGAATTATGCAGCAGCTTGTTCTTGCACCCCTACTGAATTATGTGGAGCCTGCTGCATCCAACTGGTTAATTGTTATATACAAACACTTGTTATTACTGGACACAAATGATTGCGATTTATTAGTAGAAGATCTAGTCCGTGATGCTGACAGCGAGCTGACCGGTTAATTAGCACCACCCATTCACCACACTCACACATCCTCTGTTCACCATGAGCAGCATAACACACCTGAAAATTTCAGAGAAAAATTCCTCTAGATCTGGAGACATGTTTGCTGAATACACTTTGCAGAATGTGTCCCAAATCTCTACACTACACAAATGACTTGCCTCTGCATGTATTTACTAGTATAGATGAAAATGCAGAAATCAGAATGTGTCCGAAGTCTCTACACAGTCAAGGAATGCAGAAATCCACGATATCATTTATTAGTAGAGTTGTTGATGCTGACAGTCCTATTTTCAGAGCATGAGCACCACACAGTCAGTCCTCTGTTTGATGCAACCAGGGCTGCTACAGAGTGGGTAAACATTAGAAAGTTCAGGAGAATCCTGTAGTTGTGGGGACTTCTTGGTAGTATAAGTTGCACATTGTGTCCCAAGTCTCCACACATTGCTTTGGCTCTGCATGTTTATGTTTACTATGACTGAAACACATAATACAGAAGGTTGGAACAAGGAGATGTTTCTTACTGCAAATTCAGAGCTAATATGTCATGTCATCAAAATAAGTTCTTTGCTCCTGTTTTATTAATGTATTTTTTTGTTGCTATGGCAGATGTCAAGGTTTGGAACTAGACCTCGTCGATGGTGGGATGACGAGGACGAATCTGATGTTGATGACCTCTTCATCATTGCTGGGCTTCTTGAGGGCTCGAGGAGAAACAAGCGCAAGAAAAAGTTTCGTGGATCCTTGCCGGGTCGCCGCAAAGTGCCACGGGATATTTTGGGAGGTCACAATCGCATCTACCAGGACTACTTCGCGGACCAGTGTGTATACAGTGAGAGACATTTCAGAAGGAGGTTTCGGATGTCCAGGTCGCTCTTTCTGCGGATAGTGGATGCAGTGGAGTCTCATGATGACTATTTCCAGCAGAAGCCCATTGCCATCGGAACTCTTGGCGCCTCTCCCATACAGAAGGTTCTTGCCGCTGTTTGGATGCTTGCCTATGGTGTTTCGGCTGACTTATTTGATGAGTATGTGAGGATGGGAGAGAGCACCATCATTGAGTGTCTGAAGCATTTTGTGAAGGCTGTCTTCGAGGTCTTTGGTGAAGAATACTTGAGGGCCCCCAATGCCCAGGACACAGCCAGACTGTTGGCAATTAATAGTGCAAGAGGGTTCCAAGGTATGCTTGGTTCAGTTGACTGCATGCATTGGAAATGGGACAAATGTCCAGTAGGTTGGAGAGGAGCATACGAAGGGAAAGAAGATGGGCTGACCATGATCCTTGAGGCCGTTGCATCACAAGATCTATGGATCTGGCATGCATTCTTCGGCCTTCCAGGTTCTCTAAATGATATCAACATTTTGCGCCGCTCTCCACTCTTCCAAAGTCTGACTTCTGGGACGGCACCACAAGAGGAATACACGGTCAATGGAAACAAGTACACAAAGGGGTACTATCTTGCTGATGGGATATACCCAGCCTGGGCAACATTTGTCAAAGCTTTTCAAAGACCTCAAGGCAACAAGAAAATCCACTTCACAATGGCACAAGAAGCAGCGAGGAAAGATGTTGAAAGAGCGTTTGGAGTACTCCAAGCTCAATTTGCAATAGTGCGGGGTCCTGCAAGAATGTGGCACAAGGAAGATCTATGGTACATAATGCAAGCTTGTGTAATCTTGCACAACATGATAATTGAGGATGAGCGAGATGAGGAAGATGACTTCAACTACCACCAAGAGGGTATCCCAGTGTTGCAACCTATGGACTACCAACGCCGTAATCCTCTTGTGCTAGAGGACTTCCTGAAGATACACGACCAGATTGAGGACAGGTCTTTACATAAGTGACTTCTTGATGATCGTGTAGAGCTCTTGTGGGCAATTCATAGTTCTAGATAGTTAGAGATTATAGTAATTTTGTAATCCCTAGTTTAGATGTGTAGGTCTATAGGGAAGACTAAATTATGTAATATGCAACTTGCAAGATAGGCAATCAGACATGGCATAAACCAAAATCCTTCAACTGAACTCATAACTGATATAAACCAGCTGTGAATAAACCAGCTGTCAATTACAGATATATTGGAAATGGCAAGTGTTTACAAAATCCTTCAACTAATAACTCATAACTGAACTTGAGCCTGAACATGGCAAGTACTGGACCAAGTACAGGATCAACTAATAAAGATAGCAACTTACTGGACTGCCCAAACCTACACTCCACTCTCACCACTAGCCGTCTCGCCTACACTAGTAGTCATCGCCTTCACAATCTTTGCTCTCTTCGCCTTGACATATGCCCTTTGATCATCATCCATGGTGGTCACATCACAAAACATAATCTTTTGTTCCTACTCCCACTGCAGCTTCTCCTCCTCCATCCGAAGCCTATGCTCCTCAACCATCATATCCTTCTCCCACCTTTCTTTCTTCATCATATGCTCCTCGGCCTTCATTACCATTAGATTTTGCATCATTTCCTTGTACTTGTCATCTCCTTCATTGTTTTTCAACTTTTCTTTGGATTGCTTTCTACCCAAAGGTCGGGCTTTCTTGGCTGAAGGAAGGGAGGAGCTCTGTTGGCCTTGGGTGGTTGAGTCATCGTCCTCTTGTTCACTTCTTACTGGGAGGTTGACCTCTTTGGACTTGGCTAACCTCTTGTTGCCTTCAAGCGTTGATTCGAACTTCTGAGTGTGCCTCAATGTGAGCCAGCAATGTTCGAATTGACAATTTTTGCCATTCGCTTTTCTGGCATATCTTGCTTGGGCTTCCAGCAGCTGCAGCAAAGATCAAGTGCATGATTAGATATATAGCAATGACAAGATAAGGGATGAACCAAGTGCAAGAACAATTACATGCTCTTGGTATGGAATGCCACTTGGATGACGACGCTCGACCTCCTCGTAGTAGCCATGGAATTTCATGCACTCCTTTAGTATGATCCCAAAGCGGTGCTCGAGTGAATTGGGAGTCCTATCAGAGTCCAAGTCCCTGTTCCTGTGGAAATCATTAGCGATCCTCTCCCAATAAGTTTTCCCTGGCTGCTGATTGCCAATGATAGGGTCATTGCTGATACTAATCCAAGATTTGCAAAGTTGGATATCTTCAGAATTAGTGTAGTTGCTGCCTCGCTTGGATTTGCCACCAGTACTTGGAGTGGCATCCTGCTGCCTCAGCAATTCTAAATCATCATCCGCTTGCTGTGTCAACATATTTGTGTAATATCCACATTCTGGGGCGCTTGAAGCCCTTGGTTGCTGCAAAGAAGTATACAGAAATATGAGTTTTGATTAGAAACTAATGTATGCTCTGTTCAGGGGCAGCATCTATTTTAGAATTGAATGCAGCACCATGATTTCAATGGCAAATACAGACTACTGACTACAGGTTTGCTAATATAAAGCCAATGCAGTACTCTACTAAGTACTCTTCTTAATTCTTGCTCATAGTCAGATTTCAAAGGCAAATACATACTACTGACTACAAGTTACTCATATTTCATAATTTGATGATTTGATCCGTTAACATTTTGACTATTTCTCATCCATAAATGATATGCTTCCCAACCTGATTTTGAAAGAAAGTTGTACTTCCCATCAGGTTACAAGGTACTGTATTAAGTCATTGTGCCCTGAAAACAGAGCCCCAGGGAGATTGGTATTTTACTCATTGTATGAAGCAAGTAATGATGCTTTCAAAATTAACTTTATTTGACCAATCAATTTCTAACCACGAAAAGATATTTAACAAGCTTTTAAAATGTGAATTACATGATGTACAGTACACTGTCCGTTGCAAACTTAACCTTTTCCTTTCAACTTTTATAATATATAAGCTAGCAGGTATAAGCCTACAACCAATATAGGTAACCCATAACTGTGACACTCAACTACTCAGCATAATTGATAAACTGAGAATTGTATTGGTCATGGCAAAACTAATTCAACAGGCAATAGTACCAATAACCAAACACAGATTACATCCATGTTCACTGAAATTAGCACAACTCCAAGGCTCTCTTCTTGGGAATGAAATTAGCACAACTCCAAGGCTCATAGACGTGTGCTGGTGATGTAGTGGTGCTGCCGGCGTCCCATGTGGCGGTGTGATGCTCCGTGAAGGTCAAGGTGCGAGGGCCGAGTCGAGGCGGGTCGTTGGGGAGCCGAGGAGGTAAGCCGCTGCCGCCGCTGCCGGGAGAAGGCATCCTGCCGCCGCCGCCAGCGAGAGAACGACGTTCTTGGGAAGACGACGTGGTAGGACGGGGATGCGGCGCCACAAACGGAGGACGGCGTCGTGTGGGAGCCACTGTCGGACGGGGAGGCAGCCCGCCTTCGGAGGAGCCCCGCGTCGCCATGTGCTAGGGACGAGCGAGTGCGACGAGGCGAACTTGCTGGCGACCTGCGATGATGGAGGCAAGCTTGGAGCGTGCGAGTCCGGTGACGGCGGAGGCGTCTGCGGCGAGGGAGGCGACGGGCGGAGGTGCCTACGGGGAGTGAGGCGACGGCGGCGGGGTGGAGGGCGCTGGGCCGGCGCCTCGGCGGCGCAGCGCGTTCGTGCGTGTGGGGACAGATGGGGAAAGAATTTTGTGGGACCCACGCATGAGAGGGGGATAGGGGGGTCCTGTATGTGGGGGGTTGAAATTATAATTTGAAGGGGTATGGAAAATAGGAGCCTAATTAGAATGTCCATTGGAATTGATTTTTTTTGTCCACAAGCTCCTAGATTTTAGAGTAGAGGCCAAGTAGGGGCTTGGCTGGAGATGCTCTGATGCGGAGATGCTCTGATACATCATTGAGAGAAGCAACAAATGTTAGGTGACTCGATGGTGTTCTGTTTTCATTGAGAGAAGCAACAAATGTTTGGAATGTACAACTCGAGGCACGAGGAAGATCCAGCATGCATTTGATTGCTGTTGGATTCATCGGGCTGCTACTGCACACCTTCTCATTTTATACCACTTTGTTAAATGGCCTCCGCGCGCCCTCTTGTCAGACACCGCAGCCTGCTGGGCCAAAGGTAGCAAGCCAAGTGCATGTATATGACTGGTTAGCTTATGAATATCCACATTCATGGGGCCCAGGTAGTCCACATCGCACTAGGTGTCTCGGTGTGCTTCCTATATTTGGCCATGTCCTGTGTGAAGGGCCCTTATAATTATTCGTGGCTTGGAATTGAAGCAGCACCAGGGTATGAACAACATTAATTATTGGCGCTTAGAGTGGGAGGCATCCGGAAATGGTTCTTGTCCACGATCTAGGATTCTAGCGCGTCTTATTAGGGTCACGGGGCGGAGCTAGAGAAATATTGAGGGGGGTGCAATCATATATGGTTTATCAGTGTTGTTTGCCCGGACCGGACTGCAATTGTTGGGTCCCTTTAGTGCATAACAAAGCTGCAATGCAAATGGTGGTCTGCAGCCCCACTGCCTAGAACTTGGAGTGCTGCTCTGCGATCAGGAAGCCTTGGGCATGGCAGAAGTGCAGGGCGAGGTGGTACCCGTCTCCCACTTCCACTTCACATTCCAGACCACAATACTCCCTTTGTGTTTTCTCTCCTCACTTCACTACCGCCATGTCCTCTATGTCGTCTCATACACGGATGGGTGGCACCAAGAAAAGAGCACACTAGATCCTATCATTTCATCCCATTGGTTTTCAGATGATGCACGTGAGCAACAGGTTCCGTAGCATGGCCTGAACACATTACGCGAAGAATTAGTGTGCAGCTTTGTCAGGCAACAAAAACTACATGTACCACTTGTAGCAGGACCTATATCTAATCACCTGTTGATCGTGGACACTCAATGCTTGTACCAGCAAGTACCCACCCAGCACATTTTTTTTTTTTAGATAAAGGATAGTTTATATCCGGCTTCATCTACCAGGAGGTAGAATCAGACCAATTATTACAACGTTCAGACAGCCGACATGAAACCCGGCGTTCAAGCTATCACACCATGATGATGGAAAAACAAGTCTGAAATGATAGTAATGACTAAACATGACCGATAACCCTATTCGTAAGCCACCCATTGGAGCTGAAAAATTGGAGGGCGGACGTCTCCAGCAACTGAGCAGCTTGAATGAGCTGCTCCAGTACATCCTCACGCCGTTGTAGCCTTGCCCATTGTCGAAGCCAGTGAGTACCCCTGAATAGAACCTGCAAAAAAGATTTCGGTCTACATTTATCAAAAACCACCTCATTCCTTGTTATCCATATAGTCCAGCATAGAGCAGATGCTGCAGTTAATAATAATTCCTCACGTGATTTGCCCCCTCCCTTAGACCAAGTAGTAAATAAATTCTCAAAGTCAAGCGGAGGAGCGAATCCAAACATTAAGTGTACATAGCGCCACAGAAATTTAGCATAGTAACAATCAAAAAAAGAGGTGATGTATGGTTTCCGGGGAATGACAAAAAAGAGCAACTGGAATCACCATCCCGTTGCGTCTAAGTAAATTATCCTTGGTTAATAGAACACCCGCTTTAAGTACCACAAGAAAATCTTTATCCTTGAAGGTATTTTAATTTGCCAAATATCCTGTGACACCTCGACCCCATTATTAATCAACGCAAAGCATACATCGATCTAAGCGAAAAGGTACCAGATGAATGTAAATCCCATACAAACATGTCTCTCTCCCCTTGTAAGCTAACATCATGCGGGGATGCTACAATCCTATTCCAGTCCCCGTAAATTTCTTCCCACCAAATTCAACGAAAAGAAATATTGAGAGGGATCAGTAGCTAACACAAGTAGCTACCGAATCCCGCTTCCCTACGTACTATGTTAAACAACGAGGGGAATTTATCTTTTAATGGTTGCTTACCCAACCAGGTATCCATCCAGAACCGAGTCTGAGACCCATCTCTCACTCGGAATGAACCATAATCAAGAAAGGAGTCTTTCACCTTCATCAGACCTTTCCAAAAGTGAGAATCAGAGGCCTTTTTAGAGCATCCACTTATTGTTTTATCCTTTATGTATTTATTCCGAATCAATTCCTGCCACATACCGTCTTCATTGTATAATTTAAACAGCCATTTGCTCAGCAAGGCCCTGTTTTGTAATTCTAAATTAACAATACCTAGACCTCCTTGGTTTTTGGGTTGGCATAAAAGATCCCATTTTGCCAATCTATATTTGCGCTTATGTTGGTCACTCTGCCAATAAAATCTTGATCTGAAACAGTCTATTTTTTCTAAAACCCCTTTTGGGATTTCAAAGAAGGACATCATAAACATCGGTAAACTAGATAGCACCGAGTTTATCAGAACTAACCGTCCTCCAACTGATAGGATTTTTCCTTTCCACCCACTAAGCTTCTTTTCAATTCTATCTTCAATTATTCTCCAATCCTTATTAGACAATTTCCTCGTGTGCATAGGTAAGCCTAAATATCTGAAAGGAAACTTGCCTATCTTGCACCCAAATAGTTGCGAGTAAAATTCTTCATGAGCCTTTGCCTCTCCAAAGCAAAAAATCTCACTTTTGTGAAAATTAATTTTGAGACCTGAGAGTTGTTCAAAGGTACTCAAAATAAATTTCATATTTGTTGCTTTGTTAACATCATGGCTCATAAAGAGAACAGTGTCATCCGCATACTGTAGAATAGATAGTCCGTCCTGAATGAGATGAGGGATGAGACCATCAACTTGACCAACTTCTTTGGCCCTAGCAATTAGTATTGCCAGCATGTCCGCCACTATATTGAATAGTATTGGCGACATGGGGTCACCTTGCCGTAAGCCTTTTTTAGTTTGGAAGTAAGGCCCTAAATTTTCATTTACTTTAATATTTACGTTCCCTCCCTGGGTGAACTGCTGCACCCAATTACACCATTTTTGAGAAAAGCCTTTCATTCTCAATGTTTTTTGCAAGAAATCCCAATTGACCTTGTCATATGCCTTTTCGAAATCAATTTTAAAAATTATTCCATCTTTTTTCCTTGAATGAAGCTCATGAACTGTTTCATGAAGGATAACCGCTCCTTCCATGATATTCCGCCTGTAAGAAAGTCTGTTTGGGTTGGTCTTATTACCTTCGAGAACTCTTGTTTTCGATGCGTTTGTCGCCACCTTGGTAAAGATTTTGAAAGAGACATTCAACAAACATATAGGCCTGTATTGTTGGATGACTTTCGCATCTTGACCTTTAGGTAGTAAGATTATAGTCCCAAAGTTGAGGTTATTCAACGGTAAATTCCCTTCATGGAATTCCTTAAACAGAGCCATCAGATCATGCTTAATAAGATCCCAAAAAACCTGATAGAACTCTGGTGGGAAACCATCCGGCCCTGGTGCTTTATTATGCTCCATTTGGAACACCGCTGCTCTCACCTCAGCTTCTGAAAAGTATTCCGTCAAGAGTTCATTCTCTAGATCAGACACTTGAGGGATATCATGAATAATATGCTCCTGTAACTGAATATGAGACGGCTCCGGTGGCCCAAACAAACCCTTATAATAATTAGTAATATGATTTTTTAGTTGTATTTCCCCTTTTATTGTATTGGCACCATCCTCTAATTGAAAAATCCTTGTCTTCCGATGTTTTCCGTTAGCAACTAGATGGTAGTATTTCGTATTAGCATCTCCATCTAGCAGATGCTTCACCTTCGCCCTTTGGTACCACTTGAGTTCTTCCTCACGTAGTAATTCCGCCAGGCGCTCACCCATCACATGCTTAAGGTTGAGTTCTACACTACTAAGTACAGAGTTCTCAGCTTTTTTATCTAAAGAGTCCAGCTTGTCTAGCAAAGCCTTTTTCTCTTTCTTATATGCCCCACTAATGTTCTTTGCCCACCCTCGAAGATATTGGCGAAGTCTCCGAATTTTGGCTTGCCAAATCTCTAAAGGGGAACCCTGGACAGAAACACTATTCCAGACTTGTGATACAATTTCCCCAAATCCATCCCTAAGCAACCAGCCCAATTCAAACTTGAACTGAGGTTGGTAAGCTGAGGATGAGTCATTAGTGTTAATAAATAAGGGAGTATGATCAGAAATCTCTCTGTTCAGAGCCTGGACAGTAGCTACAAGGTATTTAGACTCTAACTCTGTACATACAAGGACTCTGTCTAGTTTCTCAAATGTTGGTGTTTGCAGATTATTAGCCCAGGTAAACTTTCTCCCCGTCAGCTCTAGTTCTCTAAGGTTTAAAGAATCAATAACCGCATTAAATAAAAAAGGCCACCGATCATTATAGTGGTCATTGTTTTTCTCATCTGGTCTGCGAATAATGTTAAAGTCACCACCTATTATCATAGGTACAGTGTCTTTAGAACAAACTCTCACCAGTTCTGAAAGAAAAACTGATTTATGCTCCAACTGCGCAGGCCCATAAACGGAGATTAAATTGAACTTGAAATCATCTTCCTTTAAGCGCAGTTTAAAGCGAATATAATACTCGCCCTCATCAATAAGACCAATATCAAAAATCGATAAATTAACACCTAGAAGCATGCCACCTGACCGGCCCTTCGGAGGCATACAATGCCATAGGAAATCTCTGCCCGCACAAATATTATTCAGAGTCGCCTGTGGAAAGTCAGGTCTCCCGGTTTCAGATAAGGCAATAAAATCTAGATTTTTTTCTTTTGTCAATTCTGATAAAAATCTATATTTTTTAGGATCCGCAAAACCATTACAATTCCAAAAAATCCCTCTCATCTTGACACCGATTTTGGCTTTTTTTTATTATATTTTTTTAATTTGGATTTTGGAGTTTTCCTTTGTGATACAGGGTCTTGTAGACACAACGGGTCACATCCCCCATCACCAAGGTCCTCACTGATCTGAGCGCAAATTAAATTCAGCGCTTCTAAATCTACCTTGTCCTCTAAAGACTGCAGCGAGGCACTATCCTCAGCTGATACAATATCCCTAGAAACTTGTAAATTAGCTGCCAAACGACTTGATTCTATCTCCCTTAATTTTTGTAAAGATAAATCTACTTGCTGATCATTAATACCAAGAGAAATTCCTAAAGCAGAAGTAGAGGCTAATAAAGTAGAATCATCAAAGGCATTAAAAGAGATAGGCTGAATGTCATTACCTTTAGTAGCAGGAGTATCCAAATTCCGATGGGCTTTCAGCTTTGTTGCTTTTTCAATTGAATCCTGGTCTGAAGTGGCGGCTTGTCGCTTGCTGGATCTTACTGGCGACGCTGCCCCACCACTGAGTGCCTTTGAGCTTTTGAGAGACCTAGAGTTAGCCTTAGGCGACAGCATATTGGCCTTCCACTGAGGAGCCCCATCAGAGGAGAAGCCAGACTGAGTAAGCAGAGCCACTGGTTTAGCTGCACTCTTCTTAGCCTCCACTGTTGCATGCTGCTGAAGGACCTCCCCAGAGTCCCCTGCAAAATCCTGTAAGGTGCCATCCACACCAACAGAATCCAGTTGAGAGCCTGAGATCAACTCCAAGCCTGTAACCACACCATCAACAGCCTTGTTCTTCTGCTTATCCCCTGCTTCCCCATTGTCACAAGTCTTATCTCTTGGTTCTTGACTAGGTGGTGGTTGCTGTGATTTTTTCCCGTCCAAATCCATATCATCTGCATCCTCTTCCTCTGGAGGTACATCATCTCCTGTGGTAGAATCCATATCAATGACATACGGTTCACCATCAGGCATATTCCTCTCCACCCTGAACTGCAGCTCGTAAACAAAATCTCCAACAACCACATCCACCAGATTTGGGATGAGTTCAGGATCAAGCACGGCTACCTTCAGTCTAGCCCTTCCAAACTTATTAGTGAACTTAGTGTCCACTGCTTGCGAAACACCCAAAATTGAGCCAATTGCCCAGATAATAGGAAATTCACGGAGCTCTTTGGGTAAGCCACGGAATTGCACCCAAACCTTCTCAATCTCATATTTAAACACATCCTCAGTTCCTTTTTCAAACTGGATCTTTGCTTGCACCGTCTTAGTGTTCATTGGCCCCCAGTTAACCATAGTGTTAAGCCACTCAGCAGATGGGAAAAAAGTAGTAAAGGCATCGACCCCTTGAGGTCGATAACCCAACTATTACCTGGTAGTAGTTTGTCGAGTTCCACTGCAAGTTGCTCTGCAGTAATGGAACCCTCCAAAACACGTACCACAGCGGCTCTATCATCATCATTGATCTTTGGGTTCTGAGCAACAGGTATAAAATAAAATCCCAGCCCTTCTACTGCGTACCCACATGGTATAGCTGTTGACTGCAAAAATTTAGCATTGGGGCAAGCTTTCTTGGCATGATCACCCATACAAAGTTCACAACTTAAAACTGTCGTACAGAGAGAACTAATATGCCCCTTGGTATAGCAACGATAGCAATAAGGCTTTCCTTTATTTTTTGGTGGATTTCCCCTCATGGATGATTCTGGTATGTCAATGGAAAGCTCAGTGGCACTGAAACCTGGTGGAGCAGCGGCTGTTGCCAGTTTGGTCGATGAAGCAGTGTTCGGCTGAGTTGCTCCCAAGACCGGAGTCGATGATGTCGCTGCCGAACTGCCGAAGACCTGCTGCAGGTGCTGCGACGATGTCGCTGCCGAACTGCCGAAGACCTGCTGTAGGTGCTGCGAGGAGGCAGCAGCCCCGGCCGAAACCCCCAAGGCCGATCCAGTCTGCTGCGCAGCCTGGGATGGTATGGCAGCCGGGCCGGACGCCTGGGCACGAAACCGGCAGCGTTAGCCGCGGCCGCGGTCGCCTGCACCGCCTATGCACCCGCTGCTGGTGCTCCCTGGACGCCCACGGCGCCCGCAGCACCGAAAGCCTCCACGGCCGCCCGCATCAGGAGCGCCCGGCCCGGCGCCGCACCAAAGCCTCGACGCCGGCGGGGCTTGGCCAGCCCATGGCTGGTGACCCGGCTGTCGACCGCCGCCGTGCTGGCCTTGCTGGTAGCCCATCCGCCGTCCTCCACCGTTCCATCCCCTTGGGCGGCCAGAATTTGGGCGCCATCCACCACCAAAGCCGCCGTGAGGTCCGTAGCCTCCTTGATGACCGCCATACGCTCCACCAGTGGCCATTGCCCCTTGTCCGCGGCCCCGACCGCGTGGGTGACCACGTCCCCGCGATCCATCGTTGCCCGGATTGAATCCCGGCTTGAAGCCCGGGTGAAAACCGCCGTTCCCGCCACCACCACGGCCCCCGAAACCGCCCTGCGCCGCCATCTTCTTCCCCGAACGCACAGCTTCTGCAAACGAGCGCCTGACGGGATTTTGCGGCGGCGGCGGCTTCTTTCTCGACGTAACTCTCGTCCCTGTTCGCGCAAAGAAGGACACCAGACCAACAGTGGGCCGAAATAATCTCCCTGGGCCTAGGGTGATAGTATTTCGACGCCC
Source organism: Chrysopogon serrulatus (assembly GCA_015844335.1). Lineage (NCBI taxonomy): Eukaryota > Viridiplantae > Streptophyta > Magnoliopsida > Poales > Poaceae > Chrysopogon > Chrysopogon serrulatus. The sequence continues at coordinate 181,185 of JADLZL010001367.1, forward strand.
TGTAGCCTGGCCCGTCAGCAACTTGTCACGGAAAGAACGAGGGTCGCACGCCGCCGAGTCCGTCGCGGTCTGGTGCGCGGTGCACGCGGTCACCGGAGGAAAATCCGGATCGGAACTGAACGGTATCGAGAATTCAAAATTTGAAGTTTCCTTCCTGTTCGGCTCAGGTCCGGTCGCCCCCGTCGGTACAGGTCGTTCCAGCGAAGCCAAACTCCGGCCATGGCCACCGACGTGCGTTGGGCGCCGGCCGGTGCTTCCCCTAGCACAAGACGCCATGGCAATCGCGTCACCTATAGTCCTCTGCGGCGAAACCCGAGGAGGAGGTAGAGGTCCATGCCATGGCCTTGCCGGAGAGCACTTCGGCGATCCTTTTCCATGAACCAATGAATGAACTATGGATTTCGCCAGATCCATACCTCCTGGCGATGCCTTATTACCTGCGTTCAACGCCTGTTCCGCTTTGATCAGTTGCTGCACCGAGAAGCCGTGTTCCTTCGCCGCCATGATGAATGAGTCCGTTGAAGGCAAATCATCGTCCTCTTCGGGAATGGCCCCGTCAACAGGTTGATCGTCTTCCGTCTGCTCGTCCGCGTCCTCCAGCTGCACCCAGAATCTCCCATGGATCGGCTTCGGCTTGTTTGTCGCGGCGACCGCTACCTCCACCATCCTTGAGAGAGCCTGCCGGCCGAGGAAGTCTCTGGTACCGGCTTCAACGTCGTCGTCGTCCTCTCCCTCCGGCTCCTTGGAAGATGACCCATGCAGGGCCCTCCTAGTTGCCGGCGCGAGCGTGAGCCGCCTACGGCGGTCACCGACGCCGCCTCCCACTCTCATTCCATATATGTGCATTCCATTCTCTTATTGGGGTCTTACCAATTGCTTATTGGTATTCGTGTATGGGAGACTCCCCACCCAGCACATACTACGCACATAATATTGTTGCCCACTTTTGATTCAATTAATAGTCCAGTGTTTTGGATTATCTAATTATTGCTATAGAATTAATTAAAGCTACAAATTATTGTGCTTCATTTAGGTACTCGCAGTGGCTAGACAGCCACCAGATATTCCGGTTTAATAAGTGAGTTTTTTCTCCCTCTGGTCAATCGTGGCAATAATGAGTTCCTTGGGACTCAAAATTTAACGACCCTGAATCGGAGGTACTGAGCCAAACTAACTACTTCGTGAGTCGGACTGTTCCCAGTTTCTTCCTGCAACACCTCATGGACCATTGCATGCTTTCTACGTACAATCCTATGAAGATTTGGGTATATATTGAGTTTTAAAAGCATGGTTGCCAGATCAAATATCCTCGCAGAAACTTATTTGGGTACCATTTTTTAATTTAAAGTGGCCGAATCTAATTAAGGACTGATTCATGACACCTATAAGACTAGCCCAAAATTGGGAATCCCCAGGTTTCTTCTCAATTTGGCTCAACTGTTTATTTTTCATATACTTGTTTCTAATGAATTCTTGCCACATTCCATTTTCATTGCATAGTTTGAAAAGCCATTTACTCAAAGAGGCATTTATTTTGTAAGTCTAGATTAAGGACCCCTATTCCGCCATGCTGTTTTGGCAGACATAGAATGGACCACTTAATCGGTCTATATTTCTTTTTTGTCATCATTTTGCAAAAAGAATCTAGCAACTTTTTGAGAACCCCTCTCAGTATTTCGAAAAAGACATCATAAACATAGGCAAACTAGATAGGACCAAATTAATCAGCACAAGTCTCCCACCTGATGAGAGTAATTTTCCCTTCCAACTAAGTGTTTTTCTCAAATCTATCTTCAATTCTCTTCCGGTCTCTATTGGAAAGCTTTCTATGGTGCATTAGGATGCCAAATATTTAAAGAGAAAGGCTCCAATTTGGCAACCAAAGAGCTGTGAATACTGTATCTCGCACTCCTTAGCTTTACCAGAATTGAAGATTTTGCTTTTGTTGAAGTTAATTTTTAGTCCAGACAATTGCTAAAAAACACAAAGCAACAATTTCATGTTCTTTGCTGGTTCTAAACCATGATCTAGAAGTATAACCATTGTCACATGCATAGTCTATGATAGATACACCCTTTTCTATTAAACGTGGAATTACTCCCCTTATTAAATTATCCTGTTTGAACCTATAGAGAATGATAGAAAACATATCCACTATAATATTAAATAAAATAGGAGATAAAGTATCACCCAGCCTAAGGCCTTTCTTGGTCTAGAAATTGTGCCCCAATTCATCATTCATTTCAATAGGAACATTTCCACCTTGAAGGCTTGAACTAATTTTCTCATCCAATTACACTAGATTGGGTTAAAACCCTTCACACGTAAATGTAACTGTAAAAAAATCCCAACTGACTTTATCATAGAGATCCGCTTGCACAAACTATCCTTTGCAACATATGATGAGAAGGATGACCCACTACCATGGCTCAATTGGTGCGAGCAATTTTTCAAGGGATAGCGCACTCGAATGAACATAAAATATGGTACGCCTCTTATCATCTTATTGGGGCAGCACGTCAGTGGTATATGAGGCTTTCACAGGATTATGATGATATGAGTTGGCCGTATTTCGCTAAGTGTGTTCATGAAAGATTTCGACCACTGACTCGTCGCAACCCACTGGGAGAACTGGCAGCCCTAAGAAAAATAGGCTTCGTCAATGAGTATACAGAACGTTTTCTTGAGTTGGTTGCTCATGTAAGACATATGGATGAATTGCAACAAGTCAACATTTTCACCACTAGCCTACTCAAACCAGTGAAAACAGATGTTGAGTTATTGAATCCACAAGATATGGAAACAGCGATATCCTTAGCCTGTTCCTATGAATGCTGACTGATAGTGATGGCAGAAGCAAATAAATCCACAACGCCAAAGCAGATTCGACCCCCACCCCCACAATCGACACCTACAACAACTCAGGCAATGACAGTATATACTCCAGCACCGATGATCACAACAACAACAGAGACTCCTCAACCACAACAACCTTTCAAATGGCTAACAACGGATGAGATGGCGACTCAGAGGCAGGTAGGCCTCTACTTCAACTGCGATGAACCATTTTCTCGCGGCTATAAGTGTTAGATGTTATTTGAAATTCCAGTAGTCAATGATTTTATAGCAGAGGATACTCCGGATAGCATGATGATGATGATTGGAAAACCATATATTCTAGGGTGCATGGAGCCTCACTGTTAACACTGGATTTTGGTAAAGGCCGAGGCGATGACAGGTGGGCCAATACGTGGCAGGCTTGCGAGAGACGAGTATTCCTAGCATTCGGCAAGTATCCATACGGGTGGTTGTTCCTGGCAATTCGGCAAGTATCCATGCGGTTGGCTAATTCTGAATGATTCGGCAAGTGATCATGCGGTCGGCTATCTTTGAAGGCGGTGGCTCTAATCGGGAAGCAAAAAGGTGGCAAGTTAAAACCAACTATAAGGAAGGGAATGTGATAATCAAGGACTCCGAGAAGGATTAGAGCTAGGGTCGCCACATTTTTTGAGTTACCTTTAATGTATTAGGTAATCGTAATCTTTTAGGATTCATGTCATGTCCAGGGTATAAATATAAACCCTCGACCATTGTAAAATTATTCACAACCAAATCAATACAATCGGCCCCGTGCCAAGTTTCGAGTCCTTTGTCGTGTTGTCGAGTTCTTTGAGAGGAGTCACCGGTCCGTTGACCTCCGTAAGTACCGACAACCTTGCAATCATGTCTAGTATCATGCGGTGGATTTAGATCTTGATGCAAGTAGTCTTGTTTGTCTCGACTGAATGGCCGTGCGGCAGGTGTTTGCTTGACAATCAGGAGGTCTTCGCTTATGCTTTGTTATATCGACTAGATGGCCGTGCGGCAGGCGTTGCTTGATGGCCATAAAAGCAAGATAGTTATTGGCTCTTTTAGATTTGGCAAAAATCTATCAGATTCATTAAGTTATCACGTGTTGCATATATTTAATGTTTTATGCGTTTGTAACACCTCTTTTGCCCAATCTAGATTGATAAGTTTCGGCTCTTTACTTTTATAGATCTATCTGTTCTTTAACGTCCTTATTCTTATGTCATCATAGTAATAGATTCATGTGTTTACAATAGCCGAATCAAATCAACCTAGATTGTCACATGTTGCGGGTTCATGCACGTAAAGATGTGTTTAAACCTTAATAGAATTTAGTGTCGTGCGGCAGATACAAGTTTTTGATTGGTTTACTCATACTTACTTGTTTGTTCCTTCTTCATGGACCCCGAGTCGGCTGTTTGCCGAGCTTGGTTATGCGTTAACTCATGATCAACTTTCACTTGTTCAAACATGTCTTCTCATGCATACGTATTCGGTAACTAATACTTTATGTGTTTATCTTTAAAATTAATCGAACGAATCGTGAGCATGATTGGCAGACAGCTTCTATAGCTGTATGTCATCGTAAGTGGCTTCAGGGCCGTATATACGGAACTGTCTGGTCTCATCCGGCACGTTCTGATTTTGTATTTAACAATCTGTTATCCCTTGTCAGTTTCAGGTCAAATTGACTGGCACGCTTCCGGATCTTCAAACCGCCCGGCCACCCGATTGAAGCCACGCTTTCCGGCTTGCTGTGTGTGAGGCACAGTGCGTCACTTTTTGTGTCAACATACTTTTTGGCACGCCCGGTGGGACCATCATCATTCAAAGATGCCTGAAATTAACAACGATCACGTTCTGGATGTGACCATGGATGAGTTGCTAGAAAATTTAAGGGAGTTGGTGCAACAAGCATGTGATCAATATGAACGGAAGTGTTTGATGTCCTTCTCTAAGAATAAAAGCAACATGGTTTTCTAGAAACAATTGTTACCAAGGGTTCTCCTTCCGCACCAAACTGATTACACTGAAGAGGAGGATGCTCGAAAGATGTCGGAGTTAGTTCACAAAGCTTTGGGAGAAACTCTGATGAATCATCACACAGCCTTCTTGAATACCTTTCGAGCAATCATGGTTAGCACCTACGGCCCAACGGCCGATAAGTATTTTGAAGAAAATGTTGGCCCAATTCGCGGACCAATGCTTTTTCATGTGCCAAAATATCAAGAGAAGCCTGCCGAAGATGATGGAGCATCTGGCTCAAACAAAGGTGGACCAGCCCCTAATGAGAAACAGCAGCCTCCTACTTATGGTTAGGTGACATTCGGCATAACAGAAGATATACCACCGTTAGCTTTCAAAGTGTCCCAGCATCAAACAGATTGCAAAGGAACATGTTTGGAGATGGATATCAGGAGTTTACTGATTATACTACCTTGGATGCTTTGCCAAATCTAGGATATAGGAACACGTGGGACTCTGAAGTCAGATATTGACATCATTATGCATAGGATGGCTGATATGATGCAGAATCAGTTCAGTCTAAAGCCAAAGAATCAGTCCTATTCGTACAAGTCTCCTTATCCAGAATGGTACAATAGAGTGGCACTTCCTCCAAGGGTTAAGCCTCCAACAGATTTGACTAAGTTTTCTGGCCAAGATGATACTAGCACCATAGAACACATTGGTCGGTACTTGATGCAGCTTGGGGAAGCTTCTACTGACGAAGCTTGGAGGATTCGGTATTTCCCTTTGTCTCTCACAGGGCCCGCTTTCACGTGGTTTACCTCCTTGCCAGCTCATTCCATTGGTACGTGGGCAGAGTTAGAACAAAAATTTCATGCGTATTTCTTCACGGGCACTAATGAGAAGAAGCTGGTTGATCTTATGAGTCTAAGGCAGAAATCTAATGAGACACCACAAGAGTATCTTCGCAGGTTTAGAGAAACCAAAAACCTTTGTTATTCTCTGAGCTTACCAGATGATCAGTTACCAGGGATGGCCATAGCAGGCATGCAGCCGAATGTCAGAGAAAAGCTATTCGGCATGGAGTTTGATGACCTTGGTCAACTTGCACAGCGACTGGCTGCCATGAGTAATCAAGCCCAGGGGTTCAAGAGAGACAATCGTTTCCAAAAGGGGAACGTTGCTAGCGAGATGTATCAAAGTTTCCTGGAAGAAGCAGCTGAGTATGATGATGAAGACGAGATAGCCGCAGCTGAGCTAACTTGGGCAAAGGAGCCTACTCAAGTTAGTCAACGTTGGTTAAGGCAACAAAAGGGAACTTATGATTTTGATGTCTCTAAAGCAGACAAGCTCTTTAATTTGTTAGTAAGGGAAGGACGCATCAAGCTGCCAGATGGTCATCCTATGCTGCACCCTGAGGGAGTAAAAGACAAGAAGTACTGTGGTTACCACAACACCAACTCTCATTCTATCAATGATTGCCGAGTGTTCAGAGTGCGGATTCAGAAGGCTATCCAAGAGGGACATTTGAAGCTCGATGGCAAGATGAGAATTGATGATCAGCCTTTTCCTCAGAATATGATTTCTTTCTCTGTGAGTATGGTTTCTGCAGATGATCCTAAAGGTAAAGGCAAGGTAAAGGTGTTAACCTTCGACAGAGCAAAGAAGAACGGTGCTGTTGACCCTGATCGACAAATCACTAATGAAGAGTTGAAGCAGAAAGTTTGGTTCAAGAATAATAGCCGAACCAAAAAGGGTGAAACCTCCAGGCCTAGGGTCACGTCATGTATTCTGTTGAACAAATGGCAAAGGCAGCAAGAGAAAGATTATTACGAGGAGCAAATGTTTATAGAAGAACGCCGAAGATATGAAGAAGAGGTATATCGTAGAGAGCAAGAGGAACACATGAGAGAGATGGAGCAGTCTCATTGGGGATGTTCATTCTTTAAACATTGCTGGAATGAAGGCTTGAAGCTGCCTACAAGAAACAATTGCCCTGAATGCAGTGATCAATATTTCGGGTATAGGCAGTCTCGAGTTAACCGCCGTCCAGTCTATAAAAGACTTGGAACGCAGTTTCCTGAGGACGATCGGCGTTTAAAAATAGACAATTTTAAGAATCAGCAAAGAAAGAGGTTTGCAGACCAGCGTTGGACTCATTATAAGGGGTACAACGGAGAAGAAGGTCCTCATGAATACATATGGCAAAGAGGACAATGGTGCCCTCCAGGGTTGAGAAAAAGCCAAAAGAGGAGAGTTCAACGTTTGAGGAATGAAGAGCTTAAACAAGCAGCCGTTGAGGGGAAGCAAACATGGCGCCCTAAAAAGAAGCCTGATGGACATGGTCCTTCAGGTGATGCATGCATGGCTTTCTTCCTCCTATCAGAATTTATAGCTCCTAAGAATCAAGATGTCCAAGAAGAAGTATATTCCGATTTTGATGAGAGTGAGTTTCAAGATTTGATGGCCCAACTTGTATTGACACGACAGGCGACCTTTGACAAACCAGACAAGTATCGCCATTTGAAGCCACTTTATCTAAAAGGATATGTCAACGACAAGCCTCTAACTAAGATGTTCGTTGATGGAGGAGCTGCTATCAATATCATGCCATATACTACCTTTAGGAAGCTTGGAATGACAAGTGAAGACTTGCTAAAAACCGACATGGTTCTCAGAGATTTTGTTGGTAATCCTTCTGACACTTGAGGAGCCGTGCATGTTGAGTTGATGATTGGGTCAAAGCCGTTGATCACTACTTTCTTTGTCATCGATGGCAAGGGGGCATACAGTCTACTTCTAGGGAGAGACTGGATTCATGCTAATTGCTGCATTCCTTCAACCATGCACCAAATTCTTATTCAATGGGTTGGAGATGACATTGAAGTTGTTCACGCTGATGATTCCGTAAGTGTTGCTGCTACGGAGCCTGCTTATTGGGAATATGATGGCATTGATTGTTTCTCTAGTAAAGTGTGGGGAGAAGGTCCTGTAAATGTCTTCAACAGGGATCTGCAGCCGATCCAAGCAGTCGGGTCTCACAGTAATTTTTAATGGGTAATCCAATCGATGGCAACAAAAGAAAGCTGGGACGCGGTTTTATGTCGGCCGACAAGTTGGAAGAGATAAATGTTGGTAATGATATCAAGCCAAGGCCGATGTACATCAGTGCAGGTTTAAACCCAGAGTGTAGATCATAATTGATAGACCTTCTAAAAGAGTTTAAAGATTGTTTTGCTTGGGATTATACAGAAATGCCTAGATTGGATCGCTCTATTGTTGAACATCGATTACCCATTAAGTCCGGATATCATCCCTACAAACAACCTTCAAGAAAGATTTATAAAGAGGAGGTATTGGCCGATGTAAAAAGAAGTTGAAAGATTATTAGAAGCAAACTTTATTCGGCCATATAGGTACACGGAGTGGATTTCAAATATAGTTCCAGTATACAAGAAGAATGGAAAGATGGGAGTTTGTATAGACTTTAGAGATCTTAATAAAGCTACTCCGATGGATGGAGACCCAATGCCAATTACCGATTTATTAGTCGACGCAGCGGCTGGATATGAAGTCATTAGCTTTATGGATGGGAATGCTGGTTATAACCAGATTTTTATGGCAATAGAAGATATATCAAAGATAGCTTTCAGATGCCCTGGCCACATTGGTCTGTTTGAATGGATTGTTATGACATTCGGGTTAAAGAATGCCGGTGCAACTTATCAAAGGGCTATGAATTATATCTTCTATGAGTTGATCGGTAAAGTCGTGGAGATCTATATCGATGATGTGGTGGTTAAGTCTAGGAATCATAAGGGACATTTAGCCGATTTGAGAAAGACTCTAGAATGCACTAGAAAGCATGGTTTGAAAATGAATCCAAACAAGTGTACTTTTGGAGTCTCGGCTGGTGAATTTTGGGATTCCTAGTTCACAAAGGAGGTATTGATGTCAGGAAAAAGAGCATGGAAGTGATAGATAAAGTTGTCCCTCCAACTAATCTCATGGAGTTACAATCACTGCTTGGCAAGATTAATTTTGTGAGAAGATTTATATCCAATCTATCAGAGAGAGTCTTACCTTTCTCTCCACTTTTGAAACTCAAGAAAGATCAAGAATTCGTATGGGTTGATGTACAACAAAAGGCTTTTGATGAAATCAAAGAATACATGAAGGCGCCACCAGTGTTGGTACCTCCACAACTTGACAAGCCTTTTAAGTTGTACGTGGCGGCCGATGGTCTAACAATAGGATCGGCCCTTATGCATGAGTTTAAAGAAAAGGAGAGAGTGGTAGCTTATCTTAGCCGAAAATTGTTGGATCTAGAAACAAGGTATTCGGCTGTGGAAAAACTTTGCTTGTGTGTGTATTACACATGTACCAAATTTCGGCACTACTTGTTAAATGCCGAATGCGTGGTAGATTCTGGTTTTGATGTAATAAAGCATATGTTATCAATGCCAATTTTGAATGGAAGAATTGGCAAATGGATTTTGGCTTTATCAGAGTTTGATTTAAGATATGAATCGGCAAAAGCAGTAAAAGGTCAAATTATAGCTGATTTTATTACACAACACCGTGATTCTTCTGTTAGGATAATAAGCATTGTGCCTTGGACTTTGTTTTTCGATGGCTCATCCTGTAGCAAAGGTGGTGGTGCTGGTGTTCTCTTGATTTCTCCATAAGGAGTAACCTTTGAATATGCTATTCCCATTGAGTTTTATGTTACTAATAATCAAGCAGAGTATGAAGCATTGCTTAGAGGGCTTTGGCTTCTTATAGAGGTAAAGGCCATTGCTGTCGAGATCTTTGGGAATTCTGAGCTGGTGATTAATCAATTAACTGGCCAGTATGAGTGCAAAAGTGATGTGTTAAGAGAATATTATGAAGAATGCTGGGAACTTTTAAAAAGTTTTTGAGTTGTAACTTTGCATCATATCCCTAAGGGGCACAATGAAAAGGCAAATAAGTTAGCTCAAGCTGCTTCTAGATATCGTGACAATCAAGAGGTCGTCACTATAGATAAAGATGTTTTAGAGGTTGACCAAGTGGCTGACGATTGGAGGGGTGAGATCGTTGGTTATCTAAGAAATCCATCACAGAAGGTTTCCCGAAAGCTCAAGTACAAAGCCCTCAAGTTCGTGCTTCTTGATGATCAATTATATTATAAATCTATAGATGGGGTATTGTTTAAATGCTTGAGTCAAGAAGAGGCCAGAAAAGTGATGTATGAAGTACATGAAAGACTGTGTGGTGCACATCAATCAGCTTACCGAATGAAGTGGATAATTAGAAGAACTGGATATTATAAGGGATGTCACGGTTGTCAAAAATTCAGCAATATTCAGAAGGCTGCAGCGTCTGTGATGAACCCAATAATCAAACCTTGGTCGTTCTGAGGATGGGGTATAGATTTGATTGGTCAAATTCATCCTCCTTCGAGCAAAGGACATAAGTTTGTGCTCTTGGCTACGGATAATTTTACTAAGTGGGTTGAAGCTATCCCCTTGAAGAAGGTTACATCAGAAAATATGATTAGTTTTGTTAGGGAGCATATAATTCATAGGTTTGGGATCCCTTAAACTATAACGACTGATCAAGGAACTCAGTTTACTTCCTCGGAGTTTTGTGATTTTGCCGAAGACATGGGGATTAAGTTAGGTAATTTTTCTCCTTATTATGCATAAGCTAATGGCTAAGCTGAAGCGTCAAACAAGATTATGATTAGGATCATCCAGAAGAAAATTGATGAGAAACCAAGAAGGTGGCATTTGGTTCTCAATGAAGCATTGTGGGCTTACCGAATGGCTTGTCATGGGTCAACTCAGACATCTCCCTATGAATTGGTTTATGGGCACCATGCCGTTTTGCCATGGGAATTGCAATCGGGTTCGAGATGAATTATGTTACAAAAAGATTTGGAAAAAGAAGATTATATAAATTTAATGATAGATGAATTAGAAGATTTGCATCTGATTCATCTCAAAGCACTAGAAAATATTAAGAAGAACAAGATACGTGTTGCCAAGTATTATAACAAGAAAGTTAGAATGAAGCAATTCACAGAAGGTGATCTAGTTTTGGAAAACTATACTTGCCGATTGGAACGAAGGATAGAACATTCGGCAAATGGTCTCTGAATTGGGAAGGACCTTTTCGGGTGGTAAGATGTGTACCTGGCAATGCGTATATCTTAAAAACTTTATTCGGAGAAGAATTTACCAGAGCTATTAATGGAAGATTTCTCAAGAAGTATTATCCCAGTGTTGAGGTTGGTTTATGAAAGAGGTTGAAACTCCAGCATAAATAGCCGATGGAGAAGCATCGCCTTTAGCTAGAAATCCTATGATACTGGAAATAGCCGATACGGTTTGTATCGCCTTTAGTACAAAAATAAAAAAAGAGATGAAGTGATGTGCAACGTCAGTTACAGCATAAGGCCAAGATCTAGTCGGCTACAATGACGTCATGTGTTCGGAAACATGAATCACATACAAGCAGGTTTCAAAGACAAAGTCCATTTACAATCAATCCATCCTAGTACAAACTACTCCTCAAATAGCTTGTTGAGGACAGACTGAGGAGTGGTGGATTGTGCAAGGGCGGCAGCATGGTCTTCATAAGACCCCAGGCGCTCGTCGATATCTTCAATTTCCTCCGGAGGCCCGCCGGAGAAGCCGACTGGCTGAACGGAGTAGTCTTCACCGGTCCGGGAAGACATTGCTGCCAGCCCTAAGGAAACACCGAGGTGCACACCTGGATGACGGCCTGATCAACACGACCATGCACGGCATCAAGGTGCGCCTCGGCGGTATCTCCCTGGGCGTTCACCTTGTTGGTGATCCTGTTCGCCGCTGCCTTCAGACGCTCGTTTTTCGTAGAAAGTGCTAGACAAAAGAGAAGTGAGATAGCGAGTGAGAAAATCAAAAAGGAAATCTGGGTAAACTGTCAAACCGGTGATGGCGTCGCAGAATTGCTTCCCGCTGGTCCTCCCATTCGGCTTGTTCAACGCCGAACTTCTTGGAGACGTCGCCCAGCTGTTGACACCTGTTAGCGTCAACTTTTACTAGGGCTTTTTACCCGAAGGAGAACATGAAAACACACTAGTCTAGGGATTTATCCAACAATTTCCACGAGTTTTGCATATTCTATAATTTCCAGGGTGATTTCCAGAAAAGCTGAAAAAGAGGGATTCTAGTGCACAATAACCACGAAAATTATCCGCCACGGGAGATCACGCGGGAAGACTCAGGAAGACTCCAGAAGACACCCGAAGAGACGGGAGGGCGAGCCACCACCAGGTGGGGCCAGCCGGCCCCACCCTGGCACCGGCCGGCGCCCCCCCTACTAGGGTTTGGCTCCCCCTTCTAGAATGTTCCTCCACCGCCTCCAAGGATGCATCTCGGCCCTACGTTACATCGGTTTAATCCTGCGGCGCACGCGCATCCCACCGGACTATAAATATGTGGGTAGACCCCCCTGGGGAGAGCCAATTCATTATTCATCAAGGCCTCAAGCCGTTAAGCATCAAGAAGCCTTCAAGTTCATCAAGAGCCTTCTAGGTCATAGGATTAGCTAGCTAGATTAGAAGTAGAGGAGATCTAGTTCTTCATCGGATCTGGAGCCCACGGCCCCGGCTAGAGCGTGAGAGTTCGGTAATAGATCTAGTTCTTAATTACTTTATTGTATTCATTATTCAGATTAGGGAGACTTTACTCTAAATAGATTCATAGGTTCTTAATTACAATAGTCATTGTCTACTTTAATTATATGTCTAGTTTAGTTACTTCGATCTTATTGAATTCATGTAATTGCTCTATAGCGTTTATACATATGTACAATGGGTAGATGATAGGCGATATGTAGACATGGTGTCTAGACATCTTGTTTATCTGCGAGTGCACCCTGATATGCCGGGACGTGTGGTAGTCTGCGTAGGTGAATATCGTTATTCATATTTATGATATCTCCTTAATTATGATACTTGATGATTATGCTATCACCCATATTTATCTTGTGACCTCTGCCTGTTATGAGTAGAGTATATGACTTAGGTAATATCGTTTATGCAGTCTATATAGTTTCTCATCAATATAATAATAATAGTTTATTACATAGCTTTCCCAGAGGTATAATTATAAATCGACAACCTGGATACTTCCCTAGGTAAAATGCTACAATGGTATAATTATCTGTCCGCTTGCAGAACCCTTTAGTTTACATTCATATCTTATTCATATATTTTATCTGCCTAGTTACAATAGTACAATGTAAATCTATGATAATTTTCTAGCAATATAATTGGGGATGACAACCTACTTCATGTTTAGGAATGTTAGTAATTCAAAAGTGGCTAGTTGCTAATGACAAGTTAATTATATACCAACATTTCTGGTGTCATTGCTAGAGGTAGGATTTATATCTGCTTTTTAGTAGTGACGTTAGAAATGCCAATAAGTATTTTTGGCACCGTTGCCGGGGAAGGCATAATAAACTTAAGATATATTGATAACCTATATACACATGGATAAGGTCATATTACCAATCGATCTCTAACTCTATCAGGTACACCCTTCGTCGTTATCATTTTTTTATCTTATGTAGGGTGATGAATGAATGGTTTTTCTCTTCTAAAGAACTTTACTGACGATCCAGAGAAACTCCTTAGAAAGAAAAGGTTTGTAGAAGCAAGGGACAAATTCGAGTCACCATCAAGAACACCCTCTGCTACTCAAGCTAACTCTTCGGAGGAGCTAGCTCCAACACTAGAAGAAGAATTTGAAGAAGAAGTAGAAGAACAAGCAGAAGATCAGCTAGGTGAAAACCTAGCTCCTGTGTTTGAAGTCATGGCTGAGAAATCGCTGCGAGAGTTCTCTGCCCCAACAACAGCAAACATCCGGATTTGGACCAAGAAATCAACACTGGGGAGAATGGATTCGAGCTCAAGCCTGCTCTCATCACCATGGTTCAAGCCAGCCAATTCTATGGAAAAGGACATGAAGATGCAAGTGCACACCTACAACACTTTCTAGAGATCCGTAGCACCTTCACTATCAGAGGAGTACCAAAAGATGGTATCTTACTCCGCCTTTTCCCGTTCTCATTATTGGGGAAAGCCAAGCAGTGGTTCTACATCAATAAAGATAAACACACTACATGGGACCTATGCTCAACTGCTTTCCTAGCGAAATTCTTTCCTACAGCCAAGACCAATGCTCTGCGTGGGAAGATTTCAAGTTTCCAACAACAACATGATGAATCATTCACTGAAGCATGGGAAAGATTTCAGAACTATATTGAAGACTGTCCTCATCATGGGATAGAGGAGTGGATGTTAATGCAGACTTTCTATCATGGACTCATCTCTAGCACCCGTGAGTCTATTGATGCTGCAGCTGGGGGAGCTTTCCTGTCACCAAAGCTCTCTGATGCTAAAGCACTTCTCAAGAAGATGGCCTCAAACTCAACATGCAATGAAGAACGTACTTAGCCTCGCAAGAAGGGAGGAGGAATCCATCATCTCAAGGAAGCCGACATGGTCACTGCCAAGCTATAGACCGCATCATGAAGAAGCTCGACATAGAGAAGAAGGAAGTCATGCATGTCAATGATTCCCATATGACATGTGAAGAATGTGGAGACTGCGGGCACTCAGCTGTCAGCTGCCCTACACTGCAAGAGGATGTGAACTTCATCAACAACACCTACTATCGTCCTCAACAAAATCAAGGGTGGAATCAACAACCTCGACAAGGTAATTACCAAGGTAACAACCAAGGTAACAACTTCAATAACTATAACCTTCCGCCTTTAAGAGAATTAGTTACTAGTCAATCCAAACTGTTAGATCAAATGACTAGGAAGCTAACATCAAATGATAAAACTTTGGAAAACATACATGCTAGAATGGATACTTTTGCTTCTGCCATAAAGAACCAGCATAGCTTTAATAAAATGTTAGAATCACAATTAGCTCAGTTGGCTGCTGTTGTTCCTCCATTAGAGAAAGGCAAGATTCCAGGCCAACTAGAAGATTTAGAAACTGCTAACCTTGTTGATATTCACAATGCAACCCAATATCATATTGAGCCTGCAGATGTACAGTGGATTGACCACTCTCTACCAAAAAAGATGGGAGACCCTGGAAGACCTGTCATTCCTATCTCCATAGGATGCCACAGCTTTCCAGAGGCTATCTGTGACTTCGGTGCAAGTGTCAATATCATGCCCAAAGTAATTTATGAGAAAATATTAAATGATCCCCTGTTGTACACAAATATGCGTTTGCAGCTTGCAGATCAGTCCATTTGATACCCTGAGGGAGTACTAGAAGAAGTAGTTATTAGAGTGGGGCAATCATATGTCCTGGTTGACTTCGTGGTCATGGAGACAGGAGTAGATGAGAAGGCACCCATCATTCCAGGCAGACCATTCCTGTGCACAACAAAAGCCATCATCTATGCGGAATTCGCCAAGATCGTCCTATCCATCAAAGACAAGAAGGAAAGATTCACATTCAAGAACCGCGTCCTGAAAGCTCCTACAGCCCCGAAGCAATTCCAGGAACAAGAAGAGCAAGAGCAGCAATCAATGCCGAAGAAGAAGAACAATAGAAACAATAGAAGATGGAGAAGGACCAAGCATGCACCTAAGGAGACAAGTCAACTAATCACTGCTCTCAATACTGAGAATGATCACATGCTACCCAAGCCATTTCCAATCAAGAGAGGTGATCCAGGTGTTCCAATCATTGAATGCACAATCAAAGACACCACGTTTTCCTCACACCGTCTGCGACACTGGATTAGGCTGCAATGTAATGTCTAAACAGGTATATGATGAATTATTTAATTTACCTTTATACCCAACATGTATTCAGTTGCAGATGGCGGATCAATCACTAAGATTTCCTGAAGGAGTAGTCAAGGATGTCATGGTAAGAATTCAAGGACAATATATACCTGCAGATTTTCTAGTTCTTGACGTGCAGGGAAACGATGACTCTCTGATCCTCTTGGGAAGACCGTTCCTCTACACTGCCAACGCCAACATCTACATCAGGACCGGACACATCCACTTCAACCTACCCACTGGAAAGGTACGCTGTCAATTTAGAACATTAAATAATCATGAGCAGACCAGAAAGCAACGCAACAGGAGAAGACGTCAAGCATACCGTCAGGCTGCCCAGCCTCACTGTGGATGGGAAGACTTTCCTGGCAAGATCGTGAAATATGAAGATCGCTTCCCGAAGCAAGACAAGAACCAACAAGTACCTCGCTGGAGTAGCTGGGTAGAAGAAGCAGAAAGGATGGACCAGATCATCAAGGAAGAAAAGGAGGAGATCCTAGCACAATTAGAAGCATGGGAAAAGACAAACAAAGATGAAGAGCAGGAGTTAGAAGAAAAAGAAGCAAAAGAGGCCGAAGCAAGATGGGAGGAAGGACGCGACGCATCACCACGAGATGGGGAGTTGACTGAGGTTTACCTCAGACGATGAACCCACTGAGTAAGTGCTCACCTCTGTCCAAGTCCTGTCGGTAGACTTTAAATTCCGTACCCTAGCCATAAGGTCAAAATGGTAGTTATCTCATTAAATGCATTTACAATTTATTTAGTAGCATCATTTGTTCACGTGCTAAAACATAAAACAACAAAAATATTTATTACATTATTCATGGCATCATAAGGCCCCATGTGGATACCCTATGGTATTTTTTCGAAGGAATACCCACTGTGGTGGCATAAAAATGAAAATGACAAAAATATATCGCATTCAAATTTAAATTCTTGCATCATAAAATGAAAATTCAAAAAGAAGTGAAATCTTGCTTAAATTAAGACAACATTGAAAATAACTCATAAAGGTAATCAATTACTCTTTGGCTGACCGCTAACCCATTATTAAATTTGAGCCTCGAGTTTTGGTTTCCCTTTTTGTGGAGTATTTATGCAGGAACGACATCATAGCAAGGAGAGAGACTATCAGTGGCAACCACCGGATTCGCTATTGGCTAGTCCGCTCTGAAGGACATTTATACCAGATATTGAAATCATCAAGCTTGGGGGAGGGGCATCCCCTAGTTATCAGGTGACAACACCTAAGCGATTTTTGATTCTACTATAAATAGTCATAAAATACCAAAACTATATGGGCACATGAAGGTCCACAAAGTCATAGAGTCTTCTATTAATACAAAATGATAAAAAGATATATAATTGATAAAAACCAAATAAATATTTAGTTCTATATTCATTAAAGTATAATTAGTCTAGGCTAGAGCTAATAAAATTGATGAACATTAAAATTGTTTTGGAGATGATGAATAGTTGCTCTGTTATAATGCTTACCAAGTACCTACTTGCCAAACTTAAAAAACACCCTGGTTCTAAGCATTGTTGTTTCAATTGGAGAATTTATTCTGAACCTTAACTGTGGAGGCATAAGCTTGCGCTGAGTCTAGGTAGTTGATCGATATGATTCATGAAGGTTAAGCTGCTATTTATCTTGTTCCTAGCATTGCTAAGTTCTAGAGATTTTATTTTGAAAATCTAAAATTTATATGATGAGCTCTTGTATGATAAATGTGAATTCCTACCAAAGCCAGAATTAATATCTTAGAGGATAGAAAAACCCTTTCACATTTAAGCTACTTGCTCTACATTGTGTTCAGTCAACCTGTGTTGTATACCTTATGAGAGTCTTGTCATGCTTTTAAAACCAAGAATCACTTGCACACTCCAGTCCACATATGCATTATTCCTACTTCAAGGAGTAATCGCAATCATTCACCATATTTCCATACATGTTCATCATAAAATGTTTACCTCCTACACTAGGAGAGGACACAAAAATATACTAATACCCTATAGGATGACCCCTGTCTTTAATGCTCTAAGTCCTGATTATATCTCTCGATTTATTTATTATATTCAAAGGAAGCATGTGCCTATGCAAAAAAGAAAAAAAGAAGCAAAGAAAAGAAAAGAAGGAAAAGAAAGAAAAAGGGGAGTAAAAGATGGACAAGTGTCCCAGCAATTAAAACAATGGATACTAGATGCCCGCCTCCCTGAATAAAAAGAAATAATAAAGATAGTCCATGTCTTTTCTGAGAAAAGTTTTAAAAGAGAGTCATTCCCAAAAGAGCAAAAAATAGAAATAGGAGTTAGCCATAAATAACATATATGCACCTATTCACCATATTTCATACACATGCACATCTTGGTTTGATTGTAGGCCTCAATTCTCTGTGGATCCACTAGTTGACTTTACAATACATGTCTTGCAATTATGCCTATCCTTGTTATTGCCACACCTATAAGCTCCACTATATATATACCTTAGCTATAGGAGGCATAACATCATTAATGCCTCAAGAGAGAACCACAAATACCACATACATTGAGAGACTTGAGGGTGTCATACAATTAAGCTCTGAGTTTTATTCTAAAAACGTATTAAAAACTCCAGAATGTTAGTATTGCAAAGAATTTGAGACATAGCACTTAGCTTAATTATTCTCTCTTTCGACTGCTCAAGACTTATGCAAAAGCTGTGAAGCCCCATATTACAGGTAAAATGAGTAAGTTTGAAGGTTAGAGCATACGTTGTTTAATCCGGAGGAAATTTTCGTTTGAAAGCATGTGTACTAGAAAGTATAATGACATTGTAGCAACTCCTGATCCAAATACAACAACACAGGCTTGGTGTGTTTGCCAAGGGACTGGCAAAATGTAAAGCTTGGGGGTATTGTTGACACCTGTTAGCGTCAACTTTTACTAGGGCTTTTTACCCGAAGGAGAATATGAAAACACACTAGTCTAGGGATTTATCTGACAATTTCCATGAGTTTTGCATATTCTGTAATTTTCAGGGTGATTTATAGAAAAGCTGAAAAAGAGGGATTCTAGTGCAAAATAACCACGAAACTTATCCGCCATGGGAGATCACGCGGGAAGACTCAGGAAGACTCCAGAAGACACCCGAAGAGACGGGAGGGCGAGCCACCACCAGGTGGGGCCGGCCGGCCCCACTCTGGTGCTGGCCGGCGCCCCCTGCTAGGGTTTGGCTCCCCCTTCTGGAATGTTCCTCCACTGCCTCCAAAGATGCATCTCGGCCCTACGTTACGTCGGTTTGATCCTGCGGCGCATGGCGTCTGGCTAGAGCGCGAGAGTTCGGTAATAGATCTAGTTCTTAATTACTTTATTGTATTCATTATTTAGATTAGGGAGACTTTACTCTAAATAGATTCATATGTTCTTAATTACAATAGTCATTGTCTACTTTAATTATATGTCTAGTTTAGTTACTTCGATCTTATTGAATTCATGTAATTGCTCATATAGCGTTTATCCATATGTACAATGGGTAGATGATAGGCGATATGTAGACGTGGTGTCTAGATGTCTTGTTTATCTGTGAGTGCACCCTGATATGCCGGGACGTGTGATAGTCTATGTAGGTGACAGCTAC
Source organism: Chrysopogon serrulatus (assembly GCA_015844335.1). Taxonomy (NCBI): domain Eukaryota; kingdom Viridiplantae; phylum Streptophyta; class Magnoliopsida; order Poales; family Poaceae; genus Chrysopogon; species Chrysopogon serrulatus. The sequence goes on from JADLZL010001367.1 coordinate 200,479, forward strand.
GTTAGTTCCTCTGTAGTCCACCCCCCGTATGTAGGACTAGCATGGGCACGGTCGCGAAGGAGGTGACTTCGGTCTTAATACCCTCATTAGTTGATGCCTCTTTACATGCAATGATGATTTAGGGTTGACTTAGCGATGATTACTAGATGTAGTTGCACTAATTAGAGTTATTCAATTGACGTAGTTATAGACTTATCTCCTTAGTTTATCAAATGGCTAGCTATGATTATGACTAGTAAGATGCTCTGATGATTATCCTTAATTCTGATACTTGATGATTATGCTATCACCCATATTTATCTTTATTTATCTTGTGACCTCTGCCTGTTATGAGTAGAGTATATGACTTAGGTAATATCGTTTATGCAGTCTATATAGTTTCTCATCAATATAATAATAACAATTTATTACATAGCTTTCCCAGAGGTATAATTATAAATCGACAACCTGGATACTTCCCTAGGTAAAATGCTACAACGGTATAATTATCTGTCCGATTGCAGAACCCATTAGTTTACATTCATATCTTATTCATATATTTTATCTACCCAGTCACAATAGTACAATGTAAATCTTATTCCTAGCAATATAATTGGGGATGACAACCTACTTCATGTTTAGGAATGTTAGTAATTCAAGAGTGGCTAGTTGCTAATGACAAGTTAATTATATACCGACATTTCTGGTGTCGTTGCTAGAGGTAGGATTTATATCTGCTTTTTAGTAGTGACGTTAGAAATGCCAACACCAGCTCCTTGCGAGCTTCATCTCTTTCCTTGCGGAAGGTGAGCGCTTCCTCATGGACATACAGAGGGTCTTCTTCCTCTGACTCCGCCAGGCCCCAAGGGTTTGGGTTGTACGAGTCCTCGGACCCAGAGGAACTCGAAGAACTGGAAGAGCTAGAAACATAGACAGAATGGTCAGCAGTGCCTGGCTAGGTCACCACCATTGGAGGGAGGAGATGATATTGGCCAGTAATGACCCTCGCCCTAGGTAGATGAAAGAGGGAAATCAAGATCGGAAAGGATGAACAGAAAGTAAACCACAAGGGGGCAACCGATTGATTCTCATCCATGGCGCTGGCGACGTGGTGCTCGGCTTCCTTCTGCCTCTCCCTCGGCAGGGCGCTTACCACGATTGTCGCTGTTCGCCATTGAGACCCTAGGAACTAGCTTTCTTTCTGGATTAATCTAGGCAGGGAAATGAAGAGGCGGCGTTGAGAGTGTTTGACTAGAGATGACAATGAAGACAAGAGGAGGGTCTTTATTTATAAGCCGGAATGGAGAATCGTGCCGTGTATCTTGGAGTATTCCAAGCGACGAAATAGGGTTTCTTCCTTTTGGGCCGTTACCGGACGAAATAGGCTCGGCTAAATCGAGAAACCAACGTTTTGGAGGGAGTCGGCTGTTCTCCTAATCGGGAAGCTAAAGGCAATCGGCTATGTTGTCAATAAAACAGAGCTGAGAAGGCCGAAAAACAGAAAAGGATGCAATAATTTAGGAATACAGTATGTTGCATATGAATGTGTTACAAGTTAATGCTTCACTCGCCCAAGAATAATTTAATTGCATCTATGGCATCAGTCCTGATTCGGCTAACCTTATCTAGCACTTTCTTGTCATCATCTTCAGAACCCTGAATCTTGCCAAGCTTTATTTTGATCTGTTGGTTCTCCCTGATGACAGATGCTGTCTTTGTTTTGGCTGCATCAATGGAATTTGGTAGGCTGGTAATTTTGTCTTTATGAGACTGGATTTTTGCATTCAATTGAGACAATTGAGCTTCCAGGCTGGCCTTTTCCCTCTCCATGGCTTCTAGTTCAGGCTCCGAAGTTGTCAGAGTTTGTTTAGCAGCCTAAATCTGAGAATGCAACTCTTTGGCTTGTTGCTTTTTCATCAGATTGTCATTCTGTAAAGCAGCTCTAGAGGCTATGTTCTTGTTTGCTCTTCTGACCTTACCAAGGTGATCATCAAGATGGGTTGCAGATTCCAAAGGAGCCCTAAGAGATAGGGGGATTTCTTGGTCAATGAGTTCAAGAAGGTCCCTTATCTGGTCTGCATCTTGGACCAAAATACTTATGTCCTTGGTCAGTAAGAGAGCTATTTTTTTCAGCCGAGCTTGATTATCTAGTGATAATCTCAGCTGTGATGTAGCTTCTTCGCCTCTTTCACTGATATACTCCTCAACAGTGAAGGAGTAGCTGACAGTCGGCTTAAAATCATCCTTAAGAAAGGGGGAAAGGAGGAATTGTTAGCCGGTTGATCAAATTCACTAAAGAATCCAGTGGTGGCAAGGTATTACCTTTTGGGCAGGATTTTCTTCAGTTTTGCCTTGGCTTGGTTGAGGGCTAAGCTGGATGCCAAAGATGATGAGCTTGAAACATGATGAGAGGAAGGTTCTTCTGCCATCCTGTCCAAAAGTTGATCTGTTTCTAAAAATGCAAAGTAACAGGGCATGAGTACTATTGAATGTATCTGATGCAAGAAAACGAGATGATCAACTAAGAGGATAGTACCAATATGGCTAGTAGCTTCCTGGATTTCTGCATCTTCAGCAGAGGCCTGAAGAGAGATCTCAACAGTTGATGAAGCATTGGCTGATCTTGAAGGTCTAACCTGTGGCTGTGAACAGAAGAAAATAAGCACAAAATTGTTGTCAAAGTCAAGGGACTGACAAAGATGTACCTTAGGAGACAGTTTGGCTTTCTTGGATCTTGTCCTCCTAGGCACGGCGGCACCCTTGTTTGGTTTAGCCGTGGCCTTTCTTTTACTTCCTCCTTTTGAAGGTACTGTGCTCAAAACTACAGGGTTTTCATGAAGGCTGCCAAAGTAGGGGCATTGAACCCCAGAGCAGGAATGGGCCCAGCTGATAGTATTGAACCATTCGGGAAGGAGGAATAGGTTCAATATCCTGTAAATGACAAAGTAATAGAATCAGGATTGAATTTAAAAGCATGAAGAATTATGGGTACAGGAGGATCACCTCACTGTCAGAGGCAAACTGAGCTTGCAGGTCTTGGCATAGAGGATGCACTGGCATGTTGAAAATATGGGCACGCCACTCTTACCACCAGGAAGCAAACAAAGGATGGGCAATGTCTATTAATCCAAGAGGAGAGGGCTCATATGCTGGTAGCTCCCATCTAAGCTCAAAAACTTTCTTGGCCTCTATGTCATCTCCTATTTTCTCCCTGGGCTTTATGGTTTTGGAGAAGAATAGCCTTGGAGGCAATTGGCCACATCCTAATTGTCTGGCTGCCATGTTTGGGTTGTAGAATTCATAGGTAGGATGCAGCAACCTCCCATGATGAAATTCTGCTGGCAGAACACAAGGCTTGATAAAAGAGTTGAAGATCTCTGTGGACACTTGATCTAAACAGCTAGATTCATAACTAAATTTGCAAGGGAGAGTTAAGTTTTCATTTTCCTATAAGGGAGCCAGATCATGCTGTCAAAACCCTTGAAAAATAGCTTGAAAATATGACCAATGTCCATATCAATGATAATGGAGGATGCTGCTTCTCCATATGTCTGGCAAGCCTTGGTTTTTACTGAACCATCTTTTTTTGAGGGAAAACTCCATGAGTGAGAGACTATTTGGTGCATGTATATCTCCGAACAAACCAGTGATCTAAAGTGATCTGGTGCATCATATGATAGACAGCCCCCAAAAGATACTTGCCCAAGGGAATCAAGGTGCCTGCAGCCAATTCCTCAGCCATTACCATATGATTCAGGGTTGGCTCATTGGATTTGCCACAGAAGATGAATCTGCATAGCCACATATTCATGAAAGCTTTATACTCTTTGTCGGCTACAGCACCAGTTGACATGTAAGTTTAGATGTATTTTGTCCATCCACCTCCTGACTTGACTGCTTTCTGGTTGCTGCTGCTCTTGTACTTAGAGGGGTACACTGGTACTGTCACATTGAGGCCGGTCATCATGAAAACATCTACCAGAGTAAAGGACATCGGACCATGGCCAAAGATGAAAACATTGGCAGCATCAGACCAGAAGTGAGTGACTGCTATCAGGAGGGAATCGTTCCAGGGTGTCTTTGATAAAGATAGTTCTAAGCAATGCTGAATATCCCGAGAATCCCAGTGACTGCTGCTTTTGTTCAAGATCCTCCGATACCAATTTCGCCATCCGGCAATTGGGGGAAATGGCCAAGTTTTGAAGGTATTCGGCCATTGATTCGGCGAGGTGGCTCCAGATTTGAAGGGGATTCTCAGAGTTTCCTTCTCGACAAACTCAATCGGATTGGAATCTCCCATCGCGCCAAGGAGATAAGAGTTGGGGTTCGCTGCATAGGGGATCAAAATCTCATCCTTGTATTCCTTCAAAAAACGATGCAACCAGAGAAAGTGAGTCCAAAAGAAGCAAAGGATCGATGAAGAAATTGCCGAATGCATGAAGGAAAAGAGAAATTACCTCTGGAATTCCATCCTGGGTCGCCATTGAAGATTCAAATTGGGTTTGAATCTAGATCAAGGGATTCAGGCTTCGAGCGGCGGCTGCAGATTTAAACAGTGTTGACCTAAACGAGAAAAGGGTTTGTGGTCAATTTCGGAATAAAATCACTTTTGTCCTGAAATTGAGGGGGCATGTGTTAACACTGGATTTTGGTAAAGGCCGAGGGGATGACAGGTGGGCCAATACGTGGCGGGCTTGCGAGAGACGAGTATTCCTAGCATTCGGCAAGTATCCATGCGGGTGGTTGTTCCTAGCAATTCGGCAAGTATCCATGCGGTCGGCTAACTCTGAATGATTCGGCAAGTGATCGTGCGGTCGGCTATCTTTGAAGGCGGTGGCTCTAATCGGGAAGCAAAAAGGTGGCAAGTTAAAACCGACTATAAAGAAGGGAATGTGATAATCAAGGACTCCGAGAAGGATTAGAGCTAGGGTCGCCATATTTTTTGAGTTATCTTTAATGTATTATGTAATCGTAATCTTTTAGGATTCATGTCATGTCTAGGGTATAAATATTAAACCCTCAACCATTGTAAAATTATTCACAACCAAATCAATACAATCGGCCCCGTGCCAAGTTTTGAGTCCTTTGTCGTGTCGTCGAGTTCTTCGAGAGGAGTCACCGATCCATCGACCTCCGTAAATACCGACAACCTTGCAATCATGTCTAGTATCATGCGGTGGATTTAGATCTTGATGCAAGTAGTCTTGTTTGTCTCGACTGAATGGCCGTGCGGCAGGCGTTTGCTTGACAATCAGGAGGTCTTCGCTTATGCTTTGTTATCTCGACTAGATGGCCGTGCGGCAGGCGTTGCTTGATGGCTTAGCAAAGCAAGATAGTTATCGGCTCTTTTAGATTTGGCAAAAATCTATCAGATTCATTAAGTTATCACGTGTTGCATATATTTAATGTTTTATGCGTTTGTAACACTCTTTTGCCCAATATAGATTCATAAGTTTCGGCTCTTTACTTTTATAGATCTATCTGTTCTTTAACGTCCTTGTTCTTATGTCATCATAGTAATAGATTCACGTGTTTACAATAGCCGAATCAAATCAACCTAGATTGTCACATGTTGCGGGTTCATGCACGTAAAGATGTGTTTAAACCTTAATAGAATTTAGTGTCGTGTGGTAGATACAAGTTTTTGATTGGTTTACTCATACTTACTTGTTTGTTCCTTCTTCATGGACCCCGAGTCGGCTGTTTGCTGAGCTTGGTTATGCGTTAACTCATAATCAACTTTCACTTGTTCAAACATGTCTTCTCATGCATACGTATTCGGTAACTAATGCTTTATGTGTTTATCTTTAAAATTAATCGAACGAATCGTGAGCATGATTGGCAGACAGCTTCTATAGCTGTATGTCGTCGTAAGTGGCTTCAGGGCCGTATATACGGAACTGTCTGGTCTCATCCGGCACGTTCCGATTTTGTATTTAACAATCTGTTATCCCTTGTCAGTTTTAGGTCAAATTGATTGGCACGCTTCCAGATTTTCAAACCGCCCGGCCATCCGATTGAAGCCACGCTTTCTGGCTTGCTGTGTGTGAGGCACAGTGCGTCACTTTTTGTGTCAACACTCACCTACGTACCTAGAGGCAGTTATTAATAGAACTTGAGTGATAGCACTTATTGATTGGGAAGCTACACACAACATAATTGATATAAATGTAGCTCGTGCCATTGGATTCAATGAACAACATATTGACACAACTATCCTAGTAGGCAGTAGAAACGAGGTATCTTGCCAACGTGCATGCTTTAATGTTCCTCTGAGAATTGCTAGTGACGTATTTGACATTAATGCCTTCCTGATGGATATTGGTAATGATATTGATGTTATCCTGGGGCACCATAGTTAGCGGAACTTGGCAGAATCACTTGGGACTTTACAGACTTGGAACTCCACTATATAAAGAATGGACGCTCGCATACTTTACTTGTGTTCAATGCCAACATCAGACACAGCCATCCATGCGGGCTCTCCACCCATGGTACATGCAAGCAACTCCACAGATATTGCAAATAATGTGATAAACAAATCTGTAATAGCACAACAACCAAATGTATTGGATATCATCACTAGTAGTAATGCCTCAATCTTTGTGAGTATTCAGCATGCCATCAGACAACAATACACTCTTCGTAAGATGTATACAACAATTGAATCTGGACAAAAGTCAGGAGTTTGGATAGTTGAAGAAGGACTAATTTTCTATGATAAGCACCTTTATCTTCCAGTAGCTTCACCATTATTGTAGGATTTGCTTCAGGAACAATTAAATCTGGACAACAGTCAGGAGTTTGGATAGTTGAAGAAGGACTAATTTTCTATGATAAGAACCTTTATCTTCCAGCAACTTCACCATTATTGTAGGATTTGCTTCAGGAACAATTGAATCTGGACAACAGTCAGGAGTTTGGATAGTTGAAGGACTAATTTTCTATGATAAGCACCTTTATCTTCCAGCAGCTTCACCATTATTGTAGGATTTGCTTCAGGAACTCAAAAAAGGGGGATCACAACAAATTGAGGTGCTAGCTTTTGGAGGTTATCAAGTGTTTGTAGAGAGCAACTCAATGATGCCATCTTACATCCTACTAGGACAAATATGGAAATTAGGATCCCGGTACATAACATATCGGTTGTTTTCATTGACAATGCCAGCCAGATCATTGCTTAGGTAAACAATATTGACGTCGAGCTTTTACCCAATTCAAATCTTCAATCTATGTCACTAGGAGTCGTAGATCTAGGCATGTTTGGGAAGATGGTTGATATCCTTCAAACAACAGCAACAACAGCCTGGAGGATTATCCTAGCTCTCATCGATATGACCAAAACAGAGATACCGACTACATTCCAACAACCAGTAGGAGAATTGGTTCAATGCATCATGCATTCAATGATGCACCTAGCCTTACTCCCTCTTATACCAGCCACTTCATACTTTGTATTTGGATACATCGGCACACTGCAATATTGCTTTGAGTTCATAAGGAGATTTGGGGAAAATGACAAGAATAGAACATACTGCATTCATGCACCAGTGACTTGTTTACTAGAAAAAGTCAACAAGGCAGCACCACCACTAGAAGGGACGAACACATGGCTTGCACTTCGCCGCGAGGATGCGTTGAGCAGAGAAGGGGGGAGTTCTGTCACACGTACGCCATGTATGACACCGATCCAAGGGACAATTGGGTCCAAAACCCTAGAAAAAGGCAAAGGTGGCGATGTGGGTCGCATCGACCCAAAACCCTAGGGGTAGGGGGCGCCGCACGCCGCCACCACTAGGGGCGCCACGGGAGGCGCCGCCCGCCATGCAGGTCCACGTCCGCGTGTAGTTATCTTAATTAATATTTATTTATTAGAGATATTAGTTGAATTTGTCAAAAGGAAGGGACCGGTCGATAATGACTCAGCCATCTTTAGCAGTTCATACCGCAACGACATCAACTGTTCAGAAACAGATCTCCTAAAAGAAAGCTTCAATGTCTCACCATCCCAAACTTGATTAATGGTTTTCCCCTATTGCTCATTAATATGACATAAAGGGGCCAAAATTATATTGCTAAACTACGGTTACCAAACCAATGATCTTAAACCTAATTCTATTTCCATCCCCAGTGGCTATTTGATACCCATCCTGGCTGCATGTAATGCCCACATAACCCCTTTCTGGAAGGGGGGGAACTGCAGTGTCAGCACTGCATAGAATGTTGGGATTATTCACCTTATACTAATGATCTATGATCTTGGTCCAAATGGACTCAGAATTCAGATTGTGTGAGTAAGTTTCGTTTTCATCAATAATAAATGTGATGAATATATCACATCCATGGTGCAACTTTAAAGTTCTGTTGATTGGATGCAAGCAATGAAACACAGAAACACGACATGATACCTACTGAAAAGGCTTCAAAGTTCTCTTTCTTGTCTTTATCAGAACTATTTGAAATAAGGAGTATGGTCGCAGTAAAATAAAAGTGCAGTTGGCAGACAAGTAGTACACTAATTAGGTCTCAAATAAATGAAGAATACTAAATGGCCCCGCTTTGATTCTTAAGGCTCTAGGTCGATTATAAAAGCAATCGACTCCCATCACCACCACCTTCTCTTCCCTTTCACAGCACAGAAATGATAATAGTACTTGCCATATAGGAGTCGGAGGCAGTGGGAATAGTACCAAATTGCAAAGAAGACTTCGAAGCCCAACCTGTCAGCAGGGCTGACCAAATTGCCATAGACTCACAGTCTTAGTGATGCAAGGGCACGCACTGTTCACGACAAGGACAGCAGGGCTGTGTCACGACATAGGCCATTTTCTTTGTAATCTATAGGAATAGTAGATGGGGTATGCGTTATGGTGAAGGAATTTCTCTTCAGGATAACCTTCCATAAGCGTTATGCAATACAGAATTTCGTTTCTGGTGGATTGACCCCTTTGCAAATCTATTAGCCCCGAAGAGTTTCACACTAGGGATTGTCCTCTACCGATGTGGTGGATGTAGAAGCTCTCAAAGTAGTTGTAGAAGATCACAGCCCTATCTTCCATCTTTTGCTCATGGATGCTAGGGAAGGCGCTTGGACGTTTGCCTCAACCGAATATTCTTGAACTCTCAACTGCTTCTCTTCCTAGCCCCTCATGGAAGGTGTTTGTGAGAGATTGTTCATGTAGTTGATGTACATAAAGTGGATCTGGATGTTGTCGTTGTTGTATATGATGAAGGAAATCCCTTTGATCCGAAAACAGAGAATAATTTAAAACAAAAATGCTTGTTGTCATAGATGATGAAGGCGATCCCTTTGATCTAAAAACAGAAAATAAATTAAAACGAAAATGCATTCCTAGTCTTTCTCAACGAACTATTTTCTTTTTGAAGGGAGCAGAGTTATTTGGACTAAAGAGGTGGGAGGGAAAGTACTACATGCATCTAGTGTTTGTGTAGATCCAAAACATACTAAGGTCCAAGTTTACCAGCCTCTTTCTTCCTTTTTTCTCTTTAAAGTTCTATATGTTTTGCATAAATCAAAAGTAGATTATGGATTTTTGAATCAATAACTTGACTTGTATTAATAAAAACTGTTCAGTCGTAAAATATAGTTAACGGTAGGCGGTTGCTGTGCAGAACAACTGTATATATTTGGCATTTTGGGCTCTTCCTATAGGGCAAGCATAGTTGTCCGGCCACATATTGATTACAAATACGTGTCTCTGGTCTTTTGAATACAATTACAGTGGATCTTGATTGTTTGATTGCTTGAGTATTCAACTCTACTGTATTAAATGTGGTCTGATTCCTCTATTTTGAGGATGTAGCCATATTTAATCATTGTCTCAAAATGCATTCCCTGCCATGTGGGCATGCACAAAAGCAAAAAGAGCATTAGAATCCCAATGTGAGTATTATAAAAATCTGTTCCATTTTAGAAAGTACCATGAAGGAATTTCTAGCCGAGCATTTCTTTTTTAGTGAAACAGGAGGGGTTTCCCCATGTTTCTCGTTTATACTCAGTGTGACCATGTCTTTTTTAGTGAAACAGGGGGGTTTTCCCCATGCATCTCGTGTATACTTAGTGTGAGTCAACAGACAAATATATAGAACGCATAAATGGGGCCTGGTGTAGGAATTTATGAACACTAGCTGTCGACATCATCCCAGAGCGAACAATTGAATTGGATGGTCGACTATTGATTGGCGCAGAGAATAGTGACAAGCGCCTGCAGGGATACATGTACTGCGGATACTCTCAAGTATCAACGGCCGACTTTGCGCCAAGCGTAGAACCATTTACTATAGAATCCTCTACTGACATCTAAAATAAGTAGCTATTGTTTCACTGCTCGTATGGTACATGGATGATCCTCAACTAGCTGGAGACGATCTTGTACTTACGGGCCAGCATGATTTAGTTTGTTAAAAGTCTTCACCAGTATCAGTTGAGATGGACGGGAACAATGGGCTACCTATGAAGTGGGTGAATGATAAGCTCCATATATCATTTTGACGAGAAAATTGCTACTCTATGACTCGAATCGTGTGGCTTCGCTATTCTATGACTTCTAACATCGACTTTGCTAAAATATGACTCTAAACGTTTGCGCTTCGTAATACATATGATTTTGTTTCTTTTAATCATTTTAAAGTTCCAAATATATATATTTATTCCTAAAGTGACCCTTTTACCCTCTCATTCTTTTTACCGTGGCTAGCTAATGTCGGTGGCCTCCATGGCCTCGCCGGTGGCCGTGCCCATGCATTGGCGTGGCTATGCATTGGCTCGTCATTGTCTTGCTGCTGGCCGTAGCCATGCCTTGTCAATTTGTACGCGGCCATGCCTTGGCTGTTGGCTGGCCATGGTCATGGCTGATTGGCTGGCAGCAGCCACGCCTCCTTTGCCGGTTGTGGCAGGCCATCGGGTGCCCTAGCTTGGGCGGCCGCCGCTTGGCCTTCTACTGATTGCCCAGGCAGCTGCGTGGGGAGGGGAGGAGGGGCGGCGTGCGGTGATCGGCTGGCGGCGGCTCGTCAAGGAGATAAACAGACAGTCGGACAAGAGAAAAACATCGGGCTCGGGCTAGTAGATGAATCGATGGTACATGAGAATACCAGAAGGGCAGTGCGGTCATTAATAGAAAATACATGTATTTATGACTTTAAAAATAATTAAAAGAAACAAAATCATATGTATTACGAAGTGCAAATGATTCGAGTCATATTTTAGCGAAGTCATTGTTACGAGTCATTGAATAGCGAAGCCACATGATTCGAGTCATAGAATAGCAATTTTCTCCATTTTGACAAGCTATAGTCAAATTGGTTCGAAACAAAAAGTTCAACAATACTTGGTTTTTGTACTACACACTACCTGGTTTGGGAATACAGATGGTACCAGATAATTATTTTCATGGTGTACCCATTTTGTCTCCAGTCAGTAAAGGAATCTCGACTTTATTTGCATTAGCGCACTCGTATTCCTACTACTCATGCATGATAAGATATGTATTTTTGCTATTATATATTGTTTTAGTTAAATCCTAGTAGAATACCTAATCACATCTATTATTATTATCATGTTTCTGAAATCCGATGTAGCACTGGATGAAAGTCATTTCTAGACACCTCATATGTATTTTCCCAGACGGTGCCTAGCTTGGTCCATTAGGAAATAACTGTATATAGTATTTGCAGCCACTCATTTCCTTTCGTGTTGATGTTAGATGTTGGGACAAAAGTCCCGAACAGGGTTGAGAGGTGAAGGTTGGACGGGTTGGAGAAGGTCCGGCCGATGAAGGTCGATGGGGGTCCAAGCTGGAGAAGGTCCGACGAAGGTCGACGGAGGTCCTAGCTGCGGTTGGTCCAACTGGTGAAGGTTCAAGCTGGAGAAGATCCGACCGACGGAGGTCAACCATGCAAGTTGGCTGGAACCTTCTTCCGGTGATAGTCGCTTGGAGGAGGTCCAGGAGGGCGGAGAAGGTCTTCGGCGAAACTCGACCGGGGAAGTTGGTTGGAACCTTCTCCCGGTGACGGTCGCTTGGAGGAGGTTCCCGGGGGGCCGGAGAAGGTCTCCGGCGAAAATCGACCGGGGAAGTTGGTTGGAACCTTCTCCCGGCGACGGTCGGTTGGAGGAGGTTCCCGGTGGCCGGAGAAGGTCTCCGGCGAAAGTTGACCGAGGAAGTTGGTTGGGACCTCCTCCCGGCCTTGGACAACCTGAGAAGGTTCTGCAGTAGTGCGTCATCTAGGCGAGAAGGGGGGAGAGTCTGGCGTGAACAGGTGGGCACACATTAGGGTTTTCATGTGAGTGAGAGAGAGAGCCCCCTTGCCATCATGCTCTTAGCATTTATATAGGTAAGGGTAATTTACAAGCAGCCCCTTGGTGGGGGAGAAATCCACAAGCCACTACAACAACTCCTATTGGGTCTCTTTAGGGGGAATTGGCCCATATGAATATGGGCTTCCCCGCGCAGGGTTTTTCCCCCAACATTAGCCCCTCAGCTACTAGGTTATGGCTGGTGCTACATGACCTAGTAGATGTTTCATAAAAAGAGGCACAATACAACCTGGAACTCGGCTGTGAGGACTGCCCTTCGCAACCTATACGTGCGCGCCTCACTAAAAACTCCATCCCAAAAACCCTGTAGGAAAAAAGGGCATGGAGAAAAGAGCACGCGCACATTTCTGACCTATACACATTCTAATTCCGAAGGTGTCAACCCCTGAATGCCTTGCTTTTCCGGATGGCTTCACCTTTGGGCTTTGGCTTCTGCTTCTATGACATGGTTCGCCGGCTTTGCCTGGCACATAGGTCTTCATCTTTAAGGTCTTCCCACCGCGGAGGTCTTCCTATCTGAGCCTTCTCGGTGAAGGGGTCCTCATCTCCGGGGCCTTCTCAGCGGGGAGGCCTTCATCTTTGGGCCTTCGTCTTCCGTATCTTCTCACGAGCGCCGAGCAACACCTTCGCATTCTGGAGTTGCTGGGGCTCCGGTATGCTCCCATAGCCCCTCTTGGCCGGCGCTTGTGACGAAATCCTCCGTCTTCCTTGGTTTAGTCGATGTAGTCGTAGTAGTGGAAGTAGATGTTCGGACTGAAGTTGCCGATGAGCCCCTCGAGTTGGAGAGGTTGATGAAGGTGTAGTTGACCTTTTGTTGAAGGAGTTGATGTAGCCCCTCGAGCCCGGCGACGATGGTAAGTCGTTGTGAGCATTGTGCTGAAAGTGTTGACGAAGACTCCGAACTGTTGTGATAGTTGGAGATGATGGTGAAGCCCCTCCTGCAAAAGTGCTCGGTGGAGTTGTTGTTGGTGTAGACGACGAAGGTGTTGGTGAAGCCACTCGTACCATCATGTTGACGGTGAGCCTCTCATTATGCTGAAGGTGTTGGCGAAAGACATTCCACAAAGCTGTAGCATAGACCCTATATAAAGAAAAAAAAGGTGTTTTTGGCGAAGGCGATTTTGCTGAAGCCACCAAAGATGGTGGCGAAGCCCCTCATGCCGATCAGCTTGACAAAGGTGATGTTGGTGTCGATGTCCATGCTGACTAGGTGCGAGCGCCGTGGAGGTCGTTCCGTGCCCATTAGCCTTTGGCTTAGGGCGATGGAAGGTCCTCGTTCTTGAGCTTCATCGAATATCGACTTGCTTTGCAAGTTTTTCGACACTAAACAAGACATTGGCTTTTCTTCTTGCTGCAAAATATGGTTAGTCATTTCATACTTCTAGAGGAGTGAAGGTCCCGATGCCTGACTATGGACAGGTCTTTTTCGGGAGAAGCTTTTTGAAGCTTTTAGTCTCTCAAAATTTGTCCCGATGCCTGACTGTGGACAGGTCTTTTTCGGGAGAAACTTTTTGAAGCTTTTAGAGTTTCAAAATTTTTGAAGCTTTTGAGAGTGACGGCCCTGATGCCTGATTGCCGACAGGTCTTTTTCAGGTTACCGTGGTGCAATGCGTTTGTGCCATGCATGTATGTATGAGGTGATGCAAGTGAATGCATTTGAGCAAGAGCATTAAAATGTGTAAACATATCATACACCCTGCAAAAATGGTAGTTATGTTTGAATAGAAAATAAGTTCCGCACATAAAGAGTAATGCCCTCAAGTGAGAGGGTTATAGTCTTAGGCGGCTAGCGAAGGCTGCCATGCATTTAGGATCTCTAAAGTTAGTTTTCTATGAAGATTAACTTAAATAATACTAGGGTTGATGCATACTAGAAAGATCCAAGAATGAGAAATTGAAACTTACATCCTGCAAAAAATAGATAGAGTGTTAGCGTTAGAGGGTTTAATGCTTTAGTGGTTGTCTAAGGTCAATTGTTGATAGAAGTCTCTGATTAAAGAATGCTGCTGGATGACGAAGACTGCTGACCACGAAGGGCTGATGACTAACGAAGGCTGCTAACTGACAAATGTCAATGACTGACGAAGGCTGCTGAATAACCAAAGGCCAATGACTGACGAAGATTGTTGAATGATGAAGCCCAATTACTGGCGAAGGCAGCTAAATAACCGATGATAGATGAAAACCACTGACATGATGATAGCCAGAAACTAATGAATGCTGATAGCTGACGAAGGTTGCTGAGAACCAGTTATAAGAGAAGGCCAGAGACTGCTGATGAAACCCAATAACTGACGAAGGCTGTTTGATGGATTATGTCAATGATAGATGAATACTGCTGACTTATTGACTGTATTTCATGAGAAGCACTAACTGATGGAGAGTACTGACTGATGCGAGCTGTTTGGACAGGTGGATATATGATGGAGGCTGAACACTTAACGAAGATTGCTGGCTGATGATAAGTACTGACATATTTGACTTAACAAGGTGGAGACACACATATAATAATAAAACAAATTTATTTACAGAGGGTTAGCTTGAGACGGAAAGAGATACTCACAGTGGTAGTGTCCTGCATGTTAGTAAAAGAGAGATTCAACAAAATTTAAGTAGAAAGTTGTTTTTAGTTTGCCAACTAGCCAAGCATATATAGCCTTCGGGCTATGCTTTGTGTGTGGCGAAGGTCGCCGCATTTTTTTGGTCACGTTGGTGACAAGTTATGTGCGAAGGTTGAAGCAAGAATGTGACAAAATAAATCACAGGAGCGAATATCATTAGGCATTATAAGCTGGTGAGAGTTTATACAGGTTGATGAGAAATACTCACTTGTGTTTTCTTGGCTCCTATCGGAGGATACTTTCAACATGTGTAAAGGTTAATGTTTGATATGCATATATACAGTATATAGTCAGCTACGATTATAAATGGCATGTAGCTCAGGTGAGTGATGAACATCTCAAACCGATCAGGCTTCATTAAAATATGTAAATTAGATAAGTATGTATGGTACCTTCGGTTACAGGAATGCTGGGTAGAAATAGTATCTCAATGCGCGATAACCATGTTGAGAGTTTGGTGGACCGAGAGCCATCCAATTAGGACAGATTGCTTTCACTGGTAGTCTGAGCAAAGGTTCTTGATAGAAAACCAGATTCCAGCCTCGAGAGAAATTCTGAGCAAAGACCGGCTTCACACAAGCGAAGGTTCCAGCTAGAAGAACTAGCTTTCAGCCCCACGAGAAAATTCGAGCGGAGGCCGGCTTCGTATTAGCGGATGTCCAGCCCTTGTTAAGAGAAACCTGCGTATGACAAATACAGTCTTTGCAAGGTCTTGCGGTTAGCATGTGCGGGCGTGTTCACGGAGGTTCTGAAACCGTAGCTCATGAACTTTGTAAACTTTGCAATTATTTTTGTCAACAAGAGGCGAAGGTTGTAGTGCACTAGTATTTTTCCCTTTGTAAAACGCCCGAAGGTTGTAATTTTACTTGAACATGATCAAAGGTTAGCTCATTAATATATTTATTAATTTTTATGGCGGAGGTTAAGGGAATTTCATGTAAACAAATAGGAGCTTAGAGAAGTGTTTGGGAACTAAAGTCAAAAGTGCATGATGCAAGGCATGCGAAGGTGAATGCTGAGCTTAAAGTTTGTTAAAACTGAAGCGATAGTAAAAGTGGGGTTAGCTGTGTCTTTCAGCCTGCGCTCACGTACCTGAGATATGCCAGTTGTAGGGATAAAGGGGCAGATGAATGTTGCTGGGCCGTGAATTCTCGAAGGCTCCATCATGAGCACCGAAGGTGATACAAAATCTCCGAGTAAATTTCCGAAGGCTTGACCAGGTAATAAAAAACTTCGGAGAAAATTCCCAAGCCTCGATCAATGGTGATAGAAAATTTCCGAAGGCTCCCAGAGATGCATTCTAACACCGAAGGCCCATTACCACTGAGGGCTACATTAGTTTTATCTGTATCTGCATGCAGCTCGATAACGTTAAGCTGTGCAATCAAGTAGGAGTACTAGCATGGTCTTTGGTTAGTATGCTCTTTGAAACTTGACTAGAAATAAAGGTCTTCGCCTCGCGTTCATGTGGCTGGAGCTGGAGCCGGAGCTCAGCCTGAGCTGTGCACGTTGACTGCTGGGTCTTCGTGCTGACAGCTCTCGCGGAGGTCGAGCCGGGCTCCTCGGCTGCCGGTGGCTGACGATGATGCAAACTGGTCGTCGAGCCGGCCGAAGGTGCTGGTCAGGCTCGGTGGCGCTGCGGGCCCTCGCAGGCAGCCTGAGCTGCCGTGGCGGGATGAGGCCGTGTACCTTGGGCCGAAGGCCGAGGGCGCCTCTGCTGTAGATACCAATCAAAAAAGCAAAGTAGCACATGTATTTGAAATAAGTATAAGCGTAGGTTGACAGTATAGTGGATGTTATGGTGGTTTACTAAATCCATGATCCGGATGCACTCCAACAGATAATTCCGGCCGAAGGTGCAGCTGAGCCCATGCGAGGATTTGAATAATCCAGCCGACGAAATCCCAGAGAGGACAGAGATTCAAAGTTTGACCTGAAATAACTATCCAGTTGCAGGAGACTGAAACCCCGAAGGTGTTCAGTTATGAAGATTTGCGCGTGAGATAACCAGCAGCTTTAGCCTGTTCAATTGGTTAGCATGGCATACGAGCCGAACAGGGTCTAAAGGTTTCCAACTAGAAACCGGTGGAAATGCAACCTTTGCTTAAAAATGGATATAGGCAGGGTGGATTACTTATCTTGGGGCTTTGTGTCGTGTGGACCTTCGCGGCTTGAGTCTGCTCGGAGCTTCTTCAGGAAGAGGGCCAGATGACGGGTCGGAGGACCTTCGCGCGCGCAAGCAGCCTGAGCTGGAGCTCGAGATTTGCGCGTAGCTGTTGGAGCTTCGCCCCTAGGGGACTTGCCTTCGCGGGCCCCCAGCTTGGGGCCAGAGACCTCCGCATCTGGTGGACGCTCGATACGTTGACAGTGAGCCGAAACCTGTGGGGGTGGAGCCTTCGGAGCTTGCCGGGATTATCACTGGCGACGCGAAGGTTGATGGATCAGCCTGTCTTCCTTCTGTTGACTTGGTGCAGCCGGCTCGAAGTTGTTGTGCTGTTCAGGTTCAAGGTCGACGTTGTCGACGGCGTTCCTAAGGCGGCTTCTGATGCGCGTTGCTTCTGATTTTGCGAACGACTTCGACGCAGATGATGCGACGCCAGCCTTCGGGCTTGCATTGTAGCCGTGGGCGGTGGCCCTGATGAGGACGACGGCCGCGTGCCCGCGTTAGGTTGCTGGCACCTTCGCGTGCCCAAGGCCTTGGCCTTGCCCCTGGACGGGAGAGAGAACGTAGCTCAGACCTGCATTTTACTTAAGTCCAAAGAATTTGTGTTCCTGCTGGTTAGCTCGTACGGGGAGAAATCTCACAAATGAGCCTTCATTGCTTTCTAATTTCTACTGTTTGATTGTTTGATTTTTTAT
This sequence comes from Chrysopogon serrulatus, assembly GCA_015844335.1. Taxonomy (NCBI): domain Eukaryota; kingdom Viridiplantae; phylum Streptophyta; class Magnoliopsida; order Poales; family Poaceae; genus Chrysopogon; species Chrysopogon serrulatus. The sequence continues at coordinate 218,272 of JADLZL010001367.1, forward strand.
TGTTGTTTTTTTTTCTCAAAGGCTTTTTAGGACCTTCGCAATTTATAATGAACAAAAGCAAAAGGTTATGCATGCTTCTTTTTAAAACAAACGGTAAGGCATTTTGGTTGCTAGCGGAGGGTGTATGTGTGGTGGCCCATCCGCCCATGCAGGTCAACAATTTTTGCGTGATTTTGCGACTGGTAGAGTAAAAATCGTAGCAGAAGTGCCGAAGGTGACTTATGTCTGGGGCGCCGAAGGCTTCCGAAGGTTCGCGAAGTGCTTTCACTGCCGAAGGTGACTGGTTTGACGTCGACGTGCGAAGGTAGGGCACCTGATCTGCGCATGCACATGCCACAAAAACTTTCCTCGGGGTTCTAAAAGGATCAAACCTTCACTCTCAAAAATTTGTACGTGCCGAGCACGGTGGGCGCCAATGTTGGGACAAAAGTCCCGAACAGGGTTGAGAGGTGAAGGTTGGACGGGTTGGAGAAGGTCCGGCCGACGAAGGTCGATGGGGGTCCAAGCTGGAGAAGGTCCGACGAAGGTCGACGGAGGTCCTAGCTACGGTTGGTCCGACTGGTGAAGGTTCAAGCTGGAGAAGATCCGACCGACGGAGGTCAACCATGGAAGTTGGCTGGAACCTTCTTCCGGTGATAGTTGCTTGGAGGAGGTTCCCAGGAGGGCGGAGAAGGTCTTCGGCGAAACTCGACCGGGGAAGTTGGTTGGAACCTTCTCCCGGTGACGGTCGCTTGGAGGAGGTTCCCGAGGGGCCGGAGAAGGTCTCCGGCGAAAGTCGACCGTGGAAGTTGGTTGGAACCTTCTCCCGGCGACGGTCGGTTGGAGGAGGTTCCCGGGTGGCTGGAGAAGGTCTCCGGCGAAAGTTGACCGGGGAAGTTGGTTGGGACCTCCTCCCGGCCTTGGACAACCTGAGAAGGTTCTGCAGTAGTGCGTCATCTAGGCGAGAAGGGGGGAGAGTCTGGCGTGAACAGGTGGGCACACATTAGGGTTTTCATGTGAGTGAGAGAGAGAGAGCCCCCTTGCCATCATGCTCTTAGCATTTATATAGGTAAGGGTAATTTACAAGCAGCCCTTTGGTGGGGGAGAAATCCACAAGCCACTACAGCAACTCCTATTGGGCCTCTTTAGGGGGAATTGACCCATATTAATATGGGCTTCCCCGCGCAGGGTTTTTCCCCCAACATTAGACACTAATAATTATGCTGTGTCATATACTGGGCTGGCCTAGTGATCACAAGATGGGCCATGAATACAAATTAGCTCCTATCTGTAGAAGTAGACTTGCGGCGCATGGCCACAACATACAGTATATATGATTCAGCTCCATTGGACCAACAACTCCAAGCGATATGCGGACTGCTAGCTATATATAGATAGATATCCGAGGCACCGTCAGAAGTGGCGTGTTGTGTCAAATATATAGTCCATTTCAATTGTTAGATTATTGTAAATATATACACGGGAAGTCATCCAAGACCAGTTCTTCTTGGCCCAAGTGTGAGGCGGGCGTACAGATGTATCGCCACTGTTTTCGCCCACCAACATAATCTTCTGGGCCATGCTAAGCGTCCACGTAGCATACACATGCATAGGTGGTAGAAGATCTGATCCGCCAAGGCACTCTACGTCGCCAAACTCGTTTAGATGCTCTCCACATTCCGATTCTCTATGATCGCTTCCTCAACTACCTAATCAGCTTCTTGGGCATTTGGTAGTTCATTCCTCCTAACATAGGCTGACTGGTATATATTTTTGGTGACAGAACTTTTTTGACTGCTTCTATAAATAAAATGGGATGTCTGCCAAAATTATATTATTTTGGTGGTAGTGGTATATGCAAAGTAAAAGCATCATTGACCTATGTGTTAGGTAGTATATTTTCCGCAGAATTTTTTTAAAACCATTGGAGAGGTAGAGTGCCTAATTCCTTGCCCGCTTCTATTTGGTTAGTTGACCGAGAAAATTTAGCTGGTAAACCAGGTTTCCACAAACCTCAACAAACAGTCCAATTATGAACACATATCACAGTTAATCTGTATTTATGGTTGCCATAAATTTGTTAGGACAAGCAGAAGTTAGCTGGATCCCACGGTCTCCACAACTACGGCATGTCTTATCTAATCATTCTGCTTTTGTGTTTGGTGGGCAGGGCTCCATTGCTCCATATGCACGCTCTGCTCCATTGCTCTTGTGTTTGGTGGGCAGGGCTCATCCGTGCAGTATGTGTGTGTTTGAATGTTAGCAGCAGCGCAGCACGTACGCCTGCATGAAGCAATGCCTTGGTAAGGATGGGAGGCCTCTGGAATTAGGTGCGGCCAAAGCACTATGGTGCTGGGACTGGAAAGATCATTTCTTCACTTACAGCATGATGGATATTGTTGCTTTTAATGGGCTGGGACTGGGACTGGGACTGGGAGGCGTCTGGAATTCAATTAGCAGCAATGCCAGCAGCATAACCCCTTCGTTGAATGTTTCTGGCAGTTTTGTTTCCTCAAGCTGCTTCTCTAAGAGAGCCGCCAATAACCATTTGTCTGTAGCCCATACATGGGAGCTGATAAGCCAATTTTATCCTGCTTTACATGCACAAGTAGATTGATTCTAGCCTGGCTTGCTGCTATCGACACTGCCTGGTCGAGCACCCTAAATCTCGAAACATACTTTTCTTAGCTCACAACATCTCAGAATGTCCTGTGCGACCTGCTCTTGTGTTTCCTCATTCTAGATCGGTGCCCTCAATTCGGTGACAAAGCTCTTTGTACGTACCAATAAAGTCCTACATCCATGTATGCGAACAATATAATTAAATTCCTTAAATTTGAATCCAACTTAATGTTTCTAGCTACCTTTAGTACTAATAAACAACAATATGTCCCAAATGTACACCCATTTAGCAACATCTGCTATCATCTATCAATAAATCTGTTAAACAACCATAAACTAGGCCTATATATGTTTCTAAATTTCACTCTCTTACTATTAATACATATAAAAGCATATGTAGAGTTATCATGCTGTGCTATCATGCAGGTCAAGGTCCTACTGCATATACAAACCTTTACAGAAAAAAATTCACTTTTCAGCTGCAGAAAATGTTAGTGCAAAGTAAATAAGGTGGCTATGCAGACATAGCGTACCCATAATTAAATATAAAGAGATATAAAAATGTACAGAGAGAGAATAAGCATGTGAACTTTTCAGTAAACAGGTTGATGGTTGGCTAGTAAATTAAATTGATAACGTTAATATTTCAAGGCAGTCTCTCTAAGGTGCCTGATCGACTGGTCCTGTGAATTATGATTGTGTTGAAAGGGTAAAATGTCATGTATCCCAATGGGCAACGATGCCGTTACTCTTATTGATCACACATTTTGATCATGTCAATAATTCATGCTCAACAATGCAACAATAAATGTTTATATCGGTACATGTAGCTTATGACTAGGACATTAGGGTAACCAAATTTGATTAAAAAAAAATATTGTCGATATCAACTTCACTCCAGGGGAAAACAAATGTCCACATATTTATCTCCACTACTATAGAAATCTTTTGGAGGTGGCAGGTTGGACTTGCAACTGCCTCCATCTAAAGGTCTCTGTTCATCTAAAGGTCTCTGTTAATGCAGACCTACATAGACTGTTGCTTTGTCCACATCAGTTAATCTATTAACGATGATGAAATCCATTAAAATGAGCCCACTCCTAGGCCCAACGTTGAGCCTGCTTCTGAGAACACCACCACTGGTGGATAGATCTGCCTTGGTGATGGCCGGATATGAGCCCATGTCATGCGCCTGCGCAAGCTGTATTGAGGATTGCGAGCAGCGGATGGAAAGCTGCAGGATGGAGATAGTTGAATATGAAACTGGCCAGAGAAAAGTGAACAGCAGAAAGAAGAGGGCCTGGTGGGCAAGGGCATAGGAAGGGAGGAGATGGTCTGTGCAAACTGCAAAGGATAGTTGTCGACTGGACACTGGCCTGGAGAGTTGGCCCTGCACTAGGTAAAGGGTTTTTCCTATTTTCATTACAGGTTTTTTTAAGGGAATATGACTCTAAAAAACCCAACGCAAAGGAAGCACAACAACCATATGCATTCATGCTATATTTGAAATGCATACGCTTAATCAAGTCTTGAAACACTATGTGAAGGAGTTGAGATAGATTGTGTGTGTGAGAGAGTTTGGGTTGTCTTTTATGAGGAAATGCATATGGTTAATCATGTATGGATCAACTCATCAAATCAAGTAGAATTCGAGTGGGGACTTGAATTCAAAACAAACTTCGTTGCTTTGCAGAACATTTCATTTTCAAAATATCTATGTCATGGAATTGACTTGTTCAACATCATGACAAGAGGGTTCGGGAGAAGGAAAACTTGGTCTTACATTGGATTTAACACTATATACAAAAGATATTAAAAAAGTTTTTGAAAAAATTGGCATTTTTATCTTACATAAACATAAAAGGACGAAATGTTATAGCACAAGGCAACAATGACTGGTGATAAGGGATAAAGACTGGATGTGGAGTGCGTGGTAGGATTTTGACCTTCATAGACCTTGATTAAAAAGGCTTTTGATCTATTTCTAGAGGTGGCGTAGATAGGCTGCCTTTGCCGAGAAAGACTTTGATTTATAGAGGTGTCTCTTTTAAGTCAACTGGTTCTGAAAAAAAAAATTAATTTTCCAAGATGGGCTCTGGTCTTCAATTTTTAGTGATTCTCATAGACGGTATAATATAAGTTACCAAGTGCCTAGCTACAAATTGTTTTTTAAGCCCTACCAAATAAGGACAAAGGATGATGAATTTTCTTAAAACTTGATCAATGTTAGAGAAGTTTGACTTAAACTGTGCTAGAGGGCAAAAAACCATAATTTAGACCGAGTGAGCAGTAAACATTTAAAAGTGGCATATATTCCATGATGAAGGGAGACTTAATATAATAAATAGGTTCTCCAACCCTTTGTATTTTCGATGATGTGAGAAAAATATGGTAGTAACATAGAGAATAAACTGTTCAATGAATAAAAATACTTGTTCGTAATGGTTCAAGCGGGCATAACATGATCCTTACCAAGTGCAGATGTGCATAAAATGATCCTTACCAAGTGCGGAAGTGTATTGAATCAAGAGTAGATAGAAAACATCTTTATTATGACCATTTCATTGCTTCCACTCTGCATGGGAAAGGTCAAGCGTAAATTCTCAGTAGAGTAGCATGCATGTTAAAAAGAAAGAAACCAGAAATTCTGCAGAGGGTCCACGAGACCATTTATCATTCCATCGCTCCCCCTGGCAAGTTTTTGAATTCAGGTACAATCAGCTGTCATACTATATAATAACTACTACTGCGATGGGAGCTTCAGTTTTTTTTTGATATATGTGGTAAATAGGAGTCACATAAGACAATTGTTGTAGAGAGAGGTTGAAAGACAAAAGCAGAGTAAGTGAATAGACTATAGAATATTGTTTCTTTCATAGGGTTGGGAGGTTTCGAGAATCAGTGGGTCAACAATGTTGCAGGCGAAACCACTACCATGAATTACTGCACTTCTGTTATAACGCTAGCCACCTCAACAATAGGGTGTGGATGTCACTGTAGTCATGAAAATTGGCAAGGAAGGCCACCGCTGTCTTGGATGGATGTCTGCATCATCTGTCGAAGACACGCTGAATGTAGGATCCCCAGCCTCCCTTGAACATCATGCATCTGGGCATATTAGCTTGTGTTGGGTGCTAAATTGTGCGGTCAGGTGCCAGCGATAGGCTGTTGGCATGCCTGTACAGCAATAACAATGTATTCGTGAGTTGCCAGCTCTTGCGACCTAGTCCTTGGCTCTTGGTGACAATTCAACACTAAGAACATTTGTTGTGGGCACCATAGCCTTATGTGAATTTGTGACTGAGCAGCCGAGATCAACAATATTCTCACCATGCACCACTGACATGTAAACAGTAAGGAAAGCAATATCCTACTGATTGAATAATTTCATTTGTTACAATGTGTTGACCGTTTTTTTCTTACAAGTAATTAATTAGCTACTGTTAAGAGTCCTAAGACCCAGCCTCGTTTGGACCACCCAACTCTAAACGAAATTTCGACATTGTTTTGAGATTTATTTAATTATACATGAATTCTCCTCCAGACGATCATATTAAAATGAACAAAAACTGTTCCTCAAATTTATTCATCAAATGTCAGGGGAATAAAGTGATGGAAATTCATTGTTGCTGCTAAATTTCCAGATTCTTTCTTCCACACTTTCGTGAAATTTTTGGTCCACTTTAGCTCTAGCCTAAGTCAATCCTTTATAACTTTGGCCAATTTTTTAGAGAAAAATATATTCACACCAATAAGGGCTGCTTTTCCTAGGGTCCTGGCAGCTAGCTCTGGTTCCTCAGTTCCCCAAATAGTGGTAGAATCTGTTGAACTAAGCAGGGCACCCAAAGCCAATATTTATTTGACTCCACCGGGGCTGCTGCTGTGGTGAATCTATAGCTGGGATGATTCCTACGAAATGAGAACTAATTTGACATTGATGGTGGTGAAATTCTCTTAAAACTTGGTCGATGTTAGAGAAGTTTGACTTGTAGAGAACACTTAAAACTGGCACATATTTGATGATGAAAGGAGACTTAATATAATGAATAGGTTTTTCAATTATATCTGCAAAACATGGTAATAGCTACATTGTTCAATTACCTTCATAAAGTCACATAGAGAAATGTTAGACTATTGTAATTATAGTATGTATAGTTATAGTAGTCAGCCTTGATTTTAGGCATGTACGCCTGTGAGGTTGGCTAAGAGCCACCCCGGCCTCCATATGTATACACGCACATTGTCATGGAATAGATTGATTCATTCCCACAATTACACTTTCATGGTATCACACGCGGTTCGCTCCTGCGGCCGCGCTTCTGCAAACCCTCGCCGCCGCTGATTCGTCGCCGGCTATCGTACATCCCAAGACCGACGCTGTCCTCCGGACGCCGGTCCTTTCTCGCCGTCGCTGTCCAGCGGACGCCGGCTCTTCTTTTCTTTTTTCTCCTGCCGCTGATCTCTCGCCAGGACCTCACGTTCTGACGTGACCCAATTTGCTTTCAATCCAGCGTGTGCTTCCGATCGCTGGCCTCATCGTGACTTCGTCCGCTGGTCTGGTCGCGACTCGCGGACGCCCCAACCGTCGCGTCTCTCTCCCGATGGCGGACGACGACGCCGCTGCAGCAGCCGCCAAGAACGCGGAGGACCAGCGCCTTGCGGCTGAGGCCGCAGCCCGCCGTGCCGAAGACGCACGCCGCGCCGAGGAAGCCCGCCTCCGTGCTGCCGCTCTGGACGAGTATGAGCGCGCCCATGAGGCCCTCTGGGCGCAGGCCACTGCCGTCGTCAACATGAAGGCGCTCATCCCTGTCATCCTCGATCAGGCGACGAACACCTACACCAAGTGGCGCGGCATGTTCCTCACCGTCCTCGGCAAATATGCCCTGACTCGTCATGTCCTTGAGGACGAAGCCTTCCCGTCGCGCCCGGCATGGGTTCAAGCTGATTGCTGCGTCCTGAAATGGATCTATAGCACCGTCTCCGGCGACTTGCAGCAATCTCTGATGATGTGGCAGGGCCCCGCTCGCGGGGCGTGGTGCTACCTCGAGGACGAGTTCCTCGGCCAAAAGGAGTCCCGGGCGCTTCTGCTCGAGACGAAATTCCGCAACTTCCGCCAACAGTCCCTGAGCATCACCGACTACTGCCGCCAGCTTGAGTCGATGGCGGCTTCCCTTGCCGAGTTCGGCGATCCCATCGCTGATCGACAGATGGTGCTCACGCTCCTTCGCGGCCTCAGCGGCAAGTTCCGCCACATGGTGTCCATCCTCAAGATGCACAGGCCGTTCCCCCACGTTCGCGGAGAGGCACGAACGCACCTGCTGTTAGAGGAGCTGGAAATCGACGCACGTCCTCCGTCCCCGCCATCCGCACTCGTCGCTGCAATGCCGCGGGCTGCAGCTCCCGGGGCTCCAGCACCTCCTCCATGTACGACGGCACCTCCTCCAGCACGCCCCCGGCGCCCAACGGCCAACGCACCGGCCGCCGTCGCGCGGCCGCGGTGGACGCAACGGCCAGCAGCAGGGCCAATCGGCACCCCCTGGTGGCGCCCCCTCAGGCTGGACACGGAGGTGCACCTCCCGGCATGCATCCGTCCTTCGCGCACCCATGGGCTGGCACTGTACGGCTGTGGCCATATGACCAGTCCGGGCGCCCACCACCACCACCAGCGTTCAGCGCTGTTCCACAGTACAGCAGCTTCGGTGCCAGCAGCTTCGGTGGCGCACCCAGCGCCTATGGCAGTTTCTACGGTGCTCCATCCCCTCCGTACGGCACATACTACGGGGGAGCTGCACCCCCAGGTTTCCAGGCGCCCGCACCGGCGTACCAAGCGGCGTCCTGGAACCCCACTCACGGTGGTGCATGGCATCAGGACGCCCTTGCAAACTCCTTCAACACCATGACGCTCAACCCGCCGAACGCTACTTCCGAGTGGTACGCCGACTCCGGTGCAGGATCGCATATGACCTCAGATGCTGGTAAACTCTCCACCATTTCCTCACCCACTTCATTCACTCCTTCATCTATCATTGTGGGAAACGGTGCCTTGCTTCCTGTCAGAGCCACTGGATCACATACTTTTTCTTTACCACATCACAATTTAGTTCTCAATAATGTGCTGGTGTCTCCCAACATTATTAAGAATTTAATTTCTATTCGTCGTTTTACCACCGATAATAATTGCTCCATTGAGTTTGATCCCTTTGGCCTTTCTGTGAAGGATTTGCAAACCAAGAACGTGATCGCCAGGTGCAATAGTTCCGGTGACCTCTATCCGTTCTATGCACCCTCCACCAGCACCTCTGCGTTCCTCGCTGCACCCACCTCCCTTTGGCATCGCCGTCTCGGTCATCTTGGGCGTGAAGCTCTGTCCAAACTTATTAAGTCCAGTGTCATTTCCTGTAATAAAGATGATGTCAGCCACATATGTCATGCATGCCAACTTGGTCGTCATGCACGTTTGCCATTCAGTTCATCTAGCTCTCGAGCTTCTCATAATTTTGATTTAATACACTGTGATTTATGGACCTCCCCAATTGTTAGTGTGTCGGGCTATAAATATTATTTGGTAATTCTTGATGATTGCTCCCACTATATTTGGACGTTTCCGCTCCGCCTAAAATCTGAGACTTTTTGCACCCTTGCCAATTTTTTCACTTATATTCGCACCCAATTCAGCACCACCATCAAGAGTGTCCAGTGCGACAATGGCCGTGAATTTGATAATTCGCAGGCCCGCACATTCTTTCTCTCCCACGGTGTTGCCTTACGCATGTCGTGCCCCTACACTTCTCAGCAAAATGGGAAAGCCGAACGTTCTCTTCGCACCATAAATGACATTCTGCGTTCTCTTTTGTTTCAGGCAAGTCTACCTCCAGCTTATTGGGTTGAAGCCCTTCACACTGCGACATATCTTGTGAATCGGCTCCCCACTCAAACACTTGCCTTCTCCACACCATATAATGCCCTCTTTTCCTCCCAACCCTCCTATGATCATCTTAAAGTTTTTGGGTGTGCCTGTTATCCTAACTTGTCCTCCACAGCACCTCACAAACTTGCCCCTCGCTCCTCCTTATGCGTTTTCCTCGGCTATTCCTCAGAACACAAAGGCTATCGGTGTCTCGAGCTCGAGTCGAACCGCATTCTTATTTCTAGACATGTTGTTTTTGACGAGTCCTTCTTCCCTTTCGCCGACATGTCTACCACTCCCATGGCATCCTCCGCCTTGGATTTTCTCCTTGATGAACATGATTTAACTGCTCCTATTTCTGGAGTAAGACTTGTGCATGCAGGTACACCTCACGTCGTGCATGGGCATGTAGAGGCACCCATGCCTCCTCCTGCACAGATGAGCGCTGGATTGGGGACGCCCAGTCCCTCGCCCGGGACCTCCGCCACGTCGTCCGGAGCTGCTGCCCCTGTGCATCCTGCACAGGCTGCTGCTAGCAGCGCCCCCCGCCCGCCTCGCCGACCGCTTCACCGGGTGCTGCTGCCCCTGTGCACCCTGCACAGGCTGCTGCTAGCAGCGCCCCCGCCGCCTCGCTGACCGCGTCACCGGGTGCTGCCGCCGCGCCCGACCCGCGTCACGGGTGCTGCCGCCCCTGTGCACCCTGCACAGGCTGCTGCTAGCAGCGCCCCGCCCGCCTCGCCGACCGCGTCACGGGTGCTGCTGCCCCTGTGCACCCTGCACAGGCCGTTGCCAGTAGCACCGCGGCCACCGGTCGCACGGCCGACACTCGTCCGGTCTCCATCACCCCTGTCGCCAATGCGCATCCCATGCGCACTCGCGGCAAAGCCGGCATTGCACAGCCCGTGGATCGCCTCAACCTCCACGCTGTGCCTATGTCGCCACTGCCTCGCTCCGTTCGTGATGCATTGTCAGACCCCAATTGGCGCTCCGCTATGCAAGCTGAGTATGATGCTCTGATCGCCAATGACACCTGGAGTTTAGTACCACGGCCTCCTGGGGTCAATGTGGTAACTGGCAAATGGATTTTTCGACACAAACTGCTCGCAGATGGGTCTCTTGATCGCTACAAGGCTCGCTGGGTCCTCCGAGGGTTTACCCAGCGCCCTGGTGTGGATTATGATGAGACTTTCAGTCCGGTTGTCAAGCCTGCGACAGTTCGCGTTGTTCTCTCTTTGGCTCTCTCTCAGGACTGGCCTATTCATCAGCTAGATGTGAAGAATGCATTTTTACACGGCACCCTCACCGAGACAGTGTACTGCGTACAGCCCTCTGGTTTTGTGGATTCCTCTCGTCCGGATCTTGTATGTCGGCTCAACAAATCTCTATATGGCTTGAAGCAGGCTCCTCGTGCTTGGCATCATAGGTTCGCCTCCCATCTTTTTTCCCTTGGATTTATTGAAACCAAGTCAGATAGTTCACTGTTCATCTATCGCCGAGGGTCAGACACTGCCTATTTGCTGCTGTATGTGGATGATATTGTTCTCACTGCCTCCTCAACCAAGTTTCTCCAGCATGTGATTGGGGCTCTCCAGCGTGAGTTTGCTATGAGGGACATGGGCCAGCTTCACCATTTTTTGGGTATTTCTGTGACACGCTCTGCCAATGGTTTGTTTCTCTCTCAACGGCAGTACACTCAGGATATTTTGGAGCGAGCCGGGATGAGCGCGTGCAAGCCGTGCAGCACACCTGTTGATCTCCACTCCAAATTATCTGCAGATGGACCTCCTGTTGATGATCCTACTCAGTATCGTAGCCTAGCAGGTGCTCTACAGTATTTGACTTTCAGTCGTCCGGATATTGCCTTTGCTGTTCAGCAGATTTGCCTCTATATGCATGATCCTCGAGAGCCCCACCTCGCGGCTCTCAAGCGCATCTTGCGCTACCTGCAGGGCACTATGTCCCTTGGACTGACTATGCGCCGGTCTTCCCCTACGGAGCTCGTTGTCTACACAGATGCCGACTGGGCTGGATGTCCCGACACTCGCCGATCGACCTCTGGCTACGCAGTGTTCCTTGGAGATAACCTGGTGTCGTGGTCCTCTAAGCGCCAGCACACGGTTTCCCGGTCCAGTGCCGAGGCCGAATACCGTGCCGTGGCAAATGGTGTTGCTGAAGCTACTTGGTTACGTCAGTTACTCCTTGAGCTTCAGCACCCGCCTCGCCGTGCCACTCTGGTCTACTGTGACAATGTCAGTGCTGTATATCTCTCCAGCAATCCGGTGCAGCATCAGCGGACGAAGCATGTTGAGATCGATCTCCATTTTGTTCGAGAGAAGGTCGCCCTCGGTCACGTTCGGGTTCTTCATGTTCCTACGACATCACAGTACGCCGACGTCTTCACCAAGGGCCTACCCACCTCGTTGTTTCAGGAGTTTCGGTCCAGCCTAACCGTTAGCGATGCTCCCGATTAGACTGTGGGGGAGTGTTAGACTATTGTAATTATAGTATGTATAGTTATAGTAGTCAGCCTTGATTTTAGGCATGTACGCCTGTGAGGTTGGCTAAGAGCCACCCCGGCCTCCATATGTATACACGCACATTGTCATGGAATAGATTGATTCATTCCCACAATTACACTTTCAAGAAATATACATGATACAATGACCACAAATAATGATACTTTTGTCTACTGTAGTGTGACAGTTAACATCAGTGTTATGGTTGTTTAATTGTCTCAGCTTAGAAAAATGTCAATTGGATTCTGTCAGTAGAGTAGCAGGTCAAAAAGAGAGACAAATGATACTGGAAACATTGGACAGGTCTCACTAGGTCATTTATATCATACCATCACCACTACCAGCAAGCTCATGATCAAGGTATAGGATGAGTTGTTCCTGCTATAAAACTAACTACTATTGTGACAGGGGCTTCAATTTTTTGAAGATATTATATGTGGTAAATAGGAGACCATATGAACCGTTCTTTTTTTTTTTTTTTTTGGGGGGGAGGAGAGAGAGGAGAGAGAGAGAGAGAGAGAATTGGACTGGGAGGTGTTAAGAATCAATGGGTCAGCGATGTCACAGGGAAACCGATACGCTTGACTATATTGTTCTTCTGGGATTCCGCTGGAAACCTCACTGACAGAGTCACCATTGAGCATGTGACTCTTGAGCGTCATGCATGAGTGTATATGAGTTTGGGTGGTTGCTACAATTGTACGGCAAGTGGCAGTGGTAGCCTGTAGGCATGCCTGTAGTGCAGTAACGACATGTACATAAATTAGCAGTAACATTGGCGTGGGCAGCATAGTCTTATATAAGTCTCTGAACGACATGTACACCAAGTCTGGATCATAGCCGTGTATCATTGTTGTTTGGTTGCTGGGAGCACGAATTTTAAGAGATACCTTATAGTCCTCCAGAGCAAGAGCATGGACTGATATGGTGAATAGTCCATCCTCTTGCATCGGAGATTCTGCTACTTTGACATGTAACCAGTAAGGAAATCAAATATCGTAATGATTGAATAATTTACATTTTTTCACATTTTTTCTTACGTGTAACTAAATAATTAGTGATTGTTAAGGGTCCTAAGACCCAGCCTAGTTTGGAGGCCTTTGCTAGCTGGCTCCACTAGTCTCTAAAAGAAATCTGATCTACACTTTGGGATTCGCAAGAACTAGTTGTAGAATTGGTTCGAACAAAGCACATAGAACAAACAAAATTCTTTATCAATTTTGTTTCTCAAATTTTACAAAATATTGTGAGGGGAATTTAGAAAATATTTGTGAGGGGAATTTCAAGCCGAGCATCTCATGTGTACTCAGTGTTAGTAAAGAACAAATTACGAGGGACATGCAGGGCCTGGTGTGGGAATTTATAAACAATAAAGTATCCATTGCTTTAGTTATTATTTTTGTTCACGTGAATTGTACATCCGGCCTCAGCAGGTTGGCATGTTGACACTGCAGCTGATGTTGGCCCACCTCTATATATATGCCTTCTGATACAAAACAGAAATGGTGTGTGTGGAGAAGGAGAGGATGGTGTGGGTGCTATTGCTTTCATCTAGTATTTGTGATTTTTTTTATCCAGCAAACAAATTTGCTTTTGGAATGGAAGGCCTTAGGATCATATATAATACAAAGTTACGCTTCCAGTCCACGTTTGCAGACCAATTAGCCCTTCACACCTTCACATTAGGGATTCGCCTCTATCGAAGTGGGCAGTTTACTAGAAGTTGTTGAAGTACTTGTAGATGATCAGAACAGTGTCATCGAACTTCTGTTCATGGATGCTGCGGAAGCCTTGTGCTTTTGGCACAACCGACATAGACGATCACAGCATTCTAGAATTCTGAAATGCGGTCTCTTCCTAGCCCCTCTTGTAAGGTGCTTGTAAGAGATTCTTCATGTGTTTGTGGTAATTAAACGTTAAAGGTGATCCCTTGGTGATTCCTTCCATCTGAACACAGAAAAATGATTGAAAATAAAAAATTATTCCTAGTCTACCATGACGTCGACACCCATGCTGTTCCACAAAAATCAAATAAACGTTTTCCTCCAGTTATCAGTACTACACTCAAGTCTGGACATGAAGTTTGGATCAAAATCACATCCACGTACACTGGAATTGCGGGCCAGTTCATAGTTCACCCTGTCTCTCAGGTCTAGCACAGTAAAACATAGCCCCGTACATTTGAGCATCCAACAGAACTATTTAGTTTTTGATGGGAGTAGAGTTATTTGGACAGAAGAGGTGAGAGGGAAACTACTACATGCATCTAGTGTGTGTATGGATACTAATGTGAGGTCCTAGACTAATATCATGTTCAGTACGCTCTTTCTTCCCTTTTTTCCTTTTTAAGAATTCTGTGCTTTTGCCGAATTTAGATGTTTGAAACAATAACTTGATGTAATGATCTTGAATTACTAAAAACTGCGCATTCATAAAATACAGTTGATGGTAGGTGGTTGAGTAATTATCTTTGCCAGTTTCTGACCCTGCCGCATATTGATTACAGCTACGTACACGTCTACCGTCTTTTGTTTTTAGGATTCTATGTAAACTATAGAGCTTGGTTGTTTGGTTGCTCGAGTCTTCAACTCTACTGCGTTCAAGTGAGGTTGTGCTATGGTCCGACCTAGTTGGACCCAGCACCTCCGACCCGGCGCCGTATGGCCGCACTTCGATGCAATTATTATTGGGGTTTTTTTGATCCACGCCATTGCAATTTTTGAACTTTTAAGATATGCCATTACTAATCGCTTATTCGGATAGATATCATTACAATTCTTTTACAGCTTGAATCATGTCATTTTCTACGTATTCAATACATAGGGCCTACACGCAGCTGAATAAAGGACATTGTATTTTCACATTGCCTCAAATACCCCTGCAGCTTCTCTTTCCCCACAAACTGACCTGTGGACCCCACTGTCAGCGTCTTCGTCAGCCTCTCTAGCTGCTGTACGGTGTCTGAGACTCTGAGTCACGTGCACCCATCGCAGCTGGAAGCAGCAAGGCATGGAGGAGTGGCTACGGGCCGCAGAGAAGGCGGCGAGGAACGGCTGCGGAAGCACGCCGGCAAGGAGGCGCTTGACGCCTCAACCACACCGCAGATTGCGGAAGCACGAGGCAGCGTTCATGGAGCTCGAGTCTGCGCAGCAGCAGTGGCAGCTACAGACGGACCTGCCCTGCACCGCATGCCTTGCGGATCCAGCGGAGGCTGAGCTCCGGTAGTGGAGCTGCAGGTGAGCGCGGCTGCGGAGCGGTACGTGAGCTGGGGGAGGTGGGCGGGAAATTGCAGGGCTGGAGGCCATGTCCGGCAAGGCACCGAGCTCGCCACGCCGGAGCCTGGGTACAACTGCTAGTACAATGAAGATTGAAGGTTATGCTGGACCTGGACTCAGACACCGTACAGCAGCCAGAGCTTGAAGAAGAAGCTGACGTGTGGGATCCACATGCTAGTGAGTGGCAGAAGAGAAGCAACAAGGGTATTTGAGGCAATATGAAATACACTGTCCTTTATTCAGCTGCATGTGGGTCCTATAGTGTGGAATACGTAGAAAATGGCACGATTTTCAAGCTTATGAGGCAAAATAGAGGTCATAATAAGTGCTGGATAGTGTACAGTATTTTTTTTTTAAAAAAAAGAAGAAGCTATCCAGCCTATTGCTTATAGGAAAAATAGAGGTCATAATAAGTGCTTGCTTCTTTGTGCCCCGATTTGTGCAAAACATGCAAAGTGAAGCAATCTGGATTGAAAGTAAATGACCCTTGATTGATAGATCAGTATATATTCAGAGAACTCTGAATAAGCACTTGGATGAATAGCAACTAAACATATTCAGAGAACTATGAATAAGCAATTAAGCACATATATAGATGCCTAAAACATAAATTCGACAAACATGTGCTGTCGTCCTGGGCATGCCATCAATGTTGTATTACTGTTCAATCTCCAAAGCTGCAAAGTGAGACCATGTCTATGTTAAGATATTTAGGTTGTTGAGATACATATCATATAGTGGTTGCTATCATGTAACAGAAGTAGATATGATTGAGATGTAATCTTGAGTTTGTTGTAAACCATATCTTGCTGTATACGCCACGGTGGGGGCTGTTCCCACCCCTATATAACACGTAGCCGAGTACCTTGGATGGGTATCTCATTCCCTCTACTTTCACATGGTATCTAGAGCCTAAACTCCTTACGGAATAGATCCAAATGTCGACCTCTCCTGACGCAGCTGCCGCCTTTGCCTTCGGCTACCTTCCGCCGGTAACGGAGAAGTTGACCCGGGGCAACTACAATATGTGGCTTGCCCAGGTCACCACTACTCTTCAAGGTGCGCAGCTATGGAGCTTCACCAAGCCCACCGCCAAGTCTCCACCGGAGTTTCTGGAGACCAGCACCTCTGATGACAAGAAATCTGTTCCGGTGATCAATCCTAAACACGAGAAGTGGCTCGCCATGGACAGCCAAGTCCATAGCTACCTCTTCTCATCCCTTTCCAAGGATGTCTTCTCCCAAGTCGCGTCGTCCACTACGGCGGCCGAGCTGTGGGCGAAGATTCAAACGGTTCATGCGTCCCAGTCCCGTGCCCGTATCATGGCCACGAGGATGGCACTCGCCACGGCGACCAAAGGGTCGTCCACCGTGGCGGAATTCTTCACCAAGATGAAGGGTCTTACCGATGAGATGGCGTCGGCAGGCAATAAGATGGAAGATGATGAGCTCATCGCCTACATCCTGATGGGCCTTGGAGAAGAGTTCGATTCGGTGGCATCTGCTGTCTCTAACCGCGTCGAACCGATCTCTCTTCATGAGCTCCAGGCACAGCTTGTTAGTCATGAGCAACGTTGTGAGCTCCGTGATGCTGGATCTCACTCCTCCATCAACATCGCCCACAAAGGAGGACATGGAGGATCTGGCGGCAACACCCGTGGCAAGGGTAGTGGCCGAAACCAAGGAGGCCGCGGCCGCGGCGGTTTTGGTCGCGGCAATGGAGGCGGCCGTAGCAAGAACACCTTCGAGGAGGGTTTGTTCCGCCAAGTTTGTGGCAAGGAGGGCCACTCCGCCGTTCGCTGTTTCAAGCGCTTTGACGCTAACTACACAGGACCTCCTCAGAAGACTGCTGCATCGGCTTCAAACTCCTATGGCGTGGATACCAATTGGTACGTCGACTCAGGGGCCACCGATCACATCACAGGCGATCTGGAGCGCTTGACTTTCCGTGACAGGTACAACGGTGGTGAGCAGATCCACGCCACAAATGGCACAGGTATGGAGATTAAGCATGTTGGTCATACAGTACTGCATTCCCCTAGTAGTGAGATTCGTTTGAAAAATGTTCTCCATGTTCCTCAAGCTCATAAAAATCTTGTATCTGTCAATCGCCTTACCAAAGATAATGATGTCTTTCTTGAATTTCACCCCACTCATTTCCTTATCAAGGAACAGGCGACACGGAGAACACTGCACAGAGGCAGGTGTGAGAGGGGGCTCTATCCTTTGCATTCTACATCGAATAAACAAGCGCTCGGTGTCGTCAAGCCGTCTGCTTCGCTATGGCATTCTAGGCTAGGGCATGCTTCTACTCGCGTAGTTCAGCAAGTACTTAGTCGCCATAAGCTTCCTTGGTCCAAAGATTCCGCAAATAAAGTAGTGTGTGATGCTTGTCAATTAGGGAAAAGTCATCAGTTGCCATACCCTAGATCGACAAGTAAATCTTCCAAGCCATTAGAGTTGATTTTTTCTGATGTATGGGGACCAGCTCCAACTTCGGTTGGTCGCAATAAATATTACATGAGTTTCATTGATGATTATTCTAAATTCTCATGGCTGTACCTTCTGCGACAAAAATCAGATGTGTTCCAATGCTTCCAAAATTTCCAAAATCTGGTTGAGCATCAGTTTGATCGAAAGATCTTAGCCATGCAAACGGATTGGGGGGTGAATATCAGGCCCTAAATTCGTTCTTCACCCGTGTGGGCATTGCACACCACGTCTCGTGTCCCCATGCTCATCAACAAAATGGCTCCGCCGAATGCAAACATCAACATATTGTCGAGATGGCCTTGTCTCTCCTTGCCCAAGCTTCGGTCCCATTGAAATTTTGGGATGAAGCGGTATCCACAGCGGTTTTCATCATAAACCGTCTTCCCTCCAAGGTTATAGATGACAAAACACCCTATGAATGTCTATTTGGTGCTCAGCCTGATTACTCATTCATGCGTACTTTTGGCTGTGCCGTTTGGCCAAATTTAAGACCATATAACTCCAGAAAGCTGCAATTCCGTTCCAAGCAATGCGTTTTTATTGGCTATAGCAACTCTCATAAGGGATTTAAGTGTTTAGATCCAAAGGAAGGGCGAGTTTACATTTCCCGAGATGTCGTCTTTGATGAAAGAGTGTTTCCCTTTGCCTCCCTTCACCCCAATGCTGGAGCTCGTCTTCGGGCGGAAATAGCTCTCCTACCGCCGTCTTTGATCCACTCATGCACTAGTTTTGGGGATGTTTTACTTCGTGATCAGCCTGCATCTTCTCCTGTGTCGAGTTCTCGGCGTTGTGATGAACCTGCAGGTGCAATTCGGAGTGAAAATGGTGAAGGATCGGGTCTACACCGGCGTCATTTGATGCTGCCACTACACGACAACGCGGGCAATGAAATCCATTTGGATTCGCCGGACTCTAGCGGGGCACCTGGTGGCAGTGCATCAGCTCCGAGATCCAAGCGCCTGTCGACGAGCGTGCTGGATGGGGGACTGGATCCCTCCTCTGGATCTTCTGCGCCCGTGCTGGAGACCTCACCGAGCGTGGCCGCAACCCCGGTGCCGCAGCCTGATCCCACGTCTCTGCACCAGCCTGCCGACGCATCAGAAAATCTTCCACCGGGATCGTCTACTCCCTCTAGCTCTGTGGATGCTCCTATGCCGCATCCACCGGCTCGGCCTGCTTCACGCCTTCAATCTGGTATTACCTGCCCTAAAACCTACACTGATGGCACGGTGCGTTGGTGTATGTCTGTTTCGTCTTCCACAGGTGAACCGGACACTGTTGGTGATGCTCTTGCTGATCCCAAGTGGGCTGCTGCAATGGCCAGCGAATATCAAGCCCTAATGAAAAATGAAACCTGGCACCTTGTCCCACCATCCAGGGGGAGAAATGTTATTGGTTGTAAATGGGTGTACAAGGTTAAACGAAAGGCTGATGGCACCATTGATCGGTTCAAGGCAAGACTCATAGCCAAGGGTTTCAAACAGAGATATGGGATAGACTATGAGGATACGTTCAGCCCAGTTGTCAAAGCAGCAACTATACGTCTCATATTGTCTATTGCTGTCTCCAAAAATTGGTCGCTTCGTCAATTGGATGTACAGAATGCATTCCTGCATGGAGTCCTGGAAGAAGATGTGTATATGCACCAGCCTCCTCGCTTTGTGAGCAAAGAATACCCAAATTATGTGTGCAAACTAGATAAGGCCTTGTATGGTCTCAAACAGGCGCCACGAGCTTGGTATGCCTGGCTGTGCAAGAAACAACAAGAGCTCGGTTTTGTTCCTTCCAAGGCAGATACCTCCCTGTTCTACTATAGTCAAGGAGGGTATACAATCTTTGTATTGGTATATGTGGATGATATAATTGTGGCAAGTTCATCTCAAAAGGCAACTGAAGCCTTGTTGAAGGATCTGCATCGTGAGTTTGCACTTAAGGATCTAGGAGAGTTACACTACTTCCTTGGAATAGAAGTGAAGAGAAGCTCCCAAGGATTAGTGCTCTCTCAGGAAAGATATGCTGGTGAGATCTTGAAAAGATCGGGCATGGAACATGCCAAGCCTATTGATACCCCTCTGTCTACTTCTGAAAGACTCAGTATTACAGATGGGAGCAAACTTGGGGCTGATGACTCTACACGCTACAGAAGTCTGGTAGGTGCATTACAATATCTCACGCTCACCAGACCAGACATTGCCTTCTCGGTCAACAAAGTGTGTCAGTTTTTGCATGCTCCAACTACAGTGCATCTGAGTGCTGTCAAAAGGATTCTACGATATGTGAAAGGGACTATAAGTACTGGTCTAATGCTTAGACGGTCTGGAACAATGATGGTTAGCGCATTCTCAGATGCAAATTGGGCGGGCTCTGTAGATGACCGGAGATCTACAGGAGGTTTTGCAGTCTTTCTTGGTGACAATTTGATCTCATGGACAGCCAGGAAGCAACCAACTGTATCAAGGTCTAGCACAGAGGCCGAGTATAAGGCACTTGCGAATGCAGCTGCCGAAATGATGTGGATCAGGAAGTTGCTGGTCGAACTCCAGGTTCCACATCCTCCTATGGCACGACTATGGTGTGACAATTTGGGGGCTACGTATTTATCTGCTAATCCTGTGTTTCATGCTAGGACAAAACACATAGAGATTGATTTTCACTTTGTTCGAGAACAAGTTGCTAATAAGCAACTTGACATCCGATTCATTGCTACTGGAGATCAGTTAGCTGATGGATTCACTAAGGCAATTTCAGCAGCCAAGATGAAACAGTTTAGATACAATATTAACCTTGTAAGTGGCTAAGATTGAGAGGGGATGTTAAGATATTTAGGTTGTTGAGATACATATCATATAGCGGTTGCTATCGTGTAACAGAAGTAGATATGATAGAGATGTAATCTTGAGTTTGTTGTAAACCATATCTTGCTGTATACGCCACGGTGGGGGCTGTTCCCACCCCTATATAACACGTAGCCGAGTACCCTGGATGGGTATCTCGTTCCCTCTACTTTCACAGTCTAGTCATGTGAGAAAAAGAATATTTATAACTCCCAGCATGATATGTAAATCTTTTTGAAATAAGCATAGACATCATCACAAGTAATGGGAGGATGAATGCACCTACTGGAAGCAAGCAAAAATTCAAGAGATTGTATCCACATCCAAATCATGTTTTATTTAGTTGTCACCATAATCTAGTCAATTGTTAACTGAACTGTTAACTAAAGAACAAAGTACATAAGTTTTTGTATCATATGTCAATGTCAGTTGCTCTAAACATAAATATTTTTTCCTTTTCTTTTAAAGTGTAGCCCTTGTAGATTTAACTGGTGATAAACCTGAACTACTGCCTAAATTACCTCATTGGTCACACAAAGGTTGTGGCCAAAGAACAAGTTAAAAATCATCATGTACCTCACTACCTCATGCAGGTGTATGATTATCTGTACTCTGATCACTTATGACTTGCACTTGTGGTTTGATTACAATCTCCGAACAAACACCTAATGGCAGGGTTCAGAAAATTATTTTCATAGCTCTAAATTTTCAGAGCTCTGAATTTAGATGTGTGTTCTGAATGGCAGGGTACAGAAAATAACCAAATGAATAGTCTATAGGTCTTGAGAGAAATCCAAAAAACATTATAGACCACAATTGGCACTTTGATCTGCATTTATAGGACAAAATTGCATAGTCTAGCTCTGTAGTATCTCTTGTTGCTTCTCTGATGCCACTTTTCCAGGTTATAAGCAAGAGCTATGGGATATATTTTGTTGAATTCAAGCTAGCTTACCAATTCCTCAAGTTGGGAGCTCTTATTGGTTCAAGTCTTGGGGAGAGAAAGCTTCAGGTCTACCTATCTTGAGGTTCTGTGACTGCACTCCTAAACTCTGGTAATAAGGCTCTCACTGGGTACTGATGACAATATAGGAGGGTGTACCAAAACCAATAATGTTAAAACTCCGTTGTACTTGCGCTATTTTGACTACAAAATAACACATGTTCATACTTTGATATTATTTACATGCACATCGGCTACTTGGACTACTCATGTTTTAAGCTAAGCTTTTATTAAGTGCTTCCTTGTGACTGAATGGAATAAGCAACAGGTCAAATTTGTTATATGTCATCCCCCAAAAAAAAAAAAAAAAAAAAAAAAAAACTTACCTAAAAACGAAACTTAATTAGAGCTGACTAAAGGAGTCTGAGTTGTAACAAGAATACAAGATGCAGTTTCTGTTAGTCACAAAAAAAGCTGCAGTTTCTGTTCTCAGAAATTCATCATCCCCAAAGAATGTCAGCTTTGATAACTGTCACCACGACACCACTCTGGTTTCTGAATGCTCCCCCCTCTCCCTCCCTCCCTCCCAGTACTAATGTTGTCTTCCAAACAAGATCTCATACGCTGTAGAGAAGATATATTAAGTAAATTCTACCTGCATAGAGCATATCTAACTGCCTTAAACCAGATTTTTATCATATAACTACAGTAAAATGTCAGTTACCAGACAACCACTATAATCTTCCTCTCGAACTCTAATCCATAAATTCGCATCTATCACACATTTTTTCCCCAAATTCTCCAACCAAATCGAGATCATGATAATTGAATTTTGCACGTGAAAGTGAAACCAGATAGTAAAATGCAGATATGAATTTCTACAATGCCCAGTTGCCCACTCCACTTGACCACATGCAGGATCACCAAGAACCGCCTAAAAGAGCAAGAACAAATTTGACAAGAGAGATAAGACGCACGACGGGTTTGGGAAACCTACCAACGTGCGGGCTCGGCCGCTCAGCCTGCAGTCAGGGAAAGGCGGCGGACGGCGGACGACGGGATCACCTCGCCGGCTCCTGTTTGCCTGGTTGGAGGCTGCGCACGGGCCGCCTATGCTGCCGGGATACCACACCGCCTCCACCGCAGGGACGCCCGCGCCTTTGAAGCCGCTCTGTCTCCGCCGCCTGCTCGCTCGGCGTCCGCAGCTGGGAATCCACTCCGCCTCCTCCGCTCTGACACCGACCTGCCTCCTCTGCTGGGACGCTGTTCCTCACACGGGAGCTCCTGCGGTTGCAGAAGGGGTGCCACGGGGACAGTAGTTGGGTGTCCTGCGTCGGCCGCGAGGGCATGGTGGGCATGGTGGCCAGGTGGCGGACGGCGGTTCGACGCGCGAGAACAACTATAGTTGATGGTTCTGTAACTATTGTTATGAAAATTATTGTGAAAACAACTATAGTTGTGAAAAAATTAGCATTAAATACAACAGACTATTTCATAAGAAACAAAGAAAGTAAAACATGAACATCTAAAATAAATTAACTAACAGAGAAAAATAATAGAAAAGTAGGGAAATAAAATTGAATATAAAATAATATGGCTTGAAAATTAAAATAAATAAATAACTATATAAGATACACCATAGAGCATCTAATGAGTACCAAACGTAAAATCGCATAAAATACATCATAGCGCAAGTTAATTAATAGAGAAAAATAATGAAAATTAGAAAAATAAAAATAATAGCAAATGATAACACATATATAGAAAATAAAAAATGAATAACCCTATAAGATACACCATAGAGCATCTCATGAGTACTATGCGAATAGACTCAACTAACCATAAAACATCTCATTTATACTATAACTAGTAGCCATGCACGTGTGATACGCACGTGCTATTTATTTTGACTAAAATTATAGATTTAGCACAAGACAGTACGTACATAGCTAAAACTTCTATGATTTCTTTGTTATCGTAATATAAAGTTATAAGAAAAGAGGAAGGCCTGGATTACCGTCCTTTGAGAAAGCTTAGGCATTAGTCATTCAGGAATATTTGAAGCACTTTAATTATTATAAATAGCTATTATAACAAAAGGTCACTATACTTATAATTAGTGGCACTGGCTGAGAACAATATACATTTTACCAGGGATATGTGACATCATTATTGGTATAATTGCAGCATATGGATAATTTCCATTTATATAGCCTAATGACTCAATTAAAAATTATATGTACAACATTTCTTGACGGATACGTGTTAACATTTTTGATATAATTGTAGCATTATGAATAATTGGTAGTTGTGACCACAACTACATGTCACTTATTGGTTCCTAAAGCAAATGTAATGCTAGCCCGTTGCTGCATGCCGGCCAGTGATGCAATGGCTGCTTGGTGCTGCATGTTAGTTTGCGAGCCGGCAATTGTTCTTCAAGTTTCTTGCATTTCCTGCAAGAAAAATTTCCATGTACAATTAATATATTTGCATGTAGTATATATTATAAGAACTGAGATAAGATTAATTAAAAGTATTGAATGTACCGAGTCACATCTCTAATATATCTCTGTAGACAATATTTTTTGTACTCTTTCCAGTTGGGTCAACATTCTTATTTGTGCTGGTCAAAACCCACGTACTTTTACGAGAAACACCTCTTGATAGTGCTACATACAGCTGGCCATGGGAGAAAATAGGCACGGGGAGATAAACACCAACATTTGGCATGGTCTGACCCTTGTCATTGCAAAACTCGATCTATCAGAAACTGCTTTGGTTTAAACTTGAATGGCAATGTAAGGTCTTTGGATAGAGACATAGGAATCCTCGGTATGAATACTCTGGTTCCTGCATGCTGCCCATTAACTATTTAGCAACAATTGAATTGTGTTGGAATCCTCTAATGACCAGCCTAGTGCTGTTGCAAAGACCGTTGTGAGGATCAAGATTCCGTAGTAGGATAACCGGGCAGTCTTTTTTAACCTTAAGCTCATGAGGAGGCAATCCATTAGGTGTAATAGAATTTAGAAAATCAAGAGGGTAACTATTCCTCCGTATCATCATCCACTAAGTCAAAGTGAAGTATATCTTTTCATTCCCTGGAAATCTTTCGATCAATATTATGTTTACTGCATTGACATGCTCATTTGTAGTAGAAAGAATTGCTCGTTCACACATATAATCAGCAGAGGTACAATTTGCTATAAGATTAGGAAACACTTGTTCAGTAAGGTTGTCAATTGAATTGTCCCTTGAAGTTTTTATTTTGGCATCCTTATTGTAATCTTAGCTCCATTCCACGATGATATCATTAGGCATTTGAACATAATCATCAGCAAATGTTTTTTCAGTCCATTTCCAATTCTTAATAGGTACTCCGTGAACCAATTATAATTTTTAGCTCGCATGTTTTGGGTAAGCCGAATCCTCTATACATTATCCCAAATGTATGACTTTAGTATAGTACAATTAGTGATTTCTGCTCTTGAACCTCGTGGCACCACATGTAGAACTTGCCTAAAGTCACCTCCAAACAACATGACCTTACCACCAAAATATTCATTGCAACCCATTATATCTTGTAATGTTCTGTCAAGTGTTTCTACTGCTTGCCTCTTTGTCATAGCTACTTCATCCCATATTATTAAGGCAGCCTTGCAAAGCAATTCGGTAGTACCACTTTGTTTGGTAAAGCTGCACAGTGTTATTATCTAGCTTGATTGAAATTTTGAAGTGGGAGTGTGTAGTGTGTCCGCCAGTTATGATACTTGCTGCAATACCAGATGTGGCTGTAGCAATTGCGATAAGATTCATGGAGTCTACCATTGCAAGCGAAGCCTTATATAGATGTCTTTCCAGTTCCTCCCTGTCCATCAACAAAAAATACATTGCCAACTTTCTTCTCCACATGATTCATAATCAAATCGAACCTAGCTCTTTGCTCAACATTTAATGTTTCTAGCCTTTTAAGATGTTCTTCTTCATATCCAATATTTTATTCTTCTGTAAGCTCTCTATAATGGTCTCTTGACACATCATCTAATCAAATAAAGTGCAAAAATTCACTAAAACTATGAATAAGAAGCATTAATTGTCTAATAATATTTATCAATTTACCTGAGGCATCCAGTTCAGGAAGTCCATAGTTTCCAATGTCTCTACCCATATCTGTAATATGTATAGATATATCTCTAAGCACCATTTGTTCAATCCTTTTTGAGCAGCTATTTGAGCAACAATAATCCTCAGACATTGAATCAATATGTGAACATTAGCACATTCACAGAAAACAATGATAGTTGCAAATAACCTCCTTAGAGCACAAGGCATCTTAAATTGTGTAGATTCAGTGAGATAGTCATCTTGGCTCTTGTCAATATCCATATAGCCCAAGGCCTCACAAGCATTTCTAAATGTTGCATATGTAGTTCCATGTTGACTTCTAAGATGCTCAGATGAAGTAGCACCCCTCACATGGTTGAGAAGCACACGAAGATAGTATTGCTCACCTTCTGTAGGATGGGCATACACCAGTCTTCCAATCTGACCACCTCTTTCTCTAGGCTTCCAAAACTTTTTTTGACTTTATCCCAGTGAAGTGTTCAGGGAACTCTCTATACATATATTTTCGTCCATCAGGATTGTACATATTTGTGCTGAAATACTCTATAAGCATGGACATCCGAGAGTTAGGATTTCGTACAACATTGTTGAAATCATCTTTAGCTTTGTAAGCAACATATGCATTCCTGGAAGGTGAACTTGCATCTGTAAAATAGAAGGTGACATATCATACAAAGGAAAACCAAATAACCGATAGATTGCCTCTATAGCTGTTATACACTTTCCATCTCTATACTGCTTAATCTCATTAATAACTGGTGTTTGCCCTTCCATATTTGCTTGAGCATGATCTAGCAAAAAGGAAATTCGGTCATGGCCCTTAAAGACATACTTGTATAGATATTTGCAACACTTTATGCTACAACAAACCTCTACATTAATATAACAATTATACCTCATGAGAAGGATTGAATTATATGGCACAACCCATCTATTATCCAACCATTCCCTTCTTATTTTTACCTTTTGTCCATCATGCCTCATCCTATAAATTGGATGAGTTCTTTCCTTGAAGAGTGGTTTCAGAAAAGTCACGTGGATAATGAAAGCGGCAATTACCATCTATCATGCATGGGCATCTGTGGTTGAGGACACCACATGGTCCATGCATCATATGTTTGCACACAAGTCTATGCAATTCTGGATGTTTCTTGTGGTCTAGAGGCTATGCTGTTATGTACTTGTCATAATCATCTAGACTTCGTACTTTGCTTTCTTCTTTCATAACCAAAAGGAAGTGTTCATGTGGTAATTCCCTTTTTTGAAATTCTGTGACATGTGCCCAGACAGCGACCTAGCCAAAATGATGCTTTTTTAGAAGAAAATCCTGGAGATCTCGTAGCTTTGCTCTATAAACCCATGCTACTATATCTAGTCGATCTTGTGGCATTTGACCTAGCAATAATTGTTCTACTATCTCATCCCAATATGGGTTGCTTGTCATTGTCACAAAAAATCAGGTTTTCCATATCGTGTAACCAAAGCCATGGTATCCATAAATCTTGAGTGCACATCACGATCACTCCCTGGGAAATCTTTTGAAAGTACAATTCTACGACCGACCTGTGATGCACGGGCTTCTCCAGTGGCAAGAGTATCTAGAAGACCCTCGAATATGGGTTAAAAATATGTTTAGTATTTTCTGAGGTTTGAATTTGGAAATAGAAAAAGCAACTTTTAAACTCAAATACATCTAACCTGGTATAGATCAGCACAAATTAGATCTTGATGCGCCAGTTTTGAGTACCACCAGTCTAAACACATTGACTCCACCTTAACATACATATCAACGACCCATTCTTTGGAAGAAGAGCCCACCATGAAACATGACATTGAATTCTCCTTCATGAATTTGTAGCTTGAAACATAGATATTCCCTAGCGCTGACATATCGCCATGACTCTAAAATCTCTGTTTATAACAACAAATATATTTTTTTAATTTTTTTTGAATTTATTCAACAGGGGAAATATTATACCTTGTCCATCATCTATAGCTTCATTGTCGTCTACATTGTCATGTCCTTGTACAGTTCCAACCAAAGTTAACAAAATGTTAAGAAGAAACAATAATATTTTAAACAGATAACATTTTGTAAAGGAAACAACCTAAGAAATAATCATATTTTAAATAGATAACAAATTTGCAAAGAAAATAACCTTCTTTGTGTACATCCGTCTTCGAGACATTATTGAGCTTAACAAGCATCGGGCCTATATAAAAGTATGAAAACTTGTAATTGGTTGTTAATGAGATTTTAAAGGAAAAACAGTTTATGCAGATAATGAATAAGACCACCTTTTTGTACACGCTTAGTATATTTCCTTTTTGGTTTTGTTGGAGGTGAGTCTTGATATAAAATCTTCTTATCCTCCCAACCGGTTTCACCATTTGGATTGAACACAGGATATGCTAATGGATCATAACATCCATGCTATGGCCTTATATAATGAGGTTGATTTTCTTTTCCAGAAATAATTATGCTTCGCTCAAACCTTTGTTGTGGGTCATTTCCATCAAAACCATATAGCAGCCACTTGCTCCATTCGGGCGCATTATATCTCTATTGGTCAACTGAAATACTTGTATTAGCTCAATATTGTAGCAATCCAAGTTGGTAAGAGTGTCAAGACTATTAAATGCTTGAACATTTGGATTGTGTTGCATGATGTTCAATATAGTAAGGATCACATTAGCATCAAGGTGTGGTGATCTTTTCATCCTATGATGCATAGTCTCATCTGTGTCATACAAGTATAACTGCATGTGGCGTGGTCCCTTAGCACTGGGCAATCCAACCTATGATATTTTTGGCCATGAGCTTTAAATGTATAAATACCAGTACCTTTTGATGTTGCCAAACTACGATCAATCGAAACCCCCATGCTAGTGAATGAAAAGTGTGAATTGAAGTAACAAATGTATATTCTAAAATACTTTGTGTCCCTATCAGTTTGACTTGTGAACAGCCAACGAAGCTCATCTGGGATCTCTGGTATAAATATATTAACACAGCCATTTCAACAACAAAATGCAGGACCTTCACCTTCGAACCTCTTTGCACAACAATAAAAACAGTTTTGCACTTTCTTCAAGACATGATGGGTCTTCGGATCGGAAGATCCACATACACAAAGTTATAAGGATCATGATCATTTATTCTTGTTGTGGGTTCTATAGAATACTCACATTGGAAATCTGAAATTAAGAATCAGAATTTTTCAAGGTGGCATGAGAATAATAAATAAAAAAAATAATATAGGAAAAATGTCCTCACAAGCTCACCTTTATCATAAAATATTCTAGCTTCATCGTCCTCGTAGATGTCAGGGCCATCTTCATTTGGATTCTGCTGATCTAAATCATTTTCTATTGAAAAATATTAAACTATTACTCATTGTTGAACATGCAATGTATTTTTTGGGATCTGCAATTATAAAGATTAAACTTTCATACCCTCTATTCCGTGCAATGTGTCTTCTGGTTCCCAAATGCCAGAGTCAAAAGCTTCTTGGTGAACTTTTTTCTGAGCATGGTAACCACGCTGATATACACGTTTCCCAACACCTAACAGATAGGATTAAGCAGGGAGCATTACTAACATACCAGATATGTTTGACACTACATATATTGTGAAAAATAATATATTAGTATCATACCTAGCATATTCAGAATTGATGCTAAGAATTTCTTGGTTTTGCTAGAAGCACTCAACTTAGCTCGATAATTACGTTGATACTCATGTTTTTTAGCAAGGAGCTCATTCTTTTGATCACCAGTCATTGCATTCCTACTCCCTCCGTCCCAAAATAACTGTCGCTTTCGCTTCCCGAGAAATAAATGCCGGCAATTTTTATAAATAATAAATATTATCGATTAGTATCATAATTAGTATTATTGGAAAGATCTTTGAATCTAGTTTTTTAACAAAATTATTTCGAGATATAAATATTGCACGTATTTTCTACAAATTGAGTCAAACTTGTGGCACGAAAACCGAAAACGACAGTTATATTGGGACGGAGTAGTATATCTCTCCTTGGACATGTGCTTTTCAGGAGTGTATTGATCTTCACACGTGCCTTGATCCAAAAGATTCAAAAATATTTAAAAGTACTATCTTCGCTAAAATTAATATGGCCAACAATTGAAATTGAAGAGCAGAAACCAAAAGTGGAGAGCTACAACCATAGCAAACTACCTATATTATGAACTTGTCAAGCCATGTCCCGTTTTCTCTTACACGACTTGGCTTTACCATCCATTCTGGTATATGTGATTTCAGATGATGCAATCAATTTTGTCGCACCAGCCTTGGCATTTAGAAGAGCTCGACAACTACGTTGGTACTCACGATTTTTGGCCCGGACTTCCTCCTCCTTGTTGTTTAGGCAATGCAGCATACCTCTCTCGTTGGTACTCACAATTTTTGGCCCGAGCTTCCTCCTTCTAAGCAGTGATTTGAGTTGTTGCAATAAATTTTGATAGATAAGCCTTGGCCTTCAGATGAGCCTGACGATTACGTTGATAGTCACGATTTTTGGCACGAACTTCCTCCTTCCCATTGCTAGTCAATGCAGCATTCCCATCACTCCCGGCCTTCAGACGAGCCCGATGACTACGTTGGTACTCGCGATTTTTGGCCTGAACTTCCTCCTTCTCATTGCTAGTCAGTGCAGCATTCCTATGCATGATAGCTTTTGACATCAGGTATAGTAGCACTTGCCCTGGTCGTGATTTGAACACCTATGCACGTAGTAGATTGCAGAGTTAATGTTCAGGGTCTAAGTAGGCTGGATAGACAATACATTTAACAATATTTTTTTGGCAACAATATATAAATCAAAAGGCCACATGCTATCTTCCTGCCGGTACAGAGCAAGACTTCTACTGAAAATTTATGAACTGGTATATAAGGAGTAGGCTCCTGTAGAAAAGCACGAATGAGTGAACTCTGATGAAACGAAGATATATCGAGAATTCAGAAGCACATGATTCACAAATGAGAAGCACTTGAACAAGCAGGTACACAACAAGTGAGGGGACGTACCTATACACATATATGTACCCGACATGCAAGCCATGTAAGAAACCACAGAATTTGTGAGCAAGCAGCGATTAGTATTCAGCAGTTATGCAGAGAGCCATGGAAGAACGAGCACGAACGCCAGCAGGCGCAGGAACCACGACCGGTGTCACGTCCACCTAGTCACGATGAGAACGGCAAATCCTTCCGATCCCGTGCGAGCGATGACGATAAACCGTTAGGCTGTTCTCGTTGATGGCCAGGCTGAGCACGTACGTCCACGTTCACGATTTGCTTCCCGCCGGCGTCCTGGTCCGTGTTTTGCAGATCGTTCCCGTGTGTGCGATGACGACGGGCGGGACAACGGCGGTAGGACCCCTGCTCCGAGGCTATGCACGTCAACGACCACGCGATCCCCTTGCCGCGCTGCCCTGCAGCGCCAGCGTCCTCGTCCGTGCTCTCGTGCGTGATGTCGTCTGTTCCGGCAGCACAGCGTTGAAACGCGGCAGTTGTCGCGGCCAAGGAGCGACGAGCGGCGAATGAAGCGCAGCGATTGGAGTCGTCGCGAGGCGTGCATATGCGGAGTCGTGGACGCGGGTACGTGCGGGCCGGTAAGGAATTTTCCGGTGAAAAAAACTTCGGCAGTAGGATGGTCTGTTCCAGGAAACACGCGTTTCATTTGTCATTTAGGGCTACTTTGGTAGGGGAGGGAGAATAACCCAGGGTACAGAACCTCCAACAACAGCAATGGTGGAAAAGAAGCAAGGCAATGGGAGGATACGGCAGCGGAAGGAATGCTAGCAGCTAGCTCGATCGCTCGTACGATACGTTCGCTGGCCGGGGGAGTGCTTCCCGACCTGTGGTGGCCGGAGACGAATCCACGGGAAAGATCGGGCTAGTTCAGGCCGAATTCCACTCGTTAGTTATGTCTTAGCCGTCGATGATCGAGGATAGCCGCTAGCCACCTCGTAAAAACAGAGACGTGAAGTTTCCCCGCGGGGAAGTCTACCAAAGTAGCCCTTAAAGCAATTGTCCACTGAGAACAATGAGCTCTCGCAGCATCATGACTACGTGGCTGCATGACACACCTGACCCTTCCTGTTTGTGGAGCATGCAATAAGTTGCCATTAATTTATCATCTCTGAGAAACTCCAATGAAAACTCGAAGCTCGCTAGCTCGAAGCTCGCTAGCTCGAAGCTCGCTAGCTCGCTCGACTCGTTAGGGCTGGACATAAAACTCGAGTTTTATGTTAGATGTCTATTGTTTGCACTCTCCCTCCACCCTCCTACACAAATTGCTCATAAAGGCCATGGGTTGGGGTTGCTCTGACTGTGGTATATAAGTATAGATGCATGGGTCACCTGCCTCACCAGGCTCATGTACATATATATGGCCCGATATATATGAACTCTGAGTCACCAATATCTGCATGGATAACGCTTTACCTTGAGGTGTCACCCTCTCTCACACATATTCTCATATTCCCTTGCTAGGAATGGAAGGAATCAGCAATATGCTAATAACCAACAAATGACTGGTTCCTCTTTTGCCAAATCGAGCCTTCATCCCAACATATCTTGCCTCTTCCACACCGAATCTTCGCTCCAAGTATTACTCTTCAGTTCGGCCAAGTCACTATCGCCTGTAGGCTCACGAGGGTGATGTCCACAGGCACCAGTGGGGTTGCATACTTAAGAACTGTCGCCCATGGTGATGGCTGACGGGGAGGGTGCTGGTGGACGCAGCATACCTGAGAGGTCGACACCAAGCCGGATGAGGCAGAGAGAGGGGCTGCGCGATGGCGGCATCCAGGCTGTGTTGGTGAATGCAGTGGTGAGTCCTAGTCTGTGCCATCTCGATCTAGTAAAGCATGTAGCACAAGAGAAGCTACGCATAAAAGCCATGAGGTAGGAATGCATTAGGATCTGGAGCCGAGCACTAGGCCGAGCTAAAACTGGGAACTGAGACCCTATTACGAGCCAGGCACTCGGATACGAACAATGTGGACCACCTCTCCAAAAACTAGTGTACACTTGTCATCAGGAGCAGGTAGGTGCCCATGGGATTACGATGCGGACTCCACGAACCAAATTTCTTTTCCTACAGAGTTTGGCAGACCCCTGGAATTTAGTATATTCAATGTTTTTTCTCGATGAATACGTTATTCAAGCATTGTTACACTCTTCAGTGTAGTCTCACAAATTGATACGGTCAAGGCAGTTCCAGCCTTGTCTCCGTACGTGTTCTCTGCAGCCACATTGCAGCCTGGTATCATGAGCACCATAGTGATCCTATGATTGGCACGGTCTCATCCATCCATGGGCACACAGGTATAGCACAAGCGGATTATTGAAGCAGGCCAATCTCTTGGTGTTCTGATGCTCCCTCCACAATGAACCGTGCTTACTGATCAAGTGCCAACCCTTTTTGGGATGTCTTGAAGTTGCCGCCATAGATAACGCTTGATAAATGCTGTTTAGCCATGGATGCAATCATTAGGTTGCTACCCAATTGTTATGGAATGTTGAAGGCATTGGTGATGTTCACAACTCGACCAGGGTTTGCTTTGTGCTTGCCACTGCTTCAATTAAGCTCCATCGTGCTCAGTCTTCAAGAGATTATACTCGAGAAAATTCAATCAAGAGAAAAATTTAGTAGCAATATACAGTCCTTCAACTCCAATAAGTTGTACAGACAATAAGTTTCGGCAAAACTTTTGAATGTACACCGTTTAGTTTGGCCACTAATTATGCTATGATTCCTAGTGTAGTGAGAAACTTTTGAATGTTCTTAACGATGAGAACATCAAAACTTGAACCCAGAGATGAATAATGATGCATGGCATGATCTTACTGAAGATACAAATGAAAGTATTCAGTAGTTTAATGTTCTCTCAACTTCACCAACCACCACCATTTAGTAAAGGTCATGTATTTACTGCTGAGCTAGGTACATAACAAGGTGTGCCATATTGCAAAAAAAAAAAAAAATACTCACCACTCATATGAAAATGCACGTTTATGTTTGTTCTGCTCCTACATGCACACACCAGACGACGATGTATCTCCATACATGGATGAGGAACTGGGCTATGACCCCTGCATCGCTCTTAGCTATATTTCCTTGCAGTAGGATGTGCACACAACGCGCGCGCCAAGAATAGAACTATGTCTCTATTTAAACCTCACTCGACTAGACTAAGTATTCACTTGTTTCTCTGCTTGACAATAGCTAGTGTCATCAAGTTTTATTTGTACTACTCAGAAATTGCCACCTACTATGACTCGTCCGAGTCTGGTAGTCGCAGGTTCAGATGGACTCACGTAATGCACCTCTCCTTACTAATGAGCATTCATAAAGATCAATATGAGTCACTTGCTCACTTATAAGATTGTGGTAGAGACTAGCTTGAGGGAGACAGAAAGTGTGGGAGATAGAGTGTGTGTGTGAGAGAGAGTGTTGATGACAATAGCGTGCAGAATATAAATATTATGTTCATTTTACAGGATTGGGAGGTCTCGAGAATCAAAGAGCCAACACTGTCTTCTCCTGATGGATTATCGTAGCACACTCATTGGAACCACCACTAATAATGATGTGATTCTGAACATGAAAGGGCGCGAAGCGGTGGCCACCGTGACACGCAGCATTCCCCTGACTCTGTCTCCGCTGGCTGTACTGCAGAACTTGAGCCAGATATATATAGTGGCCTGCATTTGTATCTCAGAGGAGGAGGATTACCCTCCCACAACACATGCTAGCACAATTCACGGCAGGGTGTAGTCGTATTTATTTGTAGTCTCTTGTACAATTCAATTCTAATCATCACGGCAATCATCAGATGTTGAGAACCATCAACATATCTTTTTTTTTAGGTGGCATGTGAAAATAAGGATCGATTTCGAGCAATCTACATGACTTAAAATAT
Source organism: Chrysopogon serrulatus (assembly GCA_015844335.1). Taxonomy (NCBI): domain Eukaryota; kingdom Viridiplantae; phylum Streptophyta; class Magnoliopsida; order Poales; family Poaceae; genus Chrysopogon; species Chrysopogon serrulatus. Next base: position 252,923 of record JADLZL010001367.1, read on the forward strand.
GTACCACTTTTGATAGACTTGTGTGCATCCTTTGTTCTTCGAACACTCCACACGTTCATACTTCATGGCACATATTGAATGGGTGTCACATGCTCCCTTTGTACGTATCACATAGTACATACCATCATCATTTTATGATATGATGTTGATGCCACCTTCATGCATGTCCCCCTTTAGTGCCTCATTGGCTTGGTTTTGCATGATTGATATATGGGGCTTGTTAATTGTCCACAGTTGGAAGTCCTCGGCATCGGGTGCTGTGGTGTTGGATTGTCTGCTCATCCCAATCATAGATGTGGCCATCCAGCAGCTTGGGACGGTCAGAACTCAGACGACATGAAGGCTAACCTGTAAGGTGCTCATTCCAATCATATATATTGTGCTATTTCCATGAATAAAAAACTAGAGCAGAAAGTTTAAGGGTGCGTGAGATTTTTAGACATGGGGCACCTACATTTGATTGTTTTATGGTTGGAATGAGAAACTCGGTAAGTAAAGAAGCACAACAAACCCAATGTTGGAGCATGCGGACCTCCTTGTATGTGATGCTGCTGCATGTCATACATTTGCTCATCTTACCTTATGAACAATGGGAGCCGATGGGCGGAGTCATACAGTAGTGGGAAAGACATTTAGCTGGGGGTGTTGCTAGCTCACGGTAAGTAGCATGAATCATCAAGTGTTTCTATTTATTTGTTGATTCTTAAATAGTTTCATTAGTTATTTGATTAGCGATGCATCCCATCAGGGATCTGCCCGTCTCAGCCAAAGCCACTGAAAGCTTATGTGTTGAAGTTGTGTCACCGAGTCACGGTCGATAGCCCAACATGCTGATGCTCCTGCAGCTGCCGGGTTTCGAGCCGAATTGCCCTATGGGCATTATATCAACCAAAATCTCCAGGCGGACGAATATGGGTTTGTATGTCAGCATCACTGTGGATGAAAGTGTCATCCATGCACTTTATGGGTGCTGCTACTCCATCGCTGGCTGCAATCAGCTGAAAATAAAACAGGTCAAGTAGTGTAATTGGTCTGAGCTTTGTCAGGTTGTCCTCGAACATGGTTTCAGTCTTCAGGATCAACTTGAATAACTGATTCCTAGCTAACGTTCCCACATCAAACAGAGAACCAGTCATCAAACAGACAACCAGTGTTGCTGATTACATTGAGCAATTTTTGGCACTTATTGATCAGCTAATATATTTTGGTAGTGTGGCCGAGACCCAGTTTATCACACAATGAGTTTTATATAGATGGCCTTAAAACTGACATTAAAGTTGTTGTTCTTTGTTCATGGTCCTTGTTGCGATACCACCGCTTAAGTGCTTGCTCAATTGCAGGAGGGACTATAGTGTGGGACCATTTTCGAGTCAGAACCCCACAGCGTCATCCATTCCGTTGCTGCCTATAGATTCCTTATTAGGCGTGCATGTTGGTTCTCCCAGTGCTCCCGCCAAAGGTTGCGCTGGGTCATTCAGCCAAAGATCGATCGGAGCTCTTCGCCACCACAGTACCAGCGAGAAGAGGACGAAAGGTCACAATTCTGCTGATATTGTGCAGTTAGTTGCATGGTGCCCAAAAGCTTTTTTTTAGAAAAAGGAATATATTAAATATCTTAGCTTCTGCATCGATTGATACATATAGCTAATTATTATTACAAATATTTCAAATCCAACCGACAATCCAAGGAATCATAAAAATAAAACTTTGAGTCATAAACCCAACAAAGTTCAAAAGAGGAAATACTAAATAGCAATTCTATTGCTAAATCTCCAGCCGTGCCTTGTAAACACTTGTAGCGCAACTGTCTCAATGGCCCTACACCCCATCTTGACTGAGGGACGAAGCTCCTCCTTGTGAAAAAGAGACCAAATCAGATCCAGTGTGTCGCTTTGAAGATAACCTGCAAATACGATGGTACTAACACCTGTTTAAACACAACCTCATTGCGGGTAAGCCAAAGCGCCCAACAAATTACACTCGCTCCCACCAATATTTGAGATTTAATAGTCCTATGCAACCCTATCAACCAACTTGTAAACATATTGTGTACACTACTTTGAGGTTTTAGGTTGAAAGAGACTTAAACAATTCTCCACATAAATTTTACATAATGACAGTCAAAAAGCAAATGTTGTATTGACTCTTGGGCCGAACAAAAATAATACTTCTAGTCCCCTTGTCAATGTCATCTAGCTATTATCTTTTGTTAGGATGACAACCTCATATAAATACCATACAAAAACTTTATTTTAAGGGGTATTTTTAATCTCCAAATCAAATTATTGAAAGATACAGCCTGAACATCTAATAATGCTCTATACATCGAATTTGCTGAGAACACTCCATTCCGAAGTAACCCCCACACAAAACAATCTCTATTGTTTGAAAGGTGAACTTGTGTAACCATGGGCACCAAATTGTGCCAAGCTTGCAAGTTATTTCCCACTAATTAAAACCTCCTGAAGCTACATTAAGTGGAGTTGTTGACAGTGTAGTCCGCCACAGAAGCACTTTTCTTTCTAACAATTATATAATGCTGGAAAGATCATTTTTTTAGAAGACGTGGCGTTATTTATGGATCCTCCTAAAAATGAACCACGAGACCCATCACCTAGATCAAACCTGTCCATCGAGAGGAACTCTCCCTTGACCGCCATGAAACTAGTCCAAAACTGAGTCACCGAGCATGGATTGACCCTGTGCTAAAGTTTTGTGCCGTAAGTATTTATTTCAGAGTAGCCATTGCCATACTCCATCTCTATTTAATAATTTAAACAACCATTTGCTTAGAAGGCATCTATTATGAACATCTAGGTTCAAACCCCCCCCCGGCTACCTTGATCCTTTGGCAAACACACTACCTCCCATTTTGGTAGCCTATATTATTCTTATGCTCAATAACCTGCTAAAAAACTGTAATCTACCTTTCTCAAAAGCCCTCTAGGCACCTCAAAGAAGAACATCATAAACATAGAAAGACTGCTAAGAATTGAGTTAATAAGAATGAGTCTTCCTCCAACTGATAAGGTTTTTTCTTTCCAACCACTCAGTCTCTTCTGAAATCTTGCCTCCACATGTTTCCGTCCTTGTTTAGTAACTTTCTATGATGCATCGAAATTCCACTACTACAGAACAGGACTGTAGTCCCGGGCCTAAACGGCCTTTAGTCCCAGCTGCGGAGCCAGGACTAAGGTTTCGGGACTAAATGTCCCACCTTTGGTCCCGGTTCCGCGGCCCGGGACTAAAGGGTGTGCCAGGGTGCGCCACCTGGCCGCCCCTTTTAGTCCCGGTTAGTGTTACCAACCGGACTAAAGAGTTTTTTTCTTTTTTCTTTTCTTTTTCCTTTTCTTTTCTTTTGGTTTTCCATTTCTGGTTTACAATTATATTATTATTATTTTTGAATGCGTATTGTTCACTGCTTGTTTACGTAGACGCGCACCTATAATTTATATAATTTAGAGCATTACATATAAATATACTATATAACACTATTTATATATTATACATGTCTATAGGGCCATAAAATAATATTTACACATATCCATCACGGATAAAGAAAGTATTTACAACTTAATTGTTGTACGCCAATCAAGCGTCGTACAAATGATCATCTTGGTTTGGTTTCATTGGCTTCTCAGGGTTGAAGTAGTACTCGCCGGGCGGGATTCAGGACTTGGTCGTTAAGAAATCCTGCGATTGTCTCCTGAATTCCTTTTAGGCGGACTTCATCCAACACCTTCTGCCTCAACCATGTCTCCTTAAGTAGACATTAAAGAAAAAAGTTAGAGGTATGAATAAGATTTATTAAGTAGCAACAAATAAATGAAGTGAACTTATTATATATACATGTTACATACTTTTTGCGTGCTCAAGATTTATTCTTTTTTTCATAGACCGTCGAAACTTCATGAGACATAGTAGCCACACAAATTTCTGCCCGGTGGCTGCCGTAGAATCCACTAAAGTAGGATAGGCTTTGATAGTGGCGCTTTCAAATCTAGATGGTGTTTCTGCACGAACCCAGCCCAAACCCTAGCAATAAAACGATCATTATTAATTATCTACTACTGAGTTAAAGAGCTGAAATTAATATGTAGAGATCAAAGTTACCCTTGGATAATATCTATCATTTCTTGGTAATCTTCCAGTGGTTTTCTCAACGAGTCATAGATTTACAAATGACATTGCCAGAGATCAATCACAATTAGTATCCAATAATAGTTGCATTTGTGTGTGGGCAAAATAATTATATATCTTCATAATGATCTATTTAATTGGTTTAATAGAATGTACACACGATAATGATACTTACTTAAAGTTATAGGGAAAGAGTATATATCTTTTATCCTTTTGATTGATCAAGTACCTCCGTAGATTTCTCTCCGTTTGAACTCTCCATATGACATACGGAGTCTTGGGGTCTCTGAATACAATATAAGGATCTACAAATCCAATCTCCTTGTCATTTCTAGCTCGAGGTCCCTCATCATGTTTCTGCATATGTATAGTCGGTTTACGTAATTAGTTATACATATAAATGATTATTTCTGATGACATTATTAAAAGAAAGAATCACTTACGAGATAGAAGCAGCTGATTAGAGCTTTGTCCAGAGCGTCCATGTGGCATAGCTGGTGTAGCTCATTAAATTGAACATAAATAACATTATGACCACGGAAGTAATGATGGTTTCTAATTCGGACGCAGATATAGTCATCTGCTCTTCTGCCACACGCCGCAAGGTACCACTGGTTTAGCAAGTACATTTACGTGCCAAGTTTGCTGAGGGCCGCAGGGTTGAATAGACTCTTGCCATATTCATATGTCTTCTGCCAATGATCAATTTCTGGAGCACTTTCAATTGCTACACCAGCTATCATTTGGGCTAAGCTAAGACCAGTTTCGGCAAAAAACATATCAAGATCCTCAGGGTTTAAATCTAGAGGTATCTACTAGTCTAGCACGTCGATGTTTGAGTCATATTCATTCCCAATGACTAGCGGGGGCACTGATTGCTTTGATTATTCCCCGAGCCGTGGTACACCCTTGCGTGCTCTTTTTACATTTCTTCTTATCTTCTTCTATGGATTTTCTTAAAGTGCACGATCATAGTTGGATAAAGATGATGATTCTTTTTCGAGCTTCACGCCTCTTTTTTTTGTTGGCGTCAACCCTTTGCCTTGAAGTTCTGGCTTTAGTAAGAGGTAGGGCTTCTCGGGGTTTCGCTTGGATTCTCTTTCATCCTTAAAGTTTTTGAAGAAACCGTCCACATCTGATTTTACCGAAGCCTTTATTTCTACAAAGGAGTCTTCTCATAGGACAGCTTCTTAGGAATGATGGGTTGTTTCTTTTGGAGGCTTTCTTTTTTTTTTTTGGCGGGCGGGCGGCCGACACATTTGATCGTGTGGCCGGCCTCTTCTTCAATGGTGGGTCCACTTTGGTTTTGGCGCTGGAGCCACGTGTGGAGGCGAAGGGGCAGCCAGTATCGGTGTTGGAGCCCGAGGAGGCGGCGTTGGAGCAGCCGGTGGCGGTGTTGGAGCCCGAGGAGGCGGCGTTGGAGCAGCCGGTGGCGGTGTTCGAGCCCGAGGAGGCGGCGTTGGAGCCCGAGGTGACGGTGTTGGAGCCCGAGGTGGTGGTGTTGGAGCCCGAGGTGGCGGTGTTGGAGCCCGAGGTGGTGGCGTTGGAGCCCGAGGCGGCGGCGTTGGAGCCCGAGGCGATGCAGCACTATGACATGTAGGTGACCACCTGTGAAATCAAAGAGGTATATGAGTAAACCGCTAACTAAGAGAATGCAAAATAAAGTTAGTGAATAAATGTATCGTTAAATTTCATCCGCACCTGGGGTTAGGTTCATGACGAGGAGGTGGTGGTAGACTACTAGGTGAAGCCCCAGGAATAATGATGTAGCGCTTGCGCCAACAAATGAATGTCTTCTCTGCTTGTCCTAGAGTCTTCTCTCCATCACCAACTACTATCTCAAGCTCCACATTTTCGAAGCCTTTGACAACTCTATCCACCTAGACACTAGCATATCCAGCTAGAACTATCGCCCTATGGATTCTTGGTGTCTTCGTAGGGTCGATAGGAGTTACAACACCGACAACAACCATGACTGTGGCAGTCCCCTGTGGAATGTGCAGCTTACATGTTGTCAGAGCTTCGATGACGTCATCCACCGGAAAGCGCAGCCCCACGTCGTCTTGAACAGTTGGCACCTCCGTGGAAGCGTAACTGCTTTTCAACTGACCGGGGGGCTAATGTTTACTCCTGGCTCTGATGCAGTTTGCCTTTGCATTGAACTTACTGCTTCTTGCACTTGCCTTTTGATTTCCTCGTTCATTCTATCTTCTAGCGCTTTCTCTCGCGCTATTGCTAAACGGACCACTTCGTGTGACTCCATCACCATTGCCTCCAACCTATGCAACCGCTCTGCCTCCTCTTCCTTCTTTCTTTGGCGGCTTCTATAAGTGGGTCTATCTTTAGTGAAGCCATGCTCCCATGATATCTCCTCCATAGCCTCTTGTTCGCCCACCGTGTTCAGCAGTCTCCAGGGCGTATGTCAGCTCATCCTTCTCTCTATTTGGCTGCCAGGTGCCACTTTCAACTAATCCTTGGGCATAGGCTATTCTCTGTCCCACTCTCTGCAGCTTGTCGCCGTACACTACCTTTCCGGTCTCTAGGTCCAGGGTTCCCCCATGACCGAAGAACCAATACTTGGCGCTTCGGGCTAGTGCAGTGATTCTGGTTCCATCCCCTTGTCACCAATCTCTGTTCCATCTTACGCCACTTGGGAATAGCAGTCCGGTAACCACCCGAACCCAAGTGATGGTGGTATTGCTTGTGTCTAGCATTTTTTTTCGATTACGGATCATCCGTGCGACCCTCATCGAGTTCTTAAACTGCATGCGAACTCATCCCAAAAGGCCTCAACTTGGCGTAGGCCTTGTTGGTGAAATCCTGTAATACGGTTATGTGCAACAAAAGTCTTGTGGAGTTTCTTCTTCCAAGCCTGAAATTGTTTGGCCATCTTTACGCATAGCCTGATTTGAACCTTCTCCTTCAAAGCTTCATCCCGTGTATCGGCGTGAAATGTTGAAGGATATCTAGCCATAGCAATTTCTTGTCACGATCCAAGACATAACTAATAGTAGGGTCATCTTTCCGTTGCCTCCATTCTCGAGCACTGATCGGGAGCCTGTCCCTTACTAGGTATCCAAAGTGCGCAACAAATTTCTTTGAATGTTCCCCAAGTACTTGGTCTGTACCCTCGTCGAATTCCGACAGAATGTACCGACCCTCCAACGGCTTCTTCGGGCCTCGCACTTTTCTACTACTCCCAGAAGCTGTCGCCGATCCAGAGGGCTACACAAACAAGTATAAATATATTAATACAAAAGCTGTTCAGTTTAATTTCATGTATATACATATATACTAGATTGTAGATAGACCTCATCGGGATTGTCTCCCACAAGTTCTTCATAATCAGGAAATCTTGACTCCCATCATCTATTTGCTCATTGTCATCACCTTGGACTTAGGGATTTTGATTGCCGCCGCTTTGTTGATTAGGTCCATCATTGCATCATCCATGTTATCAATCGGATCGGCCATTTACGCAAATATATGTCAAAGATGTTAGAGCTCAATTTGTCAAGTAGCGCCACAAGATAAAAGAAAAAATATACACTTAGCAAACATATGGAGGCAGTGGAAACATAAGTAGAAGGTTCATATTACAAGACTTTATTAATATATTACATAATAAAGTTAGAATACAAGACTTTATTATTATATTACATAATAAAGGTTCATATTACAAGACTTTATTAATATGGAGGCAGTAGAAATATACACTTATTAAAATTAGAATACTTTATTAATAAGTAGAAGGTTCATATTACAAGACTTTATTAATATATTACATAATAAAGTTACTAATAAAAGTCGCTAGGTCGTCCGATTCGTCGCCGCTAGTAATTGGGAATGCAGAAAGTTAATTATATTATTAGTTATACTTGTAATCCGATATCATAGTTACTAATAAACATAATTATATTATAAGCTACCATTAATAAAGTTAATTATATTATAATTATTGGGTAGTCGCTAGGTCGTCGCTAGGTCGTGTCTTTGTTCGTTCGATCGTCGCTTGGTCGAGCCTTTGTTCGTCCAGTCGTCGCTAGGTCGTCGCTAGGGCGTATCTTTGTTCGACCGGACGTCGCTAGGTCGTCGATAAGTTGCTAAATCGCTAAGTCGTCGCTAGGTCGTCGTGTCTTGTTCGTCCGGTCGTCGCTAGGTCGCTAAGTCGCTAAGTCGCTAAGCGCTCACTAGGTTATCGTGTCTTGTTCGTCCGAACGTCGCTAGGTCGTCGATAAGTCGCTAAGTCGCTAAGTCGTCGCTACGTCGTCATGTCTTGTTCGTCCGGTCGTCGCTAGGTCGTCATTAGAATGTCGTTAGGGTTTTAAATTAAATGAATAGTTTTGATTAGAACGTCGTTAGGGTTTCAAATAAAATGAATAGTTTTGATTAGAACGTCGCTAGGTCGTCGCCCACGTTTATCGTTCATCGCGTGGTTGCATTCTCTCGCCAAATCCTGCATGGACATGCTCTCGGCTCGATGGCCGGCCACCACAACACACATAGACACGCTTCCGCGGCTTGATGGCCGGCCACCACAACACACATACACACGCTCCCGCGGCTCGATGGCCGTCGAACAGAGACGCAACACACAACACATGCATGGAACACACAACACACATACACGCTTCGCGCGGCGCTCACCCTTCGACGGCGTTCAACCGGCGGTGCCGGGCGAGGGAGGAGGCGGTGGCTAGGAGCTTGCTCTCTGGCGGGCGGAGGCGGCGGCGGGCGCGCGCTCTCTGGGCTGGCGCCGCAGGACTCGGCCGGGAAGATGGAGGCGGGCGGCGGCTCTAGACCGGAGAAGAAGGCGGGGGCGGTGCGCGCGCGGGCAGGCGCCGGAGAAGATGGCCGCAGCGGCGCTCCTCGCCCGGCGGCGGGCGCCTCGGCTCGGGACGAGGGAGGTGATGGTTTCTTTGCTGGTGCTCCTCGGGACCACACGCTGGCTGCCGGAGAAGATGGCCGCAGCTTGGGCGCTAGGACGGCTCGGGACGAGCGGCGGCGGCGGCGCCTCCGCTCGGGACGAGGGGTGGCGGCGGCGGCGCGCTCCTCCCGACGGCGCGCGCGCGTCTGCGCGGAGAAGAAGGAGGCAGCGGCGGCGGCTTCGGGGACGGGGCGAGACGACGGCTGGGAGCGGGCGGCGGTTAGGGCAACCTCGATCTGGTGGAGTCTGGAGGAGGAAGACGACTGTGTGCTTATATACCTGAGGCACCTTTTAGTCCCGGTGCCAGCCACCAACCGGGACTAAAGGTCTTTTAGTCCCGGTGGCAACCACCAACCGGGACTAAAAGTCCAACCTTTAGTCCCGGTTGGTGGTTGGCACCGGGACTAAAGGTCACCTTTAGTCCCGGTTGGTGGTGTGGCCTGGGACTAAAGGTGTTTTCGGCGAACAGCGCTGAGATTACAGTATCTTATTTATTTATGCTTACAATAATTAGTTTAATTTTATTAATTGCATAGTAAATAAAATATTAGGTATTAATTTCTTAAAAAATAACAGTTCCATTTCTTTTTGTCTAATTGCTTTTATAATAAATTTTAGAACATAAAATCTTTCATTCCTTTTATAATAGCAAACTTAAATATAAAAAATAATTAGTATTTTGTTAATGCAAAAATGTATTACTTAATTTAAATATCTTAAAGTAGGTGTTTTTGATAGAAAATTTGTTTGTGCATTATTTAAACGTAAATTTTATTTATTTATCATTATTTATCTCTAAAATCATGATATACATGATATTGACCATTACATCGGATTATTTTTTAAAAATTTTTTCTTTTCTTATTTATTTATGCTTATAATAATTAGATTAATTTTGTTAATTGCATAGTACATAAAATATTAGGTATTAATTTGTTAAAAAATAACAGTTCCATTTCTTTTTGTCTAATTGCTTTCATAATAAACTTGAGAACATAAAATCTTTCCATCTCTTATAATAGCAAACTTAAATATAAAATCTTTGCATCCCACATGTCATGTCAATATTTGAAATGATATAAAATAAGAACAACTAATATAAACATCTTATGTTACAATTGTCACATACACATACTCTAATACACTCTATTTATTAGGCGGGCACAGTAGTGATCTTCTTTTTGACGTATGTTCCTTGGTCATGATTTTGACGTAACCATGGAGTGTCCTCAGTATTTATCATGATGCTCGGATCTTTGGTCACATTGAAAGGCGTGATTCGGTCATCCCTTTCATAATCTTCTGAAATATCTGACTTGTCCTCAATTCCCATAATGTTTCTTTTCCCTGAGAGAACTATATGGCGTTTTGGCTCATTCGTTGATTTGTTGTCATTTTTCCCTCTCTTTTGTTTTGTAGACATGTCTTTCACATAGAACACCTGATTCACATCAGCAGCAAGGACGAATGGTTCACCTTTGTAATCAACATTGTTGAGGTCCACTGTTGTCATTACATAGTCTTTGTCAATTGTTACCCCGCCTCCGGTATTCTTGACCCATTGGCACCGGAACAAAGGGACTTTAAAATTAGGTGCGTAGTCTAGTTCCCAAATCTCCTCTATGCGGCCATAATATGTTTGTCTGTTTCCATTCGGTCGGCGGCGTCTACGCGAACCCCTTTTTTTGGTTCGTGCTTTTTTTTATCTTGGCCTAGGGTGTAAAATGTATTTCCATTTATCTCGTACCCTTTGAACGTGAGGATGTGCCATGATGGTTGCCTAGCCAACAAATACAGTTGCTCATCAATCTGGTCATTGCCCTGACATTCTTTTCGTAACCAATCACTGAAAGTGTCCATGTGCTGACACATAAGCCAAACTTCATTCTTCTCACGGGAACTGGGATCGTAGAAAGTCCTTGTGTTTCTTGACATACGGCTCCACCACGGATGAGTTTTGAAGAAGCGTGTAGTGTGCTTTATTGAAATAATCGTCCCCCCGTACCGATGTATGTTTTCTTTCCTATCGTTCCCTTTCCGCTCGGTCTCTCCTTGTGTTGTGATTCGGGGAACACCAATTGGGTCAAGTTCGGGGAATGAATTCAACATAGAACTCAATGACCTCCTCTGTCCCATAGCCCTCTGCGATGCTTCCTTACGGCCGAGCATTTGGTGAACATATTTCTTCGGGACTCCCATAAACCTCTCGAAGGGAAACATATTATGCAGCAACACAGGACCAAGAATATTGATCTCCTTGACCAGATAAACTAGGAGGTGTGTCATGATATCAAAGAAGGATGGAGGGAACACTAACTCAAAGCTGACAAGATATTGAACTACATCATTGCAGCCAGAGCAGCAAGTTCCAAAGTGGATTGATTGCCTTCGAGAAATTGCATTGAGGAATGCACATAGTTTAACGGTGGCCGGGACGTACATGTGGGACGTAGAATTCCTCTTAATGCAACTGGAAGCAATTGCGTCATAAGCACATGGCAGTCATGCGACTTTAAGTTCAGAAATTTCTTCTCGGGCACATTTATTATACCTTTTATATTAGAGAAGAATCCAGATGGGACCTTCATGCTGCTTAAGCATTCAAACATGATTTCTTTCTCTTCATTGCTAAGAGTGTAGCTAGCAGGTCTTAAATATTGGCGTCAATCATCTGTCTTCTCTGGATCTAGGTTGTCTCGCTCTTCCATGCACTGCAAGTCTTGTCATGCTTAATGTGAATCCTTAGGCTTCCCATACACACCCATGAATCCTAGAAGGTTCACACAAAGATTCTTTGTCAGGTGCATGACGTCGATCGCATTACGGACCTCTAGGACTTGGCCAATAGGGTAGCTCCCAAAATATTGACTTCTTGTTCCACATGGGTGCATGACCCGCTGCATCTTTTGGAACTGGTTGGCTGCCCTGTCCCTTACCAAAAACTACTTTTACATCCTTAACCATCTCAAATACATCTTCTCCAGTTCTGTTGTGAGGCTTGCATCGGTGGTCTGCCTTACCTTTAAAATGCTTGCCTTTCTTTCTAACTGGGTGATTCATAGAAAGAAATCGACGATACCCAAGGTACACGACCTTTCTGCATTTTTTCAAATATATACTATCAAGGTCATCAAAACGAGTGTGTGCATGCATTATATCCCTTGTTTGACCGCTTCGAAAGATTACTTAGAGCAGGCCAATCATTGATTGTCACAAACAACAGTGCTCGCAGGTCGAAGTGTTCCTGTTTGTACTCATCCCACACACGAACACCTGTTTCGCTCCATAAAAGTAGGAGTTCTTTAATTAATGGCCTTAGATAGACATCAATGTCATTGCCCGGTTGCTTCGGGCCTTGTATGAGCACCAGCATCATAATGAACTTTCGCTTCATGCATAACCATGGAGGAAGGTTGTAGATACATAGTGTAATAGGCCAAGTGCTATGACTCTTTGCTCTACGCTCACCAAAAGGATTCATACCGTCCGTACTTAAAAGCGAACCTCAAGTTTCTTACGTCTTTTGTAAACTCTAGAAATTCCCTATCTATTGCTCTCCCTTTGAGACCCATCGGCAGGGTGTCTCAACATATTGTCTACCTTACGGTCTTCTTTGTGCCACCGCAACAACTTTGCATGGTCCTTGTTTCTGAAAAGGCGTTTCAGACGAGGTATTATAGGAGCATACCACATAACCTTTGCAGGGATTTTCTTCCTAGGACGTTCTTCCCCCTCAACATCGCTAGGGTCATCTCGCCTGATCTTATACCGTGATGCTTTACATACGGGACATTCATCTAAATTCTCGTAGTCCTTGCCACGCGATGCGGGATGCGTCGTTAGGACATGCATGTATCTTACGGATTTCTAATCCCAAAGGGACAGACGACCTGTTTTGCTTCGTACGTAGTGGTGGGCAATTCATTAGGGTTCGGAAGCATCTTTTTTGGATCTTGAGTAACTGTCCAAATGCCTTATCGGATACACCATTCTGTGCCTTCTATTTCAATAACTCCAGTGTTGTACCCAATTTTTTTTGCCCATCTTGGGCGGATGGGTATAGTAATTTCTTGTGATCTTCTAGCATGCGGTCAAACTTTGCCTTCTCTTTTTCACTTTCATATTCTTTCATTGCATCACGAATGGCATCACCAAGAGCATCACCTTGACCAGAGGAGCACCTCCCTCTTCTTGACTTCTCCCATTCTTTGTATTATCGAAGCCACCGAATTGAGCAATAAGGTCGTCGGGGCTCAGTTGTTCTTGTTCTTCTTCACATTCTTCCATCATTATCCCGGTTTCTCCATGCTTGGTCCAACAAATATAGTTTGGCATGAAACCCGACTTCAACAAATGTGAGTGAATATTTCTAGAGCTAGAATATTCCTTCAAATTCGACACAAGGCACATGGGCAACGTATGAATCCATCCCGCTTGTTTTTCTCGGCCACTCTTAAGAAATAATGCACACCATCAATGAATTCTTTTTGAGCGGCGATCGGCATTGTACATCCAACCACGTGTCATTATGCGCATTGCAACATAAAGTATGATAAGTTTCTAATTTTTACTATAGAAATAAAAGTAACAAATAACCTAAAATTCTCTATTTCTAATTTTTCTCAACAAGCAAAATTAAAAAAACACCAAAGTTCTCTATTTCTCTAAATAATCAAGAAATTTGGTAGGCATATAAGTTTTAATTAATTAATTAATCCGGTCACAAATTGCAAATTAATGTATGATAAGTTTCTAATTTTTTATAAAGAAATAAAAGTAATAAATAACCTAAAATTCTCTATTTCTTCATTTTCTAAACAAGCAAAATTAAAAAACACCAAAGTTATCTATTTCTCTAAATAATCAAGAAATTTGGTAGGCATACTAGTTATAATTAACTAATTAACCCGGTCACAAATTACAAATTAATGTATGATAAGTTTCTAATTTTTTTATAAAGAAATGAAAGTAATAAATAACCTAAAATTCTCTATTTTTTCATTTTCTAAACAAGCAAAATTAAAAAACACACCAAAGTTATCTATTTCTCTAAATAATCAAGAAATTTGGTAGGCATACTAGTTATAATTAACTAATTAACCCGGTCACAAATTGCAAATTAAAGTATTATAACCTAAAATTGTCTATTTCTATTTTTTCTAAACAAGCAAAACTAAAAAACACCAAAGTTATTTATTTTTCTAACTAATCATGAAATGTGGCATGCATACTAGTTTAAATTAACTAATAAACCCGATCACAAATTGCAAAATAAAGTATTCTAAGTAACTAACTAACACATAACCTAAAATTCTCCATTCTTATTTTTCCTAAATAAATTTTATATTCACACTTAGTTATAATTAAATAATCCTTCAAATGTATTATTTATACTTAGTTATAATTAACTAATTAACCAGATCACAAATTATAAACTAAAGTATTATCAAATGTTATTTTTTAAAAAACTAATTATAATCAAGTGATTGGAGTTTAAAATAATGTAGAAATCAAAAAATAAAAAACCACATGTATAACACCGCAAAATGAGATACGCTGCTGCTAAAAATTGAGAAGATGAAGTTAGTAACCTCTAAACAAGAAAATGATGGCGTAGAAGTGATGAAATGAATCAATGGCCGGAGATGTGAGCAAGAACCAAGCAAGAACACATGAAGAACAAAGGAACAAGGTGAGCTCGGGCTCGGCCAGAGTAGGAAGAAGGATTCAAATATTGGGGGGGGATTTAATCCCGGCTGGTAACACCAACCTGGACTAAATGCCAATCTTTAGTCCCGGCTGGAGTCACCCACAGGGACGAAACCTTTAGTCCCGGTTGGGGACACCAACCGGGACTAAAGGTTGACCTTTAGTCCCGGTTGGTGTTACCAACCGGGACTAAAAGTCCCCACTGCGCATGTCAGACAACGTAGCCGTTGGGCAGGGGACTTTTAGTCCCGGTTAGTGTTCCTAACCGGGGCTAAAGGTGTTTTTAGTTCCGGACGCAATGTTTGTGGGAGCTAATGTTCATTTTGGCCAAGTGACCAAAGGCCTGTTCTGTAGTAGTGTTCCTAGATATCTGAACGGGTAGGATCCCATATTACATCCAAAAATGTGCATATAATCAAGTTGATTAGCTTTGGTCTCTCCATAACAAAACAACTCACTTTTATGGAAATTAATCTTGAGTCCTGACAACTGCTCTACCGAGAGTTTTTCTTGTTGACGCTGGCTCTGCATCACTAGGCACCCAATCTCCCAATCTCCTCAATAGTTATTTGTTACTATTTCCATGGCCCCCCATATAAGGCCACTCTTCTCCTTGAACTGTCTTCCTTAGACCTAATTTTCACAGCAATCCGCTTCACGTTGACTATGACAAAACATAAAATCACGAGCTGGAATGCTGGACCGTCAATAGTAAGCTTAAAACAGACACTGACGTGAGTATTCCACCCAATAGGCAAAAAACACCTCATGATTTTGGAGCAGTCCTTTTCTTTACCGAGACTGCAAAAGAATTATCCGTCCCCAAAAATGTATTAGTAGAGTAGGATCTAAGAGCTCTACCTCTATTACATACATAAAAACGTTTTAAAGGCGGTTGTAAACATTGCTGTTTTTTAAAACCGCCGGTGCTAAAGGCCAAGTAAAAATCAAGCATTTGTACTAGCAATGTTTTAAGAACCGCCAATACAAATACGATTTGTACTGGCGGTTCTCTTAAGCAACCGCCAGTATAAATGGTTGTTCAGAATTCTTTTTTTTTTTTGCTCCAAAAAAAGCAGATACAACAACAACAACAACAACAAAGCCTTTTATAAGCAAGTTGGGGTTCAAAATACACTTTTTTTGCTCCAAAAAATAGCAAATAAAATGACAAAAAATATTTTTTTAAATCTGGGGAAAGCACCCACCCGCCGCTCTTCACCACCACTATGCCAGCGAGAAGAGGACAAAAGGTCACAATTGTGCTGATATTGTGCAGTTAGTTGCATGCTGTCCAAAAGCTACCGAGAGTTTTTCTTGTTGACGGTGGCTCTGCATCACTAGGCACCGAATGCCATGGAACTATATCTCCTCAATAGTTATTCGTCACTATTTCTCCATGGCCCCGGCCACTCCTCTCCTTGAACTGTCTTCGTTGGACCTAATTTTCACAGCAATCTGCTTCACGTTGACTACGACAAAACATAAAATCAGCAGCTAAAGTGCTGGATGATCAATAGTAAGCTTAAAACAGACAGCAACGTGAGTATTCCTCCCAATAGGCAAAAAACACCTCATGGTTTTTGGAGACAGTCCTTTTATTTACAGAGACTGCAAAAGAATTGTTGTCTCCAAAAATCCATTAATAGAGTAAGATCTCTTAAGAGCTCTATCTCTATCAACAGGTTGTGCCTGCTACAAATAATCATGGCCCATGTTAACCCACTTTAGATTTGTAATATATAATAGATATGCATTAAATTTGTTGTGTAGTATGGTTACACTATGACATCAGTTGTATTTGGGGCAAAAATTGAGTTAAAGTTAGACTCGTATCCTATAGGATGCCACAGATATGAGGTAACCCCTATTGCTATCTTGTTATAGTATTGCAGATGATTTGGGTGGCGGCGAGGCCACAGGAGCATCTATATGCTGATGTGTAGCCATAGTTTCATGGGAAGGAGCATTGGTAGTCATGTCCTAAGGATGTAGCCACATCACTGAACTACGTTAAAATAACATAGTGCCTCGATTGTTGTGGTTTTGATGTGCATATTTTCCTCTATGGTGGTTATGATTTCACGTTCTTCGGATATAGTAGATCCCTTTGAATCTAGATCTAACCATGTACTTTAAAAAGGAAGGCAAAACACTAATCAACATACCTCCCAATGCAACCTAGCTAGCTCCCAGTCTCCCACACCCCCACAACTTCAAGCGCAGCCCCAGTCTCCCTCGCACAGATGCCCGATTCTCCCTCTCAGACTCTCAGTCCATCAGGGGCAACGCCAGCCAGCATAGTCTCCTTGAGCGTGCAAGTGAGGCAATGCACCTCTAGCCTCGCCTGCCTCTTCGCCGTCTAGACTGATGAGCTGATCACGGAGAATGCAAGGATCGGAAGAACAAGCACTAGATCGGGGATTCACGGATCATCGAACCTAATAAGTGATGCCAACAAAGCACCATGGTGCATGCCGATGAATTTGTGACTGCCTCACCGTCCAGCATATGTGTTAAACGGACTAAACTCCAGAACAAGTCATCCATCACCCATACTACTACGGAATATATAAAATGAACAAATGAAGCTCACTACTACTACAGAAACTTAATCGAGACGGTCAAAATTGGTTAACCGAGGCGCTTTTCTCAACTGCCTCGAACATAAGGTCACGGTTAATCGTGGCCTTAACCGAGGCGGTTTGTTTACAATAACCGCCTCGGCTAATAATTTATAAAAAACAAAAATCCCCGAGCCCACCGGCAAGCCCATTCCAGAGCCCGCCGGAAAGCCCGTTCTAGGACGCCGCCGTTGCCTCCACGCCGGCCTCCTTGCTAGATCTGCTGGCCCGCTGCCCATCTGCTCACCGGTATGCCGCCATGGATCTGAGCATGGGCAAGGGGTAGCTGCTACGCGCGCACTCGGCCTTGCCGCGCTCGCTCGGCCCTGCCGCGGCCACCGTCGCGCCGCACTTGCTCAGCCCCCGCCGTGGCTGCTCCGGCGCTGCTGTCGCTCCGTCTCGCCAGCGCCGCCCCCGCACTGCCTCGCACGCTGCCTTGCCGAGCATGCTCCGCCGCGCCGTAGGGAAAGGAGAGGGGCGCTGTAACACCCCTGGTGTTATGATTCAATTCACAAACTGATCATGTCATCATCATGTATAAATATAAAGCATTAAGGCATAAATGCATTTCATGTTTATTTTGGCATGTGATATTGCATGTACTGCTTAAGATATTTCATGAAATAATGTTAATTATAGTAATTAAGTTCAATTCTTAGAATTAAATTCTTAGGATTTAATAATAAATGGATTGTCATTAATAAAATTGATCCAACTTTGTGCCATTGATTGGGATGATGTTTGTGCTATAAAACTGTTGTATTGGTTGATTTGTTTGTTAACTAGTTGACCTAATTAAATTCCAAAGTTGGCTAACCAAAAATTAATTTTCAAATTCTATTTCTTTCTTCCTAAATTCAAAACTTTTCAACCAGTCCGAGTCAGAGGATGGACTTTAAAACAAAGTTTAAAGAACTTATCAAGTTGGACAACTTTTATTTTTGGAAATTTTGAAGTGGCTACTTTCCATATCACCATGTGTCCTTTGTCATAGTAGAGAATTTTAATTTGTCTTCTCCACTCTCCTTCTCCATTCATGAGCTTGCCACCTCTCTTCCCTTCTTGCATTTCCCTATGCCACCTATTCCTCCATGAGTCATGGTTCTTGATGATTCTTTCATTTTCTCCATGCCACCTCTCTTTCCATGTGTCATGGTATGATTAATTGAAGTGGAGAAATCACCATGTGTCATGGTTCTTGGACCTTCTTTCATTTTCTCTATGCCACCTCTCTTTCCATATGTCATGGTATGATTAATGGAAGTAGAGAAATCAAATTTCTTATGCCACCTATCCCCCATGTGTCATGGTTCTTGGCTCTTCTTGTATTTTCTCCATGCCACCTATCCCCCCATGTGTCATGGTTTGGTTAATTGGAGAGATCAAACCTTCCCTCTCTTACTTCCCGCTTCCATATACAAGATAAGTTATTTGATAAAACCCTGATCATATTTTGTAAACTATTGTTATAAATCTTTCACACTCTGATAAATTATTTTGTATCAATATTGTAATGTTATGGTTCCTCCTGTATTGATCCTGGAGAAAGGGTGATTCGGGGTTTCCGAAGTCATCCGGCAGAACACCGAAGTTATCGGGTTCCCGTGCATAGACGTCGGAGGCCTTTTGAGGCAATGGCGGGTGTATGTGGGCCCAATAATTCGGTGGTTCTATTATAGAATGGTATCAGAGCGATACAGAAGATCAACTACAACATTACTTGTGAAAACTTCAAAATGGTTTTACAAACTAAAAGTTTTTGAAAGTAACAAATTTAAAGGGATCTTCTATCTTTCCTTATGCTTGCTGGAAGTTTCTTTGAAGATTTTCTGATGACTCAAGATAAAGGTATTGGAAGGTTCTTCATCTCTCATATAAAAGATCATGAGACGAACAAACTTCACCGATAATGTTTCATCAAGTGTCTTTCTACATACTTACCTAAATCTGCGAAGATAGTATGTAAAGTATTGCCCTATGTATACTAACCAGCGTTGTGAGGACGTTTTCTACGAGCATGCATCATATCATTCATATAAGGTTAAGTAATATGTTAGTGAATGCTCCCTCTTTACAATCCAGCAATGGCTATCTTTTCTTATAGCCGTTGTGTTTGAATCAATCTCGTCCTACACCAGGTTTTGCTAATAAACCTTTGATTAGTAAAAATCTAGAGTTAATCCTTGATTTCTCAACCTATGCATGTGTCACATTTTGATTTTTCTAACCTGACACATGCCGTTTGTTTGACCTTGTCACTTCGACTGGTGTCATATGTGAGTTACGGTAGTTGTGTTTTATGTTGAAACCATAATCTGAGACGTGACGCAACGTTGAAACCTAGGGTCTCCTGTGGATTGTGGTCACATGAGCTACTGCTGGGTACTCGATTGTATCAAGGTCTGAGATTATGATCCACCATAAACACAATGGATACGCTCTATAATGGTGCCTTGACACAAGACTATGGTGCCACGTCGGAACCTAGAGTCACTTGTGTGCCACAATCACACCGATTTCTACGAGGTACGCGTAGGTATCAATGTCTATGGTCATGAACCAATATAACCATAACTCGAATGCTCTCTCCCCTTTGTCCTTCAAATTATTTCTACTAAAGTAACCATCCCTTGATCTTGGTTGAAATTCTCAAACCCACCCTTGTTACTTTATGAACTTCTTACAAATAAAGGTGCTTGACACATTTTCTTTTCCATTACTAAACCCCACGGTTCAGTCTGTCTCGAAATCTTGGGACGAGATTTTTGTAAGGGGGGAGGATTGTAACACCCCTGGTGTTATGATTCAATTCACAAACTGATCATGTCATCATCATGTATAAATATAAAGCATTAAGGCATAAATGCATTTCATGTTTATTTTGGCATGTGATATTGCATGTCCTGCTTAAGATATTTCATGAAATAATGTTAATTATAGTAATTAAGTTCAATTCTTAGAATTAAATTCTTAGGATTTAATAATAAATGGATTGTCATTAATAAAATTGATCCAACTTTGTGCCATTGATTGGGATGATGTTTGTGCTATAAAACTGCTGTATTGGTTGATTTATTTGTTAACTAGTTGACCACTAATTAAATTCCAAAGTTGGCTAACCAAAAATTAATTTTCAAATTCTATTTCTTTCTTCCTAAATTCAAAACTTTTCAACCAGTCCGAGTCAGAGGATGAACTTTAAAACAAAGTTTAAAGAACTTATCAAGTTGGACAACTTTTATTTTTGGAAATTTTGAAGTGGCTACTTTCCATATCACCATGTGTCCTTTGTCATAGTAGAGAATTTCAATTTGTCTTCTCCACTCTCCTTCTCCATTCATGACCTTGCCACCTCTCTTCCCTTCTTGCATTTCCCTATGCCACCTATTCCTCCATGAGTCATGGTTCTTGACGATTCTTTAATTTTCTCCATGCCACCTCTCTTTCCATGTGTCATGGTATGATTAATTGAAGTGGAGAAATCACCATATGTCATGGTTCTTGGACCTTCTTTCATTTTCTCTATGCCACCTCTCTTTCCTTATGTCATGGTATGATTAATGGAAGTAGAGAAATCAAATTTCTCATGCCACCTATCCCCCATGTGTCATGGTTCTTGGCCCTTCTTGTATTTTCTCCATGCCACCTATCCCCCCATGTGTCATGGTTTGGTTAATTGGAGAGATCAAACCTTCCCTCTCTTACTTCCCGCTTCCATATACAAGATAAGTTATTTGATAAAACCCTGATCATATTTTGTAAACTATTGTTATAAATCTTTCACACTCTGATAAATTATTTTGTATCAATATTGTAATGTTGTGGTTCCTCCTGTATTGATCCTGGAGAAAGGGTGATTCGGGGTTTCCGAAGTCATCCGGCAGAACACCGGAGTTATCGGGTTCCCGTGCATAGACGTCGGAGGCCTTTTGAGGCAATGGCGGGTGTATGTGGGCCCAATAATTCGGTGGTTCTGTTACAGGCGCCCAGCGCCACGCCCGCTCCGCCGCATCCACTGGATCCCATTGTTCCTAGATCCCATCGGAGAAGAGGCTCCCGTCGTCATCCCTCGCCGGATCCCACCACCCCGATGCCGGATCAGGCCACCTTGGTGGCGAATCCGGCCTCAACCACCAAATTCGGCCACCCTAGCACCAGATCTAGCCTCAGCTGCACAGACACCTAAAGGACGGGCGGCGGCGGCCACCGCTGCTCCATGGAGGAGAATGGAGGAGGCGGTGGCGCTGGGCTTGGAGGGGAGGGGAGGGGAGCGTCGAAGGGGCGGCGCCGGGCTGGGAGTGGAGGGAAGTGGAGGAGAGGAGGGGGCGGCTAGAAGCAGGGCACCGGCTGAGGAGAGGAGAGAAAGTGAGAGAGAAGAGAGGGAGGGGTGACGGCTGGGAGAGGGATGAAGTAGGAGTTAGGGTTTTGCTGCTCTAGTATATATATTCACGGATTGTTATTGGGCTTTAGATGGGCTATCTGGGCCCAAATTAACCGAGGCGGGCCTTATAACCTGACCGCCTTGCAAAATAGATTAACCGAGACGGTTTTCTTATAAGAACCGCCTCGGTTAATAGGAGATTAACCGAGGTGGTTGTCTGGCCGGCCACCCAACCTAGGTCACACCAATTAACCTAGGCAGTTTTAGGCCAAAACCGCCTCCGAGGACAAAATTCAAGTGCCTTGCAAAAGATTTTGTGTATTAGTGACTACATTTCAATCAAACTAGGAATTTCCATGAACCAACGTTCTGATCCAGTTGCCCAAGCTAAGTCTGGCTGTATCATGTATTTAAGACTGTAGAGAAAGATTTGTATATAGAGTGAAAAAAATATGTGTGATAGTTATAAACAAATAGAAGTTGAGATGAAAATATATAGGAGAAACAAAAAGATTTACTGATGCGTACGCTTACTTGCAACACATCGTCATTTTAACCAGTGGTAGAATAGCTGTTCTAGATTAGAAAAATAAATTAATTTAAGACATAAGTACTATATTTACAAAAGAACAAGATCCGTAATTATTGCAAATGCCTTAAATGAGAGAATGGTATCCCATCCCTGTCTTCTTCTATTAAAGAAGTATTCTCAACTCTTGGTTCACATCTGCTCGCTCCATATATACACTACAGGAATTCACTTCTTTGCCGAGTGTCCCATGCACTCGGCAAAGACTTAAAAGCACTCGGCAAAGCCTTTGCCGAGTGTTGCTCTCGGCAAAGAGCTCTCGGCAAAGCCTCCGTCGGCAACGGGCTCTTCGCCGAGAGCTTTTTTCGGCACTCGGCAAAGCCTTTGCCGAGTGCCAAACGAGGCTCTCGGCAAAGAAAAGCGTCCGTTAACGGCGCCTGGATTTCACGGCGGCTTTGCCGAGTGCTTACCCATGTGGCATTCGGCAAAGAAATAATTTTTTTATGAAAATCCTTTGCCGAGTGCCTCCTCCCGGGGCACTCGGTAAAGAATTTAATTTTTTGTAAAAAAACTTTGCTGAGTGCCTCCAGCGGGGGCACTCGGCAAAGAGGTAATTCTGATTTTTTTAAAAAAATCTTTGCCGAGAGCCTTGACCATAGCACTCGGCAAATATGGTCACTTTACCGAGTGCTTTGGTCATTGCACTCGGCAAAGTGACCATAATTTTTTTGCAGTTTATTTTTTCATTAAATTATAGCACACACAGTATATATATCACATACACAATAAATATATCACATAAACATCACATAAATCACATCCACAGCACATCCACAACGCATATAGCACAACCACATCACATATATCAAATCCGATCACATCATATCACAATACATCACAAATTCGATCACAATCCGATCACAAATGTTTCAAGTGCATCACAAGTCTTCAAATTTCATAAGGGTCAAGTGCATTATTGAAAATAGAAACAGACGGTCAGGGGACAACTCACAAACCTGCGCCAACTCACTGTCCACCCTGTCAACCTGGCCACCCCGTCCTTGGTGAAGGCTATGGCGACTGCGTCATAGGCCAAGCCGGGTTGTTCGAACCCGCCGACTGAAGCTGTACAAAAGAGACCGGGTTAGTACGTGTGATGACCAAAGTTCGAACGAAACCAATACACATTTATACTTACAGGAGTCCCAAAGAGAGGAGGCTGAGGCTGAGGCTGAATCTGGGGCGGCACTACTACTGGAGCCGTAACTGTTGTGGGAGCTTCATCCCCGAACGTGCCCCCTATCTGGCTGACGAAGGCGATGGGCTGGGCCATCTTCGCCTCAGTCTGCTCACGCACGACCCTCTCGGCCTCGAGCTGGGCCTGTACCGCCTGGTGCTGTTCCAACGCCTCCCTCCTTTCTGCTTCCATCCTGGCCTGCAGTAATGAAAAGGTGGAGTTATAATAATTGAAATGTCATCGACTGAAGCTTACAACAATAGGAATTACCTCGAGTGTGGCGTAAGCGAGCTGTGAAGCCGGCGGCCACGAGCGTATGGGCACGCTTGCGTCCGTGCTCCGTGCTCGCAGCTGGGAGAGAGTGGGAGTCGAGGCCGAGTCAATGACGACGCCGCCCATCCAGTATCGCCCATGCTTCTTTCCTCCACCCACCATCATGACGATCTCTGGGTCAAAGTCCTGGGTGCTCGGATCGTAGTCCTCGCCGTGTACCGTCCTCGCCGCAGACGTGTACTCACTGAGGTGGCTATGCACGCTGGCGTTGGTGTACACCTCGGGCGGGTCCTTTGGGTTGTAAGAGACGTCGGACGACGCCTTGCCCTTGTGCGCCATAGCAAATGCCTTGAAGATGGGGCAAGGCGCGCCACCATGGGCCTGAGACTGCAAGAAACGGAGTTAATGAAGGAACGACCACGAGTTAGAATCACGAGTTAGTGAGGGAAGAATCATCGACTTAGCTTACCCAGGCGCTTGCGTATCCGGCGAGGTTGCGGCCGCCTTGATGGTGCGATACGCTGGGCATCCTCAAGCGGCACTCCCGTTTAGCGTTGTGGGTCTCCTCCCACTCCGGACCGCACCACCTGTCTACGATCTGCTCCCAGCAGTCGCGGTGGTTGGAGCACCACCAGGGGCAAGCCTGCACGTCACAATTTCACATATAAGTAGATCAAAGTAGACATGTGTAAACTGAAAGATCATATCATTTATATACCGCGAGGTATTGGTCCCGAGTCAGCATCATCGTCCTCGCTTGTGTTTTGGTGACCTTCTCCCCAAGGATGAGGCCATGGTAGTTGACGATGGCCTGGAGACGCGCGTCGCAGTGAATGTCGGTGATGAGCTTCTTGCAGGCCCTAGTGACGCAGGCCTGTCCTCGTATCCCTCCTCGCATTTGTAAAAAGTCTACACGCAAATATAAAGGGTCAATTTCTTATTTGAAGATAAGTGCAATAAATTTAATGCATTAAGATTGCTAGGGTTGGATGAAAGACTTACCCAGAATTCCTGCAAGACACGCACCGCCTTGTTTTGATATTCCGGATCTGGGCCAACGGCGAAGTGCTCGAACGTCCAGGGAGGCTCCACATTCCCGGCGTACGTCACCAGGCCAGGGTAGTGCGTCTTGAGGAGAAGACCGAGGACGTTATTTGGTGGGCGCGAGTGCTCACCCGGCACCACAATCAACCAGTTCCTGAAAAGTGGTTAACCAATAGAGCATTAGTTTATAATTCAACTATCAATATGACATATGAAATAGTAATACCATGGAAGTTACTTACTTTTGGCCCTCTGGGCGAATCACCGGCCGCCTAGTCGGGTGCGGTACTGTAGGGAGACTAGCGGGACCGCGCAAGGCGTCCTCCTCCTCCCCGTCCCCGTCCTGCTCCTCCTGCACCTCCTGCTCCTCGTCCGTCCGGGGAGCTATCACCTCCTGCTCGTCCTCGTCCTCGTCCTCAGCCTCGTCCTGCTGCTGCTCGTCCACTTGCTCACACGCCCGAGGAGGTGACGGCTCCCTCGTGCGCCTGCTTCTCCCCCCGCGCCTCCTGCTAGAGGTCCCCTGAGCTGCAGCCACCACTGCAGCTTTTGTCTTGTTGTACAACGAGGACAGGTTGACCGACCGGCCGCCCACCATCTTCAACGAAGCACCTGCATTTGACAAGAACAAATAAAACATGATTAGAAAATTAGGTTAAATAAACAAAACCTAGGCATTTGTAAGAACAACAACGTAAGGTAACATACACTACTAATTTTTTACCCTATTGCACCAGCAAAATTTTGTTGTAATAGGGCCAAAATAGATGCAATAGCTTGGTATAGCATCAATTTTGCATTTGATGCGAGCCGATGCAAGAAACTTTGTTGCAATAGCCTATCGCACAGGTTTGTGGTGACTACCGGTTTGTGGTGACTGATGCAAGAGGTGCTATTTGCATCGACCATCGTTGTGATGCCAACGGGATATTGCATCAAAATTATTTTGTTGCGAGGTCCCTATTACATCAGCCATGAGTATATTAAGTTTGATGCAATGAAACCTTTTGCATCGACATTAAGCTTGCTGCAATACAAACTACTACATCGCCATTTGGTCCGTTGCAATAAAACCTATTACATCGATGTTAGGTCCGATGCAAAAAAATCTATTGCATTGATGTTAGGTTCAGTGCAATACAAGCTATTGCATTGTATTAGATTTGGTACAATACAACCTATTGCATGGACATTAGGTTGCTATTTTATATTGCATCTATTTATATTTTCTAAATAAAGATTTGCAATGCAGGAATTCAAAAAATACAAAATCCAATTGCACATATTAATAACTTTGATCATCCGCATTCAATTTCAAATACATTAATACAAATAAAAAGCTATATAGTTTGAGAACTAAACATCTTAACTAAGGACTCTTAGCATAGATCATGAAAGGTTCGTTGTCATTGCAAATTTCTTGATTCAGTTCATCTTCCAAAGCGCTCGAGCAATCTTCTCAAGGCAAGGTTCATTTTCCCTGCTGAATAGAAATAGAGAAAATTCCATATGCATTAGTAATTAAAAATATGAATGACCGAAAGGTAGTTTATGCAAATCAATAGAAGCTCTATAAAAGTGAAACAACAATATAGTAACCAAGTGCTTAATGCTCTGAAATTAAAATTATTACTATCTTGCAGGATTCCTTAATATATATATATATATATATATATATATATGTAGTGCAGAAAATAACAAACAATATGCAATTGCTAATTATACCTACACTAGTATATTCTCTATGCTAATGCTACGGTGGCATCTAAAAATAATATAATAATAAATCAATTGATGGAAGAAACACAAATTCACAAACTAATGACATTGGCATTGTGGTATCTATAATTGAAATTAAGACATGCTCACCACCAAGTGAACCTATTATATATGAGCCCAAGCAAGAATTTGGAAATAAAAAGACAATGGTGAAGCTATTGCCTAGTGCTTTTGTTCAAGCTTCTCAAATACTTCAAATGCCTGTTCATCTGCCAAACACAAAGTTGAAGGATACAAGTATGTGACATCTAGTAGTTGCAAGTGTTCAGTTTAGTTCTTCGTGCTACCCAACAGGGAATAGAGTTGTGAAAAGCAGGTAATAATTTCATGAAGTAAAAAGCAAAAATCTGAATCCTTGCTCCACTGGAGTTTCTTGTTGCTTGCTTGCCCTCTATTGTATCTTGAAAGGAACAAAATATCATTAGTTATTATGCTGGAAAATATAGAGCTTTCAATAAATTTCACTGCATACAAATGAGTTCAAGAGTCAAGACTAAGTTGCACCAGTTCAATAGGGAAATTTGAAGGATTTAGTTTGAGATGTGTAAAGCAAGAGCTTCACTTATTTCTGATGTCCCATCAAAAAAAACTTTCAATCTCTGTCTTCATTCTCTGCCAATTTTGCTGCCCAGATTGTGTGATAACAGATGTCACTTACTAAACGTGTATCAACACTTACATAATACAGACACCTACTGCATCAGATCATAGGGATTATTGGCGCCCTTCTCCATCTCCACACTGGAAGTTAGAGCAGCAGATCAGCTCCTTTCGATGCACCAATATTACCTCAATCATATACATTGATCTCTATTCTTGTCATGTGTCTAAAGAAGGATATACAAATCATAGCATTAATCCAAGTGCTAATTCAATTTTATAGCTGGTTCTGTAGTTCAGGAAAATAAATTTTGTGTGTAAAATTATACTATGCCAAAGAATAGAAGCTCTTAATAAATAGGTTGCAATATCACATTTTCGTTTTTTATTAGAAATAAATTGGCCAAGATAAAAAAAACCTGCAATGCTCAGGATACAGATTTATTACCAGACAAGCACCAAAGTAACTTGAGTTCTCAGTTTCAGATTACAGGAATATAAGGTTGATACAGACAGTGTGAATATGAGATATGAGATTGATAACAAGCTAGCACCACAGTAACTCTCCATATAAGAGATTGATAGTCAGCATGACATCATTGCTCCATATAAGAGATTGATAGTCAGCATGACATAATTGCTACGGTACATTCATAAGAGAATACATCGTATTCAGAAAAGAACATTGAAACAACATCTGCTAGTCAGCACAGCATGAAGAAATCTAGATCCCCTGATTTCCTTGTGAAATAAAGACAATAATCATTGAAGTAAAGACATTTCTTTTTTCTTTAGAGAAATATGCAGTCAATGAAGTACAAAGATTTGAGAAATTTTGAGGCAGTCAGGGTGTTGAAGTACACAAATATATAGATTTTAAAAAGGAGGCCTTTAATTGTCAAGCTACATGTTCTTGTTCAGTTAAAACAATTAATAAGATCCCCTCGATATGAAAAAGACCATGATACGTCTCTTGAACTGATGTCTCACACCGGGTATCGGCACAAGGGTAAAGGAGCTTTTCCAAAAAAACCATGTAAAGTCTGTTGATGTTAGGGTTAGAGGCGACTGACTGATTAGCCTAAATATGAGGGTCTCTTGCCGATCTTGCCACCAGGATGGTTGGAGGCATACTGGTCCCTCGAGAGTCGCCTTGCCTCCATGATGGAGGCGATCATGATGTCCCTAAACACCTCCCCTGTAGCCTGCAGGTGGACGTTTGAGGTCACAGGCCTCGGCAAGCGGAGAGTTGCATGGCCAATTCACTACCAGGAGTTGCACGGCGAAACGTATGAACTACTAGGGAGTTGGACGGATGATTGAACTTTTTATAACCTAATTTATAAACGTTGATACAAAGGGAATTAGACCTCTGCGTACCGGGGTAGGTCATTGTTTCATTGATCGGCTTCACGGGAACACCGCTTGAAGATTCTCATGCTGGATGGAGGAGGATCGGGCTGCCTCATGGATGGAGAAGGTGCGGCAATGATGTCCCCCAGGACGGAGATGGAGGTGACGTCATAGATGTAGTTTTCTCCATTGCCTCGGACTCGGATTGGAGTTGATCCAATCCACCGAAGGAGAGGAACCGTGACCTACGTGGGTGCGCAGCGACAGCTGTCTCTCTGAGAAACCGATGATTTTGGATCTAAATAAACCACCTTCAGCAAGGAGGCGGACCCTCCAAGACGCCGGTGATTAGGGAGGGGATTAGCCGGGCCTTTTCTATTTACTTGGAGTTGTTTTCGCGGGGGGTAGGGGCTGGCGCTGCCAAAGTTCTGATTAGCACGACGTGGTGGCCAAAATAGTTTATGGTTCCTAACGCAAAATTATCTATTTGCTTTTAATTAATTTCTAAAATAAATTATAATAAGTAAACATATGAAATATATAATAAAAAATCATATAAGTATTAATTAAATAAAGTCAAATTGATTTTTTAGATTACACGGTACAACACAGATAATCGTCCTATTCGCTTGTCTTATAAGTTGGGTTTATCAGTCGTTCTAACAGTATTTTTCTCTAATAGTAAATCAGCCGGATTGACTTATCAGTAAACTTATATGACCAGCCGAACATGCCAACATGATATTGTTGATCAAGATCATATGTCACACCCTCCAAAAAAGATCATGTGTGACACAAGTATTGCAACAGGTTAAATCGGTTTTGTAAGGTTACTATAAACTAGATCTACATGACGACTCACACATGGGATTGATGAGCCATGCAGGATCTAGAGGCACATATAAGAATGGCAGAAGGTAGGAGAGTGCTATGAACTTGCGGCCAAGAACTGAGCTCTAGATCATCAATGTCTTGCATGGAAGAAGGGACAGATCTACTCATCACCCGTGAAGCCTCGCCCAACGTGTAAGGGTCTCTGCCCCCAACGCCGATGGGTAGCATGAAATCCTACCTCCATAGCAGTTGGAACCTGCGACCACCTCGGATGAGCCTCGCCTCAACCATAAACAGCTTTCACAGGCCTGCGGAGCTCTACGGCAGATGCTTCAATTCTCTTTCCAACTCACGCCAGATCTAGTGGTGTTGGAACTATGCGCAAGCGTGGGGCCCTAGGCATTTGTCCTTCCAATGACATCTATGAAAGTATCAATTGAGGGATTTAAGCATTATAATGGCCTGCCTCTTGAATATCTTCAATGAAAACACTTTTTATCAAAATTGTAGAGGTTGATAATATTTAAAACTTTATAGTTGAAACTTTTTCATTCAATATGGGAGGCTTCAAAATTGATAGACCTAGATGATATTCAATACATGTTTACAAAATGTAGATAAAAAACTAATGTCCTATATGTTCTAACAAATGAGTGTGTGGTTTAGTGGTAGGAGGTGTTTGGTATTCTTTTTTTATGGCCGTGGGTTCAAATCTTGAGTGAAAGGCATTTTTTTAGGAATTGAACCTAAGCTGTGGCCGACCTATAGCCATTTGGTTTCGGTCTTGCATCTTCGGTGTTAATATTTTTGTACTTTCTTTTAATCTATCTCATGTTGACAAAAATGATGGGCAAGTTTACACTGGATTTATGATGGACATATAAACAATTATATTCTGAAATCTCAAATTTCTAAAGTGATCTCTTTTCTACCGAAATTTCTACCGACACCATACAACTTGTGACCCCATACAAATTATATTCTAAATTCTCAAATCTAAAATTTTCAACACTTGGTCAACTTGATTGGAAAATACAAAATGCTCATGCTCCATTCTATTTTACATAATTTGGTGGGGCAAACAAACACGAGAAGGAATTTGCGACTAGTTACAGGGGAGTGATATGTCTCCTTTGTGGAGCACAGGAGTTTGCAGGTCTGAAACCTTTGTTAGACAATTTTTATTAATAAAATATATATAAGGAGTATATATAACAATTAAAGATTAAAGAGCAGCAACCTGCTCTAATCAATACAACTCCTACAAGTGATGCTAATTAATAATCTGTTAAAAAGCGTAGTGTAAGGCTGGATGGATATGGATTCGTTTGGTGCTGAGTTCAAACCCAGCTTAATGCTAAATTTCCTTTATATTGATATAATTTTTTCCAGCTTTTAAATTTAAACCTATTTGCTCTGATTGATGACGTGGAACATTTTTAAACCTATTTAGATATAAGCAGGATATTGCATATAAAA
The DNA here is from genome assembly GCA_015844335.1 of Chrysopogon serrulatus. Lineage (NCBI taxonomy): Eukaryota > Viridiplantae > Streptophyta > Magnoliopsida > Poales > Poaceae > Chrysopogon > Chrysopogon serrulatus. Next base: position 283,829 of record JADLZL010001367.1, read on the forward strand.
AACTTCTGTAGTGTAAAAGATATCTTTCTTAATTAATATTGTTTTGCAAGGTGCATTTATTCCAGTGTCGAAAGAGTTCAAATTTTCATTCTGACACCAATTGGATTGGTGGCGCTGTGGTTAATTAGGCTAGCACAGCCTTATTAGGCCGGACCACTTGGGCTATTTTTTTAAGTGCCAAAATGAGTTTGTCCATGAACAAAGGTCGTTAATTCCTAGTCTATAGTCAACCAACGAATTGTTCTAATGGTAAGCCAGTTTGTTTTCAGCTAGCAGGTCCTCGGTTTAACTACCACCAAGTGAGCATTTTTCCCCCACTAAGTGAATTTCTTTTCCTATTTATTATTATTATATTATTATTACATACCAAATGTTGGACCATGCCAACTTAACTTTTTTTTTTTTTCCTATTTATTTCAGCGCAACAACTTGTTCCATTATGCTGGGCCACGCCGACTGAAATACTGAATGGGCGACGCCGTGGGCAGCAACTGCAGTTAATAAATAAAAGTTCTTAAGTCCAAAATCAATAGAAGGGAACACGTATAGCTCAATGGTAAGGCATGTTGCTAATTTGTTGCAAGCGTAGGGTTCAAATCCCTTATACAGCAAATTTTTTGTTCCCATCCGCGCCTATATATGCACATTTTTTATGTTTTGTTATCAGCACTTGGATGACAAGGATGGTACGGTATGGGCTTCATGCTAGATTTGGCCTAAGTGAGTTCATGAGAGCCTTCCTGGGCCAAGGCACTTGTGGTCAATTAGTGACAACAAACCACATTTAAACAATCTTAAGCCAATGCAACAAAGACCACATATTGCATCAGAGTCTTGCATTATTATCAATCTGTTGCAATAGCTTTTTCTAATTGCACCCATATTCTAGACTGGTGCAATACCACTTACATATTGCATAAAAAATAAATACTAAGCCAACCAAATATGTCTGATGCAATAATTTCTATCTATTGCATCTATTGTTCAAAACTGACGCGATAGATTATTACTATTGCATCGACACAAACTACCATCGCAACCAACTCTTTTCGATGCAATAATGACCACCTATTGCATCAGATTTAGAAATTTGATGCAATAGCAGCCACCTATTACATCAGATTCGTGTTTGATGCAAGGTGATATGGTGCAATAGGGTCAAAATTTAGTAGTGATATAAATAAATAGCATTACATGTATTAAGTATAATCTTCATGATCAGGATCATAAGCCTCATCGTCGGTATCAAGCATGTCAAAGTACTCAACCCCGCCCAATGGAGGATTGTCGTCCTCGTCGTCGTTGCCTAAATGATGTCGCTCAAGCATTTGTATGTCTCTAACATTTTCAACCTCATCTCCATCGTCCTCATCATCAACAATTTGTCGGCCACCTTCCATTTCTATCCTTTCGGTCAAGTCTATCTCGAACCTCCCATCTAGCCCTTCTGCCTGAAAGAACTCTCCCTCGTATGTGTTTGGATTGAAGTTATAGTCGTCATCATTTGGGATAGGTAATTTGCCGTGTGGCAGTACCTTGTGCACAATATCCCAACCCTTCAAGTGCTCATTGCTTTGGCACGCATAAGGAAGATAATAAACTTGTGTCGCCTGTTGGGCCACAATATACACATCATCTCCGGGTAGGGTGGTATCCTGTCGAATCTCGACTAGACCAAGATGAGAATGGGTCCGTCTCGTTACCGTAGGATCAAACCAGTGGCATTTGAATATGACGGGAGTAAATGGCGTTGAACCATGAAAAGTGAGCTCGTATATCTCCTGCACTCTTCCATAATACTCGACCCCATCTTGGCCGGGCGTAAAAACCCCTGAACTTGTTGTTCTCTAGTTTTGATGAAGCTGCTCGTAGCCCGTTGTGTGGAAGCGATATCCATTGACATCATAACCACTGAATGACTTGACCCTAAAGCCAAAGCCATCAGCAATTTGTCTCAACTCGGGAGTCATAGTCGAATCAATTTGGGCCTGCAAGCCAAGACCACATACGAAAGGTTGGCACGCAACTCGAAAGATGTAACTAAATAGGAGCTAAATGGGATGGTAACTTCTTCTTGAACCATGAAATGAATTCAGGTTTTCCATTTCCCAGACCGTTTCTAAGAAGAGCATCCGCTTCCTGTGGGTTAGGATGGCGCGATTGACGCCAGTATTCATGAAGAAATTCCCTATACCAACGAGGTCATAGGAGTTAGATGCAAGAAATAATGATGGTGTATGAAACAAGTTCGTTCACAACTTACGTGATATATGGCTCCACTTCCTCGAGGTTGGTCAACACATAGAACATGATAGCGCGCCACTCATCATATTGCAAGATCTTGTTTGTCGATCCACTCGCGCTTCCGAGTTGCCCTCGGAAAAGACTGAGGTTCGACTCTATTGGTATTTTTAACTGCACTCCATTAAATAAGTTTTAAGTAGGATTATCCGTAAGCGCACAGATATCATACCAGTGTCACATTTTACCCGGAGGTTTTAAATATCGTATCCACAGGGAACAGTTGTGATGATGACAAAGTATATAAACTTAACCCTACAATTAGGCTAGATAATATCAAGAAAAGGAAATAGCTAATGTACTCTAGTTCCAACTACCGGTAAACTTTGTATAATATCATCTTATCGGACAAGTAACCTAAATAGGAGAAGAAACAGAGTCATCTCCTACCAGGCATCTATAAACCTATCAGTCCTATCAACGGGAAGTGGACTACAGAGGATTCAACACAGCTATAAAGTCACCTGCGCGAGCTACCACTATCCGGCTAATCAGGGGACATTCACAAGTAAATCTAGCCTAGGCACCACATATACACTACGAAATACTACTTCAACCAAGTAATGACCTAGATCAAAGCACTCAATATGAGATATGAATCAAAGAATGAATAAGAACAAGTTGCTTACTTAAATCGGAATGATAAATACAAAAGTACCTCAGAACGCAACTCCGGGCGAGAGAGCTGAATCCAGAAGAATACAGCCACGAAGAAGCGCCGACAGGCCAGAGCTCCTCCAGAATCTCTACTCTTCTACTCAATCTCTCTAATCTCTAAACAAGACTAGATCTAGAAGAACTAGTCTCTCCTAATTGCTACAACTAGATGAACTAGATCTAGATGAACTAGAACTAGATCAACTAGAGGGACCCTAACCCTAATTATGTAGAGAATATGAAGCACCGGGGTGTAGAATGCCTCTTGGAGGGGCCTTGGGGCGTCATTATATAGGCCGAGGTGGAGTAGGGGGCAAGGAACCGCCACGTCAGCGATCCACGTCTTCATCTCATGTGCACCGTCGGATCAAACCGACCTAAAATCGACGTAGGGATGCTCTGCTTGGCTTCCAAGGAAGCGTGGAGGAAGACTCCAGAAGGCGGCGGCCAGCGATGACCTAGGGCGCCGACCGGCCCCAGGGTGGCCCCACCTAGGCTCCTCTGCGGGCCCCGCTGCTTCGGGTGTCTTCTAGGCCATTCCTGAGTCCGATGATAATGTTGCTCCGATGTGGATCAGTTTCGTGATAATTTTGCACTAGAATCTGTTTTTTTAGCTTTTCTAAAAATCACCCTGGAAAATATAGAATATGCAAAACTCATGGAATTTATCAGATAAAGCCCTAGACTAGTGTGTTTTCTTGTTTTCCTTAAGGTAAAAAGCCCTAGTAAAAGTTGACGCTAAGGAGTGTCAACAATACCCCCAAGCTTACCTTTTGCCAGTCCCTTGGCAAACAATCTAAATCTACTTATTAATAAACTTGGATCAGGAGTTGCTGCAATACTTTTATTTCTTTTAAGCACACTTGCTTTTAAACATAAATTTTCCTTCGATTTAGACAAAACTGCTCTGACTTTCAAACTTTACCCGTTTTACCTTTAACTATAGAGCTTTACAGCTTTTGCATAAGTCTTGAGCAATCGAAAAATAGAACAATCAAGTCAAGCACTATGTCTCAAATTCTTCACAGTACCAATATTCCAGAGTTTTGTAGGTTTTCGAAATGAAACTCAGAGCATAACTATATGACACCCTCAAGTCTCTTATTATATATGGTATTTATGGATCTCACTGAGGTATTTAATGATGTTATGCCTTCCTATAACTAAGAATTTATAGTGGATCTCGTAGGAGTGGCAATAACAAGAATGAACATACTTGCAATTCATATATTATAAAGTCAAACAATGGATCCAAAGAGAACCGAGGCATACAATCAAATCAAGATGTGCATGTGTATGGAATATGGTGGGTAGGTGTATTTATGGTATTTAGTGGCTAATCCTAATTCTACTTTTGCTCCTTGAAAACAACTCCCTCCTTTAAAACTTAAAACTTTTCGCGGGAAAACATAGGCTATCTTTATTCCCTCTTTCTCTTTCTTTTTTTTTTTTTCTGGGAGGCGGACATCTATGTACCCATTGTTTTAATGCTGGGACACTTGTCCATCTTTTACTTCCATTTTTTTCACTCTTCTCTTTTTTTTCAATACTTTTGCATAGCCACATGCATCCTTTGAATATAAATAATTGGAGAGATAATGATAAGAACTTAGAGCAATTAAACGGGGGCTGTCCTATAGGGTATATTTTTGGGTGTTTTACTCCTAGTGTAGGGGAAAAACATTCTTAAGGTGGATCTAGATGAAAGTGGAAAATAATTGCGCTTACTCCCAGTGTGAGAATAATGCATATATATAGGTAGAGTGCGTAAGTGATCTTGATTTTAAAAGCATGACAGGACTCTCATAAGGTATACAACAAAGGTTGACTAAACTCACTGTAAAGCAAGCAGCATGAATGTGTAAAGGTTTTCCTAACTCTAAATGTATTATATATGGCTTTGGTAGGAATTCAAACTTTGTCATACAAGAGCTCATCATGTAAGTTTTTAGGTTTTTGAAATAAATCTCCAGAATTTAGTAATGTTAGGAATAAGATAAATAGCGGCTTAAACCTTCATGTATCATATCAATCAATTACCTAGACTCAGCTCAAGCATATGCCTCCACAAATTCAGGTTCAAAGTAAATTATTATATCAAAGTAGTCATGTCCAAATCTCAGGAGAATTCATGGATGAAAACTAGGCACTTAAAAGAAATTATAGTAGAGCAACTATTCATCATTTCCACTTTAAGAAATTAGAGAGAGAGAGAGTTCTTCAACATATTTTAATTATTAAATTAACACACACTATAGCTGACTAAAATAAAACTAAAAGTAAAGACATACCTTAATCATGATGATAACGGGGTGCATCTCTCCAAACTAATCCCTTCGGTCATATTGAGCCTTCATGTGCCCGAATATTTTTATGTTTTTCTTAATTAAGGGTGAGCCTTCATGTGCTCACATATTTTTGATATTTTAAATTTTTCTATGATACTATTGTGAACCTTCATGTGCTCACATATTTTTTTAGTATTTTATAACTATATAAAGTAGACTCGATAATCGCCTAGGTATAGTTACCTGATAACTCGGGGACGCTCCTCCCCCAAGCTAGATGTTTGCAATACTTGGTGTTGATGATCTTCAGAGTGAGCTAACCAGTAGCAGTCCTAGTGGGTGCCACTGATAGACTTCTCCTTGTCATAATGTTGTTTCTGCATAATTATACTCCAACAAGAAAACCAAAACTCGAGGCTCGAATTTAATAATGGGTTAGCGGTCAGCCAATAAGTGATTGATTATTGCTTGAGTTGATTTGAATTGACAGGTTCTAGCAGGATTCTCTTTTTTAGAATTTTCTAGTTTAAATATACCAAAATTAAATATGCGTGCATGATATATAGTTGTATTTTTATACCTCCACAGAGAATATTTATTCTTATGGGGCTTAAGCTTTTTCATAATGCAAGAAAGTAAATAAGAAGCTATTATTATTATTATTATTATTATTATTATTATTATTATTATTATTATTATTATTATTATTATTATTCTTTATGCCACCACAGTAAATATTCCTACGGAGTTACCATAAGTTTATGTATATGGAGCTTTTAATATTTTATGATGCAGTAAATAAAGCAATAACGATCTTTATTTTCTTTTTAATACTTATGAATAAAATTATTAATATAGATAAGAATACTAATTGATTAGGTAACTACCATATTACCTTATGGCAAAGATATAAAATTTAAAGTTTATCGACGTAACTTCATCTTCCACTCTTGTGTATCTCTCCATCTGGAGGTCTTGTTAGTTGCATACCTCTAGTGATAATGATGTCACTTTTATTCTTTGGTTTGGCTCATAGGTTGAAGTAGAGCTTTAATAGTAGCGCAGCATCTTGCTCAGTGTCGACGGCCATGATTGCATAAATTTACCCGCCAACTAGCCTTGGATTGGAGACAATTATGAACACCAAAGTAGACATAGGGTTTACACTAACCGAATTCCACGAGTTTTGGTGTATCATTATTTTCGCAGGCATAAACCGGAAAAGACGCAACATAAGAGCTTATCGGAGCACGGAAACGGAAAACAGACTCCACGGCACTTCAGGAAGGATCTAGAAGGAACGAGAAGGCACCACGCCGAGCCGGTGGCCCGGAGGAGACCAAGCCAGACCGGCCGGTCTGGGCCTGGACCGGCCGGTCTGGGTCTGCCTCCTCTCGGGGCCCGGTTCGCCCGGTTCGCTCCACCGTCTTTGAAGATCAATCTCAGCCGCCTCGTCAATGTTGGTTTGATCCGATGGCTCACGATCATCGTCCAGGGCTACAAAAGGAGAGGCACCCCCCTGGGAGGAGAGCCCAGAAACCCTAATTCATTATTTCCTCTCTTGAGAGAGAGCGAAGGGTTCCATCCTCAGAGAATTAGATTAGAACTCCAATACTTCAAGTTCTAGTTAGGCATTAGCTAGCAAGGTTTCAGTAGAGTTGAGCTACGCTTAGGATTCTGGAGTCGTCATCCAGGAGGCTAGTATAGCTTTGTATCCCTCTTTATTTATGACTTTGTTCTTAATTACTATGTTTCAGTTTATTAAGTTCCTAGTTTATTCTAGTGTTTTGCTTGATATAGTATTGATTGATGATGAACTATTTCATATGATCGTAAAGCGCTTAGCTCATTACTCGAGTGGGTTAAGTGGTAGTAATTATGTAAGCATGGTGCTTAGATATGCTCTACCTATGAATGCACCTTGTAGGCCGGGTTCGGTGTTCGATCGCGGGTGTGACATTCCTGTTGAGTCCTATGTGTTTCATCCCCCGTCTATAAAACTAGCAGAACGCTATTGCGATGGAGGAGAGTGTTTTATTCATGAACCTCCCTAGTAATGTTCCTTGTGAGTAATTTAGAGTCATCAATACTATAGATGAAAGTAACATGCTAGAGTAGATGCAAAGACTTAGTAATTCTGACACTACATAGGAATTTAATCTCTTAACTAATCTCCTGTTTTTGTCTTGCTACATTAGAGAGTTTCTATTTCTATCTCTGAGTGATTTATCATTGCCCTACACTTATCATATATATATATATCTGTGTGGCTTACCCCTGTATAAGTATGTTCTTGTCATGTTGATTCTATCTAAGCATGTATACACATCAATATTCTCTAGCTGTCCTTTCCTATGGGATTAAATAAATTCAACAATTGGGATCACTCCCAATAAAATGCTACAATGGTATTTTATCTCTTGCGGATACTCATTTATATTTAAGATAGTTGCATGATTTAATACCACACCTCCTATGTCACTGCTGGGGATGATAACCCGGTGTAATTGCATGGTGGCTTAAGAGGTGTCAACAAACATTTTTGGTGCCGTTGCCGGGGAAGGGCTAAGCTATAAAGAGATATTGATCAAATGCATGCTTACAGATGGAACCATGACTAGGTACCTCTGCTTAAGCAGGCTTACCCTTGTTTGTCTTTGTTTATATCATATATAGGGTATTGCAGGATTGGTCTTGATTCATCATCATCTTTCATCAACTTCAATCAAACCAATCAAGAGTTCATTTCACACCAGTTTCTGAGCCATGGCTGACAAGACTCTGACATTCGCACTGGACCAATACTTCCAATCAACAATCTTGAGTTTGAGCTCAAGCCAAGTCTCATTAACATGGTGCAAGCAACTCCATTATCAGTGAAGATGCTAGTGCTCATCTTCAGAATTTTCTAGAGATTGGTAGCACACTTATCATCAAGAACGTCGCTCAAGACATCATACTTCTTCGTTTATTCCCGTTCTCGTTAACTGGGAAAGCGAAGCAGTGGTTCTATGCAAATCAAGAAAACATCAAGACATGGGCAGAATGTTCGAAGGTCTTTCTGGAGAGATTCTTTCCTTCAGGCAAGACCAGTGCCTTAAGAGAGAAGATTACTGGCTTCCAACAGCAGAAAGATGAACCTATTCCAGAGGCATGGGAATGCTTCCAGGACTATATATCAGATTGTCCCCACCATGGAATAGAAGATTGGTTGCTCATGCAAGGCTTTTATCATGGATTATCCAAAGGATCACAAGGGCAACTAGATGCTACTGCTGGAGGAACGTTCTTGTCACTCACTATCAAGAAAGCCAAGTCACTCATAGAGACGATAGCCTCTAATCAAGGCTAGTCGTTGGATGATGCTCCGCATTGTAAGATGAGTGAAGAAGCTAACATTAAAGAGTTGAGTGCAGTCTTAGCCATGATGAATGTGTTACTAGATTGGCTCGAACAGCAAGATAATTACAAGAAGGATCATCAGGCTATTTAGGATGTTATGGATTCTCAGGCAAGAACAAAAAGATATTTAGGAATCACATATTCCCCTGACCTGCCAGAAGATCTAAGCGTTATTAGCAACACCCAAGGAATGGATCAGGTCAAACAACCATCCTTGTGGAATGTTATTAGACAACAGCCGAAGATCAATGAAGAGCTATCACAAAGGCTAGCTTCTAATGAGAAGATCATAGAGAGTATGAATCGTAAGATAGAGAGTTTTTCTTCTGCTATAAAGGATCAACTGAGCTATAACCAAAAGAATGAACCACAAGTAGCAAAGTTGGCTCTTGTTTTTGCCCATTGCTTGACTCCGAGCAAATCAATGCAATCACTACAAGAGGAGGCAAGAGTACTCAAGATCCCCCATATCCTGAAGGAACACATCCTAGAAGGGCAATAAGAGTATAGGCATCGCCAGCAGCACCTACAAATAGAAGCAACGATGAAGTAGAAGAAGTTGTGCCACCATTAGAGCAAGAGCCTCAGCGCAATTATAATGACACCAACTTCTTACCATTTCATCGGTAAAGAAAAGAAAGGATGGATGACCAGTTTAGGAAATTTATGGAGGTTATACGTCACTTATATATCAATGTGCCTCTGCTAGATGCCCTACAAGTGCCGACATATGCAAGATATCTTAGAGACATATTAAACAACAAGAGGCCACTGCCCACCACCGAAGTCATTAGGCTCACAGAGGAGTGTAGTGCGGCTATCCTGAATACATCACCAATCAAGAAGCAAGACCCAGGATGCCCCACTATTGAGTGCTCAATTGGAGATCAAGTGTTTGAATATGCACTATGCGATCTTGGTGCCAGCGTAAGTGTTATGCCCAAGACGGTCTTCGACAAACTCAACTACTCCAAACTGACACCCACGACGATGTGTCTTCAACTTGCGGACCAATCACTGAAGGAATCGCCGAAAACATACCTGTAAAAATAAGAGAGTTCTTTATTCCTATCGATTTTGTTGTGCTCGACATGCAGGAAGCAACAAATACACCACTTATATTGGGAAGACCCTTCTTGAGCACTGCTAATGCTCACATTGATGTTGGGATTGGAGAAATCCGATTCCATGTCAATGGAAAGGAAGAGAGGTTCGCATTCAAGCCACGACCGGAACAATACTCTCAATCAGAGAGGTGTGAAGAGCAAGAAGATTTAAGGTCTCCGACTCCGGGACCAACAGACGCTATCAAGATATAATCATTAGGAAAAGTCCAGTCTGGAGGACTATAAATATCGGACCCTCGCCTAAAGGTAATCGGTAGTTACCCATTAACTTCTTATATTCTAAAAATCCAAAAATATTTTTTCTTTATCATTTGGTGTTTCTATAATTCTGAAAATACAAAAACAATTAACTAGCAGGACCCACAAATAGTGGGACCCACTTGTCATATCATTTCACATTGGATTCTCACCTCCACTCACCTCCTGTTGTCCACCACTCCCTCTTTTCCATCGAAAGTTGCAAATATACACAGTTGAAGGGACGTAGGAGCACCAGGAGGAAGGAGTGGCCAAGTGGGCCCAGTGTGGGACCGGCCGGTCCCACACCAGACCGGCCGGTCTCCCCCTCCTCTCCTATAAAAGGGCAAGTGCCCAGTGAGCTCTACTCACTCTCCTCTGTCTAGATTTCTGCCTTTCGTCTCTAGATTTTGAAGTTCTCTTCCTTATTCTTGCCAAAGTCAATTCTAGAGAGGGGGAAGAAAATAGAGAGAGAGAGTAGATATGTTAGGAGGATGTTTAGTGATTAATGGAGGGAGGTCTTGCTGAAATTTAGAGGTAGAACAAGCACAAGTAGAGGAGGTGCTGCCCAAAACTTAGAGGAGATAATCACTTGTCTAGGGGAAACTCTGCTAAAATTTGGTTGTGGAGGTAATCACCCCATAAGGACCACTAACCCTGGATGACTAACCCTCTAATTGTTGTGGAGGAAACCTTCCCCGCAAGGACTGCTAACTCCCTCTAACTCTTCTTCTTGTTACTAACTCGATGTATTCATTTTCCGCGTACATTTATTTTCTGTATTTACTTCCTTGTGGTTTTCTTGTTATGTGGAGGTAGCAATATCCCACATTGTTTTCTATATTTATTCTGTACTAACCCTCTTGTGAAGGAGTTCATTCCCACAAGAGTAATTCACTCTTGGAGCAGTTATCTTTATTTATCATATTGTCTAACCCCGCTCCTAGAGTCCCTGTTGTTTTGGTTCTTAACTTGTTTGCAGGATGAGTGGCATATGGAAAGGGATCAGGAGTGGACTTAGGTCCCGGTCCACACGATCAACTCGGAGCTCCTCTTCCCGAGAGAGCTCTGACATGCAGGTTGACGAAATGCCACCCGCAAGCAACTAGGCCATCTTCTTCCTCGACGATTATACACCGTCTAATGGAGGAACATGACCTCAAATGGAAGAACGATGAAGAGAAAGAGAAGTACGAACTTATTAAGAACCGCAGGTTCGTCCTGACCACGGTGTACGATCCTGAGCTTCTTCGAGACATAGGTATGGACACTGAATTCCAAACCATCTTTTCAACTATGGGTTGGACGGGATTTACAGATATTTCTGAGCCAGGGTGCAAATTGCTTACTGCTGAATTTTTGTGCACCTTAAAACTCATTGAAAATGGGGGGGTAAAATTTTGACTCTTTGGGATTGAGAAAACATTGACCTGGAAGAAGCTAAGTCTAGCTTTAGGTTTTCATGCTGAGTGCTCTGTAGATGTCAATGCTGTCATTCCCGACTTTGTGAGAGAGCAGTTTTGGAGAGACATAATCGACCAAAACTCACCCACGCATGCCAAATCTAGCAGCATTCAATTACCTACATTAAGGTTCATGCATAGGTGGTTGGCATTTACTCTTTTCCCACGAAGTGACACTAGCACAGTGAGGATAGATGAGCTCAAGTTGCTTTATGCCATAGTGAAGAGTAGGAAAGTTGCCCCCGTTATGTTGATGATAAGACAGTGGCTAGAGGTTTTTCGATTTGGCTATGACATCGAGTTCACTTCTTTTGTGACTCGAATTGCTAGCTATCTCGAGTTGTGGCAAAATTCGCTTGTTCCGTACATTGGAGGAGGACGAGGTCATATATCATACGACTACTTTCGCCAAGGCCAGACCTTGGTGAAGAGAGGAGACACTGTAATAATGAAGATCAATAACAGGTAGATCCGGTTACCTAACCCAGAGCTCAACTTGTACACCACCAGTTCTCTTCTTGTCAATGTGCAGGTAACAGCAGCGACACCAATACGAAGCGCATCGGCACGGTTCACCAACGTGTAGCCCACTCATTACTATGGTGCCGACACAACGCCGCAAGAACCAGCCCACACCAGCGACATGAACTTTGGAGAAGCAGGGCCTTTCCGCAGGAGACAACCTTCACAAGACAAAGGGCCAGTACGCCCAACCATCACCACAAGCTGAAGTCTCCTGGGGAGAGACAGTGGATTGCCTAGCAGGTAATTTTAATAACTATCAAGGGAGAATGTCTATTGATTCACAGGAAGTATCCTCTGGAGGGTACCAGCGTGGCCGTGCATCGGACGTAGGGATGAGCTACCACGGGCAACAAATGTTATATCAAAGAAATGACCGGAGGCTCCATGTTGTGGAGGAGCAGACTGCCACCCTCGTCGCACAAAACACCTCCATCCTTGGACAGCTACACCTACACGACCAGTACCACCAGCAACAGATGCAGAACTGGGACTACCTCTTCCAGCACATGGGTGCGAGGCCGCCGCCGCCACACTGTACGACTACTGCAACATCCAGTTTGGGGGAGAGCACCCCCCGGTATCCCGAGGTAAGTTATCTTTGCCTTTGTTTTTTTTATTTTGTGTTTGATTTGTTTGATCTTTAGTTTGCTTATTAGTTTGCTTAATAAAAACTATAAAAACAAATAAAAAGAGTGTGTTTATAGGCTTGCTTAAATTCTGTTATGAATAAAAAGAAACTAGAGGAAAAATTGGTTGGCATGGAAATGATGAATAGTTGCTCTATTAAATTCTTTTGAGTACCTAGTTTATAGTCAAGAATTCTCCTAAGGTTTCGGACACAACTGTTTTGACATGAATACATGCTCTGAATCTGAGACCTGTGGGTAGCATATTACTAATCTTAAGTTTAGGTAGTTGACGGACATGATATGAGATGGTTAGAGCTGCTATTTATCTTGTTCCAATGTGATGCTGAAATTCTGGAGATTTAATTTTGAAAACTTAAAAAGAACACATGATGAGTTTCTTGTATGACAAGCTTATCTAGAGCCATGATTGTATATCTAGACTAGGAAGCTTCCACACCACTGCTGCTTGTCATTGCATTGAGTGTTGTCAACTTCGGTGACCCTTGTGAGAAACCTGTCATGCTTTTAAAATCAAGATTCACACACTCCACCTCATATGCACTACTCTACCCTAGAGTAGGCGCAAAAATATGCCATTCCATCTATCCAAAAATGTTCTACTCCTACACCGGGGGTAGACACCAAAAATATCTATCCACCAAAAACATGCTCCAGAGTTTCCTGTCATCTCTCCAAATTGTTTTGTGCTAAGGGAGTGAGCTATGCAAAAGAAAAAAGAAAAATAAAAGTTGAGAAAAAAAATGGACAAGTGTCTAAGAAAGGAAAATAACTATCCAAAAAGAAAAATAAAGAAAAGATAGCTCACATCCCTAGCAAGGTCTTGATATTTCCAAAAGAGAGATTCATTTGAGCATGGTAGAATTAGGTCCACCATATATCCATCATTTACCACACACATGCACATCTTGATTTGATTGTATGACTTGTTTCTCTTTGGATCCCTTGTTTGACTTTGCAACATATGCAGTACAAGTACGCTTATTCATGCTGTCTCCTCACCTATGAGCTCCACATAAGCCTTAGATGTAGGTTGAGACAAAAGCACAAGCTTCATTGCCTTGGTGAGGAATCCAAAAATACCACATACATGAGAGATTTGAGAGTGTCATACAATGAAGCTCTTAGCTTTATTTTGGAAATCCATAAAAGAACTCCAGAGACTTGGTTGAACAAAAGAGCTTGAGACATAGTGCTTGACTTGATCTTTCTGTCTTTTCAACTACTCATGACCAAAAGAGAAGGATGTTAAGCTCCATGGTCAAAGGTAATATGGGTAAGTATGAAAGTTGGAATGGTTCACTCTAAGACTAAGGAGAATTTTTATCTGAAAGCATATGTACTCTTGAGAAGTTTGATATTGCAGCAACTCTTGATCCATTTAAGAGAGTGATTTGCTAAGGGACTAGCAAAGGTTAAGCTTGGGGGAGTTGTTGACGGCCATTATTGCATAAATTTACCCACCAACTAGCCTTGGATTGGAGACAATTATGAACACCAAAGTAGACATAGGGTTTACACTGACCGAATTCCACGAGTTTTGGTGTTTCATTATTTTCGCAGGCATAAACCGAAAAAGACACAACATAAAAGCTTATCGGAGCATGGAAACGGAAAATAGACTCTACGATACTTCAGGAAGGATCTAGAAGGAACAAGAAGGCACCACGCCGAGCCGGTGGCCCGGAGGAGACCAGGCCAGACCGGCCGGTCGGGGCCTGCACCGGCCGGTCTGGGTCTACCTCCTCTCGGGGGCCGATTCGCCCGGTTCGCTCCACCGCCTTTGAAGATCAATCTCGGCCGCCCGTCAATGTCGGTTTGATCCGATGGCTCACGATCATCGCCCAGGGCTATAAAAGGAGAGGCACCCCCCTGGGAGGAGAGCCCAGAAAACCTAATTCATTATTTCCTCTCTTGAGAGAGAGCGAAGGGTTCCATCCTCAGAGAATTAGATTAGAACTCCAATACTTCAAGTTCTAGTTAGGCATTAGCTAGCAAGGTTTCAGTAGAGTTGAGCTACGCTCAGGATTCTGGAGTCGTCATCCAAGAGGCTGGTATAGCTTTGTATCCCTCTTTATTTATGACTTTGTTCTTAATTACTATGTTACTATGTTTCAGTTTATTAAGTTTCTAGTTTATTCTAGTGTTTTGCTTGATATAGTATTGATTGATGATGAACTATTTCATATGATCATACAGCGCTTAGCTCATTACTCGAGTGGGTTAAGTGGTAGTAATTATGTAAGCATGGTGCTTAGATATGCTCTACCTACGAATGCACCTTGTAGGCCAGGTTTGGTGGTCGATCGCGGGTGTGACATTCCTGTTGAGTCCTATGTATTCCATCCCCCGTCTATAAGACTAGCAGAACGCTATTGCGAAGGAGGAGAGTGTTTTATTCATGAACCTCCCTAGTAATGTTCCTTGTGAGTAATTTAGAGTCATCAATACTGTAGATGAAAGTAACATGCTAGAGTAGATGCAAAGACTTAGTAATTCTGACACTACATAAGAATTCAATCTCGTAACTAATCTTCTGTTTTTGCCTTGCTACATTAGAGAGTTTCTATTTCTATCTCTGAGTGATTTATCATTGCCCTACACTTATCAGATGTATATCTATATGGCTTACCCGTGTATAAGTATGTCCTTGTCATGTTGATTCTATCTAAGCATGTATACACATCAATATTCTCTAGCTGTCCTTTCCCATGGGATTAAATAAATTCGACAATTGGGTTCACTCCCAATAAAATGCTACAATGGTATTTTATCTGTGCACTTGCGGATACTCATTTATATTTAAGATAGTTGCATGATTTAATACCACACCTCCTATGTCACTGCTGGGGATGACAACCCGGTGTAATTGCATGGTGGCTTAAGAGGTGTCAACACTCAGTATGCATGTTCAGAGAACTTTCACTTGTAGAATTAATAAACTTTGCTCGACGAGTTGTCCTGTTTGTAAAACCAAGGTAGAGATCATGTGCATGGGCTCTGCTGGTGGAAAAACACCAACAGAACCAAATCTATTTCTTTATTTATTTTTCTCTATCCTTAGGCACATTGAACAAGATAAAGTTGGTGTTACATGAATTGTTTATTTATGCCATGAGTGGTAAGATCAAAAGATTAAGCATTTAATGTTGCATTTAAGTTCACATGGCAGAAAAGAATGAATTGCTTAACCAGTAGAAGGATTGTCTATCTCTATACAAATTTTCACATGAGTATGATTATCATCTTTCCAAGGTTGAATATAATGTTTTAGCTTGTTTGGTTAAGATTGAGATTAAGAGAACGGTACCATGAACAACCTTAAAAGATAGATCATGTTGAGTTAATCAGATTAATCAACTTAAGTTGTAACTCTAACATGTTTATGTTTTAATTTATGTGCACAGCAAGATCAAGAGAAGAGCAGTGACCACTTATCTTAGAATATTACCTTCATTATTAGAGCGTGATAGCACTAAGTGATGAAGGGTAAATGACTGGTGGTCCTTTCCTTCTCTTGCATCTTGAGTTGTTCGTGGACATCTTGTCTCCTCTGTTGCACTCATTCTTTTGCTATCCTTTGCTTCTTTAATCTTTTGACTCTTTTCACTCCAGTCATTATTATGCCTGTAACAGATTAGTGGACAACACATACCCGAAGGAGTATACAGATTTTGAACACAGGTTGCTTGTCCAGTATTTTATTTTGTTTTGTCATGCTAATGAAAAGATACAATTAATATTATTTTAGCATAGATTATGTTTTATACAGACATGGCTTGAGGCAAAGTAACTTGTAGTAGAAGATAAAGTAAATGAATCATTAATGCTCACAGTTCTCTCATTCATGATGAATGAGCTGTGTCTTCTTCTATAAAGTTATTAAAGCTTAACAAGTGCCCTGTCTCATCTCTAATTCGAATTTATCTTATGACTTACCCAAATTAGATTAAAAGTTTTTCTGCATGGGTTAGTCCACAAAATATCCAATGTCTACTACAACAATTTCTAGTTTAATAACCAAGCTAGACTCCATGTCTAATTTTGGTTAAGGAAGGCTATTTAACCTAAGCACCACGCTTAATTTAAAAAACCTATGAAAGTACCCATGGAGTACTTCTAAACCAAAACTTACTATAGCAGATAAAGGTGTCATAAAAACATTTATAGAGATTTTATTAAGATAGAGATGAAAAAGTGTGATTATTATTCAATATTTTCAGCATGAATTAAAAAGGTAGAGACAACCATTAACAACATGGTTTAAGATTTTTCAAATAAGCCTATTACCCCAAGCTTGAATTTTGCAAAGTAAATGTAAGCTTGAGTGGATTGAATTCAAAATTGCATAATGGTTGTTTTGACATACCTAGTGCTGCCATTAGTTATTTTCTTACTTCAAACCTGAAATGGTTAGTGACAAAAATACTAAAAGAATATTTTGACAATTATATTTCTATGCTAAAGGTGCAAGCTTAATTCATTTATTATGAGTGGTTATTTTGGGACATAAAGTTGTTCTTGAGAAACCTTCTGACTATTATACTTTGAGTTGGTGAGGTGGTTTCCTCTAGAACATTAGCCTTTGTGCACCTATATTAAGATTACAACGAGATCTATAATATTTATGATAAACATATGCATCAACAACCACCCTCTTAATGATTTTATGAACAGGTAGAATAAGAGGGTTGAAGATCTTGTGTGTGGTAATATTAGAGAGACCAAAAGATTCAGGGGATTTCTCATATGAGCATGGATTCGATAAAGTGTTAATGAGATAATTCCTATGCTCATTGATGTGATCTCCCTTTTCAAACTCTAAGGGTGTCTCTTCATGGATGTCTATAGGCAACAAGATTGTATCTATTATTTCATGCCTATGACATTTATTGGATGTTTTATTTTCTAGGATTTCCCATGAATTGATGCCTCTAGGATTGATCTCGTCTAAAGCTTCCTTCGAACTTGGATGTATTATATTTATTGAAGAGATTGATTTAAGCTCACCTTTTGAATCTAGACCAAGTTCGGATGCTAACACTAAGGCTTCATCCTCCTCCATCCATTCTTTGACAATGGCAAATGTGTTTTTCATATGTTCCATGCATTCATGCCATTGTCGGTATTGCTCTTCTTAATTATTTCTATAGTCTTCATGACTCCTATACTTTGGGTATTCTAATGAGTTTGTAGGGTCATTAAGAGACTTAGGGGAGAGAGTATAAGAAGGATCATCAGGGTCAAGGATGGGTTTAAAGTTGGGCTTAGATAAGTCATCTAATGTGGGTATAGAAGGGGAGAAGATATAATTAATTCTTGAGTGGCTTAGCTCTCCTTCTATGGTGTCACTAGACATGTCATCCATGTATTCTTCTTGATGTCCTTTAGGAGGGAAAGGAAGTTGAGGATACTTTTTCCAAAATGCTCTTCTAAGAAGGTCTGATTCATATCGATGTACAAGCATCTTAGCTAACTGGAAGTCTAAATCATTATTGTGAGGTTTTGATGGTTTAGGATGGATAGCTAAATTTTGGGATTGGGGTGATTGTGTTTCAGCTACCAAAACTTCCTCTTCTTGTTCGGGAGATGATTCCTTCTCTTCCTCAGAGAGCTCAGAATAGGCTTGAACAACCTTTTCTAGCATCGGTCTGGCTTCAGTTATAGGCAAGTGAAGAAAAGCTCCTCCAGAGGCTAAATCAAGGGAGTCCTTAGATTCCTTGGTAAGACCCAAATAAAAATGTTGAAGAAGCATGGGGTCTGGAAAACCAAGGTTAGGGCCAAATGTGATAAGTTCATTAAAACGCTCCCATGATTTACTAAGAGATTCTTATTCTAGTTGCCTAAAAGTTAGAACCTATTTTCGAAGGCTAGCTACCTTAGAGATGGGAAAGAAGTGTAAACAGAATTTAGAGTATAACATTTCCCAATCACCTTGCATACTCCCTACGGCTCGATTATACCAATGTTTAGCTTTTCCTGTCCAGGAAAACAGAAAAAGCTTCCATCTAATAGTCTTATCAGACATGCCAGCAATGCGCAAGCATGCACAGGTCTACTCGAATTCTCGTAAGTGTAAATATGGGTTTTCATTGCCTTCTCCCGAGAAGGGTTTATCCCGAATCATTTTGATTAGACATGGGCGCAGCTCATAGCCAGGTGTTAAGATAGGTTCTATAGATTTTGGTGGCCCGAAGCTTTCGCGCATGCCATAAAAACAAATAGAAACAGAATTAAAAGCATCCATAAGGATGAACACAAAAATAATGAAGAGAATGGGATAAAATAGGAAAAGATAAAAGTATAATACAAGATTAAGCTAGACTAAGTCAAAATCAGCAAACCGTTCTCCGGCAACGGCGCCAAAAATGCTTGTTGGTATTTTTAACTGCACTCTATTAAATAAGTTTTAAATAGGATTATCCGCAAGCGCACAGATATCATACCAGTGTCACATTTTACCCGGAGGTTTTAAATATCGTATCCATAGGGAACAGTTGTGATGATGACAAAGTATATAAACTTAACCCTATAATTAGGCTAGATAATATCAAGAAAAAGGAAATAGCTAATGTACTCTAGTTCCAACTACCGGCAAACTTTATATAATATCGTCTTATCGGACAAGTAACCTGAATAGGAGAAGAAACAGAGTAATCTCCTACCAGGCACCTATAAGCCTATCAGTCCTATCAACGGGAAGTGGACTACAGAGGATTCAACACAACTATAAAGTCACCTGCGTGAGCTACCACTATCCGGCTAATCAGAGGACATTCACAAGTAAATCTAGCCTAGGCACCATGTCTATACTACGAAATACTACTTCAACCAAGTAATGACCAAGATCAAAGCACTCAATATGAGATATGAACCAAAGAACGAATAAGAACAAGTTGCTTACTTAAATCAGAATGGTAAATACAAAAGTACCTCAGAACGCAACTCCGAGCGAGGGAGCTGAATCCAGAAGAATACAGCCACGAAGAAGCGCCGACAGGCCGGAGCTCCTCCAGAATCTCTACTCCTCTACTCAATCTCTCTAATCTCTAAACAAGACTAGATCTAGAAGAACTAGTCTCTCCTAATTGCTACAACTAGATGAACTAGATCTAGATGAACTAGAACTAGATCAACTAGAGGGACCCTAACCCTAATTATGTAGAGAATATGAAGCACTGGGGTGTAGAATGCCTCTTGGAAGGGCCTTAGGGTGTCATTATATAGGCCAAGGTGGAGTAGGGGGCAAGGAACCGCCACGTTAGCGATCCGCGTCTTCATCTCATGTGCACCGTCGGATCAAACCGACCTAAAATCGACGTAGGGATGCTCTGCTTGGCTTCCAAGGAAGCGTGGGAGGAAGACTCCAGAAGGCGGCGGCCAACGGATGACCTAGGGCACCGACCGGCCCCAGGGTGGGGCCCGCCGGCCCCACCTAGGCTCCTCTGCGGGCCCCGCTGCTTCGGGTGTCTTCTAGACCCTTCCTGAGTCCGATGATAATGTTGCTCCGACGTGGATCAGTTTCGTGATAATTTTGCACTAGAATCCCTTATTCAGCTTTTCTGAAAATCACCCTGGAAAATATAGAATATGCAAAACTCGTGGAATTTGTCAGATAAAGCCCTAGACTAGTGTGTTTTCTTGTTTTCCTTAAGGTAAAAAGCCCTAGTAAAAGTTGACGCTAAGGAGTGTCAACAGACTCATTTCCACCATCATTGTAACGAGGCTGAGGATTATGCGTGTTCGGAAGGTTGTCACTAAAATAAGTTGTTGTGAAGTTGGACACCTCCTCGTGGATATGTGCCTCTGCCATGGAAGCCTCGATTTTGTTTTTGTTTCTGCATTTCTTCCGAAGAACCTTTAGCACTCTCTCGATTGGATGGCACCAATGGTACTACACGGGCCCCCATTCGTGCCTCGTATGGAAGGTGCAAAATCAGATGCTACATCGGAGTGAAGAAGCCCGATGGAAATATCTTCTCTAGCTTACAGATCAAAATGGGTGCCATTTTTTCGAGGTCTGCAATCACGGTACGTGATATCTCCTTAGCACATAGCTGGCAGAAGAAATAGCTCAACTCTTCCATGACTAGCTAAACATTCTCAGGGAAATAGCCTCGCACCATCGCTGGGAGAAGGCGTTCAATCTAGATGTGGTAGTCATGACTCTTCATCCCTAAGACTCGTAGAGTGTCTAACTTCACTCCTCTCCTTAGATTAGCTGCGTATCCATCAGGGAACATTATAGTCTGTATCCATTCTAGAACTTCCCTTCTTTGTGGCCTTTTCAATATATAATAAGCCGGGGGCCTTGTCCATTTCTTGCCGCGTCTAGGAGGCCTCATCTCTAACTTTGGTCTATTGCACAACATTGCTAAATCCAATCTAGCCTTAGGGTTGCCCTTCGACTTTTTAGGAATATCCATGATTGTTCCCCAGAGTGCTTCGGCGATATTCCTTTCCGTGTGCATTACATCAATGCGGTGCGGAAGGAGGAGGTCATCAAAATAGGGAAGCCGAGTCAAGCCCGACTTATACGTCCACATATGTTGCAGACCATACCCCACAAAGCCATCACATTCTGAGTTGAGCTCAAGGGCTTCTATCCTTTCACGAACCTCGGCAGGAGTCAACATCTAGGGTGGAGGGTCCGTCACCATGAGTCCATTGGTAAAGTTTTTTCTGTCTCGTCTGAATGGATGGTCAAGCGGGAGGAACTATCGGTGCAGGTCGAACCCCAAAAACTTAGTACCCTTTTTCAGATAAATGAACCTTAGAGCTTCCTTGCAGATTGGACAAGGGAACTTCCCATAACACACCAGACATAGAACATGGCGTACGCAGCGAAATCATGCATGGAGTAAAGGTACCACACATACATCCTGAAGTTTCTCTTTGTAGCATGGTCATATGTCCATACCCCATTCCAGGCACTAATCAATTCATCAATCATGGGCTCCATGTACACACCCATATGATTCCCCGGGTGTTTGGGAATGATCAACGTTAATAACATGTGTTGTGCTTGCATGCACACACCGGGAGGAAGGTTGAGGGGGATCACAAACACGGGCCAACATGAGTAGGGCACAGCCATCATGCCAAAAGGATTGAACCCGTCTATCGCAAGCGCAACACGGACATTACGAGCCTCTTTCGCCTTCTCATGATGAATGCCATCAAAGTGGGTCCACGCCTCACCATCGAATACATGCACCATCTTGTCGGGATTGTATCGTTTGTCATGTTTGTGCCATGTCATCTGTTTGGCGGATTCTTCGGTCATGTATAGCCGTTGGAGCCTCGGTATGAAAGGGAGGTGCCTTACGACTAACAAAGGGATGTCAAGCTGCCTCTTCTAGCCATTGGGAGACTCTACCTCCAGATACCTAGAGGATTCGCACATCGGGCAGTATTTTGCTTCCGCGTGTTCTTTCCTAAATAGAACGCACCCATTTGGACATGCATGTATCTGATCATACGGCATCTTAAGGGCATGAAGCAGTCTCTGCGACTCGTACGTGCTCTTCGGGAGAGTGTGAGCCTCTAGAAGCAAGCTACCAACAACTGTCAGCATACTGTCGAAGGCGTCTTGACTCATGCTAAGCTGAGACTTTAACGCCATTAGACGGCTAACGGCGTCTAACTGAGAGACCTTTGTGTGGCCGTGAAGGGGTTGCCGTGTAGAAGTAAACATATCATAGAACGCTTTTGCGGTGGCCTCTGGCTTCTCCTCCTCATCCGTACGTCCATCACCGAACTGTGCTTGATGAAAGTCATTTAACATGTCTTCTACCCCCGCATCGGCATCAAACTCCTCGATGCGTGCTCTCATCACCTCCTCTCTCATTCGATGGGCTTCACCATGGTGGACCCATCGGGTATAGTCTGGGGTAAACCCATACTTCACAAGGTGCTTGCTCATGGTATCCTTGCATTGCCTTTTCTGATTAGCACACCTACTGTAGGGACAAAGAACTTGACTCGCTCCTTTAGCAGCCTCGCCGAATGCTTGCTCCAAGAACACATATGTATTGTCAATCCATTCAGCTGTGTAATTACGATCACTTGGGCTGCCCGTGTACATCCAGTCACGATCATCCATCTTTTAACATATACATTAGCGAGAAACATAAAGATCAATTTTACCTACACAGGCCTCCTACTCTCTAATAGGTGAGGATAGGTCCTAATCCTAGCCGCGTATGCGTTGTTGGGGCTAGTTTCCGTTGTCTGCTCTGATCGGAGACATAATTTCGACAGCACCTCCCCGCTGTTCTCTAGGTACACGCCCCGAATTGGAGATCGTGTTTCCGGAGAACAACAGGGAGGTGATGCCGAAACTCAGTCTTCGATCGGAGCAGACAAAAGAAACTAGCCCCAACAACGCATGCGTGGGCTATCCAAGTAACATGGACAATTCAAAACAGATACGGTTTTCGATATGCAAAGATCTGCATACCGACAACCATATCTCTTTTGAACGGGAGACGCCTAACTTGGTGACGTGACCTATGACCCTGATACGGAAACAGAGGTTATACCTTAGGTGGCGGTGCAGTCAGGCTAGCGGGGCCATGGCGAGTCAATGCAGTGGCGAGGCGACGCCGTACAGGCAGAACCGCAACAACGCCGAAGACGATCGGGATCAACTCAAGCGTGGCTCCAACAGGGTCTTCTCGCAAAATAGAAGGAACACACATAGCATTAGTTCAAAATTTGGACAGCACCTCCCCTGCACGGTGACAATGCCCACACCTGCAATAAGACACATATATATAACGGCTCGATGGCTGGACAAACATATTGACGGCTCGATGGCCGGACAACCACATCAATGGCTCCATGGCCGGACAACCACATACGCTAAACCCATGACACGGGTCTTTACCTTCGAGCAACGACGGTGACAACAACGAATCCGACGAAGACTGGCGCGGACGAGGAACGGAGAGCGGCGCGGACGAGGAGCTCTTCTTCCTTCCTTCCTCCCTCCTTCTCCCTCCTTCTTCCTCCTTCCTCCCTACCTCCTCCTCCCTCCCTCCCTCCCTGCTTCTTCCTCCTCCCCTCTTCTTCCTCCTCTCTCCCTCCTCCCCTCTTCTTCCTCCTCTCTCCCTCCTCCCTGCTGCCTCCTCCCTCTTGCCTCTTGGCGTGGCATGGCGGCCGGCGGCGGCGGCGGGCGGCGGCGGCAGCGGCCTTGGCCTTGCATGGTGCCCATGGTGCTGGGGGCTGGCCTTGGCAGCGGCGGGGTGGCGGGCGGCAGCAGGCGGGTGGCGTGCGTGCGTGTGTGCGTGTGTGTGGTGTGTGTGGTGTGTGTGGCGTGCGGTGTGTGTAGCTGGGACTAAGTGAAAAGGCTTTGCCGAGTGCCCGTGATCCGTCACTCGACAAAGAAATTTTTTTTCCGTAAATGAAACCTTTGCCAAGTGCCCTGTCGGTCAGGCACTCGGCAAAGAAAGAATTTTTTTTAAAAAAAAAGTTTACCCTTTGCCGAGTGCCCTGTCGGTCAGGCACTCAGCAAAGAAAGGAAAAAATTTTTTTAAAAAAATATTTACCCTTTGCCGAGTGCCCTGTCGGTAAGGCACTCGGCAAAGAAAGAAATTTTTTTTAAAAAAAAATTTAAAAGCTGGATTTCTCCTTTGCCGAGAGCTCCCTGGGAGGCTCTCGGCAAAGCTCCTTTGCCGAGAGCGAACCCTAATGCTCTCGGCAAAGGGTAAGTTGAAATTTTTTTAAATAATAAACAATTTCAAAAAATTGCCAAAATTATTAAAAAGCCCTTTTATACTGTACTTCACACATGAAAAAAATATTGAGATTTAAATCAACCACGAGAAATGCTTGAAGCCCGATTCATCTGGATTACATTATATGTTTATGAAACTTGTTCGGGGATTGTCGGATTCGAATGCGATGTATGTGACAACTAGCTTGAAACATTGTCAAATTTTTATCACAGCATCGGCGCATGAAATGATGACACTGTGGCAAATTTCATAATTTTTTGAATTCATTTGTTTTTTAAGAATTAAAAAATAGTGCGCACGCACGTGGGTCATCATGTTTCGTGACTACGGTCTTTAAAATTTTATGTCAAAATCTTAGGACACCCCTAACATACAATAAATAACGCTAATATCAAATTTTTAGCCACTAAAGTCCATTATTGGATGCACGTGCAGTTCAAATTTTGATTTTCCCAAAAATTGGAAATGAAATGAAATAAACTTCTGAAAATTAGCAAAACACCTGAAAAATAGGCCACATTTCAAAACATAGTATAATATAATGTGAAAAGGCTAAATAAAAAATTGGAGAGCAAAAAAACAAAAAAAAATTTAAACTTTGCCGAGTGCTCAAGTAAAACACTCGGCAAAGACTGGGCTTTGCCGAGAGCTAGACCTAGGGCACTCGGCAAAGCCCCTATTTTGCCGAGTGCCTAACGGCCGGCTCTCGGCAAAGAGTGACGGCGTTGCCTCACGGCTGCCTTTGCCGAGGGCGCGTGTCTTTGCTGAGTGTCGGCACTCGGAAATGGCCACTCTTTGCCGAGAGCCGGTCTTTGCCGAGTGCTCGGCTCTCGGCACAGGCGCCGTTGCCGAGTTTGTTTCTGTGCCAAGAGCGGCACTCGGCAAAGAGGGGCTTTGCCAAGTGCCCGAGGAAAAGCACTCGGCAAAGCCTCAGGCACTCGGCAATGCCAGCGATTCCGGTAGTGATATAATATCCTCTTTATAGAGACTGACTCCCAATTCACATCCATTTGCTCTCCTTAGATATCACAGAAGGCTGCACACAGCAAGTCTGGTTCTCGTTCTTAATTAGTGCACCACGTATGTCCTGCATGCACAAACGTCATGTGGATCTGCAGCACAATATAATTAATGAGCGATTTGAATCTTGATCTCCAATGCAATGCACCAGGCAGTCACCATAGTTCAAGGATGGGATGCATCTGGAATTCATTCTAGTCGATCAGTTGAAGCCGCGCTGTACCCGCGCGTACCTTAGTATTGAGTACAATCGCCGCAAGTGATGCTGATGATAACCAGGGCTGGGCATGGATTGGGGTCATGCATGGAATAGCTAGTGCTAGAAGGCTCACAATAACTGTGCTAAGAAACATAAAGGCTCATGGATGGATGCTCTCGTGTTGTTGTCTCCTACTGTTCATACTACACGCCGGAGATTCAAGCAGTCTGTGCCCCTCATGCGGGCCCAGTTTCTATTTTGATAAAAGACATTACTTGCTCTAAGTCACCAATCAATTTACTAGCTCTAATTGACCAACAAATCACTATCCAGCACAAATATGAAAATGGACGTCACTAGTACAAAAAAGATTTATACTTGCGGTTCCGAACATATTTGTACTGGTGTTTTTCCGGAACCACCAGAACCAGTGGCCAGTAGAAATCAGTCATTTGCGGTTTTTTGAAAAACCACCAGTAGAAATCAGATTTCTACACGCTGGCTGCCCATATATAAAACATGGAAAAAAATAGCAATTGTTTTTAAATTAGACCCATAAAATCACACGCAGCACGGTTACCAAGATTCGAACTTACAACATTGGCCTTGCACGATCCCACCCCTACCACTGCACTACACACTCATTTATGTTTAGATCTCATTTTTCCCCACATATTATACACAACTCATTTCTACTGGTGGTTGCTTAGAAATCCAATAGCACCTACTTCTACTGGCAGTTGTTTAAGACAACCGCCAGTAGAAATCCATTTCTACAGATGATTTGTTATTTGGTCCCACCGTTTAATTTTTAATGACGTCCGTTAATTAAAACCGCCAGTACAAATAAATCCATGGTGTCAAGAGAAATTATTTTTGTACTAGTGCGTTAATGTCTTTTCTGCTCCTACTGCACACACTCGACGACAAAATGTATCTCCATGCATGGGTGATGAAGTGGCATGCCAATCCTCTAACTCAGCTGCATGATGAAGATGTATTTCCTAGCAGTAGGAGGCAGTAGGATCACGTGCTACTGGTGGGCAGTTCCTTCAGCCCTGTACATTTCATGTAGAAGTATGTTGTGGTATTTTGATATATATCGTACAAAATGACCAGTACCCCAAGGGTCAGGTAACCAAATTCTATTAAAAACTATGTTTTTTTCTGTTGGTTATGAATGGACTGGAAGGGCTTGCAATTTATTTTTGGATGTGCACAGGCCACGCCAACAATAGAACTCCATCACTCGATTTAAACCACTCAGACCTGGGCCTTGTTTAGTTCGTGCGCAAGTTGCAAGTTTTTCTACTCTCTCCATCATATCAATTTGTATCCGTATACATGGAGTATTAAATGTAAGTAAAAAAATAACTAAGTTTAGTTGTAAATCACGAGACGAATCTTTTGAGCCTAGTTCGGCCACGATTAGATAATATTTGTCAAATACAAACGAAAGTGTTATAGGAATTCCGGTTGAAGAAACTTTTGATCCGAACAAGGCCCAGGAGAGAATGCATGTTCACTTGTTTCTCTCATCGACGACAGCTAGTGTCATCAAGTTTTATTTGTACTACTCAGAAATCATCACGTACGTACCGATATACCAATATGAGTCGTCCGAGTCTGGTAATGTTAGGTTCCACATGGACTCACCAAATGCACCTGTAATTATTAATGAGCATTCATATACATCAATATGAGTTACTTGCTCACTTATAAAATTATGGTAGAACAAAATTCCTGCCAGCAGCATAAAAATTGGAGACAGTGGTCCACCTTCCAAGAAGGCCAGAACTAAAAATACTGAGAAATGCCAGCTTATTACGGGGAGCTCTAGCAAGGGAAGTGATGTGCACCAGGGTGATGGAAATGGTGGCTCCACCAAAGGGGGCACTCAAGCTGAAGGCAAGGAGATAATGACTAATGCAAGTGCACCTGTTCAAGTCAATTCTGATATAGCACAGAAAGGGGAGATTGTGGAGGTGGTGACCAAAACAGCAAGTGGACAAGCAAACAACATGGATAATCAGGAGAAAGTGCATATCCCTGATGATTTCCATGATTCTGAAGGTGACAGTGAATCTCTCAGTGAAAAGCTCAGAAAGATTGATGCATATTATGATGAGACTCAATATTCACAAAATAGCAAGAAAGATGAGTCACAGCATTTGTGGAAATTTGTAACTGATGCTGATCAGATCACTGGAGCAATCATGAATAACTTCAACTCAATGAAGGCAGGTGTGGAGGGGCATATTATCAGTACCATCATTGGGGAGAATGCAAAAATCCAGGAAGAACAGGGGGAGGGAGATGTGGATATGAATAACTGCATCTTCCCATCACAGGAAAGTGTGCTGACTGAAGATGACAAGAATGAGAAGCAGAACTACTGTGTTGAAGAAGGAGCAAACTTGACATCTAACAAGGCTGATCAACAAAGTTCTGCTGCTGAGATGGAGATAACAGGCATTTCTGAAGGTAATGGCAAAGAAGGTGCTGTTCCTGAAATGAGGAGTGAAAGACTGAGGAAGGATATTCATCTTACCACTAATCAAAAAGTGGAAATCATGGCGAAAAAATGGTCACTAGAAGGTAATCATAACAAATCCCACATCCCAGTTATTGATAAATCTTTGGAAAAAGTGCTAGAGATATGGGTGTCATGATTAATGATTCTGATTTCACTGCTCTAGACTTAATGAATGATGTTTGGCATGCTAAAAAGAATCTGTTAGCTAAGCAAGTAAATCAGAATAATGATGAAAATTATTGTGAAACAGTAATGTTTGTTCCTGTTTTAGAAGATAATGATAACATATGTGAGGGTGATGATGACTGATTTGGAAGAAATTTTAGCCAGGCAGAGTAAAGCTGCCAGGAAAAAATCAAAGAAAATCTTAATTTCCCCAAAGGGGAAAAAGCAAGACCAGGAAGATCTTGGCTTGCATTCTCAGAGTTCGGGGGGAAAAATTCTTCTGAACCTGAGAAGATGAAAAAACAAAAGAAAAAATGTTAATCTCTGGACTCATTTGGAATTGTAGAGGCCTCAAAAAAATGGGTGTCTATACTTTCCTTAAAAATCTGATCTATGACTACAAATTTCACTTCATTGGATTACAAGAAACTATGGTCCCTGAGTGTAGTGAAGCATTGCTGAGGAAATTTGATGTAAATCAAGATTATTTGTGGAAATGGAACCCTTCTAGAGGGAAATCTAGGGGCATTTTAGTACGAATTGATGTGGAAAGGTTTGATGTTGGATCATTCAGGCAAGGAAAATTCATGCTTCAGATGAATTTATGGGATAAGATGATTAAAAGAAAATGGAATGTGCTGGTGGTATATGGTGCTGCACAAGAGGAAGACAAAATAGAGTTTCTGACTGAGCTATCTCTCTTTTGTGCTGAAAATTCTGAACCCATGTTGATTGGGGGGAGGGGGGATTTTAACATTATCAGATACATAAAAGAGAAAAATACAAACAATGGGGTGCATAGGCATACCCCTCTGTTCAACTCTCTGATCAATTCCTATGAGTTAAGAGAATTGATCATGTGTGGAGGATTATATACATGGTCAAATAATCAAGAAATACCTACTATGGAAAAACTAGATAGAATCCTGGCTACTAAGGAGTGGGAGGATTTGTTTCCAAAAGTCAAAGTAAACAGATTACCTAGAGAGGTATCTGATCATAATCCATTGATCATTACTTCAGATGAAGCACAAAATCTACATTTCATTCAGTTCAAGTTTCAACAAAATTGGCTTAAAAACCCTGATTTCTGCCCCCTTGTAGAAAAAATTTGGAATAAGCCTTGTAGAGCCAAAACTGCTTTGGATAGAATTCAACAAAAGTTGAAATTGTTCAAACAGTACTTTAAGGGGTGGGGGTTCAATTTACAAGGGGAATGGAGAAAAAAAGGAAAAAATATCAAGAAGAATTGATAGAAATAGAGAGAGTGGAAGAAGTTGATGGGCTTTCTGCAGAACAAATTGAAAGGAAAACTTGGATCTTATGTGAAAATTTGAAAAACCTGGAAATGGAAGAAACCTACCGGTATGAGAGAAGTCATTCTAACTGGCTGTTGAAAGGTGATAATAACACCTCTTACTTTCATAAAATTGCTAATGGAAGGAAAAGAAAAGGAAATATCATATTGTTTGAAAAAGATGGGGATGTAATTGAAGGGGACTCAAATCTGCTACAACATGCTACTGAGTTTTATACTGATCTCTTTGGTGACTCAAATCTGCTACAACATGCTACTGAGTTTTATACTGATCTCTTTGGTCCCTCTATTGATCATCAGATACAAATGTGTCCAGAAATTTGGGACCAAATGTCCAAAGTTTCTAAGCTTGACAATGTTGAATTATGCACAACTTTCTCTAAAGAAGAGATTAAGAGTGCACTATGGCAAATGGAAAAAAATAAAGCACCTGGTCCTGATAAGATCCCCATTGAGTTCTTCCAACATTGTTGGGAAATAGTGAAAAAAGATATTATAGATTTGTTGAATGATTTCCATAATTTGAAAGTTGACATATCCAGAATCAATTATGGTATCATATACAGACCTATTTGCCTTCTGAATTGTCTGTACAGACTGATTACAAAGATTTTGACTATCAGAATTGAGAGTGTAGCAGATAGGTTGATCCATGATTCACAGACTGCTTTCATGAAAGGTAGAAACATTATGACTGGTATTTTATGCCGTCATGAAATTCTACAAGAAACAAAAAGGAGAAAGGAAGTTGGTATTGTACTAAAGTTGGATTTTGAAAAAGCTTATGATAAAGTGAGTTGGAACTTACTATTTACTTGTCTTGAGAAGAGGGGATTTGATAAGAAATGGTGTACATGGATCAGACAGGTGGTTTCTAGTGGGACTGTTAGTGTAAAAGTGAATAATAAAATTGGATCATACATCAAAAGTCATAAAGGGGTATGACAAGGGGATCCTCTATCCCCTATTCTATTCAATCTGGTGGTAGATTGTCTAACAAGAAAGATATTGAAAGCCCAATCTAATGGTCTTCTCTTTGGACTCATTAGCCACATTATCCCCAATGGGGTTGCAGTGTTGCAGTATGCAGATGACACCATAATCTTCTTGCAAAACAACATTGAAGGGGCTGTGAATTTGAGGATTCTACTGTACATGTTTGAATTAATGGCTGGTCTAAAGATCAATTTCAACAAAAGTGAGATGTACATGATCAATGATGATGGGAGGTGGGGGCCCATATATGCTAAAATTTTTAATTACCAAATAGGACTCTTTCCTATCAAATATTTGGCTGTTCCCACTAGCCCAAGCAGGCTGAGAGTTAGTGACTGGGCACCTCTTGTCGAAAAAGGAGATAAAAAAACTAGACATTTGGAAGGGAGGGACTATGTCTATTTTTGGGAGATCCACTCTGATTGAGGCCTCCCTAAACAACTCTCCTATATATCACATATCAGTTTACCTTTTACCCAAAACTACTATTAGAGCAATGGATAAAACCAGGAGAACCTTCTTTTGGCAAGGTGGAAAAACAAAGAAAAGATATCATTTGATCAGATGGGAAGTAATATGCAAGAGTAAGAAAAAGGGAGGACTGGGGATCAAAAATCTCAGAAAGATGATGAACATTAGTCTGCTATGTAAATGGTGGTAGAAACTTGAAAGGGAAGATGGACTTTGGCCAAAAATTGTGAAATATAAATACCTCAGCAAGGACTCAACTCATGATGTAAAACACAAACTAAATGACTCTGCAATGTGGAGTGACTTGCTTAAAATTAAAAATGTGTATTTACAATTTAGGCAAGTTGATACAAGGAGTGGTGATAAAACCAGATTCTGGTTAGATCCTTGGGTCTACACTGACTCATTATGTAATATGTTTCCTATTTTATATGAGTTGTGTAATGAAAAACAAGTGACTGTTGCTTGCGCCATGAGTGAGAAAAACTTGTCTTTTAGGAGATGGCTACACCCTGAGTTAAGGGAAAGCTGGAACAAAATTTGGTCTGATGCTATACAATACGACCTTAAATATGAAAAAGATTTGGTTCTATGGAGAATTGGCAAAAATAAGACTTTCACTGTTAAATCTTTGTATGAAAATCTGACATGCATGGAAGATGGTTACTATCATAAACACATTTGGAAAGCTAAAATTCCTGCTAAAATTAAGATCTTTCTATGGCTCCTCATTAATGATGCCATTTTGACCAGAGACAATCTTACCAAAAGAAATTGGCAAGGTGACCCCTGCTGCTTATTCTGTGATGAAACTGAAAATGTAACTCATCTTTTTTTCACATGCCACGTCGCTAAAGTAGTTTGGTCTATAGTAGCTTTATGTTTTGGGGCTAGTAACATCCCATCTGACCTGCACCAATGCTGGGTGTGGTGTCATAGGTGGATATCGGGGGAAAGATCCTTTCATATGTGTGGAGTGGCTGCCTTATGTTGGGCCATATGGAAAGCACGTAATAAAGCTTGTTTTCAAAAGAAAATGATCAAAAGTCCATTGGAAATAATATGTCATATGTGTGCATTTCTGAAATATTGGGCAGGACTATCAATAGATGTGGAGCATCACATGCTGGTAGAAGGAGCAGATCTGATTCTCAGGGTTGCTAAAGATGTGCTGGCGACCAGAACTGCTAGACAGGTGGACCAGCTTCTGCTGCAAGATCAGCATCGTGCGGCGGAAGAATGAAAAAGCTGAAGGAAGCGTCCTTGTGTAGGTAGTCGTCTTTTGGGTTTTGGATCTAAGGGTTTCTTTGAAATGTAAGAAAAAGTCTCTGCTGAAAGTTTGTCATGAAGTCTGGGATGTCCCATCTTTCTGGTGCTTATCACCCTAGCTATCGTTTTGCTTCCTAGATTCTTGAAAACTCTATATCATCCTGCTGCCTGTAACATCTGAATGTTTGTATTTCCGTTATCCTTAATGGAAATGAGATATCTCATGTGGAAAAAAAAATAAAATTGAGGTAGATACGCTAGAGGGAGACAGAAAGTGTGGGAGAGAGAGAGAGAGAGAGAGAGAGAGAGAGAGAGAGAGAGAGAGAGAGAGAGAGTTGATCGATGACAATATCACCATGTAGAATGTATATATTATTATGTCCATTCTATAGGGTTTGTAGAATGTATATATTATTATGTCCATTTTATAGGGTTGGGAAGTCTCGAGAATCAAAGAGGCAACACTATCTTCTCTTGATGGATTACCGCAGCACACTCATTGGCACAGCCGCCGTGATGTCTTCTCTTAAGAGAAAATGACTCAAGGACATGCAGCATCCCTGCCTCAGTCTCCGCATGTGCATCTCAGAGAGGAGGATTATTACCTTCCTTGGAGACATTCTATCTCCATTCACGGCAGGGTGCTGTCATGTTTGTTTTCACGTACAATTCAATTCGAGTCATCACGGTGCATCATCATGATGTTTAGAACCATCAACATATATCTGGTTTTTAGTTGACATGGAAATAAGAGTCGACTTCCAGCAATCTTTGTGTGCATCGTTTGTTCTTTGAACACTGCATATGTTTGAGTCAATTTCTAGCAATCTATGTGTGCATCGTTTGTTCTTTGAACACTGCATATGTTTTTACTTCTAGGCACATATTTTTGCTCCCTTTCACGTAACATACCATCATGCTTTTGACAGATTTGTATGCATCCTTTGTTCCTTGAACGCTAGCACATGTTTTTACTTCTAGGCATATATTTTTTCTCCTTTTCTATGTATCACACATAACATACCATCATGCTTTTATGATGTTGATGCCACTTCTATGTCCCCCTTTGGTGCCTCATTAGTTTGGTTCTGCATGATTGATATGATGGCTGTTAATTGTCATTGGATGGAAGTCCTCAGCATGGGGTGGTCTGGTGCGGTCTTGTCTGCTCATGTGTGACAGAACCGCCCAAATTATAGAAAATCCAGTACAACATGTCCCCTCTAATATGTTAGCACGCACACACTTTCCCTTATGTAAACTCGGTACTCCGCCGAGTGTCATGAAGGACCTCGGTAAATCAACATTCACAACAAAGATTGCATGATTAAGCAAATACAAATCACATAAAGGAGTTTGTAGAGAAAACAATATTGACTTCACAAATAAATAATATGATTACAAGTCCAAATTCTGATTTGAGAAAGCAAAATAGCTTTGAAATGCTGACACTAAGATAAGTTCAAAATATATTGCTAACAAAGATGGCATCCTCCAATCAACAACATAGATGAGAAGATTATAACTAAAGGTCGAGCCCATCATCACTTAACTCCACTATCATTAGGCCATACACTTCACTTGCAACAGGGTGGGATAAAACCCAGAGTACTCGTGTGCACTCAGCTAGCTAGACTTACTTGAAAAGAAGAAAATAAAATGATACCAAGGGTATGCATGGCTTATTTGGTCGAGTTAGCTAGAGAGCTTGTCTTTGCAAAAGAGCTTACTAACATAAGTCCTTACTTTTAATATTTTTGCATCAAGAACAATAATGTAGCTATTTATAAGTTTAATTTGCACCTGTACTAGAACAATCACTTGATATAATTAAGCAACCAATAATAACCATATCCAATATTGGCATTTCAGGAATTAACCATCAGAACCATTATTAATGCTACGTGCTGACAGTAATAAGTCAAGTTTCTCCCTCTCTGGGAGAGAGAAGGTGATTCGAATCGAATGCAACCAGTTGAGTAATATTCCATTCCATAATACTCACCTTGGCAACTATATCAGAGTCTACATAGGTCACCATGGTACAATTCGGAGCCATCCTTAGTTTATTAGTTGTTTGTTATCCTCTTCCTCACTGCTCTCCAGGTTTAATACAATCGGTCTAAGCCAATGACTCTTGGCTGACCTCTCCTGCAGCTATGCTTCAGGCCAACTGATCTGGCCCATACACGAATGTACATGTAATCACACCCCTTTGGCACAGACTTCCCTTGGGCTTCATATCCTCCCCTTGATGGCGTCACTGACGGGATACAGTGGCGCCTTCATCCTTGTCTTCAATGGCTTCAGAGGTCCTGATGCTGTTCGAGAAAAACCTTGAAGTCCTGATACCTTCCATGCATAGTAGGGTAATAATTAAGCAAGCCACTACTTGTCGCCCGCAGGCACCAGTTCTCTGTCCCCATGGTCCCTAGGAGCCCACTGCAACTAACACAATCAACTACATGTAACAACAACTGTTGTGGAAGATATATAACAAAGCCAGAGATAACATTCATGGCTGCCAAGTTTCACTATGATTGTGGTTCGAGGTACGTGTTGCCGGAATTAATGGAATGGTGTAGAGGCTTCATCCCCAAGCTCCACCTTTGCAACAGTTTGGAACTAATGCTACTGATTTGAGTCTAGAAATCCATATATACGAACAGAAAGGCACTCATTCATATATTATACTGTGGTAAAATAATGGCATGTACTATGTGCACTTCCATGAATAATAGCACCACGTGCGTTGCCATCCAGAGTCCGAAGAGTATATAAAAAACAGAGTGCCCACATCTTCCAATATACTTACTTCTAGTTGGCACTCTAGCTAGGCATTCAAAACCAGCGACCCCAAGCTCCTCAGCTAGATGTCTATTTCTCCATCTCACAGCTGCTAGTGATGGCTTTTGCACCTGCTGCCACGATGCCTTCATCATCATCTAATACGTATGAATGGGTGGCAGTGGCACCGAGATGTGCTGAACCATGAACAGGGCGAAGCTATCACGAGATGGAGGGAGTGATGGGGGTATCCAATGGGGATCGGAGGGGATATGTAGGAGTCCATACATCATTCTGATTCCACTTCAGTTTTGATCCGTATGATTCCTGCAGCAGAAATCACGGTACACAAGTAAAAATTCTCCGTCCTCTTCAGTGTCTTATCTAGTGTTCCCATGCGCTGCTTTTGATTTATTCCAGACTACCGCTGAGGCATGTGGTACCTTAAATTGCTCTTTGTTAGTGATAAGCAAATGTTTCTCCACAACTGTAAGGTATACAAAATTGTAATATATTTGCAGTGACTTTACTGAAAACAGTAGAAAAAATAAGATGAATGATAATCTTTTGTATAATTGCCTAGCTAGAATTATTAAATGGGACATTTTGTTCTACATTGATCAAAATATCAGATCTTTCAGAAAGCGTATGTCAGGTATGTAGTATTGTGTCATTTTATTTAGTTCTTTTACTAAATCTCAGTGCAAATTTGACAATTGTTTATTGATCAGAAGATTTTATATCGGACTACATATAAAAATCTTAATGAGGCAAACCCTTTGTGAAAAACAAAGGTCTGCCACAGCTGCTGGCATAGTGCTTATATTTCTGACTTGTGACGAGGCTTGCTGACTCTGAATACTTCATATCCTCTCTCACAATATTATAAAACATGAATAGTGCACCTGATATGTATGGTTTGTGACTCTGTTTTCTTCTGCATTTCACTCTCTATACCATTCTTTCTTCTGTCAGGTCGCTATTGTTTGAGTAGAAAAATCTGCATGGGGAGAGTGGGGGTGACACCTAGGGAACACTATGGCACCTGTACTTGAGGACAAAAATGGTGAAACCGTGAAAAGAAATTGTACATAGATGAATGGACCTATGGACCTCTAGCGTAATGGAGTTGATAGCCTAACATGGACTTTCCTGAACTGAGTGGTAGTGCTTAGATGCAGGGGTGTCTTGCAAGGTTCACAGATGATAGAGAGCATGGCTTGATGGATCTTGCGAAGTAAGCAAATGGTCTAGGGTTTTGGTCCATGAGCTTTTGTAACTATATGGGTTTGCAACCAATGGTCCTGGTTAGTCACCAAAATATGAACAAGAACTCACACACCATGCACGGCCCATGAGTTGTATCTGCTTTCCCAACTGCCAAGGGGTATTTATAAATTCAGATTCGATTATGAAGACCAATATGTAAATAAGGGCTTGTAGTACGTCAAATTCTATGCAATTATTTAGCATGCAAAATGTACATATAGTACATTAATGTTCACGGAGCACAGCAAACTTTGTCATTCTTGAACTAGTAGAATGCCCCGCGCATTGCTGCGGGAATAAAGTAAAAATTTAAGTAGTTTATAATGGTCGAAACTATGAATTAATATATATATGGATGTAGTAGGTCAATTGCGGGGGTTGTATCTATTGATATGGTATATATTATTTGAACTGGACATCACCCAAATCTCATATATACGCATGTTTTGGAGGACTATATGTAATCCATATGATATGCAGTTTTGCTAGGTTTTTGCTTAGAAACAGTTTAAATTTTTACAAAAAAAAGTTATTGAAATATATTCATGTGGGGTCTTGTTTTGAAGAGTTTATTGAGAGAAACACCATGGTGCAATTGGATTTTAATTACGATACTTGGTTTAGATGCTATGACTTTTTTTCTATTTCAAAAGAAATAGGTAGTGGGAAATAAATGAGAGCCAGCGCTAAACGCAACTATGATGACATCATCTTTGTTGATTCAACCAATCACAGGGCAGAGAAATAAGTTAGCAGGGGTTAGGATTATAGGAGTTATAGATGTCGGTACACTGTTGGACCTGGTTTGATCAATGAGCCTGCAGCGACTTTGGTCGTCCCATGTGAATGGGTGGCACCAGGAAAAGAGTGCTCTGAGGGTGTCCACCTATTCACAGTTCACGGCACGCATGCATGTGAGTTCTTCCTTGAAGAATGGCCCGAAGAATAAGATAGAGTTCTAAGCTGAAGCTATCATCTTGCTCCAGTGGCTAGTACACAATTTTTTTAGACTAGTGAAAATGCACGTGCGACACGCACGTGTTTATGGTTGTAATAAAAAAAATTCAGATTATAGGATACACATATAAATAAAGATCTAGTTTTTGTGTGTTAACGAGACATCCAGAATGTTTTAAATTATGAATATTAAATATTGACTCTAATGGAATATATATAATATAATTATTTTGATGACAAATTTGAGACTGATGATGGCATCCTCTTTGTTTGTTCTGGAGTATTTTGGATGTCTGTAGTGTAAGTATTTTGGGAACCACTCTTGGCAGGATAGTTTCAAGTGACGCTTAACCTTGAATGCATTGCAGCAGATATATCAAGACACCAAGTTGCCAACGGTAGACCAGAAAACAATTTTACATCTTATCAACAATATATGTAGTTATTGATGCATTTCTCAGGATACATGCAGATTTTTTTCTTTGTTTAGACATAAGAGCACATTCCTTTGTACATATCCATTAGAGTAGATTGTGGTATTATTTTTAAGCATCCCTTTCATGATCAAAAGAAATAAGTGTGTGTGACTTCATTGCAGAAGTCAGAATACTGACAGCAGTGGTTTATTTTAATATGTTGGTTATGGCTTGTTAGCATCAAAGAATCATACACACTTATATGTAATTTGTACTACATATCAAGCTTAGAGCAATTTACAGATAAACGACTTTTCTAACACAGGTTATCATCATTAAAAAGCTAACTAAAGCATAGAGTATACAATGATATATCCAGACAAAAATAAAGATGATCAATGCCCAATGAAAAGACATGATTCTGGATCATTCTTAAATGCAAATTACCTTGTTTGGATATATTACGATGACCATCCACACGTTTATCCATTGGTGAAGTTTGAAGAAATGGCTGTACTGCATATATACCTGTATATAGCTGACACACGATACATTGTCAGTTCACCAAAATAGTTATTTAGTATTTGTAGTGTATTTCCTGATTTTATTTTCTAAGAGAAAAGGAAGTATATGACATCAGCATGATGTTATGATGACATAGTAGAGCAAAGCACGGGCACCGTATGGGCCTGCGCAACGCGCTGGACGTGGAAGTCGCCGGAGTTACCAGCCGCATGGCAATCAGCGGCGCAAAGGAAGGCACACCCTCGTTCGACGTTCATCGGTGCACTCAGGCTCCGCCGCCTGCAAGGTTGCCGAGGTTATTCTCTTCGTGACTGTTCTCTTCTCTGGCGCTACCGCGTGGGGGCCTTCCAGGCCACCGCTTCCCGCCGCCGATCAAAGTAT
Organism: Chrysopogon serrulatus; assembly: GCA_015844335.1. NCBI lineage: Eukaryota > Viridiplantae > Streptophyta > Magnoliopsida > Poales > Poaceae > Chrysopogon > Chrysopogon serrulatus. Next base: position 322,526 of record JADLZL010001367.1, read on the forward strand.
GAACTTGTCGTCGAGGATTACCTAGCGCCTCAAGGTGCTGTGGCCCTTGCTCCGGGGCGGCGCCACCTTCACCACTGGTGGGCTCTGCCGGAGGCTTCCGATCCCTGCGTGGGTTATCTTCGCACGGGAACTGATTCCCTTGCGACTTCAAGTCGTCGCTCCTGGCAACTGGCATCCGCTGCGGCACGGGAGATCGATGGAGCGGCGACTGGGTGCGGGACGGCAGTGGGGATATATTCCCGACGTTTCGGCTGGCAACCGTGCGCGCGCACGGGTATGGAGACGAGCGCGCGGGTGCGGACGGTGACAAAAGTTTGTGCGGATCGGCTTTTTACAACAGCATCACTTGTCAATGTAAATGAGTTTCTGACCGGGTCCATTTGTCATACTAATGTCCTTTTTTATGGGTCCACCTGTCAGTCTAACGTGGGTAGGAAATTTTCTTGGTAACAAACAATTTCTAATTTGTGGCTCCTTTATAGTATAGATTTTCTTGGTAACAAACAATTTCTAATTTGTTGGCTCCTTTATAGTATAGATAAAGGATAGATTCTATCTGGCTTCATCTACTAAAAGGTAGAATCACGCCCCTTATTACAAAGTTTGAAAACACAAATAGGTAGAACCAACATCCAATAAAAAGAAACACTCAAAACAACCATAGTCTCGACTAGGTAGAACCGATAAATTTAGAAGACAGCCATCCATTGGAGCTAAAAAATGCAACGTTGTTGTCTCTAGGTATTGGCCAACAAGAGTTAACTGGTCCTGAGAGTCGTCACGCCGCTGCAGTTTTACCCATTGACGGAGCCAATAAGTTCTCCTGAAAAGTACCTGCAACAAAGATTTCGGTGCACACTTGTCAAAAACCACTTTGTTTCGTGTTAGCCAAACCGTCCAACATAAAGCAGCGCGCAGCTGCCATTAATAACAGTGAATTATGTTCGCTACCACCCGTCTTAGACCAATTATTAAATAAGTCTACAACATTTTGAGGAGGTGATAAGCCTAACAATAAATGTACAGCTCGCCATCACAGTATTAGATGACAGAAATTATGTGGAAGCATTGAACCCATTAGGGCCGCATAGCTCTGTTAATAGATGGAGATAACAGCCATCACCGTGGCAATATAAAAGGCAAGTTGTACCGTGATTGAATACTCCAATAATAATCCTAGTATGTACAGCATTTTTCTACAAGTCCACCTTATACAGCAAACCAATCACTCACTGTAATATACTTGCATAGATGAGCTACATGATAATCTACTTTCCACTTATAATGCATTGATTGTCTAACACCCCCCCTGCAGTTGCAACGTTGTCCTTAGCCTTGAACATTGAGACTAGAGCGAAACTCGGTAAAGATAGATGTCGGTAGCCCTTAGTAAAGATATCAGCGTACTGAGACAAAGTAGAAACGTGAAGCACTCAAACAGCTCCAGTAGCACCGTTATCTCCAACAAAATGAAGATCAATCCCAATATGCTTGGTGCGCTGATGCTGAACTGGGTTCGTCGACAAATAAGTAGCGCTAGATGTCAGACGCTTGGTGAACAGGACAGTGAAGCTCAAGAAGTTGGCGCAACCAGCTCACTTTAGCAACAGCATTAGCAATACCCCTTTATTCAGCCTTGGCACTAGAATGAGAGACCGTCGCTGACGCTTGGAAGACTAGGAAATCCAATTATCACCTAGGAAAACAGCATACCCAGATGTGGAGCGTCGTGCGTTAGGATAGCCCGCTTGGTCAAGATCAAAATAAGCCGTCAAGCAGGACACTTGGATTTATGTAATAAAATGACTTGTAATACTTTGTCTGGATATTAAAATTAGATGAGAATGAGAACAAAGATGATAGAATTTATTCCTAGGCCTACCAATCACCATTGTTGTGATTTCTTCTCAGAAAATCATTGTTTGTTTCACCCGAGTCCCACAATAATACCAAAAAGGACAAAGGAGTGCTTAGACATTGATGACCGAAGTATGATCCCAAGCTTGACAATGGAGTAATGCAAGTTGCATGCATGATCTGTGAGGATTGTGTTGTTGAATAATGCCTTTAAGATTTTATCATGAATTACTAGTGCCGAAGGAGCTCTGTCACATGATGAACACATAATTTCTTCATAGCTAGACACTGTTTGGTGATGAAAGTTTAGAATTGTCTTGTGAAAAGCTCATGGATGTGAGCATTTCTACCAGTGAGTGTAATAATGTTTACTGAGAATATGCAATTACTATGTGAACATTATTTTCCTCCTTGAGAAACTGTGTGCAGAGGTGAATTCGTTTATGGTTGGTCCACATTTGGCTTGCAAACTTTGAACATTAATTTGTGCTTGTGGAGAAAAGATGTATGTTAGGGTAGGAGATCTAGAAGAACAGAGAAAGGTTAGGAGGAACAGAGCAGGTGCAGGGAAGCATGAACCCAGGAGGTCAAGCAGTATTTCCAGAGTTTAGTTTGATAGTTGTTTGTTGTCGTCTTCCTCACAGCTCCCCATAGCTCCCCAGGTTCAATACAATCAGTCTTAGCCGATGATTCTTGGCAGACATTGAGACTAGATTCAGGGCAACTGTGGCCCATGCACGAGTGTACTCACACTTGGGCTGCAGATGCTCCCCTTCAAGGCGTGACAGATGGGCTCGTGGCCCCTTCATCCTTGTCCTGAACGGCTTCAGAGGTCCTGACACTGTCCAAGAAAAAACCATGAAGTCCTGATACCTTCCATGCCTAGTAGGGCAATCATAAGCAAGCCACTATACTTGTATGCCCCAGGCAACAGTTCTCTGCCCCATGATTGTTAGGAGCCCACTGCAACTAACACGAGGAACTCTTGTGGAATAGCATGGCTTCCAAGTTTCCCTGTGATTGCGGTTCGAGGTTTGCCAAAATTAATGCAATGTAGTAGAGGCTTCGTCCCCAAGCTCCACCTTTGCACCAGTTTGGAACTAATTCTACTGACTAGAATCACAGAAATCTGTATATGTGAACAGACACTCACACCACTCATGGTCCCATTGAATTAGAGTAGTATTCATATATTATATTTTTATAGTCAATAGGAATTCACATCAAGTTATGAAAACTGAGGTAAAATAATGGAATGTGTACTACGTGTTGTTCCATGTAATAATTCAGCACGTGAATAGTACTAATTTAATGTGCACCAATCACTGCAAAACTTTGTTATGGGTAGTAGCACCATGTACGTTGCCATCCGGAGCCTGAAGAGTATTTATAAAACAGAGTGCCCACTTCTTGCAATATACTTACCTCTAGTTGGCACTCTAGCTAGGCAATCAAAACCAGTGACCCCAAGGCTCCCTAGCCAAATGTTTCTTTGTCCATCTCACAGCTGCTACTGATGGGTTTTACACATGCCATGACGTCTTCATGGCTTCATCATCAATCTCATATGTATGAATGGGTGGCACCATGAAAAGTGAGCTTGCTTTGTTACTTTCACCTACTCGATCCACTTTGACGTCGCGCATGTATGTGGTCTGTATGTACAAGGCAGGCCAGACATGAAGATGAGGGAATGTTCTAAAGCCCCCTTTGATGACGATCGGTATTCAAGTTCATAGAAAGACGTAAGTGATCTCACTGCTACTCTACAAAAAATGTGAAATAACACCGTCCACTAGTTCTATGCTCCATTTTTATCTTGGACCACCAGTTCTGTGCTCCAATTCTATCTTGGAAGCAGAAAATATATTGTCAAAGGTCCATGGAATATACAAGTGGAAAGTGAGAAGTCCAACACAACCAGAGTTCAGCCCATCTTCCTGATCTCATCAGACTAACTCAATCCAAAAGTGGGCTTCAATTAACGTGGGATCGAGACCATGGTTGTTCATCTTAGAGGTGAACTGAAAAGCTGTATCACACTATAAAAAACAATTTTAAGACGAAGCCCCTTCTATTGTTAGAGCGAAAAAGTCTACATCACCCTCTGAACTATGACGGGTGGAATGTTTAACCCCCTCAACACTAGCAGTTTGGTAATGTAACCGACAGATAGACAATCACTGTTGCCTTTTATTACCATCGGGCAATGAAAGATCTATCACTGTTGGTTTGTTAGAAAATCCGATAGTGATAGATTTTTTTCTTTACAAATCAGTAATGATACACCTATCAGTGTCGGTTATAAAATTCTGGCGGTGATTGGGCCGGTAGTGATAACTTATTCTGTAGTAGTGAAGCTCCACCTTTGCACCAGTTTGGAACTAATTCTACTGACTAGAGTCACAGAAATCTGTATATGTGAACAGACACTCACACCACTCATTGTCCCATTGAATTAGAATTCATATATTATATATTTTTATAGTCAATAGTAATTCACATCAAGTTATGAAAACTGAGGTAAAATAATGGAATGTACTATGTGTTGTTCCATGTAATAACTCAGCACATGAACAATACTAATTTAATGTGCACCAATCACTACAAATCTTTGTTGTGGGTAATGCACCACCGTATGTTGCCATCCGGAGCCCCAAGGGAATATACAAAACTGAGTGCCCACTTCTTGCAATACACTTACTTCTAGTTGGCACTCTAGCTAGGCATTCAAAACCAGAGACCCCAAGGCTCCCCAGCCAGATGTGTCTTTCTCCATCTCACAGCTGCTACTGATGGGTTTTACACCTGCCACGACGCTTTCATCATCATCTCATATGTATGAATGGGTGGCACCATGAAAAGTGAGCTTGCTTTGTTACTTTCCTACTCGATCCACTTTGAAGTCACGCATGTACGTGGTCTGTATGTACAAGGCAGGCCAGGCATGAAGATGAGGGAATGTTCTAAAGGCCACTTCTTGATGACGATCGTTATTCAGTTCAGAGAAAGACATAAGTGATCTCACTGCTACTCTACAAAAAATGTGAAACAACATCGTCCACTAGTTGTGTGCTCTATTTCTATCTTGGACCACCAGTTTTGTGCTCCATTTCTACTATCTTGGAAGCAGAAAATATATTGTCGAAGGTCCATGGAATATATAAGTGGAAAGTCAGAAGTGCAACACACAACCAGAGTTCAGCCCATCTTCCTGAGCTCACGAGACTAACTCAATCCAAAAGTGGGCTTCAATTAACGTGGGATCAAGACCATGGTTGTTCATCTTAGAGGTGAACTGAAAAGTTGTATCACACTATAAAAAAAACAATTTTCAGACGAAGCCCTTTCTATTGTTAGAGGCACAAATGTATACTAGTCTATCTATACTATAAATCTATAATCTATAATATATCTATCTATCTATAATCTGAAGGAGCGAAGGAATTGAAAATTCATTATCACTAGAAAAACTTCCTACCCACCTTACATTGACAAGCGGATCCACAACGAGATGGACCTAAGTATGACAAGTGGACCCGGTTGGAAACCAGTTTACATTGACAAGTGCCCATCCCTTCTGCACCTTGCTCCCATCTGATTTTTTTTCACCGATGATTTTTATACCCGCCTGACAATACGACTCCCGCCCCAACAAAGCACCCGCGCCCCCGCAACCGCCGCCGCATCCGCACCCTTCTTCCCCGCGTCCGCTCCCCGGCGCTTTTGCACTCTCGCCTCCCAACAGGCCAGCGCCCCCACCACTGCCGATCTAGATTCTAGGCCGCCCTCCCTCCCCTCGCTCAACGACCACTGCTCCCATGCGGCGCTGCGCCCTCCGATACGACTGCTGGATGCTGGGTGCCCACTCCAACCACGCCACCACCGCTCTGCCTCTTCCACAGCAAAGAACTGCGGCGGTTGTCGCGCGGGCAGGGGGAGCGAGGAGCGACAAAGCGAGGAAGCACCGCGGTTGGCTATGTCTCCGCCCGGAGCGCCGCCGTTCAACTCCACATCGTACGCCTTCCACAGCGCCTCCTACAATTGCCTCTGCAATGGGCAGCACGCCGCTCGCGCCGCTCTCCTGGACGCCCACGCCCTGCGGCGCCGTCGTACCGAGCATCAACCTTGCTGCCAGGGGGCCCTTCCCGGTCATCCTCTCCTAAGTCCGAACTCGACTACCAGACATCTGTGGCCACCCCACCTCCGCTGCGTTTGAGTCATCGACCATGACATCCGCTGCCCTAGGCCGCTGCACCTCCCTCCAAAACGCTCTGGGACCTTAACCTCTCCTACAAGGTGTTTGACAGAATACCCATAAGGTAAACAGGGGTCTCCGTGTGTATGCCATGAATCGCTGGCTATATGGTTATGTGTCTGATCTTGTTTGCAGTACTAGCCAACAATATCACTAACTAATTTCCCAATTTGTAGGTCCAATTTATCACGTGTCAGAGGAACTGTGTTCTAGATTCAATCGATGGGCAGCACCGCAACAAGGCTGTGCGTAACTGTAAAACATGGATGACCATGCCTGCTACTGCCCCTTATACTCTTTCATCAGACTGAAGTGACATATGAGAATTTTTCGCTTTTGTTTCCCCTTCGCAGATAGGTATAATGCCTGAAAGGTGTACCTGGCTTGCTAGCCAATATAGAACTTCGATAATCAGAGTTCACCTATTCAGAATTGCTGTACCACCAATTGATGGTGCTGCAGACCCCTGCCCATTTATCATGCCATCACTTTGTTTATTTCCATGTAAAATGGCGAGTAGTGACACACTCATGTTAATATCTGAAGTGGTAACAAATCAGAGTCCTCAAAATTAAGCCATCAAAATCAAGAAATGGATGGTGATGGTTGACATTTCATTTCTTTTGCGTTGATTTCATATATTCATCCTTACATAGAAGTGCTCCTAGTTGGAGGATTCAGATATCCACATGTACCCCTGTCCTCAATCTTAATCATGCCGGCCTGTTATGGTCTGAACTGAAAATGCATGTCGGATTTTTTATGTATGATTTGGATGTGGTTAGGAGCATTTCAACCAAGATAGCCTTCATGAACCTTTTCCATTTTTCGGCTGGGGTCAAGCTCAGCAATGAAATTATTGCTAAACTAACATTATACAGTAAGAGAAAGTTATATAATAAATAAGTCATTACGTTTAGTCCTGTAGAGAGAGTTACAATAAATAAGTCATTGAGTCCAGTCCCGATTTTCTAACAGGAAGGTGATCTATAGTAAACAAACAGTAGTGATTTTGTTAGGAGATATACGAAAGCCGGTCTCAAAAAATACTGGAAGGGGTTGCCCATGCTTTGCTTCTTTTTTCCCCAAATGTTTGAATAAAGTATTTGGATGTGGTGTGCAGGTTGATAGCCGCACATAATTTTTTAAGAACCCCAGAAAATATTTTCAAACAATTTCTTCAGTTGGTACTTTTTTTTGAGAAACTTCAGTTGGTACTTGGGAGGCCTTTTAGTCATCCTCACTCAATCTATGGCACGGAATAGGCTTTCCCATAGAGAAAAAGGAACACATCCCATGGCGGCTACAATTGGGAAATATCATCTTCCCAAGTTGTGTTATAGTCATGGACTCTGATGAAATAATCTTTTCTTGGATCTTTCAGTCCGTCCAGGTTGTGAAAAATGTTGAATGCATCAAAATAACAGTGTAACATCCCTTTGTTTATAATAAATAAACTTGTAGAATTAGCTGTTAGTGAATCATTGCATTCTTTTGTGCAGAAACAGAAACACAGCCGGAAATTCAGCATATATATAAGAGTGCCAACACGCCAACAAATACTTGAATGGCTCTCATTGTTAAGCTCTTTCCCGACTGCAACAAGAAGAACATTCAGGTATAGGTGCCTTTTCTTTTAAGCCAAGGCAGCATGTATCTTTGCTTCTAGGTTCCTGCTGGTGACATGTTATTAGTATCATTACACATGAGGTGACCTGTTTGTTTATGTGCACTAATGTTACTGTACTGTTGGCCTGTTTAACTTGGGTTTGTTGTGTTATATAGCTTGAAATCCTGTCGCAAATTATCATGGTTAACTACACTTTCTTGTCTTGATAGAGCTATGCATGTGGAGGTATACTCTTATGTAGGGGGTAGAGTTAAGGTCGAGGAACCTGGCAGAGATTCTCGGTTTTGCCACTTGCCAGAGCTTTTATTTAGAAATGGGTTACAGACCCTAGGAAACAAACAGGTGTAAAGATGATGTATACGTTACATTTTTTGCAGACCAAACACATAGACTTTGTTTTGTCGTAGCTTTATCATCAAATCAAACACATGCATTGTCGTCTGAACTAAATCATTCCGTACAACTTTATTGTGCACAAAAAGAGGCCGGACATTGTTCTAATGCCGCCATATATTATGCATAGTTTGGATTATGTTTCATGGGCATCAATACAATACAATATACACTACAGTACAATACAATACAGTACAATACAAATATACAATACAATAATGTAACATATTATTCTTCGGAAGCCTCATCAGAAGAAGAATCTTCGTGTTCATTATCTTCTCTGGCTTCCTGAGGTTGGTCTCCTGGTTTCTCGTGTTCAATGGGACATTGGGGGTACCAAGGGCACACAGGGGGCCATGACGGGTTGTAGTATGGAGGGCACACGGGGGGGTATGAAGGGCGGTAGTACGGGGGCCACACAGGACAGGGATAGTATGGAGGCATAGACAGATCCTTCTGCAACTCCTCCTCCGCCGCCTTCTTCCCCTCCGCCTCCTTCTTCTTCTTCTTCTCCTCCTCCTCCTCCTTCTTCTCCTTCTCCTTCTTCTCTGGTTGGGGCGGATCCCCGTAGATGTAGAGGCCCTTCGCTCCTTCTCCCATGCAAAACGGGCCAGCATGTTGGATAAGCATCCACAACACGGTGGTGAGGTCGCCACCGGCGCTGAGCTGCTTGGCATGGGCCTCCCTGCTGCATCGGACGGCCGCGTAGACCAGCTTATCCACCCACACCTCGAACATCAACGTCACCACCCCATCTGGTACAGGTGGAGGAGGCCACGTAGCATCTGCAGATGTATCGTGGCCTGATAGAAAATAATAAAGGCCTACTGCATCCTCGAGAAGTTTTGTAGCATCGTTAGGTTCAATATAAATCCATGATCGTTCCTCACCCGGCTCGGGCTCCTTGGGCGTCACGCGTCGTAGGAGCAAGGCAAGTTTTATCTTGTTATTCTTACCCATGTCGAATTCTCGCGAGTATTTAAAATTTTCACGCTCACTCTCATGCCATATTTCAACCAATTTGTCGCGGATTACCTGCAACTGGCTGTGGAGGACAAGGCCAGGTAGCATTTGTCGACGGACAGCCACAAGGAACATCATGTATTCCGACATTACCTCGATTGCCCACGCATGTATTCCTTTCTGTCCGATGTGCGGGAGGACCATGCAGGTGGCGATATGCCACAAGAGGACGTCCTCCTCAAATTCCTTGCCGAATTTACTCTCAGTGATCACCTCAGGATCCTTATCCTTATTCGGCAGCGGCAATTTGATTTTGCCTTTGTCAACTGCATGGCGGAAGGCCTTTTGGCCCCCGTGTGTCCTCATGTCCAACCTAGTATAGTTCATCTTCTTGTTCCTCCGGTTCCTGTTCTTGTCCTCCTCACCATCTTCTTCTTTTTCCCTAGTATTATTAATGGCCTGCTGCAATATTTCCGTCACTCGCTTGAACAGCACTTTCTTTACGCATTGAGGAAGCTTAGACAGGTACCGCATCTCCATGGGTTTGTCGTCTCCAGCCACGGACACCGGCCACCACTCTGGACATTGGCTGCAACAGGTCGTAGGAGTGGTGACTGTGCACTCCTCCAGCAAGTTGTACCGGCCGATGGTGCCCGACCACCGCCTGTGGCTGACCGGATCGCGGCAGAATAATAGCCGCAATGGGTCGAGGCGGACGACGAGGCGGTGGAGGCTGCACCACCATCTTCTTTGGGCGGTGTGCAGGGCCTGGTGGTGAAGCCAAGCCGGTGCCTGCTCCTGCAAGTAGGAGTACGCCCATGTCGACCCGAGGGCTCTCAGCAGCCATGCCACATCCATGAGGAAGGTAATGGCTAGCAAGCCGTAGGTGATCCCGACAAAAGATCCCCTGACACGCTGCTGCTGCTGCTGCTGCTGCTCAGGATGGAGCAGCCAGAAGCAGAAGAGAAATGCTGCAGCAACAGTGAAGAGGGGCGACAACAAGCGGATGAGGTAGTAGGTGAAGCTGTGTGCCAGGATGGCCTTGGTGTAGAGGAACTCGTAGATGAGGGAGAGCTCCATCTCGGCCACCTTGCACATGCACTCCCAGTCCCAGTCCCACTCATCCGACTTGGACATGGAGAGTATCATCTCGCTGGCTTTCTGCCTTTCTGAAGCTGGATTGACAGAAGAATCGACCAGGGCATGGCGCCAGATGGGGAAGAGATCCTGAGCAAGGAGCAGCGCCTCTCCATCGCGGAGCGACCGCCCCTTCCTCCTCATCATCCCCTCGATTCTGGATTTCAGTGAACCCATCTTAGAGTCATCGTCGCCCTTGTTAATGCTTGACGAGGCGTCCTCCTGCATGCTGTCCAAGTTGGCTTTCCGTAGCGCGTTCGCCCTCTCCAGGTACCTGACGGCACCGGCGAAGAGCATGAGGACGGACGCCGCGAGCAGCGGAGCCCAGCTGCGGCCGTCGCGTGGAGTTGTGTTCTTGTAGATGGTATAGCTGACCCCCGCAATGTGAGCGAACAACTCGAGCCATTTGCGGCTGGAGATCTTGTTGTCCTCCAGAGCGTAGGCGGTCAGGTTGTCCGGGCCGCCAAGGTGCAGCAGGAGGAACGGGGCCCAGAACGCGACCACCTGCTTCTCCTCCTCCGACGCATCGGAGCCGCACAGGGACAGGCTGCCGATTGCGCTCGTCGTGGCTGCCTCGGTGACCTGGTATGCAAACCAGAGGAGGAACTTAGCCACCTGGCCTAGGGAACCCCACAGCCAGCCGGGCGCCGAGCGGTGCCGTGTCCCGGACAGGATACCCACGACCAGATTTGCCACTAAGCTCGAGACCACAGTGATCCGGAACCCCCATTCGCTCCACTGCTGCACCAACTGTGCCAAAATCAAGGTCAGGATCATTCCCAGCCAGATCATGGTTGTGTCGATCCACCACAGCGGGCTGAAGCTGCCTGCGACCCTGTACCAATATCAAACTACAGCATGAGACCTGCTGCGTTGACTTTCTCCTTATTATTATCAGTGAAAAGAGATACATGAATCTATATGCATATACCGTGCAGTGAGGAATTGTTGGATTGATCACAAGAATAGAGTGTGAAAACTCTAAAATGGTTGTGTGATTTATGAATGCATGAGCAGGAAAACTCACTGTTAGTGGGCTAAGGGCCGGCCCTAAGCCCTATTAGACCGTGCTTTTTAGGGCCGGCACGGCACGAAAAAGGGCCCGTAGGGTCGTGCCTAGGCTGGCGAGCAGGCACAGAGGGCCACTTCGGCACGTCATGGTGGGCCTTAGGGCCCTTTAGGGCCGTGCCCGGCACGGGGTCAGGACCGGGCCAACACGGCACGCCTGTTGCTCATATAGTTCAGGAAGACCTCTTCTAAGCTAGGATCAGCTGCAACTCGGTCTATACGAATCCAGCCAGGCTAGGAATGAAAGGCGTTTGGTTGCCTGCATCTCCCACTCTCACACAGCATGCATGGGCGCGACCACCAGCACCGAGCGGGCTAGGCTCTAGAGAGGAACGAGGATTTTTTCCGGACGCCATGGGCCTGGTTGGCGGCCGGCATTTGCATTGTTTGGACCTGTCTAGGGTACTAAACTAGGCATCCAATAATGCATCCATTTCATCGCCGAGGCTGGTTGTGCGCGATGCAGGGAACCAAATGCTCGCTTAGGGTTTTGGGGGAGCTGGCCAGCTGATGCTAGTTTCTATACATCCTGAGCGACGCGAAAGAGGTCTCCGTGGACCATTGGGAGTAGGCTGGCCAGGTCGATCGATAGAAGGGGGGCCCCGAGAGTAACTAGATGGGCCTTTAGGCTGAGTAGAAAAGGAAAGAAAAAAGTCTACTTTTGCTCTCTCAACTTTCGTAAAAATCTATTTTTACTCTCTAAACTCTAAAATTGAGCAAACAATCTCCTTTAATTTTTCAAACCATGCGCTTTTTCTCTCTAGAGTGGTTTTGATGGTAGTTTTGCTACAGTGACGGTGGTTTTGTCTTTTTCTTTTTTATTTATTTCAGCGGAATTTGAAAACATATAGTAAATCATAAAAAAATTGTAAAATAGAAAATCTAATCTTGTTGGACTCCGCATGAGTAGATCTACATAGTAAATATATAATATGGTATGCTTTAGTTTAAAGTTTTTGCTAGTCTTTTGATTTTTTATTTATTTCAGTTGAATCTTTGGAAAATCATAATAAATTATAAAAAATCATAAAATGGAAAATTCAAATTTTTTGGGCTCTAAATGAGTAGGTCTACACAATGAATATATAATATGATATGCTTTAATCTAACAAAATAGTTATAGAAGCTATATTTATGAATTATTTAATTAATTATAGAGAAGCATACATCGAAAGCTATAGCAAGCAATTTTGCATTAAAATATACCATATTATATGTTTGTTTGTAGATCTACTCATGTGGAGTCTAAGGAAATTAGATTTTTCATTTTTTGATTTTTCTATGATTTACTATGGTTTTTCAAAGATTCGGCCAAAATTAATAAAAAAGAAAAAGACCAGTAAAAATTTTGTACTAAAGCATACCATATTATATATTTACTGTGTAGATGTAAATTAGTTTTTCTTTTAATTGAACACTATGGACTGCGGCATAGTGTACTTTGGGCAAAATCACCTTAACGGCTGAATTAAAATAAGTTTTGAGATTTATTGTTTTCATTACATTTTTATGTCTTCTAGTTGTGCTGATTAAATACTGCTCGCTGTAGCTAATCATAGAAGTAGAAAGAAAAAAGTGGAAGTTTTAGATGGCCCAAACGGTCCAGTTGAGGATAAAAAGATGACGGCGATAGCAGTTAACCTTTATAAAGATCTTTTTAAGAAAGAAGCCAGAGGTAAGGTTTCGTTAGCTAGTGACTTTTGGGATAGAAAGGATTTAGTCACTAGGGAAACAGAAAGAGACGAAAGCAGTAGTCTGTAGCTGTTATGCAGAGGGGGCTCCTAGGACAGATGGTCTCTCTTTTCTCTTCTATCATAAGTTCTGGGATTTGATTAAGCAAGATTTACTAGCCATGTTTGAATATTTTTTAGTGAAAAATTAGACTTGAGTAGATTGAATGATTTCTCTTATCCCAAAGGTAGAGGATACATTTTAATAAAATGTAGTTTTAAATTTTTTCTAAAGTTTTGACTCTTAGGCTTGGTAAGATTATTAATAGATTGATCTCTCAACAACAAAGTGCCTTCATACAAGGCAATACATTTTAGAGAGTATTGTTATAGGTCATGAGCCTCATAATCTGTGTAGCCTCTCCTGCAAAGATGGGTTATAGCTGGAAAATAGGTAATGAGAGGAAGGTGAAATTCTGGGAGGAAATTAGTTAGGTCCTTCTAGTTTAGCTATTCAGTACTACGAGGTTTATGCATGTTTAGTGATGTTTATTCCTCTCATTCTCTTTACAGGATAATTAACTTTAGCTTAGGGGCATTATCCCAGTCCATGTTGCTGATATTTGGCACTTAAAGATTCCTCATAGAATTCATTTTTTCTTTGGTTGCTTTCTAAGAATAAGCTACATATATACTAGAGATAATCTGAGTTTAAGGAGGAAAGTAGAAGACCAGTCTTGTCTTTTTTTTTTTCATCACCTCTTTTCTGACTATGCTGTATCGAAACAGGTTTGGATTCTTTTGTCTAAGGTCATAGGCAGAGAAGTAGGAAATTCTTTTGAATCTATAGATGCTCTGTGGCTATCTAATGACAGATTTTTAGTTGAGATTATGTTTTGTACTGCTGCCCTGTGCGGGCTTTGGAAGCTAAGAAATAGGTTATGCCTTTCTGGGTACTCTTCGGTAGGATGTCAAGATACTAATCCAGAGTGTGATGAATATTATATGCTTCAAAATTGGAGTGTGTTATGTCCCATGGAAAAACTGATGGAATTCAACCAAAAGCTAGAGGTGCTAAAAGCTATGGCCACAAGACCTCAAAGTAAAGGAGGACTGCACTACTATACAAAATCTTAACTGCAACCTTTTGAAATGGGGCTCGGAGGTGGTTGAGCCGCCGACCCGCCTCAGTTAATCGGGCCCAGCCGAGGCTGGGCTAGCGGCCCAGTAACTGCCTTGGTTAATAGGTTAACTGAGATGGGTTTTGTACAGTGACCGCCTCGGTTAGGAATTAACCGAGATGGTTGAATTATAACAAACGCCTCAGTAAATGAATTAATCGAGACAGTTGCCCTTATTATCTAACCGACTCTGTTAATATACATTAAAATATACATTAAAAGTTAATTGGCAGAGGCATTTGTTTTTATCTAACCACCGGTTAATTATATTAATAGAAATTAATTGGTTAACAGAGGCATTTGTTTTTATCTAACCACCTCGGTTAAGACTATAATTAATAGACCTTAATTGACGGTTGGAATGCCCGCCTCGGTTAAGCTATTTTGCTCGTCTCCATTAAGTTTTCTAGAGTAGTGCTGGGAGCGATACCCGCACAAATTAAATATGCTCCAGACTGGCAACATGAGGACCTCCCGCCAGAGTTTCCGCTTTAGGTTGTTCATCTCTGGTTGATTGCTCCGCTCTGGGTGACAAAGTGGAAGGGAAGCAAGTGGTGTAGTTTTGTAAAGATGAGTGCTGAGTAAGCTTGTAATAGGTGCTGGTGGGTACCGTGTTTCCTCGAAATGTTTCAGTTTTGCGTGGGTCAATGCCTGAACGAAACTTTTGAACGATGTAAACGTTTCTGTCTTGGTTAATGCTAAGGCCAGGATCAGGCCCTTAAATTCCAAAAAAACGGCTGATTAAATATGTTTAAGCCCAATTTAATTATTACCATCCACATGCACGAAAAGGTACTTTGGCCCCGGTGACCAATACATTATGTTTTCCGTCCCATGAAACGTTTGAAAACGCAAACAGGTGGTTGGTACTTTTGGGTAGGTGGTACATCGTACAATAAAAACCTTAATCATATGTCACCATGGTTGTCTAATCACAAGTACTTCTATGTGTCGTCGACAAAACAACCTAAAGCGTTTTATAATTATATAAATTATAAAGTGTGAGCGGAAACACACATGCATAATGGCAGTAGCTTTTGCATCCTGGCTTTTAATTTGCACATCGCAAATAATAAGCTCAACTTAATGTATACAGGCTATTTAAAGTACGTCATAAATATAAGATTTACAGTCCCACATATAAGCAAAAAAAAAAAAAAAAAAAAAAAAACTTTTGAGACAAACATATTTTCAGTCACAAATAATGACTTCCGCAATTGTTGACTGCTATAGAGTTCCAAGGATTAACCGGACAGAGCAAGATGGGGAAAGAGAGACAAGGACTGGAGATGTGTTTGGCAGGGCTTCTCCTCAGGGGCTCCTCTGGAGGAGGCAGAGCTTTTTTAGAAGATCTACAATTTCTGGCTCCTTTATATGGCTCCTCCATTTTTCACTAAAAAACATTTCCAAACGGCTCCCCCTCTTGAATTGTGTAGTAGGGCTCCTCAGCCAGTGAGGAGCACTGCTAAACACACCCTGAATAACTCGTTCATTTATTTCAGATTCTTTGAAAATTAAGGTGAAATTTCTTGCTATGGAATAATTAAGTCTTTGTATGGTGTGGTCCAAACCAAATATTTCTATCATGTCTAAAGGGTCGATGGAATTCCAAATATTGCTATTATCATGTCTAATGGATGGAATTATCTAAATATTTCAGCTGTCAGGTTTTAGTCATTGGGCTAGATATGCATGGAGCTTACAAAAGCCAGGAAATTATGCAAATTACTAAGTCATATATATGGTAAAACTGTACTTAATAATGCGGACAGATGGAAAAAAACATTTTAAAGCTGCAACATAATAATTAATAAAATAAACAGCATAAAAATGTACTCAACACATGCACGGTCGGCCATAGATCACTAGTACAGAGACCATTTCTCTTGACACTAGCGTTTTATTTCTACTGGTGGTTTCTCTTAACAACAACCAGTAGAAATCGATCTTATTTTTACTGGAGGTTTTCGTAATAAACCGCCAATTGAAATCTGAATTTTACTGGCAATTTGTTAAGAAATCCACCACTAGAGTTTAAAATTGATTTTTTTTAGTTTTTCAAACTTTCTCGGATGTTGAAACTCCCAAAATAAAAGTTATAGATCTCAAAAAGTTATGAAACTTTGTAATTAATAACTTTTTCATTTAAAATCATCTTTTTATGGAAAAGTACGTTTGAAATTTGTTAAATTTGAAATTCAAATTTTAAAACGACCTCGGATGGTGAAACTTCCAAAATAAAAGTTTTAGATCTTGAATTCGTTTAGAGCCTTAAACACTCAATTGATACTCGGTTTTGGATAATATATGTGGGGAAGAAAAAGGAATATAGATATACGCGAGTGTGTGGTGCAATGGTAGGGGAGGGATCGTGGAAGGTTGAATTATGAGTTTGAATCCTAGCAACCGTGTAGCGCACGATTTTACCCAAAAGAAATGCTAGCAACAGCGTAGCGCACGATTTTACCCAAAAGAAATGTGTCAGTTGCCAATAGAAAAGTGGGCGTGTGCCTTCTCTGGTTTCAAAATATTTTTTTGCTGTTTTTAAATATTTTTTTCAACAAACCGTCCATGAAAATGACCTATTTTCACTATTGATGGTTTAAAAAACACCTATAAAAATAGATATAGAACCGCCGCCTGTAGAAAAATTCTTACTAGTGGGTACAGATTGCTGGGTGCTTGGTTACCAGCCACTGCCCGCCACGAATGGACGAAATCGTTCGGCGCCAGAAGCAAGTGTGGTAGTAACAAAATGAACTAGAATCAGCTAAGCTGTGGCAGCAGGTTAAACTTAATTCTCGGACGAGACTATATATAAGTGACATGAAATGGGACAGCAAGCGTCGTCGATCATATGGATGCGGCATTAATGATGTTTTTCACACAGGCTGCTCGATATCATCAATGAAATTGAAACTGGTGTTGAACTCTAAAAATTGAAACTCGTGTGGAAACAAGCAGTACTATACGTAGGTAGATAGAATGAGGTTATTCAGAAAAGTCATGATAATGTACCTCGCCACCTGTTGCTCTCGGATAATGATAATGGAGGCTCAGTATCAGGTACGTTGGTTGAGTACCATGTCGTAGAGACTCATCAGCAGCAGATTTCCGCGCTCCCTCAGACACACACTATTTGTATCGATCCGGCCAGTAGCGACAAGACAGCTGCTAGTACCATGAATGGGATATATAAGGCGAGCCAGTGGTTCCGATCGGACAGCCAACAGCCAACCACTCCACTAAAAATCACACCGCGCTATCCAAATAACAGCCGCGGGCTACCTTCTACGTACTCTATATTGGTTACTTATATATATACAAGGACTCTTAGACCTTTTATGAATTCCCACTTAGTTCCTTTAACTAAAAATGTGACCATATGGGGTCCTCAACCACCACTAGAATCCAGCTCTTTTTTAAGTGTCAAAAAGTTTGCTAAATGTTTTTTTTACACTTGGCAAAGAAGCTCTTTGCCAAACGCCAAATAAAAAACACTCGGCAAAGGTCTTTACCGAGTGTTTTTTTTGCCACTCGGCAAAGAAGCGCCTTTGCCAAGTTTTTTTTATTTTGACATTCGGCAAAGAAGATCTTTGCCGAGTGTTTTATTTTAATACTCGGTAAAGATAATTTTCAGAATATATTTTGGAGCAGTAAATTATTCAAATGAAAAGTTTTTAATTATAAAGTTATATAATTTTTCAAGATCTACAACTTTCATTTTAGCAAAATAAAATTAAATTTATTTACAAATCTTAGAGATACATAAGATTTATGAACAATGTTTGTACCACTATGGTGGATGACCAAATAACCAAAATAAAAGATGTAGGTCTTAAGAAATTTTACAACTTTGTAGTTGAATAATTTTTAATTTAAATTAATTTTGCTAATGAAATGTACCGTTGAATTTCTCAAATTCGAAATTTGCATTTTTCAAATGATCTCGGATGGAAAAACAGACAAAATAAGAATTATAGATTTCAAAAAGTTACGAAACTTTATAGTTAGTAACTTTTTTATTTAAATTCAACTTGTCATGTAAAACTACATCTGAATATGTTCAAATTTAAAATTTAAATTTTTGTAAACGAGCTCGGATAGGGGAACTCCTTAAATAAAAATTCTAGACTTCAAAAGTTATGAAACTTTGTAGTTAACAAGTTCTTAATTTAAATTTGTTTGAGGCCTCGAACAAACAATTTTTATTTGGTTTAGTATAATATTTGGGAACCAACACTAAATATAGACATACATGAGTGTGTAGTGTAGTGGTTGGGGAGGCTCATGTGAAGAAGAGGTCGTGGGATTGAATCTCGTCAGCTGCATAGCTGCAATAAAATGCTCCGACTTGCAAGTCGGATGGAGATGGGCGGGCACTCTAGTGGGGGCCCTCCCCCTCTCCAATCAAAAAAATTGCTATTATTTTCAGATTTTTTTTGTTTTTATCTTTGCCAGGTGTTGGTGCTCGATAAAAGACACTCGGAGTAGATGGCTTTGCCGATCAAATTTTTACAGTGTGGTCTTTGTCGAGTGTGACACTCGGTAAAGCCTTTGCCGAGTGTATTTGGGGCTTTGCCGAGTGTCCTACGCACTCGTCAAAGCAGAGGAATCCAGTAGTGAACAGAATGTGGACTATCACCTAGGTCCTCAAAATAAAAATGAGACCATTTAGGTGCTTACTAAACTAATCTTGCAATCAAGTAGAGGTCTATATCTCACCATGTCATCCAAACATTAATTGAAGAACCTAAATGGTCACCTTTTAGTTAGACGACTATTGACGGTGGATAGCATCAAATATTTATATATCAAAAAGCATGAGAAACACATCAATATCTAAAAGGCTAGGGTTTTATCTAATAATTTCTATTAGTTTTGATGATTTACTAATTTCTAGAGACTAATCCAGAAAATACCGAAAAAGGGGAATAACTATAAATCAATATCACGAAATTCTGCACAACTCAAGAATATGCCAAACTACTCTAAAAGGATCTAGAAGACACTAGCACGAAGGGGAGAAGGAGCCACCTCCAGGTGGGGCCGGCTGGCCCCACCACCCAGGCCGGGCGGCCTCCCCTGTGGGGCCCGTCTGTCATCTTCTGCGAGCACCTTCCACCGAGCTATATAAGCAGGGCCAGACCCCCTAGAAAAACCTAATTCATTCTAATTCAGATCATTCAAGTCATCTCGAGATAATTAGAGATTTAGTCATCTAGAGATTCAAGTTCTAGTTTCTCATAGCCTTTTAGTTCATAGTTTAGCCTAGTTAGATCTAGAGTAGAGGAATTTAAGTTCTTCATTATTTTGAATTCCTAACATTGTCAAGAAGAGAAGAGTCTGGTATAGTTTTTAAGCTTTTCTTTCTTATTGTAATATCTTTTTTGTACGATAGTCTGGTATAGTTCTTAAGCTTTTCTTTTTTATTGTAATATCTTTTTTGTACGATTATTACTAGCAACATTATTCTTTATTATTATGTTCTTGATTGCATTATCATTATCTACTTTAATATGTCTAGTATAGTTAGTTTACTGTTATATTCATGCACTGGTTCATGTAGCGTTCATCAATTCAATCGGTTGATGAGTGGTAGGTTGTATGTAGACATGGTGCCTAGTTGCATGACTTATCTATGAGTATCTCCAGTCGTGCTGGGTAGTGAGGTAGATCATAGGTGTGACAGACTCATTAAGTCCTTTGTAGGCCTTCTCCTGTAGGGTGGATTGGTAGAGTGGAATTGTCAGGTTAAGAGTATATTTATATACTTGAGGTTTCTGTACTCATCTTCTCCTGTACATTGCTCCAATGTGTTAGGGAACTATAGTAGTATAACTTAGCAATGATTGTTAGACATACTTGCACTAAATAAAGTAGCTTTGCCTGTAGCTTGAATACTTAGGAATTATTTCTCTATTAAATGATTATACGACGTTAACATGTCTAGAATTGCTATGAGTGAATTAGTATTATTATGAGATGACTGATCATATTTATCATTTATCTATCTATTTATTATTTATCTTGTGACACCCTCCCGTTATTGAGGAGAGTTGACATTGGCTACATCTCTTATTCACTACATATATAAGTGTTATCAATACTATAGAGTAGCTTCTTAGCAATGCCTTCCCAGTGTTAGAATATAAATGACAACCTGGTAATACTCTAGATAAAATGCTACAATAGTATAATTATCTATCCACTTGCAGAATTGTTCTTAGTTTATATTTATCTTTATTTATTTCTGTCTAATCACATAAAATGATAAGATTTAGTACCATGGTTTATTCCTAGCTTTACAATTGGGGATGACAACCTAGTTTTACAGTTTGGAGTAAAGGTAGAAAGGTTAGTGGCTAGTTGCTAAAGGCAAGTTAACTAATATCAACATTTTTAGCGTCATTGCATGAGATAGAAAATTGAGATTTGTTATAGTGACGTTAGAAATACCAATAAGGATCCAAATGCAAGTACACACACTTTTTTAGTTCGAGGTCGCAAGTAGAAATCCATAAAAAGTTTAAGGACTTATGATGCACTTTGCTCTTATATATATAAATTGCTTCACAAAGATTATGGTTGCCACCATCGGATCCCGACATCAAAATTAAATTAAAGGTATCCATTGGAGACCATGTCATATCCAAACATCAAGCCAAGTATTTGTTTTGCCCCAGTATATAGATAATGACGATCGACTAACAATGCCCACATACTGACAGATAGAGGCTAGCAATCCTGACACCAAACATATATAAGGTTTCACCTAACATGTGCACCCCAAAAAAGCTTTCTAACAATAAACTATCATTGCCAGCATCAATCAGTTAATAATCGCCTTTAATTTGACAAATTGAATGGATCGTTGGTGATTTATTTTACTACCGTAGCTATAACAGTACT
This sequence comes from Chrysopogon serrulatus, assembly GCA_015844335.1. Taxonomy (NCBI): domain Eukaryota; kingdom Viridiplantae; phylum Streptophyta; class Magnoliopsida; order Poales; family Poaceae; genus Chrysopogon; species Chrysopogon serrulatus. The sequence continues at coordinate 343,595 of JADLZL010001367.1, forward strand.
GCAAAAACAATGTTTTTCATTATAAATTGAAATGCTTTTAGCCGGCCGTACAGATGTTTTGTTGCTTTTGGGGTTGGGGTGTCACTATACCACAACCAATCTCTAATCTAATATTAAGTCTAACAATCGATCACTATAAATTCGAAATAGATCATCGGTCGCTATCGATAGAATATCGGTCGCTACATGTATTTGGCGGTTTACATCAAACGACGATCTGTTGCTAAAAACAAATGCTATAGTCAAATGATTGGTCATTATAGCTAGCTCAGTTAAATACACCAGAGGTCCATTAATTTGTGAGCAAGTTTTAGTTAGGTCTATCAATTTAGAAAGTGGCTTTTGGGTTCCATTAACCTATGAGGAGTTTCAGTTAGATCCATCAACTTGAAAAGTGTTTTTTGTTCCATTAACTTTGTATGTCATACCATTTAGGACCATATCTCTCAAAGTGGACTTTTTTGCGATGATATATGCTGTTGTTGGTGTTTCGCGAAAGCACCAACTAGTAAATTTATAGATACGTGTTTATGCTTGGATGGTTCGCTAAGAGGACACGGGGGAGTATACTGGTTCGGGCGAGAGGCCCTAAGTCCAGCTTGAAGGAATTGTGTTATTTAGCGGCGGTTCGTAGTAGGGGTTACAACCGGTTCGAGAGAGGAAGGGGCTCACAAGTCTCTGATTCAGCATGGTGTGTGTGTTGGATTTCGGTAGTCATTCAGATGAGCTTGTTTTCGATGTGTCGTTGTGCCAATGTGCAGATGAGCTTGAAGGGTGGCTCACCCTCCCTTTTATAGATGATGGGAGGGTGAAGCCTTACATGAGCTCTGCCGAAGAAGGATGAGTGTGTCGTGCAAAGAAAGAAAAGAAGAAAGAAAAAGTAAAGGACAATGGTGGAGTGGCTCGTCTACCCTCCTGGGGTCGGGGTGTCCTTCTTCCTTGCGACGCACGCGTTGATCTGGAGCGCGGTCGCCGGTGTGTTCGTGTCGCCGGAGTGTCTGCCTATGCCTTCACAGTGGACGGAGAGGCTGAACAGTTGATTAGAGCGCTTATTATACTGTCCGGGAGTTAATGATGTCATACGACACGAGAGTGGATCATGACGAACAGGTTGTCCAGACCGTCAACCAGGAGGGTGATTAGACGTTGAGCCACGCCCTGCCCCTGGTTAACAGTATGGTCAAGGGTAGGGCCACACCCTGCTCTGACTAACAGTACAGCTGGCGTACGTGTCCACGCCCTGCACTGACGCATAGTGCGGTCAAGATGCTTCCCACCCAAGCCCTGCATGGGGCGCAAACGGAGAGGACACGGTTTGACCGGTCATACAGGTAGCGGGGTCGTAGCCCACGCGTAGAGCATAAGCCTTGGTGTCATCTTCGCGATGGTGCCCGCGAGGGGTCGTGCGAGCCGCAGCCTCCCGATCATGACCCCAGGAGTCCTTTGGTCCCGTAGGGGTCGTGCCCTCGCTCCAGGGACTGCACGGCGCAGTTCACCTGCAGGCTTTGGCCATGGCCCTCCATCGGGCCGTTGGAATGCCGGCTCACTAGGTTCGGCCTTCGTTGGACCGGTCGTGGGCTCTTAATAGCAGCTTGCTTAATTCTGTTTAGTTGGGGCCTAACAGGCCGGTTGTTTGGCCCCTGACAGTAGCCCCCGAGTCCTTGCAGGTGTGGGACCACACCTGTAGGGACTTGTCATCGAGGGGTCGTTTCAAGTTCTCCGGTGGGTGCATGCGAGAGCACCCACCGGGTGTAGCCCCCGAGTCTCTTGGGACATGGGCCATGTCCGTAGAAACTGAAGCGTTTGCTTCGGGGTAGCAGAGTGCGTCGGTTTCGGGCACGTTGCTGGACAGTTCGCCCCCAACAATGATGATGCCTATAGACCATCGGGCAGCCAAGGGGACGTGTTGGTCTGCTGAGCTTCGAAGCCCGTGCCAGGGCTTATCTAGGGGAGGTGCGAACGTGGCGCAGCAGCCTCGAACCCAGCGTTGGGGAGTGAATGCAATAGGTGGCGGACAGATGGGGTGTGGGGTGAGAACGCGAGGGGTCTTCCCGCCCCTCCAGCCGTAGCGACGAGGGGTTTGCACGCCCCTATAAAAGGGGTCATGGTGCTCGACCTCCTCTCATTCCTACCTTCGCCTTCTTGCCTCGTTCTTCTGCCTTCATCCTTCTGCTCTCCTGCATTCCCCTTGCTTCTTTTCCTCTCCACCACCCTTGTTGCTATAGAGAGGGGTGCGTCGGCGAGGAGGGCTTGGTCGGAGGAGTCGGTGGAGTTACCGGCATGCAACATGCGTGGCCGGGGGAACGCCGGAGGTCGTCTGCTCTGCACCTATCGGGTCACCTCAGTTGGCTACGTCCCTACCTCTTCCTGGGTGGTAGCGGGACCGTCCGCCCCTCCTCCGACGGCGGAGGGGCCGTTTGCTCCTCCGGCGCCGGTGGAGCCGTCCGCCCCTCCACTTCCGTACGAGTAAGTCCTCATGCAACTCGCTGCCCTCATGGTGGTGGTGGGCGTGCTTGAGGAGGAGAACCACGTCATTCGCTGCCAGTGGGAGGAGGCGGACTGTCACTGCGCCAGGGAGGATTTTTCGGTTGTGTTCGTCTCGCGTTTTTCGCATTCACTGACTTGATGCCTTTTTTCTGTGCTTTCACAGAGTCCCTGGCGAAGATGGAGGCCGTGGTGGCCACCGGGACGGCCCACGCACCAACTAGTAAATTTATAGATGCGCGTTTATGCCCGGATGGTTCCCTAAGAGGACACGGGGAGTATACTGGTACGGGCGAGAGGCCCTACGTCTAGTTCGAAGGAATCGTGTCACTTAGTGGCGGTTCATAGTAGGGGTTACAACCGGTTCGAGAGAGGGAGGGGCTCCCAAGTCTCTGATTGTGCATGGTGTGTGTGTTGGATTTCGGTAGTCGTTCAGATGAGCTTGTTTCCAATGTGTCGTTGTGCCAATGTGCAGATGAGCTTGAAGGGTGGCTCACCCTCCCTTTTATAGATGAAGGGAGGGTGAAGCCTTACATGAGCTCTGCCGAAGAGGGGTGAGTGTGTCGTGCAAAGGAAGAAAAGAAGAAAGAAGGAAGGATAATGGTGGAGTGACTCGTCTGCCCTCCTGGGGTCGGGGCGTCCTTCTTTCTTGCATCACACGCGTTGATCTGGAGCGGTCGCCGGTGTGGTTGTGTCGCACGCGTTGATCTAGAGCGTTCTACACTTTGCCTTTGATTTTTTAAATCAATTGCTCATTTTCTTGCTGCACTATGGTAGCCATCAGTTGATTGAGTAAGTAAAGAAGCCTTTCCTTTTTTCCAATTTTTGAACCCTACTCTGGTGAATGCCTCATTATCATCAAAATTGCTTGTTGGTGATGGCTTAAAGAGCTAGTAATAAAAGCAATAGGCTGCATCTTTGGCAGGACTGTAATCTAACCAATCAAATTGAGTAAACCATGATTTAATAAAACCTCAAGTTTGAGGTTTACCCGCTGTTCTTTCATACTCACAATTTGGTTGATATGGACCCATCTATAAATATGCTCTCCTAGCATCATCCCTAATATCATGGTGGAATTCATTAATTGGCTTTCTAAGACCTGGATTAACAACTGTATCATTCATATCAAGCTCAATGCGGGGTCTTTTTTGCACAACCCGACTCTCTTGACTAGAAGCATCTTTCTCAGGAAACAATCTTTCCATTCTACAAAGTAAAATCAATTGTAATCGGATCACTGACTCAATTCCAGAAAGTAATAATGAAAAGACCACTATAAAAGAGGAATGAGAGGGGATCTGGTTCTCACCCTGGTCTGGCTGGAAACCGAAGGCGTGAATGTGAAGCTCCTGGACTTCTGGCTCTAGCGATCTGGCTCCTAGACTCTGGGCACCGTGGCCAGCTGGGGCGGGTGCTTGCGCTGGCGGCTGGCTGGACCGGGCAGCCGGCCTCCGTGGCCGCGCCGAGCAGAGGGCTGGAGGCCGGGCGGTGGGAGGGCAGGAGCCAGAAGGGGCGGCGGGCGCCGGGCGCCGTTCACTGCATCAGAGGGCAGAGGCGCGGAGCCACGAGCAGGCGCGAACGCGACCGCGCGGCGAGGAGGAGTCGCGACGGGTGGCGGGGCGCGATGTGGCTTCTGTGCGTCGCAAGGGGGATGAGGAGATGGTTGGGGCTCCTCTGCTGCCTACTGGATTGCTATTTCTTTTTTTTGGGCTAACTTTTGGGCGGGGCTGAAAACCTGTTAAAAAAATTTAACCCAACCCCCGACCACCACCACCCACGTCCGCCAATGCTACTTTGTATTAGTCATTTTTGTAGTAACCAAAATGATGTTGTTTCGTTTGCTCTTACTGTTTGCCTTTGTTAATTACTAGTTGCTAAAAAATATAATGTATATTTCAGTTTTAATTTGTTTTGTTTGCTCTTACTGCTTTGCCTTTGTTAATTACCAGCTGCAAGAAAAATACAACGTATATTTCAATTTTAAGTTCTTAATGCTACATGGGAACTGATGTATATTGGGTTTCTAAGAACACCAGCAGAAATAGTTAAGTTGACTAAGAACATGAGACCTTCTCTCACATCGCAGTTCACTGAACATCCTGCTCCTATGCGGTTGTCGGTGTTTTACGACCGGCAACACATCGCAGGACTACCCAAAGACAATGATTTATTCTAATTTAGGCCGCTTAGAAGTACAATAACCTTAATCCAGTTAGGCATTTACCTTTGCGTTGAGTGTCTGTATGAGATTGATTGCATTACAAAGGTCGCTCCTCACTTCTCTTTATATAGTCCAGAGAGCATGGGGCGTGTATCTAGTCCTAGCCGACGAAGATTACAGAGTTACAATGTTGTTACATGAAGACACTTCCTAATCTAGTACAGCCAGGTCGATGCCGAGTACTTGTGGTTCCCGCCATCTTGGGTGTCCTAGGCCCATAGAGGCAGTCGCCTGCGTCTGATCCTATGGATCTCAATCCATCAGCGATCTGCTGTACAAAACTCAATACTGCAGAAACATATATCACCAGCTGAAGTTCTTGTCAATTGCCTTATGCTAATTGAAGTCTTTTGAATTCCATCCACTTTTCAGATAACAAGCACGCTTCTATTGAAATATTTCCCAAGACGTCTGGGTTTTTGAAGGTGCTATCCAACATGATCTTCCTAGCATATCCCTAGAAAATAGGTTGAGTAGAGTTGCCTTCCTATTTGTAGAAGGATACTGTATTTAACATGAATAAGCCTTATCTGCCTCAAAAAATTTGGTATACGGAATATATCTATTGGAATGTCAATATAGTCAATGTCAGTTTCCTCATGTGTATATAATTATATATATATCGCAAATACTCAGATGGAACGGGTGATAGCTACCCACGGGGGCGCGGTAGCTACCATCTATTTCAAAAAAAAATCGTCATATATATATATATATATATATATATATATATATATATATATATATATATATATATATATATATATATACCGCAACCCGGTGGGTAGCTATCACCCGTTCCATCTAAGTATTTGTGATATATATATGGTTTTATTGATTATAAGTTTATAACATTTATATTATATGTTAATAATATCCAATGATTCACCAAAATTACAGTAATACGAAGAGCTGCCCACCTTCATTAAAATCACTTCAACAAACAAACAGGTCATCGGAACAAAGCTGATTTAATAGAAACAGGGCAAAACTGTGCCTATGGTCAGCCATCCCTATATATCGTCGCCCAAGCGTTCTATCATTAGCTTATTACCTTTTTAAGCTTATTCCTCTTCTCAAACCTCACTTCACGCAAAGCTAATCCAGTTAGACATATATGGACGAACCAAGCTACTACCAATCCTCACATCAACTATCATACCAATCCTCACATCAACTATCATCACCTATTTGCTCCTTATTCAGTCATCACAGATTGCAATACAGTGGCAGGTGTGGGTTTTGTTTTAAGGCATTACCAGGTGGGTGGGTTGGTAGCTACAATGGCACAGCACCAGTTTTCATCTCATTTCATCCTAGTGCACCATGTAGCATTGTCCATGTTAAGTTCTTGGGATGTGAGGCATCCTAGGATACAGTCCGACTCCAACTCTATCCTAGCCCCTAATACAACTCAAGTCCTATCGTAACCCAACTGGTACACATATTCGACACATATACAACAGGGTTCTGAGACGTGATTGTCATATACTGTCCATTTTAATGACAGCAAACATGAATGTGTTGCCAGATGAGGAACAACAGTTCAGAGATCTAAATATAAAATCGGCCCCCTTATGTTCACTACCAAGGTGTGCCGAACAATGTTCACATCAGTAAAATAAAGAAGAAATAGGGCGACTGCCCTAGCCATGATGTTGGACATGCAACTGCTTGACCTTAGATTAAAGCTATGCATCCAACACATTAACAAATTTGTCCACCGGCACACCTCCGCAAACATTTTGACAAAGGTGCTCATCCGTGTGTGGTTCATTGAACGGCACAGGTTGATGATGTCAACTAGGGGTGAAATGCTGATCTTCTCCAGCACGTCACTGTTTCTATCTTGATTGTGCTCATCCGTGTATGGTAGCATTTTCTTTTCATTTTTTTTTTCTTTGGGATGATGTGCGCACTTGTTGTAGGAGTTGTGCAGCACTTCATGCACGCCTCAGTTCATGAACGAGAGCTCAAAGTCGTGAGTGAGAACTTTGTTGATTGTGGGACAGCATGCTCAGCTTATGGTTTTGCCATGCAGTGTGGGCGAGGCCCCTTCGACCGCTACTAAAAATGATGGCCACTACTAAAAATTGATTTTCAGAGGCTACTGAGTTAAGACATGCAGCCACCTCTAAAAATGAGTGATCTTCAGCAGTTGTTTTATTAAGTCAATCGCCTTTAAAAATCGATTTTCAAAGGCGGTTGACTTAATAAAACCGTTGTTCAAATGAGTGATCTTGAGCAACGGATTTCTTACTAGAACCGCCTCCAAAAATCGATTTTCAGAGGCGGTTGACTTAATAAAATTGCTCTCGAAAATGAGTGATCTTGAGCAACGGATTTCTTTCTAGAACCGTCTCTAAAAATTGATTTCTAGTAATGATTGTATAGCTATCACTAGTACCGAAAATGCCTGTACTGGCGGCTCCAAACGCATTTCAACTGGCGTTTTTCGGAACCGCCAGTACGGGAGGCCAGTAGGCGGTTGTTTGCCCCCCATCTACATCGAAGTCGCAAGTCGCGCATTTTTTCGTGTAAAATTGCGCACTACGTGGCCGTGGGGGTTCGAACCTACGACCTCAGCTTCGCGCGTATCCCCTTCTACCACTCCACCCACACGTCACTTATGTCTAGATATCATTTTTGTTCCCCACATATTATACAAACCCGATGGAAAATTGAATATTTGAGGATCTAAACGAATTCAAATAAAAAGTGGTGAACTACAAAATTTCATAACTCTTCAAGATCTACAACTTTCATTTAGAGTGTTTCTCCATCCGAGGTCATTTGCAAAATTTGGATTTCAAATTAAAAATTTCATTCGTAGTTTTCCATAAAGAGATAATTTCAAATGAAAAAGTTGTCAATTACAAAGTTTCATAACTTTTCAAGATCTACAACTTTTATTTTGGGAGTTTCTCCATCCAAGAAAGTTTGAAAAACTCAAAAAAAAAAAAATTAATTTGAAACTATTTCTACTTGCGGATCTCTTAAGGAACCGTCAGTAGAAATCGATTTCTACTGGCAGTTTCTTAAGAAATCCGCCAATAGAAATAGTCGATTTCTACTGGCGGTTCCTTAAGAGAACCGGCTGTAGAAAGGGCCGGTTTCTACAGGCTGTTCTAAAGAGAAACCGCCAGTAGAAATGAAACGCTAGTGTCAAGAGAAATGGTTTGTGTACTATAGTGCCTCCGCGAAAGTTAGCCGCGTCGTGCTAAGACAACTGCTTCTGTTAGAAAAAGGAGGCGCCTCTAAAGATGTTTTGTGCAGTAGTGGTTCTTGTTAACTATTAAAGGTTCACTAGTTCGTGTAAACATGTAGTGCTGGATGTGCAGCATAGGTTATATAGCCTGGGAGTAATATTCGTTATCTATCTTAATGTTATATATAATACATTTTTAGATTAATTAGGACATAGTTTTAGATTTTACTGGCACAGACCTAATGGCCGGAACATGACGAGATGCATGGCTGGAGTCATAGTCTGTCCGGGATTGAGACTGCTATTACCATCCATGAGATTGTCCACTACCACTAGAAGAGCATCATCTTCTGCGTGCATAAGAGCTATCTGGCACCTTTGTCACTTGTAGGTATAAACGCGTTTATTTTTGAACAACTGCAACATGACTAATTTTCTGCTTCTCATCGTAAGTGAACATAAAAACTACTATGAGCTGGCCTTAGCTGCATCCAGATTGCATCTAGTCGGTGTTGCTCGGTGCTATCGATGTGAAACCCATGCTAGCTATCAACGGAAGTACTATTGAGCTGCACACATTTGACTTCTATTAATGGTACGGTGTCCACATCCCAACGCAAGAACATGGGGGTGCTTGCTGGATTCACAAGATCAAGATATAATACTGGATATGTATCGATCGGCTTTCACAGTGCCTCAATAGGTAGATTCGTTTGAATTGAGCTGTCAAATTCAATTATTGGTGTCTGTGTACACGTCGCTGACCAATCTGAGATTTATAACCTTGTGTGACCAGGTTCACAGCCATTACATAACTCAGAGCATTAGCCATCACCACAAAAACAAGCATAACTAGAGATAGCAACCAACCAACCATGGCGGAGTTTGCTCTTGGGTTGACCAAGATGGCAGTGGAGGGGACCACTGTTACAAAATTGATTTTGCATGATGCTATTATTTTATTAACCGTGACGGTTATAAAATCTAACCGCCATGTAAAATACTTTGATTTACCATAGTGGGTGCTTTTTATTTACCGTGACAGTCAATAATAACCGCTACGGTAAATTGATTAACCGTGGCAGTTATCTTCAAAGCAACCACCACGGTAAATCGTGGATTAGCCGTGGCGGTTGCTTTTAAGTCAACCGCCATGGCAAATGGTTGCAAATAGAAAAAAATTCATGACTTTTTCATATGAGATCGGATAAAGACAAATTTTATATCAAATTGTAGCTCTCGGCGAGATCTACAACTTTGTAGTTAAACCTTTTTTGAATTGAAACTGTTTCGGGTCCCAAAATATTGTTATAAGTGTGCAGATTTTAAAATTTGAAATTTAAAATTATCAAATGATCTCAAATATTGACATGGTCTACACAAAAGTTATAGTATTCAATAGAATCTACAATTTTGTAGTTGAAAAGTTTTTAATTTAAAGATGTTTAAAGTCCCAAATATGTATTTGAAAGTTATAGATTTTGAAAGTTAAATTTTTGATTTCCTAAATGATCCCAAATGTTCACATAGTTAATACCAAAGTTATAATGGCTGATCTAAACTACACCTTTGATATTTACAAGTTTTTGATTTAAAGTATTTTTAAAGTTTCAAATATGTGTTGGAACTTCACATATCTTCAAACTCAATTGTTTGAATTTTTCAAACTACCTCCGATGGAGATATATTCTATACCAAAGTTATAGTACTTGAAAAGATTTAAAACTTTCTAGTTAAAAGTTTTTTCATTTGAGTTCATTTAGTAGCTAAAATTTGTAACATAAGATTACGAAATATTGATATAAAAAGGTAGCGTATTATATGTAAGTATAAAAGGCTGAGTGGTGCAGTGGTAAGACTTGCTATTGTTGAGTGCGAGGTTGTGGGTTTGATTCCTCAAAGTTACAATATTTTTTGGGTTTTTGATTTGCTGGACTCGATTAACCGTGGCGGTTGTTTTAAGAAAACTGCTACGGTAAATACGATTAACCATGGCGGTTGGCATAAAACAACAGCCACGGTAAATTGATTAACCGAGGCAGTTTTTTTAACCGTCACGGTTAATCGTTGATTAATGATGACGGTTAAAAAAACCACCACGGTTAATAAGATTTAACCGCCATGGTTAAAAAAAAACTGTAGTACTGGACTCTGAGCTTGGTCAAGTCGGCCATGGATGAGAAGCAGCTGAGGGAGGATGTACAGAACTACCACCTTGTTGGCGACATGGTGGAAGGATTGCATCATCTCTTAACTCGTCGGTAATGAACACCTCCCGGGTGATGAGCACCCTGGTGTTCATAACCAGCGAGTTAGAGGTGATCCATTTCTTCCTTCATGTCACCAACAGGGAGCATGCAGCGAATGATGAGGTAGCACTGACCGTGGTCAAACAGCTCCGCACCATAGCCTTCAATGTCGAGGACTTTTTCAAGAATGCCATCGAATTTGTAAGTATGTTCATAGTGTAATGACCAGTTATTTAATTTGCCTTTACCTCAAATTTGGGTGTATATGCAACAAGATCTCCAAAGGTAGCTTCTTTGACTTTGGTAGCTTAATCCCGCCAATCTACAGATCAATTAAAGGTTGTTTTTCGGTTTCCTCCACGAAAACAGAGTAGATGAGAGGTAGTATTATTCCTATGGTGTATGTAGGATGTGTTTCGCAATGTACAACATTAATTTGACATTGTTCAAAAATTATCTCCTTCGCTAAAAAGTTAGGTTGTTTTAATTTTGAAATAGGTGCAACTTCTCTAACTTTGTTCGAGTGAAAAAAAATATTACTAACTTTGTTCGAGTTAAAAAAAATATTACTATGTAATAATTTTTCACCTCTTTTTCGTTGTGAAAGATGACGACTTCTTTGTGTGTTCAGTTATAGAAAGGTGCCTAAACATATGGAGAAGGTAACCACTTAGCCCTCACCTATAAAAATTGTTTTTACCTCCAGTAGCGTTTGTTCCCTCGATCTGCTATCTGGTCTGCAAGATGCTCGGAATGAAGAAAGGCTAACCTCATTAGTTCTGGAATCAGTTTTCAGAAAAAAGACATTATGAGCAAATAAGGTCCCTGCTCCCAGATCTGGTGTTTAATAGTGCTTGCATTGATATGTCATAAAAAGGAGGGAGTTTCATTGTATAGAGGGAGTTTCTTTGTATAGTCTCATAGCACGTGAAATGAAATGAAACTCTCCATTGATAGAGGGAGTTTCATTGTATAGTCTCATAGTAGGCATTTAATTTGATCTAGATGACAGTCATTTCTTTTCTTACATTGATATGTCATAAAAAATAACTATGTGGCAACCTATTTAATGCAAATGAAACACTTGAAACTCTGATTGAGACTAGTCTGATGGTGCTGCTTCAGCAATTAAAAGGTGGGAAACACACAAAGATAGAGAGAGAATTTCTTGTTGATGTGACATGAAATGGATGGTTATGGTGCCACTCTAATTCTCCCTGGGAGGTCTTGGAGTTGTACAGTTACACCACATCAGCTGAGATTCCCCATGGTATAATGCTTTGGGCATGATTAGCTTGTTTGAGTGCATCCCCTCTCTCATGCCCCAAACTTCTCTTGCTGTTCTACTTATACCCAAAATCTCTTGCATCTCCTTGTTCTACGTATAATACCCAAGCTATGTGACAGAATTGGATGCGATGGAACGTACATTGGTCCACAACAACTGTAGTAGTGTTAGCCCTGGGAAGTATCAGGACATCGTGGAGAATGGCTTTTTTGTCATATCAGCAGCCACATCAGAATGTTCTGCAGCCCATTGGCCGTCTTGTTCAGATTGATCGTATTAGTCGTCAGCTCGAAGTTTAATTTGTTTCACTAGCGTGTCCTACTGGTTTGTTCTGATTCTATCTGTCAAACCACATCAGAAGCACCTCACGCTGATGCAGGGCCAGGCCAAGATGCCCACGTTCTTTTGTTATATTTCATATTTGACAGGTTAAATACACAAGAAAAGTTTGTGCCCTAACACCAAAACAATCAACTTTGGCTGCTAGAATGCTAGACATGACAAAGAATAGCAGAGGCTGTGGCCATGTCTGTGTTGTATCATTTAGCATTGTTACACTTTCTGCCAATGAGACACTAGGAAATCCTACATCCTTGAGGGCAAGGAGAGGGAAAACATTATGAATGATAAATACAAATATAGATGTGTAGTTTATTGATGTACATCGCTCCGTAATCAAGATTTATTTTTAGTAACTTTTCTTGAATTATTTTCCCAAGCATTCTACTTGGAAGCAGATAAATGTTGTATTGTCATTAGCATGGCAGAAATTTTGGATTTTATTAGTTTGGATCAAATTTGGTATTGTTGGTCGAAAGCAGGATAGTTATCTTTAAAATTATTTAACTCACTGGTTGATTCCATCCGCATGTGGACTGCGTGGGTAGAAACAACAGTAAGCTAAAGAGCAACAACGCATGGGGCCGGGTAAGTTGGCAGCAACTGTGGATGGTTACAGGGTCGAGTAATGGAGCTGTTCGACCCTCATCCCTCCTTTGCACACATGAGGTGGAGGATCAGCGATAGGTGCACACTGCTCCCAGCCATTTGCAGGCATCACAAAAACTAATAATATATTTTTGTGAATAACAGATTTCACAATACCAAAACTAAAACACGCTGAAGCACTAGAATAATTGAATGACAAGCGTGTAAATATATTGGTGCGGACTACTTTAGAAAGTGTGAACCATTAAAAATTGTGTGGGTCGAAAATTACATGATAAGCTCCAGTAGCCTCCAGTCAGGACTCTTTCTTCCGTTCATACCACTCTGCAAGATAGTAATGCACGACTACACGACTAACAAGCTTGCAATCAGCTCCAAATCTGTGAACACAGCCAGATTCGCTGTGAGCTCTATTTTCCTGGTGTCACCCATTCACATGGGACGACCAATAGTGCCCTAGTAGAGGACAAGACCATCAGTGCACGGTTGTGAGACAGACAAGACACGCCCTGGAGTCATGTTCACCGGTTTGGAGTGTTGGGTTAACAATGGAGAGCAGAAGGGAGGGAGGTGTTGGGTTGAGGCCTTCACGGCACTCTATTATATGCTCTTGAGGGCCGGGATAGTGAGATGTGGTTAGCTGGTGGCTAAATTGATGAGATCTTGCACGTATGTGCCAGTTGTAGGGTGGGTGTGCACATTCAATAAAACATAAGGGGTTTGGTTATATATGTCATGATATCCAGTAGTGACTCAGAGTGAAGATGTATTCGGATATAGGAGACGTTGAGCAACAATAGAGTCTGTAATTCAAACTTTAGTGATTGATGATTTATCATTTAACTGCTTCACAAGTATCAGCCATGTACACCATTCAAGAGTATCAGACAAGAGAATGAGCTCCGATTGAAATCCAGAAAGTGGCATGTCACTAGAAAAGGCGAATGAGCTCTATTTTATGCACCTTAGGCAAATAAGGCGAATGAGCTCTGTTTTATGCACCTCAGGAGAATAGTAGTACTCCAATTTTAGTTTTCAGAGTTTCACATAAGCTGTCACGAATAGAAAAAGACAATTTCACTAATGTTAGCTTATGTTAACCGCTAATAGAAATGGTCTAGTTAAAGAATCCATTCCTAATTGTGATTGCTAGGAAATCCGTTTCAAAATGCCAGTCAAATTTTTAGCGATGTGTTCAAACAGGTAAAGTCCCCGTACATACCGCTTCTATCTTGTGGGCCACTATGGGATGCCGGGAAAATTACCGGATCAGTGACGCTGTTGATGGCCAAAATTTTCCCCATCCTTCGTGCTAAGCTCTACATCAGAAATTTCAATGGATGTAAGAAGTTCCAATGATAGGCTGTTCTGATGTAAATCGAATGTTCTGACCCAAACTTTCTCAAAAGCTACAAGATCTCCACCATTGCATTCCCCTCGTTGAATTGATCCAAAATCATACATGGATTGTATCGTTTGAAGTCCGGATGAAGAAAATACACTTTCTGGACCACTGTTAGAACAAAAGTCTTAGCCATTTTGTAGAACAGACTAGACCAATTTTCCCAAAAAGCAGCTAAATCGGTTTTGAAGGAATAGAATGGATTTGAGGTGTACGTTGACACATTTTGCAAGGGTTTTACCCCTACTAGTTAATATGCACATGCGACACGCAGGTGCCTAGAAATAATTTATTATTTTAGTTGTTATTTTCTAGCTTGTAGTTATCATCTTATCCTAGTATTCTTCATGTTTATTTGAAACCAATATTTTTTCATTATTTGGAACTATGTTCAAGTGCTAGTGCAGTGTTATCTAGTTTGGATGTGTGATAGAGTGAATGTATAGTAGCCACTAATTGTAAGTTTTGGCTGGGCAGAGGAGTGCTTGTATTTGTAATTTTTCTTTCATTAGAAAAATAAATTCATCTATGCATGCGTGATCCTACCAAAAATAATCTCTTATATTAATTAATTAAAAGCAAGACCGATGGTACATCATCCGTTTGCATGAATACCAAAAGCAATCTAATATTATATTATATTTAATTATAAAGTGGTAAGACGTCACCGTCGGTGATTACGGACACTGCAAAATCACGCAAAATTCTTCTCTAATTATCAATCTCTGGGCCGGATATTAAGCATGCTTGTTTTGCTGACATATTCATCTTCATGTATTACAATGATGTAAAAACAACTATTGCTAATGAGAGAGGCTGATTCTAGATGTGAATAAACTACATAAAGAAATGACCCACTATTTGACGTATTCAAGAAGGCAAAAGGCCTAATTACCAATTTAATTATCTCTATGAGGTAACCCTAATAGTATGGACAAATATTGGTGCATCACAAAATTTACATTGGGTCATACAATTTTGGCTGCCTTAGTAGAAATCAGTATCCTCTAAAATCAACTGCGGTAATATATATAGCCTAAGTGATCAATTAATGGTATTCTAGGAAAACTACTACGTGTAGGACAATATTTTAAATAGGTGTATGATACAATTTTGATTCGTATTTTTTTTGGAACTGTATGACAATTTGTAATGAACTACGGAAGATGTTGAACGATTGGACCGTGACCACTGACCACGGTGATAGGAGATGGGCCGGTTAATCTCAGGCTGCTGATCCAGAGTTGAACAGCTTCCTGTGTGCATTACTTTTAGTATTTGTAGTCTATTTCCCGATTTTATTATCCAAGGGAAAATACAACATCAGCATGATGTATTTTCCAAGGCAAAGCACGGGCGCCGAATGGGCCTGCACAACGCACCTGGCCGGACTTTGGACGTGGAGGTCACCGGAGATGCTAGCGGCATGGCAACCGGGGGTGCAAACGATGGCGCGGCCCGCTCGTGCAGCGATCAGCGGCGCGCTCAACAGGCTCGGGGACTTGGGCTCCGCCACCTGCTGGCTCACCAGTCACCACATCGTGCCTGAGTGGTGGCTGGCAGGCCGTACACCGAGAAGGTCGATGTGTGGACCGACGAGGTCATGCTCTACATGCATGATGCTCTTTATGACCGTGCTCTTCTCCGGCGCTAACCGCGTGGGGTCTTCCAGGCCAGCCCTTCCCAGCACGCGGCTTCTCACCGCCTTGACATGGCAAGGACCTCTCCAGCGCCACCGCAGGGGAGATCGGCCATGCTTTGCGGAAACTCATACTCAGGGTAGTGACGAAGCTCAAGTGGAAAGTCTCCGGGCCGGTCCGCACCATGTCCAGGATCATCGGCGTGCACGTGCCTGCGTCATCATCGGCAACAACAGCGATGGCCACAGCACTGAGAAGATGCGGACGGTCGCCGATGTTTCTGTTTCACGAAGCCGATCTAGCTATGAAGTATGAACTTGTCATCGAGGATTACCTAGCATTGGAGTTTCTGCAGGCGAAGATGCGGATGGAGGGCATGTCAAGGACGCTTGCCAGGGACCACCTGTGGACGTCCTGCAACGAGGGAGACGGAGTGCTCTGGTGAAGAATGTGATCTTCTTGGCACGCGGGGTCCTCTGGGACAGCGTGATCTTCTCGGCATAACACGGGATCCGAGAATATGGGGCAGCTACAGGAGCGGGTGGTTACTCGGTGGAAAGAAAAAACCAAGGGGCAGCGCGGGTCGGGATGTGGCATTTAACTTTCACGGTGGGAAGAGCGTGCCACAAATCTACAGCGCACTACCGGAATCGCTGCCTTTGCCGAGTGCTTCGTGGTTTGTCGATAGCTTTTCCACGGGCACTCGGCAAAGGGACAATTTGCCGAGAGCAACTCTCAGCAAAGGAAAGCCCTCGGCAAATGACACTTTGCCGAGAGCCAAGCTCTCGGCACAACTCAGCTCTCGGCGTCTAGACTCTTTGCCCAAGAGCAAGACACTCGGCAAAGAATGGCCCTCGGCAAAGTCACCCACTGGATCACGCCGTGAGTCTTTGCCGAGAGGCACCCGTCATCCACTCGGCAAAGAGGAGCAATTTGCCGAGAGCTTTCACCAAGCACTCGGCAAACTATCCCCTTTGTCGAGTGTCTTGCCAAGGCTCTCGGCAAATATTTAATTTTTTTTACTTTTTGTCTTCCAATTTTTTCTTTAGACTTTTCACATCTCATTATGCAATATATTCAAATTTCACCCAATAATCTTGCTTTTTGTTATTTTTCATAAGTTTATTTCATTTCATTGTATTTTTTAAAAAAATACAAATTTGAACTGCACATGCATCCAATAATACTACTCCATACTCATATTAATTGACGCGTTTTTGGACAAGGTTTGAGTCAAACATTGAAAACATAAACTAGCAATAACTTTTAAAATATTTAGTTTGAAAAAGTGAAACTTATATGTATAGATTCACCTTGAAGCCTACTTTTATTAAAGTAATTTTATTTTTATTTTTTGTTATATATTTTAATAAAAAATGATTGATAAAGTTAGATCTTGGAGACCGTGTCCTTGTCCAAAACGTTAACTAATATGAGTATGGAGGGAGTAAAATTTAGTGATTCAAAAAGTGAT
Source organism: Chrysopogon serrulatus (assembly GCA_015844335.1). Classification (NCBI taxonomy): domain Eukaryota; kingdom Viridiplantae; phylum Streptophyta; class Magnoliopsida; order Poales; family Poaceae; genus Chrysopogon; species Chrysopogon serrulatus. The sequence continues at coordinate 360,512 of JADLZL010001367.1, forward strand.
ATTATTGTTATGTGTGGTATTCTAGGAGAGTATTTAGAATGAGACCCAAAATTTTGAACACCTTCATTACAGTATATGATAATCAACTTGCAGGTGAATTGTTTTTAAATTCTACAAAAAGCAAATGAAGTCTAAAAATCATGAAAACACGGCGCCATGTCATCATTTTATGCATGGAGACGGTGATTAAAAATTGAGAACATTTCATGCAAGTTGTCACGCACGTTGCGTTGAAATGGAACAATCTTCAGAGAAGTTTAAGAAACCTCTAAAGAAGCCGGAAGAAATTGGACTTGTAGCGTTTGTCGCGGTGGATTTTTATGTCTGGCGCTGTAGACGACCACTTTTCTTTGTTGAGAGCCTCCATTGGCACTCGACAAAGCCTTTGCTGAGTGGCCGAGAAATGACTCTCGGCAAAGAGGCCGTTGCCGATTTCGGCTTTGCCGACGGCTCTTTGCCGAGAGCTATACTCGGCAATTTGCCGAGTATTTTCGGCCCTTTGCCGAGTGCTTCAGGCACTCAGCAAAGCCATAAATTCCTGTAGTGGCGGGTACAGTGGGGGGAGGGTAAGAGCCACGATCGGTGAAAAAAACTACGTCAAAGCATAAACATGAACTTGCCTTTAAGATGTCACACGTAAGATGATGTCACACGTAAGATCTTTACATTGGCCCGTCCTCAGATTAACACCAGCCATTAGATCTGAAGAGATTAACAAATCAACGGTCTAGACATTAGGTGGGTATAAATTTTTTGGGTGAAAAATATTTTCAATTCCTAGACTTCTTTATAGTATAGATATAGATATAGATATATTATTTTAGTTAAATCGCAGTAGAATACCTGTTACCTAATAACATCTAGTATTATTCTCATGTTTCTGCAATGAACGAGAAACAACAATCCTATAAGAATGAAGTGCTAATAGCTAAGATCTAAATGGTCTCAAAGAATACAAAAATCAGTTATGTCTAATGACTATGAAGTCTATATTAAAGAAATGCTCACTTGTCGAAATAGCCATGGGCTGTGGTAGATGAGATGAAAGAGGTGAGTACCAACAGTGTTTGGGACTTGGAAAGGGCTAGTCATTAAAGACCTTATGTGATCATTAGATTAGTTATTAAAGACCTTCTACGACTATTTTTTAAAATTTTTAGATCTGTGACCATTATAACTGCCACAAATTATTACAAAAATGGTTATAGATCAACATTTTTTAAAAAATGGCCACAGAAGGTCTTCAATGACTAGCCTTCTATAACTAGAGATAAGCTTATAATGGTTGTAGAAGGCCTCATCTCTTGTAATAATTTTTTTGATACATCACCAACGAAGCCGCCATGGATGGCTCAAGGACTCCCCAACCACCTCGATCTACTGCTAGACGATCTATAACTATCAAAAAGGAGATATCTTTTAATTATGTGACTAGGTAAATACCCGAGAATTGCAATGAGAACACATAATACCACGATAACATATACATGAGCAAGTGTTGTACTACTACCTCAAATTGATAATGTAATCATGATGTTTGAAATTTTAATATTACATAAGTCTTCAAGAACGATAATGTAATCATGATGTTTAAAATATAACTTCAAATTTTGACTATATCACTTCATTCCTATGATACGCGAAAGATAAGTTTGCATGTTTTTAGGAATTAAAGTTTGTTTTGAATTTCCTTCCCATGCTAAGACCAAACATCACAAAACATTATAAACTTATACACATCATCGTGAAATTTCACAAGTTACAATCCTTTTTCTCTGATCCAATTGTGATATAATAATCCAATCTTGCTCCACATTAGAGTCACTAATTGCCAGCCATATCAAGCATGGTGGCAGAGATATTTGTGCATCCCAAAGTTAAATGTCCCAATAGTTCTTCTATATCGATACGGGACATAGATGACTACTCACCAGCATGGCTCCCGTTAGGACAAGAGCAAGAAGGCCGGATCCGAGTAGACAACGGATCATCCTAATTAGATAAATAGAAAGTAACTTCTGTAATAGGAGCAGAGGATTAGAAATCGTAGCTCTAGCTCCTTTCCTCTCATAAAAAGGAGCCAGAGCACCCTCTTTTGTAACAGACGAACAATACACGATCAAACATCAATCCAACGCAAAAGGCCAAGGCCGACTGGAGTAGAGCTTTTACTCGACGACGAGTGCTCGAACCAGGATAAACCGTGTGTCTCTTACGTGATACCGCTGAGTTCTAGTTATTCGCCGAGATCCGAATCAACTACCGCGGGAACCCCGTGGCAGCCTATCGGTGGCTACCCACTAAAAGAACCATACTGGAAGGACAAGAAGAGTGCCCGGGGGCTGCTCAACCTCACAAACTATCATTTTTACAAGAACAGAAAGAAGCACACTACAAGACACTGAAAGCAACCAAGAGGGAGGTCCAATTTATAGGATCAGATCGGCGTACATAGACCAAGTTCACCAAGATAGAGAAGCACTGACAAGGACAATAAAAGAGGGCAGTAAAGAAAGCAGTAAAGGAGCATATTTTAGGCATATCCCAGCACAGTAAAAGCCTTTACACCGCCAGCTGCCAACGTCCAACCATAAAAGCAGACATAAAGACCAGTAAAAGCAAGTCATGAGCCGTTATCCAGTTCCTGCACAGAAGAACTCAAAAAAAGCTCGGGGGCTACGACTAAAAGTAAGTCACGAGCATTTGTCAAGTTCCTGCACAAAAGAACTCGGAAAAGCTCAAGGGCTACAGCTAAAGTAAGTCACAAGCCTTTGCCCAGTTCTCGCAAAGAACTCGGAAGAGCTCGGGGGCTACGCTTAAAGAAACGCATTTACAATACCGAATAGACTAAAGCCATCGCCCGACTTCTTTTTTGACAAAAACAACTTAGACAAAGGCTCGGGGGCTACAAGGCATACACCCTCAACTTTTTCTTTTTCTCAAGACCCTCCGGCTACATATAAATAAGTAGCAAGAGGCTCGGGGGCTACACTCAATGAGTGCACCTACGGTGCACAACATAAGGAAAAGAAGTCTTCAGTTAGATCATTTCAAAGCATCACTCAAGAAACAAGACGTTCCCCGAGTTCTACTTGGAAATGCTCGGGGGCTTGTCGATACGGGACATAGATGGCTACTCACCAGCATGGCTCCCGTCAGGACAAGGGCAAGAAGGCCGGATCCGAGTAAACAACGGATCATCCTAGTTAGATAAATAGAAAGTAACTGCAGAACTCTTTCTATAAGTCTGACTAGGATTAGAAATCGTAGCTCTAGCTCCTTTCCTCTCATAAAAAGGAGCCAGAGCACTCTCTTTTGTAACAGATGAAGAATACACGATCAGACATCAATCCAACGCAAAAGGCCAAGGCCGACTGGAGTAGAGCTTTTACTTGACGACGAGGGCTTGAACCAGGATAAACCGTGTATCTCTTGCGTGATACCGTCGAGTTCTAGTTATTCGCCAAGATCCGAATCAACTGCCGCGGGAACCCCGTGGCAGGCTAGCGGTGGCTAAACACCGACATTCTATCCAAACAATAACATGTCAACAAATCATAAACTATCTGTCTATCTGTCTCCCTTGTTTTCCAAACTTCTTCTATTACCCAAAATACAAATGGATACAATAAATGTCAATAAAATACACAAAGTTCCTTCTATGTAATTTTGGATATGTCTTATATTACCTTGTGCAGTGGTGTTAGTCTTGTCTCCCAATGGTGCATGATAATTATTGTCCATTGAATTAATCTATAACACAATAGTGCAATTAGCACCTACACACTTGGTGCATGATAAAGACTGTAAACCATGATAGTCCATTAAAAATTGGTGTGCTAGGAAGCACAAACAGGCGCTACAGAATAACAGAAATATTATGCCATTCAAAATACTCCCAAATCACAGTAGCATTGGAGGCTTGTATGAAAATTACTTCGATAGCTGAATAATCATTAAATCTTTCCAATTGTCCAAATTCTGAACCATAATCCCCTAATTCTAGCAACTGAAAAGGCATTTGTAATTTAGAGAGATATTTCTTTAGTTATACAATTTGTACTATGAACCAGATTGGACTTTGCTTGGATGCAAACAATTATATACAGGAATTCCATACTTTCTGTGAAATTCTTTATTTATACAATTTCTTTAGTTGTTTATTAGAGAGACATTTCTTTAGCTGTACAAATTTGTAATGCATGTGCCAATAATGGACCAGCAAGTTTTAAAGAAATCTTTACATTGCGATTTAGAAACAACAGGTGCAATGATAAAAGGAGGTTCAGACAGTACAAGCTCCATTAGAAGTAGCATGATAAAACGCTGATGCATATTTGATATTTTTCATACATGATGTACTATACATGGAACCTATCAAAACGCTCCACCTTGACTTCAAATGTGCATACACTACTCAATGAGGCATATTGCAACACCACACCATCAGACATACTGCAGAGCCATACTAATATTAGATGCAATCAACGAATCACAATTGAAGATTTCAGAGGCCTGTGACATCTGCAATGCCAGGCCAGAGGACACAACACACATCATTTTTTGGCTGCACTAACGTGTGTCTGTTTTGGAATGCAATTGGCATTGCAACTATCATTGACCAATAACAGAGTTAAAAGTGATCCATTGCCCAGACCACATCCCACAGTATTTCGGTTCCTTCGTGTTGCTTTGTTCATGGCACATTTGGGAATGGCGCAACACCATAGCTATCAGGAAGGAACAAATGACTCTCAGTGATGCCCTAGCAGCATGTAAATCGGAGGCATAAATTTGGGGGGCAAGGCTGAAATCAGAAGACAGGCACATTGCCACAACCTGGTGCTCCATCACTTCAAACTCAATGTAAAACTAAGCCATCGGTTTAGACTCATGTACTTCTAAATTCAGTTTCGTCAGGCAGTGCGATGTGCACGAACTGCCTGTAATATACACTCTAGCTTTCAGAGCCACTTCATGCAATGAAATTCCCAGGTGGGAGACTCTCTCCCTCTCCGTCGACTTAAAAAAAAAAGATTTCAGAGGCATATTACTCACCTTTTCACCTTAGCTTACTAAAACAATGTAGAAATGGTTTATTAAGTGAGTAGAGGTATTAATCTGGGCAAGTAGTGATGCTAGAATAGACATGTTTTGTTAATGAAGTATTCTAGACTGAGCTATCAAATCAACAAATCAAGATAGGTAATCTGTGCTTGACTGCTTAAAACCAGTCATATAATGCTGCCATTAGTTCCTCTGCTAACCTCAAACTGATGAGGTCCTGCTGCCACAGCAAAACTGGACTGAACTGTTGTTGCTATGCCTCAAGTTCCTGTTGCCTACCGACAAAGATGCAACAAAGAGCTGCTTGCCTGCTACTGCAAAGACAAACAAAAAATCCAAACAATTGGACAGCCTGAGTTTGAGTTACCATAGAATAAGTGCAAATTTTGCATTGATTACTCCAAGAAAAATATGAAACAATAGATGTGTTCATGATTCAGACACAGAGCTGTTTGTGCTACAACAAAACAAAGGAAACTGGAGGTACGCAACCAATTTTTTCCAGAGAACATGTTTACTAACTTGATTTGTAAACAGTTATTTTTCCGAACAAAACTATTATTTCCTAACCCAAGCCCTGATGCTAACATGCAAGTATTTCATATGTTGAGAAAAAAAACCATTGTGTTGACACTCAAAATTAACCCGAGCTGAATTAATAGCATCTTCAACATACAACTTGTACATGTGACAAGTATATTGGTGGCCAGACTTTGCGACGAAACAGTGAAGGATCGCATGAGAAGATGGCGAGCCGTAGCCGGATTTCCCACCCGGCTTAGCCAGTTCGTACCCTGGCCGGCCTCCAAATCAGCTTAGCCAGGTCTAGGAGCCAGCTTAGCCGGTTCCTGACGGCCTGGCCTGAAGTTGGCTTAGCTGGGTTCCCCACCTGGCTTTGCCAGGTCTCCCACCTGGCTAATGTCCTCTTTAAGTGACATGGCAGCCGGCTAAGGGGTTGCCCACGCCCGCGGAAACCGGCTAAGCCAAGTCCCTAAGCCGGCTTAGCCGGTTCGCCTGTATTCCGAGGAGATTTTATCTCCAATTTAGTTTTGGATCTATTTTCGCGTATGTAAACTTGGAGAACGTGTTTGGGACATGTTTTGTGCTGGGATAAGACCGCCCCTCCTATATAAACAAGGATATCATAGCCGATTGTGTGACTCATCTATCCAATCATCAAAACATATCTACAAACTCTCTTTGGTCCCTTTTTTCAACCTCATATTGTTCATCTCTTGATCCGATGACCAAGGATGGCGCCCTAGGCTTGTCAGCCGACCTAGGGCACTCTGGCGACGTCCTTACCTCGACGGGGTCCCTCCCGGGCGAGAGCTTCGGCGGTTTCTTTGCTAGTTTGCTCGGAAACTAGTCGTTCTTCATCAAGTAAGCGCGATTAATTATCCTTTGCTAGTTTGCTTGTAAACCTAGCTGCTCTTCACTGTGTAAGTATGATTTCTTGTTGTGTTCTTCGGTCCGTGACAGCCTGGACATCCAAAGCCCAAGCTGGTGTGTAATCCGGAATCAATTTGGCGTCAACACATTTGTTGATCTGCAAGTTCATCAGGTATCAGTTGGAAACCAATGAATCACATCATCCTTGGATGGACTCCTCCCAGGAAATATGCACATCGAACATATCATCTCTGCTGCCAGTTTTTCGTTCTCAAAACCAAATTAACGAACAGCTAGCCAGCAGAGTGTTGCTCAGTCGCACCAGTGCATCTGACCAACTGACCAAGCAAAAATAAAGTAGGAGCAGGGAACTGCTAGTGCCATTCATTCATCAGTCCAGTTAAGACACATTAATACGCATATCCAAATTAAGGAAAATAGTTACCATGATCAAGAAAATAAACCAATAAGCCTTCGATGTTGAGGTTGAGCGCCTCTCTGCTCCAGCCGTAGCTTGAGAAACTATTTCTTCAGAGCATCAACACCATGTCGTTCAGCAGATCTGCCGGATCAGCTAGTTGATGCTCCAACGACAATGACGACAGTGGCCTGACCTGCAGCACCATGCCGTTGGGGCTGTCCTCCCCAGAAACCTGCAGGCCGCACGAAATAGACTGCGGTGAGACGGGAAGTGAACAGCGCTGCGCGGTACCTGTGCGGAGGTTGCCAACCAAAGCAATTGCGGCGTCCACGGCTGCGTGGTCAGAGAAGTCAGGGAATAGAGAGAGGGAGAGAGGACGAGGCAAGAGCGGGGCTCGCGGAGGTCCGTGCGGCGCACAGGGTCAGACGCCGCGGAGCCGAAGCGCTAGGGCAGGACGGCCCCGCGTGGTCTCCCGGACGAAGCCGCCGCCGGCTGCAGTATCTTCTATCGGGTGAAGATGGGGAGGCAGAGCGAAAGCCATCGCACGCCTGTCCACGATTGGTCTGGCCACGTTTTAGTGGTAGAGATATACTATAATTTTCTTATCAACTTTGCATAAAAAAAGTGATACATTCACAATGCGATCTAAGTTTTTTAGTTGACTTGCCTAAGAGGTTTAGTTTACCGCTTCTATGGCAATATTTTATTTAACAAATGCGAGTAGCATGCATGGATTGCCTACCAGCAGATAAGCAAGACAATTTAAGTTTATTACCTATTGTACTTGTTTGTTTTGCTTTTGCTAAAATTAAGGTTCATGCTCTTAACATGCATCTTTCTGTTAACCCACCCCACCCCTGTTTCCTCCGATCCATAGCGTGGCCGAGCAAGCCCACCAACACAGACCACTCCAGAATGCCCAGCCTCAACATAATTAGGATTTAGGAGCTACCTGACCTGCTGGAATTAGAAATGGCACTCCTGCTAACAGAATGTCCCCACACTATCCATGCGGTGGTTTTCCCATGCACCATAATGTCCGGGACTACAAGCCATCACCAATTGGCAGTGGACACCCCAGTCGCAAGAACCTTGTCCAGCGCCTGGGCACTTGGGCAGTGGACGTTCCAAAGGCCAGCAGCATTTCTAAGGTTCTAGAGATAGACAGCACTGGTGAGCTTCTCTGTCTCCGTCGGAACTGCCACTTCAGTTTCATGATACCTCCCATCCCTAACAAAACTAGCCTTTGATACCCTTCAATGGATACTTGATTACCATCCTTGTAGGAGTGAGCTACAACTTAGCACAGAATGGCTGAACTCACTGATATCATGCATGATTATGGACTCTACATGATATTCATGCATATATATATGTCAAACGTTGGCAAGGTGGAGAGGGAGGCTGCAGTGGAACTAAGACCTGAGAAACGTGATGCTTATATAAAGAAGACAAACAGGCAGCATGTAACAAATAATGACACAGTTTATAAGTAAATACTGTAGGATGGGCACTGGACAATGTTAGTGCGATGACCTGAGACTTAATCAATATGCATTACTGGGATCTCCCGGGTGGACCAATGCGTTTGGTATATATAATGAATGAATTTAAAACCACAGTCACAAAACAATTTCAATGTACCGAAGTAAAAAAACTGTAGCAAATTAGGCACACATGGCAAGAAATCACCATTACATGGGCACAAGGTCGACCGCTCCTTGAAACCAATTCCAAAAACAACGACAGTACAATGTAATGTAGTGCATCACTGTGCATTAGGTTCTATTGTCAAGCATATTTTGGAGTACTCCCAGTCATTTTGGAGTTTTCCTGTGTGGTCAAGCATATTTAACAACATCTCGAACGGCACACACAAGGAAGCAGACCAGTTTTATCTCTCTTTCTGTTCTTTCCTTTGTGCTTTCTCCATACGAGACCTCGAAGTTCTTGAGTATTTCAACATGTATTGACTGCTGGGCTGCTTTGGGCACATTTTGTATAAGTTGTACTCCAAATAAAGTAGTTTTGCATCATCTTGCTTTTGTATCTATGTCATTCTAACAACAAGCAATGGGGCCACATGCTTGTACACTATCCTTTTGATCCTTCGAAGAACTAAGCTGAATTATCATCCAAGAATTCCGAGCGGCCCAGCCTTTGATATTGCTCGATATGGAAAACACAGCACGGTAGGCATACTAACAATGTGACAGCTAGCTCTGATCTACTTGTGTAGCACCGGTATCTTTTTTCTACATAATTGTTTCCATACTAACTTTTGGGCGGTTGAGTATCTAATTCCTATCTGAAATTTTATAAAGTTTTCACTATGATCAACTTATTAGTTTGTCATTGCTGATCGAGCGTCACAACAATGATACCAACCACAAGTCCAGTTAACAACACACACATATATACTATCCTGTTTGAGCTACATATTCACATAATTTTTTTGGGGGACCAGAAGTATGTGTGTGAGGCCAGTAGTTCTAAATCGCTAACCTCCTCAACTGAAGCATTGTCGTCTCCTTCTGAGATGCCCTTTACTTTATATGTCCTCCATGTATAGCCTGCTCTAACACACAAACTAACTGATTGTCGTGTCTCCCCCTTAGCAAATGGCATAGGCTCAGCCCATGCCAGCCTGTGTTTATTAAAAACTTGGTCCTTTTTTATTGTGTCATACACCAATGGTGACACTCCATTTTAGTGGAACCCATGCATATGGCAGCATCTTCTTTGGAAGAAGTTGTACAGGTGGTGGTTGTTCATGTACCATATAGCTTGCGCAGCGAACATAGAGCCAGCATAGTTGGACCCATGCAAATGATGGGGCGGAGAGAAGGAGGCGGCACATATGTTCCTTCACTACGTGCAGAAGTTCTGAAACCCAAGGCACAGGAAAATGTGACTCTTGTGGGGAGCAGTGAGTGCAGAAATAATGGAGGTCCTGATGCTTCCTACTCCTATACATAATTACAATAGCAAGATCAGTACAGCAGCAGGAGCTAGAAATGAAATGCTCTACTCTCAAGTGATTTCATGCCTGTTACTTTATACATAGGTTAAGTTAGAGATACAACTACCAAGGAGGTACAATCTGATTGAACTTATTACCACCACATGTGAGTGTGTAACCAACCATCCATTAAACTTTATTGGCAAGCAGTAAATGTATAGCCAATTCTGATATCCAAACATATCTGCAGATGATGCACAAGAAGATGAGTTTTGTTTTCATTTAGGTCTGCACTCTAATTAGAAGGCAGGCACATCAGTACTATATATATGTACCTGCTGTAAACAATCATATATAGTGTGAATGTGACGCAGATCTTCAGCCCTACCCATAGGGCGTTTCACTAGCGTGCATAGAACATTCTCTATTTCCTGCGTGTGCATCTCTTCTTTAACCCGCAGGCAACCCACGTATGGTCAAGGTGTTGATGAAGGGCAGTGCTGTATGCCCGGCAGCAAAACAAGATGCAAAACAAGATGGAGCACCTGCAATTGCCCAGCAACATCCTTCTCAGCCACTGGAGGTGCCCAGTATGGTTTGGGCAGACATCGCTACGGACCACATTGAGGACTTCCATAGGGTTGGAGGCAAACCGGTCACAGTCACTGTGATGAACCGGTGTTTCAGTTACATGTATTTATGTTTGTCTCGGCACGTGTTCTGAATTAACTTTTTGATAAAGATATTTGTAGTGGCAGGCACAGGCATCTTTCGATGCTTGCTTTTGAAAATTGATTTTTAGAGAAGAACACTTAAAATAGTTGTTTATGTTCATATCGAGTTTCAGAGACTTACATTTTAAGGGGCTCATCTCTAGAAATCGATTTAGACAAGCAGGCTTTCTAAGGCAACCACAAGAACAGATGATTTTGCCTGCCTCCGTTAATTAGAGAGGCATCCAATATATGGTAGTGGTTGTCAAATGTGGCGTCCTCCTTGTGTAAACTTGCAATGTGCTTCTTTTTCTTTGTGTAGTTCTCCAGGAGATGTAAGAGCTTATATTACGAAGATTCTCAATTCCTGCGGGGATCCCAAATTTAGAATAACGTTTGAGCTACTTGCTAGCTGGGCCTTGGCAGCCAAGAGCTAGTGATGTTCTTTGTTTCTTAGGCTGCCCCTTACAGTTCTCTTTTGACTATGTAAATAACTTCTTAGTTAATGAAATCCCACGGTAAGCATGCGAACTGCGTTTCTACACTGTAGTGTTTATATCGCTAGTGAAGCACCCAAACCTGGCTTCACTGGTTTCTCATGTTTGCTAGTTTATTTTGGGTTGGCGACGGCCATGGCTACATCGGAGGTGCACACGGCGGCGGCTACCTCAGCAGGTGTAGCATGAACTATCTTTTCTTTTTTAATAATATCTGAAAATTTTCCAAAAAATTCTGTATCTTGTCCCCTATGTTTTGGTATTTACCAAAACCTTTTTAGTGGTATTTCCTATTTCGGATAGTTCATATTTTTTCCAGCACCTTAAAAATAAATCTAAATCTAAATACCTAAAATATCTGACTAGCATTTTTGTAGAAAATAATGGGATCCTAGTCTAATATGGTTGGATTAATATAATATCCCCTATGGTCACCTATTGATTTATCGGCTTGCCAAATTTAAATAAGAGAAATTTTACAATGGTTGGAAAAAATATGGACCATCCATTGAGCAAGATCCGACGGTCCTAAAATATGAGGTACCAATGTAAAAATACTGAGAAGTACCACATTGGTGGGAAATGGTACTAGAACAGATGGGACCAGTACCAAATTAGTAGGTGGGGCCAAATACTTTATTATTTTTCAATCGATAATTTCTTTAAATACTGGAGGGCAAAACTGGTATTTTCCATCCCTTCTCTGCCCCTATGCCAAATCGTCGAGCGGCGGCGGAACAGTCGTAGCTCGCTAGCATCCTCCTCCCCGACGGCCCGACGACGTCGGTGCCTGCAAATGCATTCCCACCACTGCTGGCAGCATGCACACACGGACATGGCCGGAAATCGGAGGCTTTTGGTCAGGCCAGCAATAGCGTCCACTCTGCGCTTCCAGCGCTTCGCAGCAGCACACAAACACAAAGTGGTTGCTCGACGATCCTGGCAACACAGCAAGTGGTTGTTCCTGCGACGGCAGCACAAAAGTGTTCATTGCACGCACACGCGACTGCCAGAGCTCATATAGGAGCGCATGACACAGACCTCTAATCAAGTATCATTTAATCATCTAATATAACATAACAGTGCTACATATGACTGAAACAGGCTTCAATTAAACAGAATTGTAATCGGTCATCATCTTAATGAAATAGGTGTCAAAGTTCAGCAGCAAGGCGGAGATGAAATATATGCCAATAGATTTTCAGTACACAATTTTCCTTGCATCCATGCATCTCTCCATTGATGCAACTTCAGGCGGCGGCGGCGGGGAAACTAAATCCCTGTGCTTAAACTCTTCAGTTTGGGATCAGGGAAGGACCGCAAGTCAGCGGCAGGGGCAATGGCGACTACTGGCGGCGACAAGAGTCCGGAGTTCGGCTGTTCGGGGCGGCGGCAAATTTTCCGGCCGGCGGAGTTGGGGACGGGCCAACCGATTATAAAAAAGATTCCCACTTGCGAGATTCAAGGGGCATAATCTTAATTTACCAATATACCCTAGATAATAAAAAGTTCATTTGATAAATAATATTTCGTAACAAATTAGCTAGGAAATAGAAAACATGAAAGTACTTAGAGGTACCAATGGTACTTTTCCAACCATTGTAAAATGGCTCTTTAAATAATCCATACGATATACAAAGAGGCCCTAAACTGTTTGAAATATATGTGCATCAATGCTATCCGATTCTACCATGTGGTTTAATAAAACCTTTGAGCTTGCATATTTCAGAAGCCTTCATTACTACATTGAGAAATTTGATCATAAAAGGGTGCCTAGCTGTCGGAGACAAGACCTTTGGTGGAGTTCAACAGATGAAAGGAGAAAAGCCAAAGACGACGCCTGTGTGTCCTGCTCTAAAAAGCACATATTCTCATTTATAAAGACTGTGTGGCATAATTAAGAATAAATGAGAGCCATGAGGAGGTTTAACACCTACGATCCTATTTAAAGATGTTGGAGAGTTCTTGCTCCAAGTGAGTTTAGCCTAGCATCCCAGACATAAGATGCGAGATAGACAGCTGATGCATCTTTAGGGCTCCTCTCACATTATGATGTGATGAATTATCGTTCTGTATTCAGTTTTAACCATTGAGAGAGCCTTGCCACCCAGTTTGTAACTGAATCGGTGGTATATATCTTGATCGAGCCGCCTGATACCATAGATCTGGCAGGGCATGGGGCACACTTATTTAATTTCCGAATTGACGAAATTAAATAATGATTGCTAGCTGAAATAAAAGGAAGAAAACACTTATTAGTCTAGCACCATGCGGAATGCTGTATCTGGGATTTGTCTAGCCAAGCTAATTTATCTAGTTGCAGGTACGTTGCTGAGCAAACAATTGGATCAATTTAGCAACGGTTGTTCTGTTTGTTGACATCATGCACAGGTTGTTCCATACGAAACGGAGCTATTTTGTTTTCAGACGGGGGTAATAGAGTCATTTGCACTGCACAGCTCGAAGGATATTTGCAGCGTTTGTGACAATGGGTCCAAAGAGATAATTAGTTAGGTAATGGAGCAATATATATCATGTTCGTCAGCTCTATCTTTTTTCTCTTTTTTTTTATTACAGGCTGTCAATTTTCTCCATAGGTTGGAAAGTCAATGCAATGATCTTGTATTAATAATAATGTTGTTTCTTCCTAAAGAAAACAGGCTAGTTGAATGTACACTGTTTAAGCAATGGATCGGTCTCGCAAATTTTTCCCAGTATGATTATTAAGCACTTCATTACACGCTTGGGGAAGCACACTGGTCTTTTCACCTCTTGATTGTAACTAGGTGTGTACGCCGGCTTCCTGAGGATGGCGGCCCCTTACACTATGGGAGTCGGGAGAGGCAAAATTCCCCGGGTGTCGCAGGCTTGTCCGAACATTAACAGTTGGCTTGATCCTAGCTCTATCATTGTACTACACACGTACAGTTTCACCCTAAGTCCCAATATATGCTTTAATTTATTGAATGCTTGGTTGTACAAAATATCGTGAAGGTAATCCAAGCGGAGCATCTCGTGTACACAAGTGTTTATGAACATTTACATCTGCATTGCTTGTGGAAGGTCTACTTGGCTCGTAGAGTAACATTAGCATTATGCTTTCTTTTTCCTGCACACGTATTGTACATCCAGCTGATACCATGACACAAGAGCTGAGGTTGGCCTCCGATCCCTCTATATCATTGGAAACCAAATAGAGGGGACGCTTCGTATGCCCTGAGGCTGCTAACCAGGTTAGATTGCAGATACATCTAGATTCCATGCAGTTTTGTCGTTGATTTTCCTGCTCCTAAATAAATTTCCCTATGGAATGGAAGGCCTCAGGATTTTATGCCATACAGTAGATCTACAAGACACAAACGGCTTGGTCGTTTAGAGCTGCATCCAATTGTAACAAATATTGGATGATGGGGCACCGGTTTTGCTTCCCATCTTACAACCCCAAGATGGACATGTCAGCACCCAGTACACCAATGTCTCTGCTACTAGAAGCTGGCGGTACGGACACCGTCACCGATGCTTGCAGCGATCTGCCATGTTGCTCGACGCCTGGTGACAGGAGATTGAAGGCACTGTTGACCATATCTGCCTTGAGGTCGACGAAATCAAGCACCTTGAGCATCTCGGCTTCGAGCATCATCCCATTCAGTTGGGCACCCGACATATCCTTCGCCTGGCTCTGGTGTCTCCGCCAGAAGGTATCGTGCACCCAACTGCCAGTGAAATTCAGTGAATCTTATTAATTCAGTTATAAAACATCAGACTATAGCCCAAGCAGAAGGATTTCACTATTGGTCTATTTGTTTCCGGGGAACTGAATCTTATTTTAAAGATAAAAAAATTGTTTTCCATTTGAGATCTTAATTGTTGGGTTGCCGTCGGTGAGAGCTTGATGGTAGCACTTATGGTCGCCCACGTGCAGCTTTTATTTTCCTGTACTCCTAGCAGAGTATTCCTAAGGCGTCACACGTGGCGTTACCCACCATTGTACGTATTCCTTAGGCTTATTTTATGTGTGGAAAAATTGTTGAGCTGTTTCTAATTGTTTGTTGAACAGTTACCCACCATGTGCGTATTATATTGATAGAACTAAATATACTACTCTGTTATAGTCTAAAGAAAACAAAAACTTGGTTAGCATACCATATTACCTAAGTTACCATTTAAATGTATTTAAGAAATTAGCAGTGATCTTCATCTATTTGCATATAAGGCTCAAAGGCTTTAATCATCAGGAGGATACACTGCTTAAGGACGTCCACAATGGTTTCTAATAGCTAGTATAGGAAGAATTGTATTGTCTATCAAAGAGAGAGATCAAACAGCTAGCGACTACAACACGATCTCCCTGAAACAACCATATCACACATCACACAACCCTCAATTGTAGTGTTATATTGCTTAAGCATCATCTAGCTACTTATTTTCAAGTTGCCATTGCAACAACCCTGAGCGCACATATGTAAAAATAAAAAAAGAGTTATTTGTGATGAATTTGTGTTTGCTAGCTGTAAGTGAACTGGCCAAACATTTTGACATTTTGTGCACAGACATAGCAACATTATAGCTAGAAGTAAATTTGTTGTCAAAAGAGACTTTTGCAGGCTGACTCGAACTCACTCTGACTTGGATGCATGACGTGCGATCGTGCAGTGGAGGGCCGCTGAAAGTGTCATTAATCTTATAGGGCTAGTGGTGCATGAGCTCTAAAAGGCAGCAGCATGTTTATGTCGTTTGAACCTGTAACCCTTCTTTAACCATGACAATTAGACATATAGGTGTGTGCACAACGTACATACCGGTGTTGTCCTTCGTATGCTGGTGTGAATCTACATGGCAACAGGCAACCAAACCCTGGATGTCGCCTGTTTCAGGCTTTTAGCTGTCTTTGGCATGTATACCTGGCCAGCACCAGTTCGTCCGTGCGTGAGACCATATATATATATATATATATATATATATATATATATATATATATATATATATATATATGCATGCATGATAATCTGCCAAACTGGCATGCTGCTCCTGCTTGATGTACGGAACCTGGCTGCTGACATGCCCAAGATCAGGTTAGTTAAATAGCATATTGATCAGGCAATAAAATGATACATACTACTACTCTAAAGAAACCCACCAAGGCTATATACTTATATATAGACCGATCACAGGTATGGTTGTCAAGAACCTGTGGGAACAACATAATCGGGAGAGAGAAGCGCCACCGCGTACATGGCATGCAGGACGGATAGGCGCCTGGGGCTTTGGAACTTTTTCCCCAATTTGATCTGTTATTGGGCGTGCGTTGTGTGAGTTTTCACTAATTATTGTGCAAATTAATATCAATGGTGATTAGAGGCCAAATTGATGGTTAGATCTTTCTAATTTTTGTAAGAACTTTAAAAATTTATTCTTTTTCTAGCTTATGATAGGATATAGAAAAAAGATATCTTTTACATGAAATGTTTTTTTACGGAGCAGGCCCCCATGGTGCACCCACGCCCCTACCGACCCTGACAGTGTGCTCTGCCATCAACTGGGCGCTGCTGCTCTGCTTCCAGCCATGACACCCTCATGTGATTTTTTCATAGTTTCCAGCAAACTAGTTCCCAGCAAAAGAATATAAGGGTTCTTTTGTGTCAGCAGAACGGAAACTGGAACGTGTCCTGAAAATCCAAGGAAACAAACCAAAGGTGGATTGGTGGGCGCCATGCTAGCGAGAAGGCCTGGGCGACGTACGGCCCAACCACGATAGGTCACAGAAGGCAATTGGGATGGTGGCCCTAGTTGCAGGTTGATCTGAGGAGGTGGCGAGCTCGATCAGACCACAATCTGCTCAATCCTCTGGTTCCTGCTGAGGAGCGCATCGCCGGATCGGGGAGCTCAAAATCCTCTTCAATGTCGATGTTGATCTCACGGGCCATTAATCAATGGATTGCAGATTTAACTGAGCTTGGTTCCTTTTGGTGGTAGCTTTGCTTCTCCTCATTACTTTTTTTAATCTTAACTCTCCCTTCCTCCTGGCTCAGCTCCAGTCTGTATGCTTTGAACTATTTGTTTGCTTTAATAAATATGCTCTACACCAGTACACAAAATAGCAGTAGAGGCGGTTCTAAACCAATTTCTACCTGGCGTTTTTTCCCAACCGTCGATGGAAGTGGCCGGTAAAAATGGTCCATTTCCACTGGCGGTTGGTTGAAAACCGCCCAGTAGAAATGGATTTCTACACCCGGTCACAAGTCGCGCTACGCGGTCGGGGGGTTCGAACCCGCGACCTCGGCCGCACGTATCCCCCCTCTACCACTCCACCCACACGTCACTTGTGTCTAGATACTATTTTTGTTCCCCACATATTATACAAACCCGACGGTAAATTGAATATTTAAGGGTCTAAACGATTTCCAATGAAAAAGTGGTGAACTACAAAGTTTCATAATGTTTCGAGATCTACAACTTTCATTTAGAGTGTTTCTCCATCCGAGGTCATTTGCAAAATTTGAATTTCAAATTTCAAAATTTTAATCGTAGTTTTCTATAAAAAGATGACTTCAAATGAAAAAGTTATCAACTACAAAGTTTCATAACTTTTTGAGATCTACAACTTTTATTTTAGAAGTTTCTCCATCCGAAGAAGTTTAAAAAACTCAAAAAATTAATTTCAAATTATTTCTCTTGGCGGATTTCTTAAGAAACCGCCAAAAATCGATTCTTGGCGGTTTCTTAAGAAATCCGCCCGGTAGAAATAGTCGATTTTCTACTGGCGGTTTCTTAAAAAAACCGCCTATAGAAATCGTATTTCTACAGGCGGTTCCTTAAGAGAACCGCCTGTGTAGAAATAGGGTCGATTTCTACATGCTGTTCTAAAGGAAAACCACTAGTAGAAATAAAACGCTAGTGTCAACACAAATAGTTTGTGTACTAGTGCTAGGTGTGCAACCCCTCCAGTTTTTCTAATATTCCGAACTAAATAAATTACCATATTTATTACGTAATATTTGAATCCACGTGGCCCATTTACTCCCCATCCTAGGAGGCACTTCACATCTGCTCCATATATACTAGTTCTTCCACTCTTACTAGCCGGTATGCAGTTGTTGGTATGTCTCGGTGTGACTGCTATGGATTTGGGCATGTCATGTGCGAGGAGCCATATGGCTCGGAAAGCAGCACCAGGGTATCGGCAGCACAGGGCGCTTAGAGTGCGAGGCATCTGGAAATGTTTCTGTCCATGACGTGAATTCATATCACGTATTGGAGTGGGAGGCAGTTGGATCTTGATCAGTGTTGTTTGCCTGGACTACAATGGTTGGGTCCTGGTAGTGGATAACCAAGCTACTATACCAATGCCAATGTGGCTTGGCATGCAGAAACGGCAACACAATCATGATTTGGCTCTCACTCCGAGTCCGTATGTACTGTCCCACCAAGGGCTCATTAGTACTCTCATATTCACGTCACATGTGTGGACTGAGGTAGACTTAAGGACATCCGAACAAGCTTGTGGTAATCTTTAGCATTCAGGTAATACAAGATATATTGTGGTAGTGAAGCTTTAAGTATGGGAAGCATCTGGAATTGTTTGTTCTCAGTACTATTCTAATACGTTGCCATTTTCTATTCTATTGCTCACTCGATACTGGCAGTTCAGCCAGACAAATCTTTGATGGGCTAGTGGAAGTACCCATTTTCACTCGTTATAGTGGGCCATGTGTGCGTCAATTATAAATATTTATCCATTATAGCGGTTGGGTAAAGTCTACCACTAGTATAATTGAATTTATGGTGATCTACAATAAAAATATGAAGTATAAATCAATTAAAAATGCAAGCTAGAAAAAATATTCTTGTCCACGTCGTACCGCCAAGAACCCCATGGTGCTGTCATGTTGAATGCATGAAACAACCAATATAACTTCATAATGTACCCAACAGAAGTCATTAGGGCATAAATGTGCATGTGCATATGGGCTACACTGAATCTCATATTAGTTCCCCTTCACATCCAATCTATTCCTATCATGCTTGCTCCAAGGATTCTCATCACCATTCCTAGGATATTTGCAGTTGGATTTCTCTTTGCATCGCAGCGCAACATGTCATGGACTGGATTTCACTCTCTGGTCATGCATGTAGTGTTCCTTCTAAGCATAGGAAGCATCTGGAACAGAGTGTGCTTAATACGATTCTAATCAAGTGGTCGTGCCCAGTGCAGTTACACATTGGGTCTCCCTTAAGCCAACACATTTTTTGGAGATGGTACACCATGCAGCTAGCTACTGATTTTTCAACCTTTTTCAATTCAATCGTCCAGGATGTCAGTGCATCAAGGCCGAAGTCAAGGCTACGGACATGGTGGACTCCAGACAGGACGCCATGGTTGATGAGGCACAGGCAGGTATGGTGATGGAAGTGGAGGTCCTTTTACACGGTTTTTCCTTCAATCAAGGCAACAAATAGCGCCATATATATGGTAAACACTGATTTGCATCAATCAAATCTCGTCCCAGTATCCGTCTGTAGTTGTTTTGTATCTCCATGAAGAAGAAAGTCCTGGCTAGCTAGTCTCTTGTTCGGAATGGTGAGATCCACACACTAGTACAAAATCTACACTACATGCTATTTGTACTAGCAGTATAACCACTAGTGTGAAACTATGTAAATTTCCACATGCCAGCATTAATTGATTTGGATGAACGCCACACTGAAGCTACCACCAGCATAAATCTCTGGTCGTCTGGTCGTCTAGGCAACTTCTTCGCCTTTATGTTTCTACTGCCCTCAGTCAAATCTTCTAGCCCAAGCACGACACTGCCCTGAACAACACCACATCCCAATGCTGACCTCGCCATGTGAATGGGTTGCGCCCTGAAAATAGAGCTGTCATTATGTTTCATAGCAGTCATTCCTTTGATTTTGATTTGCATATAGACTGCCGTGTAGTGGCTACAAGACCACAGAAGATATAGTTAAATCAATTACATAGAACCTTGGAGGAAGCTAAGGGGCAGCTTATACACCTGATCACCTGCATGTAAATCGTTCACCCATTCTGTAGTCTGTGCTACCTTCTTACTCTGCTGTTGCATGCTGTTTTTCTTGGTGAGTCCTACGTCTATTATTTGGAAACGGTTTAGTAATATGATATCCTAATTTCTTAATTCATATGCTTGTCTAACCGACTAATGTAAGTGTAATGTGATCCATTAGCAGTCCCTTAATATATAGTGCTAGCTACTGTTGACCATGTAGCCTAGTAGCAAACCAATGCGCCCAATCTTGTCCAAAGGCTGCCCCCATCATATCATGTCTCCTGGATCTCTCTCCTTCACTCTCTGGACTTATACTATGTCTTCTATCAAGTAAAATGAGCTTTGTTACAATGCTTGGAATTAACAAGAGCCCTATGTTTCGTTAGATCTGATGGTTTAAAAATAGGAGGAACCAGATAGAAGGAACCTATGTTGTGGGCCGGAACAAAAAATATGTAGATATGGAACTAGTTTGTGATTTAATTTGAAGGGTATAACAGAATTTTTGTCATCTTAGGAGTTGCCTGCATTGAATCAAAACAAAGAGCAGCTTCTCGGCTCTCGCCTGGCATCCCTTATCTCTCTGGCACCTCCGCCGCTCCTTACGCCGCCCGACCGCCCTGCAGCCGACGACATGGCCCCGCAATAGCCCCGAGCCGGCTATCTCTCACCCGATCGCTGCGGCAGCACAACCCCACTGCAAGATCGACGCGGCGTGTACCCCGACAACATGTACTTGTGTTTACAAGCAACCTGCCTATAAACAAGTTTCATTTACTCCATCTATACGCATATTATAACCGTTTTTAGTGGCATTCAACCGAACACAGTAGATGTTTGCCATCAACTGTATTTAATTTTTGTTTTTCTTTTTTTGCTAAAACTACACGTTCCTAATGCAAGACAAGTGTTGTTGAGTCCTAATTAATCTACTCTTTCAGGTGATGAGGGAGAATTTTCTTTGTTGACCAGCGAGAATCAGTTCACAAGAAAAGTGAGATATCATCAGGTTTATGCTGTCATGTCTCAAGGTGGTGCACAATAACATAGTCCATCATTGGATCTCCGTCGACTATGCATCTTGCATGTTACACACCTCATGTCTCATGATTTGGACGTCAATGGCGGATGCATGGTGAGGAGGCTCACACACAGGTACACATAGTTTGGACGATCCTCTCTGACTACTACACAGAAGTAGGCACCAGATCCTTGACAGTTCAATCTGCCGTAACCATTCCCGCCTAAGCCACTGTTGTCCCTAGTAGGTTCCATCTGTATGTTGCCAGTTTCAAGTTGAGATGAACTACACGCAATCGAAGACAATGTTAGAGCACTTCCGTAGATGTCACCTATTCCCAAAATGTATTTCAGTCTTCTCTGAACGGGCAAGAACTCCATTAACAAGTTATGTGAGTTTGTGTAGCCATATATTAATGGAAACACAACTCTCAAATTCTTTTAGTGACCAAAATTTGTCTGGCAACTGGTATCAGTGACTAGTGGATGCAGAAAACTATATGGATGGGTGCTGTATATATAAACAAGGGTCGTTCATGGTTTAAGCTAGGATTCTGATAGTATTTATTGTGGATGGAATGCGGTGTACAGGATACCAGATCGAGCTTCTGTGTAACATTTAAAGAGGCAAACTACAAGGAAAACATTACTATATTGAAATGATATTAAGAAACTGACCCAACTACCACTACTAACAAAATGTGCTACTGTTTATTATTTGTCCAGCAAAAAGAATAGTACTTCTTTTATCGTGGGTACTGTTCATCATGCGAGAGAAGTGGGTAATAGAAAATAGTGTGGTTGTATGAACCAGGCAATGTTAGAGCACTTCCGCAGATGTCACCTATTCCCAAAATGTATTTCAGTCTTCTCTGAACGAGCAACTCCATTAACAAGTCATGTGAGCTTATGTAGCCATATATTAATGGAAACACACCTCTCAATTTCTTTTAGTGACCAAAATTTCTCTAGCAACGGTATCAGTGAATAGTGGATGCAGAGAACTATATGGATGGGTGTTGTATATATAAACAAGGGTCGTTCTTGATTTAAGCTAGGATATCATTGGACTTGTTTAGATTGTGAAAAGTGAGGTTGAAAAGCCCTGTACCACTTTCATTTGTATTTGACAAATATTGTCCAATAGTGGACTAACTGGGCTCAAAAGATTCATCTTGTGATTATAATCAAACTGTATAATTAGTTATTTTTACTTACATTTAGTGTTCCATGCATGTGGGTAAAAATTGATGTGACAGAGAGAGAGAAAACTTAAAATTTGGATGGTATATTGTGGATGGAATGTGGTGTACAGGATACAAGATCGAGCTTCTGTGTAACATCATTTAAAGAGAGGCACGACTACAAGGAAAACATTCTATATTGAAATGATATTACGAAAATGACCCAACTACCACTACTAACAACATTTACTACAGTTTATTATTTGTCCAGCAAAAAAAGAAGAGTACTTTTTTATCGTGGGCACTGTTCATCATTCATTCGAGAGAAGTGGGCAATGGAAAATAGTGCTGTTGTATGAACTAGACACCTTTCGTCCTCCCTTCCAAATTGACTCGTGTAGTAGTTCAATGTTATTATTTCGTTCTAAACACAAATACAATATACTAAAAGGTTCTTAGTGGAACAGGTGTGACAATAAAAATGTTGGCATCCTTACCCTCCCTCACTGTCTACTTGGGTTTGATGATTTGCCTAAAGGGGATATGGCTACAGAACTTGTGGACTTATCAGGGCATTCCCTTCAATGTTCTTATAATTGTTATAGACTTACAAGCACGGACAACTGGGGAGGTAACTATGGCGGCTGCAATCAGAACGACAACCAGGGAGCACAGTCAGGCAAGAAGTGACTCAAATGAAGAGCGCAATGCTCAAGTATATTTTGAGGACCGTTTGTGTCATTAGTGTCCCTACCATCCGGGGTAGCCACTTGACCTCCAAAAGGAAAAAAATTTCACCCAGTCAAGAAGGTTCTCAACCTCATCTTTGGAGTACATAGCCGCTTCGACCTCCAAAAGGCAAGAAAAGCTTACCCTCCAGTTCACTGAGGAGGATTACTTGACAACACTAGTACACAGAACCTTTATAGTGGCGGTTGACAAGGTATCTGCACAAAGCCTTTTTTTGAACCGCTTGTATTAGAGAACAGTGAAAATGAATACCACCACAAGTGGTTAGATGAGAACCGTCACTACAGATCATTTCTACTAGTGGTTTTCTAGAAATCAAGTTGTTCTGGTGGTTTTCACAATAAAACCATATGTACAAATGTTTGTCCTTTTGTATTTGCAGTTTTCTTAATGAAATCGCTAGTGCACATGGTGCATTTCCACAGGTGGTTTCATTAAGAGTCACCAATAGAAATTCATTTCTACTAGCGGATTTTTTAGCAAAATCATCACTAGAAATGCAGCATTTCTACTGGCTGTTAAGAAGACCCCCACTACAAATGGATTTCAACTAGCGGCTCTTGATTTGAGCCCACAGTTTGATTTCCCCTAGTGGCCATTAATCAAAACTGCCAAAAATAGATCTACAGCGCCAAGACAATTGATTTCTCTACTAGTTCTACTTCTCCGGTGCTGGCCACTACCCACTAGTTCTGGATCCCACAATTGCAGGAGTGCAACTCATTAACTGTGGCGCAGGCCTCAATGTCATCTTTGCCAGCACACTTAAGAACATGGGCCCCGACTATGTTGGTCTTCGTATACCGATCAGGCCTCAATGTCATCTTTGCCAGCATGCTTAAGAACATGGGCCCCGACTATGTAGGTCTTCTTATCCCGACCCATTTACACTTCTATTGGATGGTACCTGGCAAGGCAGCAACATAAGACTGACTTCAACAGCATAGGCAAAGCGAGACCCAAACGCAAAAACCGTCATGCACAGTGCTTTGCCTTCCCAAATCTATGCTCCAACAGACGACGACGCAACATGCTCACACATTTTGCCAACGAACGGAGCCGAGACGCAAAGATGCGTCTCCTCTCTCCTCGACGCAGTACTGTGGTGGTGGGCCCGTGAATTGGTGGTGTGGCCGCGTGGGCGGGCCGCTGCAGCCGAACCGTTCCACCGCCAGAGGAACAGGATGGGGTAGCGGGCCAGGATGCAGCAGCACCGGCGGCCGCGCGCGAAAGAAGCTCGTCTCTGCCGCCGGATCCGCGAGCTGCACCTCGCCTATGCTGCCGCCCGGACCCGAGCTCCACCTCGCCTGTGTTGCCGCCGGAACCGAGCTCCACTTCGCCCCGCGCCACCGGATCCGAGGTCCTCACCCGCGGCCGCTGGATCCAGGTGGGAGGGAGCTGCTGCCGGTCGGATTCGGGAAGGAGGAGATGAAGGGGAGGGATGCCGCGGTATGGGGGGAGAGAGGAGAGGGCGATGCTGGGGTAGAGATGGAGAGAGGGAGGGGTCACGCCGGCGCCGCTAGATAGGGAGGGAGGGGCGGCGCGCCGGTGTTGAGGAAGAGACGGAGGGCCGGCGTGGGAGAGGAGAAGCTTTTTGCGTATGCTATTGGAGAGCGCCGGTTTTGGGTGCGTGGTTCTTGTTACTATGCGCGACCCAAAGGCAGTATAGGTCAGGTGTTTGCGTCGTGACTATTGGAGACAGTCTAATGCCCCTCAGGTGGATCACTTTCCCCATGATCTTTGGAACAGTAGTCAACTGAAGAATCAACCCGGATGCTAGGTGGGAGTTAGCTGAGCAGAGGCTATGTAGATTTGCAGCAGATAAGAGGGCTGCCATCAACAAAGAGCTCTCAAACCTCCTAGCACCCTGGTCAATCAAGGAGATCCTCCAACCGGAGTGGCTCAATAACCTACTGATAGTTAGTAAGAAAAATTTGATCTAGTGGAGGATGTGAGTCTACTACAAAGGTGGGTCACCAGTGGACAATTATTAGAATAGTGTGGCTAACTCCACAGACCAAGTTCGATACTTAAAAAGACTATCCATAGGAGGAAAACTGCATGCATTGAGCTTGACGAGGCTGTTCTTGTGTTCCTTTAGTGTGTTGTAGCTTAGCAGAGCTTTGATCTGATCCCAGCTGAGCTTTGATCTGATCCCCACCTTATTCTGTAGTATTGATATATACTTAATCTGTCACATCAGAATAAAAGGATTAAATGGCATATCCACAGAACACAATATACTACACTAGAAAAAGTGCATGAGGGTAATGTACATAAAGAATTCAACCATGAGGCTGTAGGTAACATAGTTATAATTATAAGTAATGTCAAATTAGGCATCTTACCGAGCTCCATAACTGATCCAGTTGACTCCTAACAGGCCTTTTATTCTGGAGCTAGGTTCAGGGAACTTCCACATTTGGCTTGCAAGTTGGAAAATGAGTTTGTGCTTGTCGAGCAAAGCGGTCCAAGCAAAAACCTTGAAGTCCTGATACCAGCCATGACTAGTAGGGTAATAACAAGCAAGCCATACTACTTGTCTCTGTGCCCCCATCGTGGCGAGGAGCCCATAACACGAGCGCAAGTACATATAACAACTGTTGTGGAAGATATATCACGAGGACTAGGATAGCATGGCATCCAAGTTTCACTGTGATTGTGGTTCGAGGTGTATGTTTTTTTTTTTTTTGAGGGAACTGGAGGGGCCAGAGGCCCCTACAGAAGTATATTAAATATTGAACATACAAAAAAGGTTAGAGGCAGTACAAGACAAAATACAAAAGCCAAAAGGCAACTTTACGAGACAAAAAAAGAGACAAAGAAAATGAAACAAAAAACCAAAATTAAATCGATGCCAAGTAGTCTATCCATAAATCTAATTGGGTGAGTAAGCTTGCTTTAACTCTAAGCCATAGCAGCTCGAGTTCTTTTAGGAAGAAATTCCTACAATCCTGAATGGTTCTCTGATTGGCCTTGAAAATCAACTCATTTCTAGAAGTCCAGATTGTCCAGCACATCAAAATGAAGGCTTCCAAAGCAAATGGCGAGTTCAACTGAGTTCTTATTGATTCCAGATTTAGGAAAACATCATCATCTTGTCTGGTTTGGACATGTGTATGTTGCCGGAAGTAGTATTATAATCGACACTATAGAAGCTTGGTCGACCCCAAGCTCTACATTTGGAAAAGTTTGGAACTAATGCTACTGACTAGAGTCACATAAATCCATATATACGAACAAGCACACACACCATGCATGGTACCGTTGAATTAGAGAATTATTAGGAATTCACCCAGTAATAAAAACTATGGTAGAATAATGGCATGTGTACTATGTGAATAGTACTAATGTGATGTCCACACTAAACACTGCAAAAACTTTATCATGTATATATGTGGCCAAATAAATAATCTGCACCAATAATAGCCTCCTCAACTCAGCTTTGAGAGGGAGACCCTCATCCACTCGACTAGATGGACTCAGTAGTTTATACTAAGGATGTGAATGGTGGCCCCTAGCGTTACGCCTGTGGGCAAGGTGCTTCCATCCCATCCTAACCCATTGCCACTCTGGCATCTACGCCAACACAAACCCACATCCAACAGCCCAGTATGCTCGACACCTCCCTCTCCTGCTTTGTGCTAATGTTTACCCAAGGAAAGCACCGTTGGGTGGAGGAAGACCTCCTCTACGAGTAAAACTCTGTGTCATTTCCGGGCTTTGCCTGCTCTATGCTGGCCTCCCTGAGACCCTCTTAGAAAAGTGGCAGCTGAAGAGTGTTGAAGATGTTCCAAATTCAGTTCACATCATTATTGGCTAACTTCTGCCGAAGCGAAGCGGAGGCCCGTCGCCGAGGGCTTGGGCCGGAGCGAAGCGGTACACATACCTGCGTTAGGGTTTTCACTTTGATTCATTCTCTTGTAAGCCACCATACGGCGTTGTAACCCGACTCTTGATAATAGTGAGGAGTATTTGCTGGCTGGCGCCCGTGGTTTTTACCTTCCACATTGGGAGGGTTTTCCACGTTAAATCTTGTGTCTCGCTGTGGTTTGATCTTGTCTTCTTCCTCATTTGATCATCGTCATTCACAACAAGTGGTACCAGAGCTACGGTTGCAGATTAGAGTTCCATGGCGACGTCGATGAAGTTCGACATACCGCTGCTAGATTACAAGACGAGGTACTCACTATGGCAAATCAAGATACGGGGCGCAGAAGGATGACTATGATTTGGCGCTGGAAAAGTTTGGGAAGGAACGAAAGGAGGATTGGACTACAGAGGAAGTCTGAAAGGATCGTAAGGCTCTTTCCTTAATTTAGCTTCATCTGCATAATGATATTTTGCAAGAGGTGCTGTAGAAAAAGATTGCTGTAGAACTCTGGTTCAAACTGGAATCGATCTATATGTCCAAGGATCTTACCAGTAAGATGCATATGAAGATGAAGTTGTTCACTCTCAAGATGAAGGAGGGTGATGACGTTATGAGCCACGTATCTGTGTTCAAGGAGATTGTTGCTGACCTAGTGTCGATGGAGGTGAAGTGTGATGATGAAGATTTAGGTCTTCTACTGTTATGTTCATTGCCAAATTCATATGCTAATTTCCGTGACACCATACTTTTGAGCCGTGATGAACTAACCCTTGCGGAAGTTTATGAGGCGCTCCAATCCAGGGAGAAGATGAGAGGTATGGTGTAGTCTGATGGGTTGTCATCCTCTAAGGGCGAGGCATTACATGTAAGAGGCAGATCTGAGCATAGATCCTCCAATGATGGTAGCCATCATGATAAGAGTCGTTCAAAGTCCAAACCACCTAAAAAGTTTTGTAAGTATTGCAAAAAGAACACCCATTTTATTGAGGATTGTATAAAGCTCAAGAAAAAGGAGAGAAAAAACAATTCTGATGGTAAGGCTTTTGTTACGACTGCTGATAATTCTGATTCTAGAGATTGTTTGGCTGTTTTTGCCGGTTGTGTTTCTGATCATGATGAATGGGTACTTGATTCGGCATGTTCATTTCATATCTGCACTAACAGAGATTGGTTTAGTTCCTATAAGCCTATGCAGAAAGGAGATGTTGTGCGTATGGGAGATGATAACCCATGTGATATTGTGGGCATCGGCTCTGTTAAGATCAAGGCACATGATGGCATGACACGCACGCTGAAGAATGTGAGGTACATACCAGGGATGTCCAGAAATCTCGTCTCACTCAGCACGCTTGATGCAGAAGGTTTCCATTACTCCAGTTCAGGTGGAGTTCTAAAGGTATCAAAAGGTTCTCTTATTTGTTTGAAAGGTGATCTGAATTCTGCAAAGTTATATGTTCTTAGAGAAAGTACATTACATAGTTCTGATTCAGCTAGCCTGCAAGCTGTTACTAATGATGAACTTAGTAAGACCAAACTCTGGCATATGCGTTTGGGACATATGAGCAAACTTGGCATGGCAGAATTGATGAAGAAAAACCTGTTTGATGGCTGCACTTTGAGTAACATGAAGTTCTGTGAGCATTGTATTTTTGGGAAGCATAAAATGGTAAAATTCAACACCTCTGTTCATACCACCAAAGGTACTCTTGATTATGTACATGCTGATTTATGGGGTCCCTCCCGTAAGCCTTCTCTTGGTGGTGCTCGTTACATGCTTACAATTATTGATGATTACTCTAGAAAAGATTGGCCATATTTTCAGAAAAATAAAGATGACACTTTTGATGCTTTTAATACTTGGAAAGTGATGATAGAAAGGCAAATTGAAAGAAAAGTAAAATTGTTTCATACCGATAATGGTGGAGAGTTCGTTCAGGTGCTTTTAATGATTATTGCAGGCAAGAAGGTATTGTTAGGCACCACACCATACCTCACACTCCACAGCAAAATGGTGTGGCTGAGCATATGATCAGGACCATCATATCAAAGGCTCGTTGCATGCTGTCCAATGCAAGGATGAGCAAGCGTTTTTTGGGCTGAAGCTGCTAATACTACTTGTTACTTGATAAATAGGTTGCCTTCTATTCCTCTTAATAAGAAAACTCCCATTGAGGTATGGTCCGGTTCACCTGCTGATTATTCACAGTTGAGGGTTTTTGGATGCACTGCTTATGTTTATGTTGATAATGGAAAATTAGAGGCTAGAGCTATTAAATATCTTTTTCTTGGTTATGGTTCAGGAGTTAAAGGATATAAATTATGGAATCCTGAAATAGAAAAGACTTTTTATGAGCAAGAGTGTTCTTTTCAATGAATCTGTGATGTTTAATGACAGTTTATCCGCAGATCATGTTCGAGATAATTCAGAAAAAAGAGCTGTGGCATATGAGCTGCAGGTGGAGCATGTGGATGATGAGGTAGCCATGCGGGTGGAGCCAGTTGATGATCATGATGATACAGTTGCTGATGATGATGCTCATGATGATGTTCAGCACCCACCTCCTATTTTGCAGCTAGAGGAGGATCTGCCTATTGCTCATCGCAAGTCCAAGAGAGGTTGTGGACCTCTAAAACGTCTAATTGAAGAATGTAATTTGACTTATTATGCTTTGAGTTGTGCTGAACAGGTGGAGAATGGTCATGATCCAGCAACTTATAATGAAGCCATTGCCTGTGCTAATCGTGAGAAGTGGATCTTAGCTATGCATGATGAGATGCAATCTCTTGAGAAGAATAGCACATGGGAGGTTGTTCCCTTGCCCAAGAAAAAGAAGACCATCCGCTTCAAATGGATCTTCAAGAGAAAGGAGGGTTTATCTCCAAGCAAGCCTCTAAAGTAAAAATATCGCTATGAAATTTTTTACCGTCAGGGAAAATAAAAATACCGTCAGGGCTAGCTCGACAGGGTAATTCCAGTTTTGCCTGACGTTAGTCAGGGAATTTCAAGTTTTCAGTAGTGAAAAGTATTACTGACCTCAAATTCTACTGAAAAGCATGCATTGTCAAGTACACTGAAATATAAGTACACAACCTTCAGTTGTATCTTCATAAATATTCATCTAAAGCCATTATTGCCAATCCTTTGAGTCTTTCTTTCGTCAAACTAGAACGCAACTTGGATATTACAAATTTAGTCTGGAAAAGCTTGTTCCATACATGTCGCAGTCACAAGAATGCATGATTAACAAAACTATGTATGCAATAATAGCAGAAGGATAAAATAGACACTTTTCCAAGAACATAAGAATATCAGGAGCACCCAATAGATTCCTTAAGCAAACGCTCTATGGAAATCAACTCCCCATACAATTCCTGTCCACCTACTTGCGTCCCTACAGTCACTGCTCGCATTGTGTTGGGGGAGGCCCACACTTTCGGCCCCCTCCCACAAAGCCTGTGGCAGCGAAAGGGCTTTCGGCCGTGCGAGTCCCATTTCGCCGTCCGGAGCAGGCGAACCTGTTCCCTGTTGCAGCGAAAGGTCTTTAAAGCGAAACCAATGCATGCTTAACCCTAATAGACTCCTGATTCCCGGCCAACAAAAATCCCTACCAGACACATTTCCCCCTCCCTTGCTCTCTCTGTTTCAAGCCATTTAGCACCAATCACTTAAACTTCCCCCTGCTATCTATCTGTTCAATGTAGGAATGGTCAGTTCATATATAGATAAAACCAATGGATTGGACCCATCCATTGCCAAAAGAGCATACAATTAATATATTAGGCACAAAGAGGTTATTTCTACAAAGTCTTCCTTTAATTTCCCCCTAAGCCACCAAAGACCATCTTAGCCCAGTCTGAACCACTCCCTCCCACTTGCAGATTTGTTTCTCCTCTCCCCATTGTGTGATACAGTTAACCTAATTAAGTGCACCACTTGAACACAGGCTTGTGATACACTTAACCAACTCTGACTCCATGTGTGTGCATGGGTAGGTCAAGAACATGCCACGCTCACAAAAGTTCTATTTTCTTGCAAGTTTTGCTACGAATTATTGTAATGTGTATATATGAATGAGTTTACCATTATCGCTACATCAGCATTTGCAGAACTAATTCGAGTTCTAGAGGACACACACGACAACAGTTGGCTCAATAAATTCCTAAAAAGATGTACTACTACTGTCACAAAACCCAACTATAGCATACAATTATAGATCTGAGATCCATAATTTACAGATGAGGTCCGGTGTTACTTGTTCAACAATGCATGGCATTATTGTTCGCGTACCATGGTTGTAGGACCAGAGGCAATTAGCAGACAATAATCCCTCTATTGTTGCTACGCCTGTCGTTGGGTATTCGTATACCCATTATTCAAATCCGTATCCACATGAAACGGGTTGGGTTTGGACAAAAAATCGCATACCCGCCCATGTATGGCTAAATCCGATTGGATGCCGATATGGGGAGGGTTTATCCAGCTAGCTCGTTCATCATTTTCCCTGGCATATCCCTGTCGCTGGAAACTCTTCCGAGTGGCCGAGTACCTCGACCACGGCCAGTCCTTCTGCGGGACAGGACACAAGTGCGGCGGCGACATGTAGCACACGTGTTCCATCCTCAGCTCCGCGCACGTCCGCTGCGCCGACGTCTGCAACTCCTGGGTGGCTGGTGTGAGCGTGGAGATGGGCGTCGGCAACCCCGCCGCTGGCAGGGAGCTCTTGGAGGAGTAGTCTGCCTAAAGTGAGACAGACAGCATCGGCAGCGAGGAGGACCGGACGTTGCTGTGGATCCACTATGTCTTCTTCAAGCCTGGACATGGTGGTGCTGGCACCGCACGCGCCCGTCGCCGATGCGGCCATGGCGGCAAGCCCCAGGAACGTTGAGGTACAGCGTCGCGTGCGTCATGTACGATGACCTCGTGCGGCAGTGCAACCTGTCAAGCCCCCGCTAAATTATCAGATGATTCGAGTATGAGCAAGGGAAACACACAGACATGGATACGCACTGCTTGATCGATTATCCAATGGGCATTGTGAGTACGGGGAAATGGGTATGAGTAAAAGTGGGTAGGGGAATGCGTGGATAAACAAGATAAGGGTGTGGGTTTGGGTACGTGCGGGTATGTCCATACCCTCCCCAACGACAGGCTTAATTGTTGCATGCAAAAATAGATACAAAAACTAGTGTATCTCTTCTCTAACCATGAATATACCAATTTTTTTTGTCAAACATAGTGCAAATGCGGACCCATACAAACATACTTATATATATACTCATCAATATGAAATACATGCAAGCCTTAATTAGGTATACTCCACAGTGCACACACGAGTTCACCAGACAGTGCCCTCCACAAACCCTTCTAAAAGGAAATTTCATCGTCAGAGGGGATCAATTCTCATTTGGTACCCATTTGGAGAGAGAAAAATATGTCATGTGCAAACTGGTTACTGAGATAGACGATAGTATTCACTAGTGGAAGCCGAACCGCTCTTGAGAGTAGTGTTCCCTTCAAACCTTGTGAGACTAAGCTCAAATCCATTCCTGCATTGCACGATGTTGGCTATCTTGTGTAATACCCAGCAATTTTCCACTGTCTTGTTCCAAGTGGGCTCCTGGCACGCTGTACAGCTCATCGTACTAGTAGTTGGTACACAGCTCGCATTAGTCGGACATCATCTTCTCTGCAGCTTTGGTAACACCGACCTGCCATATAGATAGCTCAGGCTTCAATGTAATGGCCACTCATATCCACGGTGTTGCAGTAGATTCCATAGACTCCATGCTCGCTCTCCACTCTATGTGCCAGGCTCTATGCACTGTCATGCCTGATGTGAGATGGATGTCACCTGCAGGATATATCATCATCAGTCTTCCACGGAATTTTTTGGAGCTGATTTCCTGGTGCCTCTCATGCCTATAAGGCAGTAAACATATGCCAAGAAATGGGACATACTTCTTTTGAGCCACGTTGATGGATTTGTGTGTGTGTATATAGTCCGACCAGAAGGAGACTCGAGGGCAGAAAATAATGGCTGCACTTGATTGTTGTTAAACTAAGCTGCCTAAAGAGCATGTTTCTGCTTTGACCAACAATGATGGTTAGATCAAGGGCCCAGATAGTAAGAAGACCCCCCAAAATGTTTTTTTCTACCATAAATTATGAGGAAAGAATGACAATGGAAATTATTTTGCAATGAACATTGTTCATTCTGCAGATGAAGCCAGCCTGCGCCCTTTCGCTAGGGTGTGATGAGGTGTTCGCCAGGAAAGAGGGGTATTCGCCCGGCCAGAAGGGGCATGCTCCAGGGAAGGCTTCTGCTCCCACGTGCCCAGGGGATGGCAGTGGGCTGTCCCGTGGGGGCCCAACAGCGTGGCTCTGCCCCCAACTGGAAGAAACAAAAGTAAGACAAAAATGATCGCCCGAGTGGTTCCACATGGACTCACCAAATGCAAGTCTGCTTATTAATTAGCATTCAAATACATAAATACAAGTCACTTGCAAACTTATAAAATTGTGATAAACACTAGCTGGAGGAAGACAGAAACAGGGGAGAGATAGAGTTTTTTACCACATAGATAGAGAGAGAGTTGATGATGATATCATGTAGAATGTGTGTGTGTGTGTGGGTGTGTGTGTATATATATACTAGTAGGATGCCCCGCGCGTTGCTGCGGGTATGAAGTAAAAATGTAAAAAGTTTATAATGGTCAAAACTATAAATTAATAGATACATATATATGGATGTAGTAGGTCAATTACGGAGGTTGTATCTATTGACATGATATAGATTATTTGAACTGTACATCACACAAATCTTATCTATACGCATATTTTGGAGGACTACATGTAATCCATGTGATATGCAGTTTTGCTAGATTTTCCCTTACAAACGATTTTTTCTTAGAAATGGTTTAAATTTTTGCAAAAAAGTTATCGAAATATATTCATGCGGGATCTTGTTTTGAAGAGTTTATTGCGAGGAACGCTATGGTGCAATTAGATTTTAATTACAATATTTGGTTTAGGTGTTACGACTTTTTTTCTATTTTAAAAGGGGAAATAAATGAGAGACTTAGTGGGAGTAACTCCTCTGATGACATCATCTTTGAGCTCTCAACCAATCAGGATCAAGAGAATAGGCTAGAGTGGGTTTGAAAATATAGGAGTTATAGATATGTGTGTGTGTGTTCATATTGTAGGGTTGGGAGGTCTCGAGAATGATAATACTGTCTTCTCCTCATGGATTACCATAGCGAACTCATTGGCTTTGCCGCCAATGATAATGTGAATCTGAATATGAAAGCAAGCGAGTAAGGGTGCTCACCCTGATGTCTTCCTGACGGAAACTGATAAACTCAAGGATGTGTAAATAGAGTGCTGTGCAGCACTCTATTAAGTCACATCACATCTCCGAAACTGAACAAACATGGAGCAGGAGTGGCCACCGTTGCCTCAGTCTCTACAGGGGGCTGTCCTCCAGCACTTGAGACACAAATATAATAGAGTGGCCTGCATGTGCATCATGGAGGGGGAGCATTACCTTCCCTCAACACAGGCTAGCTCCATTCGCGGCAGGGTATCGGCGTGTCTGTAGTCCAGTAAAATTCAATTCCAGTCATCACTGTCCATCAGACGTTTTTCAGAACAGTTGACATATCTCTGATTTTTAGGTGACATGGGAAGCTCGATTTCGACCAAGATAAATGACATAAAACATGTAGTTTACCACTTTTGATAGATTTGTGTGTTTCATTTGTTCTTCAAACACTAAATATACATGCTTTTACTTCTGGTCACATATTGGATGCATGTGTGCCACATGCCCCCAGTTCATGACCCCCTTCAGTGCCTAATTGGCTTGGTTCTGTATGATTGATACGAGGGCTGCTGTCGTCGGATGGAAGTTGTCATCATCGGGTGGTGCAGCGTTGTGCTGTCTGCTCATGCCAATCATAACATAGAGTGTTGTAGCCATCCAATAGTGTTGGACGGTCAGACGGCATGGAAGTTTGCACACTTAGAACTGCTAAGAATGGTGCTACCAAAGTCTAGACTCCAGATGATCCCAGACACACCGAGCTCAGAGGAGCACCATCCGTCAGGCACGGGGGACATCTCTACCATAGGACGGCTATGGCAACGTCTTCCATGTTTCAGCACTCAGCAGCAAGGGCACCACCTTGGTGCTTCATCATATTCATCAGCAGCTCCTACCCTGCCAACGCAACCTGGACACAATATCCCCATGGCAGGACAAATCTGGGAGGTAAAAAAAGTTGAATGGACTGACTAGGGAGGGGGCTTGTGTGTTT
Organism: Chrysopogon serrulatus; assembly: GCA_015844335.1. NCBI lineage: Eukaryota > Viridiplantae > Streptophyta > Magnoliopsida > Poales > Poaceae > Chrysopogon > Chrysopogon serrulatus. The sequence goes on from JADLZL010001367.1 coordinate 395,740, forward strand.
TTTTTTTTTTTTTGAGAAATCAGCCACTGGGTCTGTTGTTGAGGTGCCGTCACTGTTGATGAACGATGAACCTAGCTTTTTGTAGTTGTAGAGGTATATAACTTTCATAAATGTATTTATTTAGTTATGCTTTTTATCAGTATAAATATCACATTGAATACAAGAAAATCCAAACTTATAATGTGCAAAATAGTCAACCACCTACCCTGTCATATCCCTGAATGCAGTTACACGTTAGTAATTTGCTTCCACGATTCAAAGGATCAGACTGCCATCTCACTTATAATCATCACAGCGTGTTATTTATATTCACACCAACATATATGAGACATATTCATTAACCGGGTTATGTAGTCTTTATACATGCTCCTTATTCTCACGTGTCTCTACAGGGTTGTCAGTAGTCTTCATCAAGCTCCATCTTGTTACACATAATATAGTAGTGCTGCAGTGCTGCAAATGAGGGAAGCTCTAGTCTATGAAATGTAGTGTATAATATAGGCATGAGATATGTCAGGAACTCAGTTCTTGTTAAACCTGCCCACAGATCGAGGCCATCCTACCCATTCGGCCCATGCACGCTCCTCCTTGCGATGGAGGGTGACCTGCCCCCCTCCATCACCTCGCGATCCACCAGCATGAAAGGGCGCATGTGGTAGTAGGCGGCCGGATCTGGTCAAACCAACTTCCTCGGTTAATCTTAATTAACCGAGGCCTTTGGTTCAAGGTGGTTAGAAGAACTGGCACGATTAATATAAAATGCTTGCTGCGATTAAAAATACTATATTGGTGTAGATTGCTGGTACTCCTTTGAATCATAGTTCTTGGACTTTTGTCTATGCTATCTTAGAAGGTCTTTTTGTGCTTCAAAGATACTGATTTCATGTCAGGTTTTGGTTTTACGGTGCTAATAGCATGTTTACGGATGACAAGCCACTCAAAGCTAATTTTAGTGTGTCTCTTCTTTTGCATAGTATGGGTTTGTCATCAAGAGTTAATTATTCATGTTTGTAATGGCTAATCTAATCACAGATATATATGCCTTTATTTATGAATGTTTGCACTTCGTCATGAATGAATCTTTTTTTGTATGGCAAATGTGCATGATGACATAATATTGGACTTTTGTGTCAAATTGTAGCCAAATGGCCTTTTATTTTTTAAACCCCATTTAAATGATCCCATTGAACCAACTGCCACTAAAATAGTTTATAACATCAAACTATCAATCGGTAAATATTGTTACGGACTGTCAGTTTCTAAAGAGTAGCATGGGCTGTCTGCCGCTATAAATATTATGAGCAACAGATGATATGTCGATAAAAGTGTTATCAGTTGTTAAAGATTTGTAGCGCTAGGACTTAACACCGTCTGCATAAGTTTGTCACTATAGCTTTTTAGTGATAGATCAACTGTTTTTATGACCACTTTTAGCGTAAAATCATCCATCGCCAATCTCAGAGTTGTAGTGTAGTGCAAGAACAACATTCATGCATGCTGACATAAGCACAAAAAATAAAGGAAAATAAAATTTTGTTATTTGATTGTTCCTGTGGTTGATTGCAAGCTAGTAATAATACAATCAGTCAGGTCCTTTGAAGTATCACTGTTGCGCTAGTGGTGGTTTAGTACTAACAGGCTAACAGCGAATATAAACATTCAGGATTGGACGCAGATGCCCAGGTAAACTCATGACCATTCGGAATTCGATAGGCTCCAAACCAAAGTGTCCCAAAATGCGCCTTGATTAGCTCAATATATATTGAGATACGCTTGGATGCACTACAACTGGGCGAAGCAGACACGCAACGTCCTTGCCCCATCATTGAGATACACTCGGATGCGCTTTTCCACTATGGTGTCCCGGATCAACAACACTCATGTCGTCATCCATGCACCGTGTGCAGTAAAAATAGAATAGACTTGAACATGCACCGGTGCTAGTGGTGGGCGTCATTTCTATTCCGCGCGTGCAAATAATTCATCTCTTGCTGAAGCACAACTATGTCGTGGCATTTTAATATGTATCAGTACAGCATACACGTCTGGGATGGATGCAAGGGTAACAAAATTTGATAAAAAAAGTACATTGTATTTTTTCACTACCCCTGCAAAGTTTTTTTGTGACGGCCAAAACCATCAGGGAACATAGCCGAAACCGTCAGGAATGTGCATCCCTGATGGTAAAGAACATAGCCGAAACCGTCAGGAATGTGCATCCCTGACGGTTACCATCAGGGATGCACCGTTAGGAGAAAACTGACGGGGAAAGTTTTGGCCGTCAGCGATTAGTCCCTAACGGTAAACCTTCAGCGATTAGTCCCTAACGATTATGGCCATCAGGGAAAGTTTTCCTTGTCGGTTTTCCCACTTCCCGTCAGGAGTAGTTTCCCTATCAGTTACGTGCCGTCAGGATAGAGCCAAACCTTCCCTGTCGGTCGGGAACCGTCAGGAGAGATCTTATCCTTTCCTGACGGTCATCCACCGGCAGGGAAAGCTAAATCTAGATTGTGCTTAAAACCTTATTTAACTACTGAAATTGGTGACTCGCTGATAGATCATGCACACGCAATAAATGTTATGATCAGTAGTTTATAATATAGCCATTAAAATCATTCATACATCAAATACTTTAGTGTTTAATAAATCAATCTTAAGCTATATTTCTAGTTGTCTTCCAAACTAAAGTCAACAAAACCAAAGTATACTTGGCAGCAAAATGAACCGGCACACAGCATGGGAAACAAGGGAGCCCTAATCTTCTTTTTCTTCACAACTTGGGAATTCACCATTGCAAAGCCGATGCAGTTTATTACACTCCCTTGTCTTCTTTTCTTCAAAACTTGTCATCCTCAAGTGCACAAAGGACCCTCCCTGATATGAAAATCTGCAGCACAAAAAGAATTGATGAGCAAAGAGATATATACCTGCAAAAGAAATGTCTTCTACAAGCACAAAAAGAATTGATGAGGCTTTTGATTACAAAGAGTTCTCAAACTTCAACAGGCACTGATTATATACTCTGGAAAAAAGCCATCAAGCATAAGTGTCTATACTTCTGAACTAAAGAGAATGCCATTCTCCAAGCTGCTGTGATCTGAGTGGATCAAGAATCAGGACAAAAAACAGAACTCACTTATAAAATAATATGGGCCAAACATTAATTTTTGATAGACCAGACTCATATTTTGAAATAACTTGGGCTAAAATAATTACAGCAGTACGACACATGTCTACAAACAAAATTTGTTGTGTAATGATATTCTGTCATATTGGGAACAGCATGGAGAAATAGACATGAGCAAAGGAAGTTATAGTACACACAGGTTTCCATTAATCCTTACTCTCCGGTACACCATGTTAATCTTGTGAAACAATCAATAATATTTAGTACAGCATATTGCAATATTCATGCAATCCAGAAAAACAATATTGTCCAAGTTAATCTTACCATGTCATTTTCTTATATCTGGTGGTATCTGTATATGTATCTTGTGGGATATGAGCTGCAAGAAAAGTACCAATATGTTAGGTGCATATATATATATATACCACCAGGATAGATGGCTTGGAGTCTACATTGAATGTTTTGCTGGCTAAACTCATATGCATTTAAATCTATAAGAAAAGAGAGGAAACTAAGTTTTATTTTCTTAGGATAATAGCAAATATGTATAGAGAAATAGATGATTTAAATCAGCTTCAAACCAAAGATGCCCTGTGTCACTGGCAAAGACAGGGTTCTTAGCAGATAGATTAAGCAAGCAGCTTGTTGCCACGCTGTCGCCACGCCATGGATCTGTGTGAGGAGGGGCTTGTGCAGCGCCGTGCCGCTGCCACGCTATGGATCTGCACGGGGAGGAGGAGTTAACCTCGTTGGACCTTGGGGATGTGACGGCAATGGCAACCCTACCTGCCATGGCCCTAAGGGGGAAGGAAAGGAAGAAGCCATGAAATAGAGAAAGGGAAGGGAGAAGCCATGAGAGAGAGGACCACATCTCACCGGAACCCAGGACGCGCGGTGTCGGCATCCTCGCCTATGCCGGGCTGTGCTCGCCGCCGTCTGCCGAGAGAGAGGAGAGAGAAAGAGAAGAAATTTGGGGATGGGGAGAGTCGGGTGGGTGAGGAGATAGGATAAGGTCCTGAAATTTTTTATCTCGCCCGCCCGTCGACTTCCGTTCCCGCCTTTCATTTCGCCACCCTCACTTACGCGTGGGCCCAAACGGAGTCCCTGACAGTGGATGCATTTTTCTCCCTCGGTTGAGCGCAAACATCAGGGAAGACGGAGCTCCCGTGACGGGGGGCTCGCAGCCGAGTGGGTTACTCATCACTGTGGGGAAAGAAATAATCTGGGGTAATGTTTGTTTGCTATGAACGGACCGTAGAAGCTAGCTATTTGTAGATGTGCCCATGCCAAGAATGGAACTCGCATTGATCTCTCTATTTAAACTTCATCCCGGAGAGAGTAATTGTTCACTTTTTGCTTCTCTCGTCGATCGCAATGCCATCAAGTTTTTGTACCATATGCAGCAGCAACTGTAATGGAAGGAACAAGAGCGACTCCAATTTTAGTTGCCCGAGTCAGGTACTCTGGTTCCACATGGACTGAAGTGCACCTCGGCTAAAAGAGCATTCAAATACATGAGTCACTTACCTCGCTTATAAAATTGTGGTAGAGATTAGCTAGAGAGTCAAAAAGGGAGGGAGTGAGAGAGAGTGTTGATGAAATACTATAGTTCGTTTTTAGGGCTGGGAGGTCTCGAGAATTAAATGAACGCGGCAACTCTGTTTCCAGCGAGGCCTCAGCAGAGTGTGTTTGGGCTAGCTCTTGAGGTTACTTTTGCAAACTTATTCGCATTAACCCCAGTGATGATATGGCTCCGAGTGTGAAAGTGGACACTGGTGGTCACCACGATGTCTTCTACCCCTGGGGGGAACTTAGGGGGTGTTTGGATGTTGTGGAAAAAGTTTTGTCTGTGTCACGTCGGAATGTCGGAGGGATGTCGGAAGGGTGTATCGAATACTAATAAAAAAATAAATTACAGAACTTGTCAGGAAACAATGAGACAAAAAATTTAAGTATAATTAATCCATCATTAGCAAATGTTTACTGTAGCAGCACATTATCAAATCATGGACTAATTAGACTTAAAAGATTCGTCTCGTAAAATTATCGCAATCTGTGTAATTAGTTATTTTTTTAGACTATATTTAATACTCCTTATGTGACTAGATTCGATGGGACAGGGCAAAACATTTGCCGCCCTTATCCAAACACCCCCTTAGCATCCCCTGCCCCTATCTCTGCTGCCTGTCCTCCGTCACTCGGCTCTGAGTTCCTTGCGTATCCATCTCTGAGGATTACCTTTTTGGCCCTGAACAAGCTTGACAGGGCCGTTTATTGCGACGTTTGTCATTGCCCACATTAGGCGTGTGACAGAAACCTAGAAACATTTTACATGTTTGATCATCTAGTCCACACTTTTTCACATGTATATGTCATGTTAAAATAAAAGATTGAACCTTAATCATTCAGAAAATTGTTTTGTGCATGTAGAACGGCTGGAGGGTCTGGACATCAAAGCACAGAAGGGCACATTGCCTGATTCTGCTACAATCTGATGTCAAGAGTCATGAGTGCATCAGCCTGGCGCAGCGATCACCTAATGCGGCAAAGGACTCACATTGTACTATGTGTGTTACAAATATTATTTTCATTTGCGCGGGCTAGCACTGATAAATTTTAGTTTGATCTTTCCACTAGTAGGGACCGGTGAATCAATGCCTGATAGTTTTAATCTGACATTGATTAGGCCATCACTACCGGTTTGCAAGCCACAACTCCATCACTGTTATATTTTAAAATCAACCCGTAGTGGTAGATAATTGTCTTTCCCAGACCTAAAAATTAAAATTTACTTTAGTTAATTGGGTCATGACCAAAAGTCTTTCTCCCCACTGGTACAGGACATGCCTTTAGTCCCGGTTGGGAAGGGCCTTTAGTCCCGGTTCTCCCAACCGGGACTGAGGAATCGGGACTAAAGGTCCCGGTCTTTAGTCCCGGTTATACAAACCAGGACTAAAGCCTCACCGGGCGAAAAAATAAATGTTGCGTTGTGTGTAATTCGAACCCAGTACCTCTCGGCTCACACATAAAAATAAATGTTGTGTTGTGTGTGATTCGAACCCAGTACCTCTCGGCTCACACATAAAGTCCTTACCAACTCAACTGTACACCACATGTGACAAAGTCCTATATACTCTCTTTTTGAATATATCCGTGGGGGACCTTTAGGTGGTAACACCAACCGGGACTAAAAATATCTTTGGTCCCGGTTGGTAATGCCAACTGGGACTAAAAAGTCGACCTTTAGTCCCGGTTGGTATTATCAACCGGGACTAAAAGTTGAGGACTTTTAGTCTGGGTTGGTAACACCAACCCGGACTAAAGATTGATCTTTAATCCTGGTTAGTATTACCAACCGGGACTAAAGAACCTTTAGTCCGGAACGCAAAAAATACCGAGGCTAAAGCTAAATTTGTGCATCGACCAAAGGCCTGTTCTCTAGTAGTGCCCTCATTCCGGCTCGCCCCTTCACGCCTGCCCCTCTCCCTCTCTACCACTGCCCTTTTCTCTCTGTCCTAGCACAACGGAGTCACATGTGGCGGTGAGGACAAGGCATATTACAAGTTGAATGTAATAGAGAGACCTAAAATGTGATGATGAGCTAAATTCTGGTAATTTGGAAAGCTTGCGCATACCACGTCCTTCCTTGTGCGCACACGCTTTGCCAGTTCGATAGTGTGCAATTTTTCCTGCAAGCACAATTTGAGGTGAACCAAGCATGTGCCTGGCAATAACTGAGAGTGCAGCTTCTTTTTTCTTTTTTCCATCACCTTATACATGTAAAATAAATGCAAAAGAAGTTGCACTGCGGTGTCCATTGCCAATGTTAGTGAATCATAAAGCGAATAGACTTTGGTGAAATAATCTCCACCAGACTGGATTGGAAACGCTCAGCTAACTTGTTCTCCAACATGGAGAAAATTATCCAAAAGATGGAGTGGAGAGCGTGACAAGTTATGAGTGCCAAACTCGGCTTGGACTTTCCGCCTCGACCTCTAGTGTAGTGTGACTCCGCGTGGTAATCTATCATCCATGTAATGGTTGGACTGTTAAGTATGCTATTTTAGAAGCTTCGGGCCTCTCAGCAACAAGGGACAGAGGACACTTGCCTGCCCAGATTATCCTTCCGTATGCCATGCAGTATCTAACCTCGCTGATGTTGCCAAGCATGTAATCAGCAATTTGATATAGGGGCAATGACCAGCATCACACTTTGAGCCAGCTCCTACAGTCCTACGACAACCACAGATGTCCAACACTCCTGCTACTTCCCATGCCAAACTAAAATTAACTTTGGATCTAGCTACGTGCACAGATGCAAGTTGCAAGGCTTGCATGCAACACTGTTCACTCTGTCCGGAGTGTGAGAGAAGATTTTTTTTTTTTTTTTTTTTTTTTTTTTTTTTTTTTTTTTTTTTTTTTTTTTTTTGTAGCGGCACTGCAGGACATAGCAAAGGCATGGATTGGGGATGAACTAGAGCCTAGAGGGAAAGAAAATGCCTACTGGGTTTGTGTCTGCACGTCCTCTTTTTATGCGAGGTGATCGAATGGTGTGGTCTCCACTTGTCATACATGATAACAATGGAGCTCAGTCCGGTACTCCGGCTACTGGTTAGTACTTTCTCTGGACTTCTTGGCAACATATAAAGATCAGGTGGTTGCTGCTCTAGCTCTTCTCCCTTGTGAACCTATTGCACTTAAAATTGGCCAACTAAACAATACCTGATTTTTCCATTCCATGTTATGTTTGCAACGGAGCAAACCTCCTAACATTAAAAAGGCGAATGTTTGAATAACAACTTGGAAGAAAGAAGATTAATCCCAGTTACTATGAACCATGACTACAACGACCTAAAGAATAGAATACGCACCAACACGACATGACAGAAATAAATTCCATGTCTGAAGACTCGAGTCAACGAGTTATTGGAGGCGGCAGAGCTCAGGTTAGTGCTACAATTTTATTGATATATCCTGTTACCATGTGTTCAGAGTTATAGAATGAAAACAATGACGTAGCCACCAAGTCAACCTGGAACCGGATTAACATCCACGTCCATTTAAACCTATCCAAAAAAAATGCAACTTGCGGAAGGCACCTATCCAGTCCACACCAATAGCGTTTATTAATAAACCAATCCCATCCATTCCGCAAAGGGATAATCGAGACCAGTCCATTCATCCAATCAATCTCGAACGGTGGAGGCTATTTTCCTGTGCGCAGCCCCTGTGAAATCACGCGTGTGGCTTCCATCTCCTCCCACGCCTCATCACCGCTTGGGCCCGCCAGCTCGCCGTCATCGGCTCGCGCCTCCACAGAGGAGGACCCGCCGCTCCCAGCGCGTGCGCCTTACCGTCGCCACACCCGGGCCTGCTACCTTACGGCCTTGCCATGGTGCCCGTGTGGGATCCTTCACAAGAGCTCAGCCGCGTCTGCACCGCTTCGCATGTGACTGCCCGTCGTCGCCACATGCAGAGGTTGCGTCGAACCTAACCGACATTGCTCGCAGCGGCGTAGGCAGATGAATCACCACATGCTAGCTGCTGCCGGGAGAGGCACGGGAGGGTAAGGATGGATCCAATGGATTTTTGGATATCCAGGTGTTTTGTACCAACAGATATCCACGCCCAAACAGCATCCATCCAGTTGAATCTACAATTGGTTAATAAGTCCATTTATGCTTTGGATGATGCAAATCCAGTTCCAGGTTGACCACCAAGCTAGCTTGCTAATGTTTCGGACACATTCAGCCGTTGGATATGGAGGCAAAGGTAACCAAACAATTATAAGCTAGCTTCCACTCTAAGAACTGTAATTTACGATTTCCTGTTGCTTCCCATACCCAGTAGTTTTATTTTTATTTAACATAATCCCCATGCCTAATAGTTGTAGTAAGGTATACCTGTTCTCACATTCCATCGATAAACACATGGATAGTACAAGTGGAATGCAGCGGTGTAACTAGAAACATGACGATGAGCTAAACTCAGGTAATTAAATTTGCACACCCTCAGTTTTACAGCTTGCAATTGTTTCTTTGGAGCACTATTTGAGTTGAACCAATTATATGCCTAGCAATAACGACTGAGAAAATGTTGCCTATTTCTTTATTTCTGTATCGCCTTTCTCACGCAGAATATGTGACATGAAGTTTGCACGCACATGCCACCGGTGTCAATGGCCTGTTTTCATTTTTGTATGTACAGAGTGACTATGGAAATGAGTAAACTTTGATGAAATAGTCAATACAGTTTGGAGAAGGTCAGCTGATGCATTTAGCGGGATAGCGCGAAGAACGTGATATGACATGATCTCATCAGATTTGACGTTAATCTCTCTCTATCACCCGGTGCCGTACCATATCTTCTTTATGCCACTTCGGAAGTTAATGGCCCCTATGCAAGAACTTGGCAGCGGGCACTTGCTTTCCATGCCCAGCTAGTCCTCTCATCTTCCCTGCTGTACTTGACGTCCCTGATATTACTGAGCATTTAACCACAGTTAGATATAGAGGGGCAAAACGGTGGAAAGATCTCAACGAAGCACTGGAAGCTATCTTTTAGACAGTGTGTCGTTGCTCGCAGTTTTGTTTAGTAGTTTTTAAACTTGCTTTCATGTATCTGGAACCTTTCCCGGCCAGCTGGTGCTGTGCGTGCGGATCTATGCTGTAATCAGACATGGTCTTTTGATCTTAATTGAAAGGCCGGGGCCTAGAGCCCTTGAACTCAAAAAAAAAAAAAAAAAAAAAAACCGAGCAGAACATACTGAGCTAGCTCCTGTGCGGAACTGCGGACCATAGTTATCCAACACCTCCTGCTGCTTCCCATGCCTAGCTAAGACAATTCGATCTAGCTGCAGATGAGCAAATTGCATGGTTTTGTCTGCAGGTCTGTTCTAGTAGCAATTCAAGAATGAGTGCGTGCGTTAGACACAGAGAGAAGCTGGGAGATCTGGGGGAGTGGGCATGAAGTCAAAACTACCACTTGTTTTGGTGACGAGTGTTTCACCTTCTAAAATGCTCCTCAACTGTGATGATAGTGGCCCCCACTATTCACAACAGGATGGGCCTAAAGCGGCATACTTGATGATTGAATAATTATGGTAATATATGCTGTCATGGCGGAGAAGCCAAGACTTAGCATTCTCGCATCTCAACTAATTACTTGGATTGTAATCGTATTTTAGCAGGGAATTTGTAGACTTTTGGGGTACCAACGCAGTCATGCCATCGTATGCCTGCAACCAAGTTCTGTCCAGGCCGGGGTTTGCATGTTGAGAATTATAGTGGCAAGGAAACTACAAGGTGTTTATACCGAGAGAAGCAGGAGGAACTGGCTAGCGCATGTTTGATTTTTGTTCTATGCACCGTGATCACGCCGCTGCTGCACACCTTTCCATTTTACAGCTCTTATTAAATGGCCAGGATCCGGTCCACTTGTCATACATGGAAGCTTTATTGTCGGGCCCAAGGCGTCATATATGATCAGTAATCATCGCCAGACAGTGAGTGATTTGTGATAACAATAACAATATTTATATCTGAATCCATCTCATTGTGTTTTTTGGGCCCGTATCACTCTATTTTGAAGATTTGTGGGTTTTGGGCCCGTATCACTCTATTTTGAAGATTTGTGGAAGGAGTAAGAAGGCTGGTTGTGTTAATTTATCAATTCTTGACACTATACCATAGCCTATCTTAAGTGTCGTCTGGTGGGTCGTTAAAAGCCATTTCAGCGACGTACGATCGGTCGTTATATCTTTTTAGCGACCCTTGCATAGGTCGCTGATACTGGCGTCGCTATAAATCTTAAACGACCGGCCCACTTCTAACAACCGACTGTCCAACGTTCGGTACTAGATTTAACGACCGACTGTCCGACGTCTTTTATCCTTTTATAACGACGCACTGTTCGATGATATATGTATATAACGACCAACCACCTGACACTAGGCGTACATAAAATTAGCATGTAATATCATTTATTGTTTACATGTTAACCATACAATCAACACTAACATGCCATACATTCAAACGATACACATGTTTGAAGCACAGTATAAATTGGACCAAAGCTAACAAGTTATGTTAAAGCCATCATCATGTCATGCCATCTTACACACAAACTCATGGCAAACAAAAGCTAAGATGAAATAAGTTTGGCCAAAATGCTAGACTAGAGATATTCGGTTCCACAACCCAAATGTCATAGTTTGCTTGCACTCTTTACAAAATGATACATCTCAAGTCTAAGCAAAAGTTTTCATCTATAACTGGATATCCAAAACACATCATCATGAGCACTCTGATCCAATCAGTGGCTGGAAGCATCAGTCTACTTCCAGCTATTTCCTCCCACCACCTGAAAATAGAAGTTCAAAATCATAAAAAAAAAAACAACCGAAAACTTCATAAAAGGCACCAGTCAACACACCAACACTCAGCACAAGGCAGCAGGCAGCACAAACAACCAGCAGGTAATGCGCTCTTTTTGTGCAGCTACTTATTAACACTTTCTTGTCTATATGGTTTAACAGCTAGTAGATGCACAAACAGCGAGCTTGGCCACTATAGTTTCAACCCAATATAATTTCAGCTATGACAGGTATCCATTGAATCAAAATTCATTTTTTATTTCAGATTTGCTTTAATCTCATATTTCAATATACAATTGGAAGTAGAGTTTCAGATTTCCCTATACAATTGGAAGTAGATTTTCTTCTGATTCTTCACTAAAAGGTGCACAAACGAAGGGAATTTATAGAGCGGGAAAAAGCAAGGTATTGTGAGGAGAAGGAACGTGCAGGTAGAGAGATGACCGGACGTGTATGCATTGATGATTGATCTATTGGAGGGAGCAGATACGACATAATTTCAAGTTGGGTTTCAGTTTCAATGTGGTGCATTACTGGCCGGAGCAACTGAACGTTCGCTTTGAAATCTATCTAGAGGCAACACATGGGACTTCTAGGTGGAATGATGTTTTCATTTCTATAGGCGATGACGTGGACTGCTGTAGAATCAGATAGAATAGATAATGGGGGTTAGCAAGAGATATAGATATAGATTTATACATATGTGATGTTATTTTGAATAAACTGCAATAGGCTTTGAACTTTTCTGGGAAATCGGGATTTCATATATGGTGGGATATTTTAAAAGATCAAAAAGGATTTGAGTGGTGGTTTAGTTTGAGTAGAATCGGATTTGCTTAAGGGTGGCTTGTTTTAGCCAACAACACCTAATGACCTATCAATATTTTTTATTGTGGTTGCCCTGCCACAGCCATCACTGAAATAGCAATTTCAAAGGTTAGTAACTTCAAGGGTTGTTCATTGAGACAACCACATACTGAATACACAATTTCAAGAGTTGTATTCTCGGGAGTAGATATCTTAACGAAACCGCCCCTAGAAATGCATTTCCATATTTTTAACAGAGGTGGACATTATAAAGGTTCAACTTTAACAATCGATTAACAAAGACAGACATCTTAAGATGTCCCTCTATAAATAATTGCATAAAAATAATTAATATTTTTTTTTCCATATGAGCTCATAGCAAGATAAGTTTTATATCAAATTGTAGCCCATCGGCATGATCTACATCTTCATAGTTGAGATTTTTTTATTTGAAACTATCTAAAGACACAAAATATTGTTTTAAGTTCACATATTTTGAAATTTGAAATTTCCAAATCACCTCAGATGTTGTCATGATCTACATGTTTGTTGTTGTTGAGTATTTTTTTGTGACTCAAATATTTCTTCCCCTGCAAGGTGGGCACAGGAATAAAAGCCAAAGAGGTTAGCTAGAATCCCAATGTGTGTATTATTAATAATGTTAGATTTTACAAAATATCATAAAGCAACTTTTGGCCAAAGCATCTCATGTGTGCTCGGTGATAGTCCACGAACAAATAGCTAGGAGGCACATGCAAGGCCTTCTGTAGGAGTTTATGTACATTTTTGAATCTCGGTTGGTTTAAGTATTCTTTTCCTGCACATGGATTGTACATCGAGCTGCAGGTTGGCATGACTGCAGAAGATGTTGGCCTCCTCTATATCTGTGTCATGTCATGCAAGTTTTGAAACAACAAAACAGAGCAGAGGGCAGAGCGTCTTGTGTGTCTGGGAGAGGGACCGACGGAGAGAATGGTGCTACTTCTTGTTTTGTTTCCATAATATAGTTTTCGTGGAATGGAAGGTGTCAGGAGAATATTTTCTTTTGGAATGGAAGGTGTCAGGAGCATATGCGATACAAGATTTCTAAGCTCAGTGCGGACGACTCCGTCCAATTTGCTTTCCATTGTGTCGGTGGCAAGCTCTCCAGTAGGATTCGGCACTTCAATTGGGATGAAGGCTTCGGACCTTCTTATGGTGGAAAAGCGAGAGGTGGTTTGGTTGATTGACTCTTCGTGTGCTGTCTCCTCTACTTTTGCACCGCGTCGGGATCCTTGTCAGTTTCCTACTAGAGGTCGCCGTTTCCTTGTTCGTAAGACGGCGAGCCTTTCTAGATGTTTTGGTGCTGTCCATGTGGTGGAGGTCGTGTGGGACTCCACATAGATAGATTAGTAGACCATGTATAATAATATTGCTCATTTCATACAGGCCGACTGGGAGGTCAGGTCATGGGAATGGGAATCACAGGGCAACAATTTCCCATGAGAACTTGAAGAGAAAGTTTGGACTACGGGCAGGGATGAAACGTTTTGCTCTTCTCTGCTTCTCCGACACCAGGTTGTCGGATTTGGTCGTACGGCGGGCAGGATTGCTGCCATGCCGCGAAACAAATAGACACCGTAATCCGCTTCCTCTGGTGAAACGTCGAGGTATCATTGGAGAATTTCTTGTGTTCTCCGTGGCAGTGATCAATCGCGCAGTACTCCTGGATATGGATAATTTTGTAGGTGTCCAGAATTTTGGAATTATTTTTTCAGTAAAAGGGGTAGCTAATATTGTCATCTGTTTGTTATGATGGCCGGAAGGGGCCGGGTAGCTAATTTCTGGCGTGCCTTGAATAGGGCTGGATCTCTGCATATTTTAACTTGAATCAGCAAATAAAAAAAAAATGCTGCTTGTTTCTTTCATTTGCCCGATGTCATGAAGTTTAATTTTCAGTCCTCAGAAATCCTGACCACCAGCCTCTAATAAGCGTTACAGAAGCAGGAACTGCAAGAAAAAACAGCGAGCACAACATGGTAATAGGAAAACAATGGAAGCTAGCTGTTCGGTGATAGGATTTCTTGCTTCTTAGGTGCTATTTAGTTCCACTTTGGGAGTGCTAACGTAAATGATAACAGTTACCGCTGCTACCTGTTTGTTGTTACACTTACACGGTAATGACAAATGCAATTTGTTTTGTTGGCGCATGCATTGACTCATAAGCTGAGCTACGTATAAACGGATATAGCCCGGAGGTGCACGGTATCACGTTGCACGCCACCGTATTCGAACCCTGCAACGGTTCCAGTCCCTGTGAAACAAACGCGTAACGCGAACCGATTGCAGCGGAAACAGTTGCTGGGACCTGGGATAAATATGCCAATCCATGCAGCTCCTTAGATATGATTCAACGCACTCTTTAAATAGTAATACTGCAAATAACACATCATCGTCCCGTGTGAGAGTCTTTGCCCCCGTATGAGAGTTTTCGCCATTTGACATGTGACTAATTGGTAAGGATTGAAAAAATTTCTTACATGTCATTAGCGATTGTTGTTCCATAGACCCTGCCTTCTTTTTAAGCCCCTTGGCTAGCTAGCTCGACACACATCTCTAAAAGAAATATGAACTCTACTGATTCACAAGAGTTACTTATTGTAGAATAACAAAACAAATATATAAAACCTAAAAAAAGTCATCAAATTTCTTTGTCACATATATGTTATATATGTTATGGTAATAAAAAATAAATTATGCTCCGATTGCTCAAATCTAGGGGTCTCTTCCGTCAACTGTTGACAACTCAGTCAAGGATATAGCATTAAGAACTAGGGCACTGCAGTGTCCCTTACCAGCGCAGCTTCACAGCTGCAGGAGCTCTCTCCTCCAGCTGCGCTCGTCTGCGACCATGGCCCAACGATCGAAGAAATAGTAGCAGCTCGCAAGACTGTAAGAGTGATTGTATTCTCACGCCCATTAGCACAAATTTTGCAACAAGTAGACACTTAAGGCATGTACAATTATAGATGGGACGTTGTTTGTATGTTCTGTTTGACTCCTACATAATTGGCTTATACAATATTGTATTATTACCTATTTTACTGTCTACAAACTTTTGTGAATGGGAGTATGCTTGTTGGCTTTCACAAGAATGTAAACAACCTGATTTGTATTTGAATTCAATATACAAATATCAAAAGAACAAACCGTGCATGAAAAGAAAGGAAAGATTCAAACATATCCAATTCTTGGTGATCAAGGTTGAAATTCTATCAAAAGTCGCTGTTGTACTAACTGCTCTGTTCAAGACAGGTGGCTCCGGCGGCGGCCGCCTAGTCCCACTGCCAGCTCTTCCTCCCCTCCTTTCCCCCTCGCCGCTGCTGGAGGGGGCTGCCGGAAAGCCCGCGGTTCCTTGGGATGGTGGTGGCCAGGCCTTTCACCCAGGCGGACGAGGTCCTCTGCGCAGGGCAGTGCTCGGGCGGCCATGGCGTGTACCTGCCTGGGCGGAGGAGAGGCGAAGGACGTGGGCGCGGCACCAGCTGCGCGGCGGAGGCACGACTGAGGAGGGTGCGTCGGGTGATGCTGCTGCTCGCCATCGCGTGGACCTCGCCGGCCCCCATGGCAGTAGATCCGATGCTCTAGCGGCCGAATCCGGCCTCCTCGGGGCCAGAACTGGTGCTCCCGAGGTCAACGGTGTGGCAGGTGGAGTGGACGGCGGGGAGCGGGCGGCTGCAGTCCGCGGCCTTCTCAACTAGCATCGATGTGCTACGGCCGTGGGACGCCCGGCGACGGCGCTGTCGCGACGGGCGGCTGATGCGACGGGCATCGGAGTGCGACCTCACTACCGTGCAGTGTATCTCCCGATTCTATTCTGGCGTGGGGAGTCATCGGCACGACGGTGGCCGGAGCTGCTGGCGGGTGAGCTCGGCGATGGTGGCTGCCGGCACCAATGACAACAGATGGCTCGATCAGACTGGGCGGCAACCGGCGCAACAGACAAGTCTTGGCCTTTGTTGTGCATGGGGTTGAGGTTCCATGGTGAAAGCTAGGCCCTCTTGGGCCGATAACGATGACGTTTTTGGATGCCGTGTTTTTCCTTGGAAGCGTCAATCATTCGGGCCTCTTCCCATTGCGCGGTTTGTCTTCCCGGGTGAAAACCTGGACCTTCTGGTCAGGCGACGGCGGCGTTCGTCGCGTTGTGTTCCTCCATGGAGGAGTTGTTTTGGAAGGTTGTGCTCAGTCAATCTTCTGTGGCGGCCCGCGCCATGGCAAGGAAGGTGGTGGCCTAGTTGAGGATTCAAGTTTGCGGTGTCAACTACGGTGGAAGGTGGTCAGGAGGAGGACGTATGCATGGCGAGGGCCTCGCACATGTTGGCAATGGACCACTAATTTGGCGAGAGGCCATCGTAGGAGACTCCCACGAAATTGGCAAGGAGGCCGGCGTGGGAGGTGGTGGCCAGCAGTTTAGAGTTACCAAGATCACCTGCGTGTTATGGCGGCATAGTTTCACTTTGTGGCGGCTATTTTCGACGTGAGGAGGTGTTTCGACTAGCAGCTGGAGAACGTGTATGGCACTTCTATCTTTTGATGAGGCAACTAGGTCCGAAAATTTTGATGTGTGTGCCGTGTGTTTGAGTTTGTGTGAGTTTTAAGTATTATTGTATAATAAGAAATAGCTATATGCATAGATTGATGCAGAGGCTGGAATATTAATATATTGCCTTTTCTAAAAAAAATTGCTCTGTTCAATCTTTGTGGAGTCACACATTATAAATCAGCATTTCCATAGAGTGGACTATACCATTGTGAAACGAGGTTCAGGACATTGTGTGAGCCGCCTCTCTCATACAAAATAATAAGATTGACGTATGAAGTGGTCACGAGAAAACAGACAGATCTATTGCTTGCACCATGAAGAATGTTCCTGTTAGTTTTCATAGGGGATGTTCCTCTTTTCATAGGGCTGGGTGGCATGTTGAGTCGAATTAGCAGCAAAATATCTAAAGCAAAACCTCCCCACAGAATGTATCAACTGTTGGGCGACCTCAACTCTTTGGCTCGGACTTCGACCAACCAAATGCACCCCAGCATACATAATATACATCAACATAGGCCTCATGAATCATGATTGAAACAGATCCACAACGTTAACACGATGCTGCTGTACTCAAGCCTTCTCCCGTCGACAACACATTTAGGTTTCCACAGAGGTCCTAGTAACAAAGGGCAACCATATGACGCCTCCGCATATGTACTATAAAGCTAACAATAGGCCACCATCGCAAGATTTGAGACATAGTGACCTACTTGTTATACATAAGATTCAACAGTAGTGTACGCTTTTTGCCTTTGATGATGGAAATGTGGAGACACGTGGCAGGTTTTAGTATGACATTGTAATGCAATGCAACTTTCAGAGGTCGTTATCATGTCATTTCCTGGCTATAAATTTGTTGCACGGTCCGAAAGTTTATATATATACATACTGAAACTCCAGCATTTTAAACAAGAATGAAAAGTCCACTTTTTCTTGGAGAATAGAAATGGGAGGCATGGGGAATGAAAGTGGACTTTTCTTATCACGAGCTCTCTATTTCGCAAGTTCAAGAGGTCTCCATGGGTACCTAGAGGATGTCCATGGCATGGCTCACGTGCTCAAAAGATGCTGGTACCAGAGTCCAGCTGCAGGGGAGAAAGAGCTTCAGCTGTGGATTCCGAAGGCAACAGTGCAAAAACAGCTACAGTTGATCAGTTCTGTGTGTATCAGCAATTTCACCAGGTGTGACCATGCACGGAATGGAGAAGCACCCCTGCATGGAGCAACATATGATGTTAGAAGAAAAATAAAGCTGGTCAATCTGTGAGAACACTAAGCCACAGAGTGAGTCTCACTAGTACCGAAAAGGTCAATACTAGCGGTTCCAAACGTATTTGTACTGGTATTTTTAGAACCGCTAGTACTGGAGGCTAGTAGAAATCAGCCATTTCTACGGGCAGTTGTTTGAGAACCGCCAAGTAGAAATCGATCTACCCATAAAATATGGAAAAAATAGCAAAAAAATATTTTTAAAAAGACAAAAAATATTTTTAGCCTCCTCGATCACTCCACCCATCACTCACTTATGTCTATATTCTGTTTCGGGTACCTACATATTATCCAAACTCGATAGTAAATTCAATATTTGAAGGTCTAAACGAATTTAAATGAAAAAGTGTTCAACTATAAAATTTCATAGCTTTTTGAGATCTATAACTTTTATTTTGGGAGTTTCTCCATCTGAGGAAGTTTAAAAAACTCAAAACAATTAATTTTAAACTATTTCTATTGGCGGATTTCTTAAGAAACCGCCAGTAGAAATTGATTTCCATTGGCGGTTTCTTAAGGGAACTGTATGTAGAAATAGAGTCTATTTCTACTGGCTGTTCTCAAGTGAAAATACCAGTAGAAATGAAATGTTAGTGTGAAGAAAAATGATTTGTATACTAGTGTCTTACATACTGCAACAAGAAAACTACAAGAATAATAAAAAGTTTCGAGAGGCCTGCATTTTCTATATATCCTTTATTGTTCTTTAGGGTTAACGTGATTTTGCGCAACTGACAGCGGCTGTCTCACCAAACTCATCTGTTGAACAGTTCAGTGTTGCACTAGGTGGTGTCCTTATCTGGCACTGCAACTGCAACAAGCAAACATATATATTTATTTATCCACAAGGTGGCAGAGGTAGTATTCTAACTTTCGAAACACAAAGGCTATTTAGATTCCAGATTTTTTTCATCCTTTCTCTATCACATCAAGTTTTAATCCACATGCATAGAACATTAAATATAAATAAAAAAATAATTAATTACACTGTTTAGTTGTATATTATGAGACGAATTTTTTAAGTCTAGTTGGTCCATGATTAGACAATATTTATCACATACAAACAAAACATACTACAGTTGTAAAGTTGAAATTTTTTTACATTCTAAATGTTTGATTCACTCTAGAATCTGACTTAGAATATTTTGCCGACCCTCCCTATAGCTGGTGACCCAGCCGGTGCACAGGGGGTGTAGGCAAGCTATGCCTCCCTAGCCAATGCACAACGAGCATGGGGCCTGATCTCCCTTGCTGGAAGCACGGGCCGTGGGGTTGTAAGCATAGGTCCCAAGCATGGGCGATGGGCATGGCAAGATGGTGTGATGAATCGATGAAGTGTGTGGTGTTCCCTTTTCTCTCTGTTGTATTGAATCCTCTGTCTCTAGTTCGATGATTCGGTCTGTGATAGGATGAAGGATCCTGTGATGTGATGAATCAATTTGAGATGTTCACAATATCTCCCTCTCACTATGTGAGAGCTAAATGCACTAAAGATTCATTAACTTATGAGTAAGTTTCAGTTAGGTTCATCACCTTAGAAAATGGCTTTTTGGGTCCGTTAACTTGTGAGCAGGTTTCAGTTAGGTCCATCAACTTAGAAAATGACTTTTTAGGTGCATAAACTTTGTATAACGTATCACTTAGGTCCATATCCCTCTATGTGTACTTCTTGTGCTAACGTGGCCTATTAATTTGTTAATCTGAAGTAGTTATTGATCCTTCATTTCATTAAATACGTTGTGAGCTAGCAAGCAATCGCTGCCCTCTGCCAATGCAAACGCATGAGCAAGCCGCCATGGGCTACCACGACCGCGAGGAAGAGCGAGTATGTTGCCTTGGTTGCGCCGGCGAGTGATGCCCCCACACCGTGACCATGAGGGTGCACCGACGAGCACTACCGCCGCCAAGGCTACATGGGTGTGCAAGCAGGCCACCATGGGCATGAGGGCTGGACATAAGTCACTTTCTAAGTTGATGGACCCAAAAAGTCACTTTCTAAGTTGATGGACCTAACTGAAACTCTTCACAAGTTAATGGATCCAAAAAGCCACTTTCTAAGTTGATGAACCTAACTGAAACTTGCTTACAAGTTAATAGACCTCTATTGCATTTAACTCCTATGTGATGAGAGAAATCGATCTATGATATGGGAATCTCCTCTCTACTCTGAGTGCACTGGGGCATTCGGCAAAGCCCCTAATACACTTGGCAAAGGCTTTACCGAGCGCTGCATTTGGAAAAGCGCACTTGACAAAAAACCTATCGGCAAAAGTTTCTTTGGCGAGTGCCTGACACTTGGCAAAGATGAAAACGAAAAAAACCCGAAAATAATAGCAAAAAAATTAATCGGGGGAGGACCCCACTGACCAGCGCAGCACATCCGTCTCTATCCGGTGGGATTTTTTTAGCAATTTTTTTTTTGAGAAGACTATGTGTCCAACCGGATTCAAAATCATGACCTCTCCTCGCGCGGCACCTCCCATACCACTGCACTACACACTCATATGTGTATATATATTTAGTTTGAGTTCCCTAAATATTATGCAAAACTGAGTGAAAATTGCTTGTTTGAGGCTCTGAACGAATTTAAATAAAAAACTTATCAACTATAAAGTTTCATAACTTTTCGAGATCTACAATAAAATTTCCATTTAAGGAGTTTCTCCATCCGAGGTCATTTATAAAATTTGAATTTCCAATTTGAGCGGATTCAGATGTAGTTTCACATGACAAGATGAATTTAAATAAAAAGTTGTTAACTGTCATCATCGTCTCATTTGGATACTGGGAAGCATAGTAGCAATCATCGCTCAATGATAAAAAACTGCAGAGGACACCGTTTCTAACAAATGGAAATGACAGAACTAAAGTAATTTTATTTTCATATGTGATTTTTATTTTCTCCTGCACTATTTTTCTAACTAAATAGTGTGAAGTTTTCTCCCGATCATATTGACACTATTAGATAGTACTATTAATTCTCCTACATAAATTCTCTCAATGTACAATGCCAAATAATTCTTACAAGCCTAAAAGCCTGCAATCGCTTCAAGTAGAAGCCTTCACCAGTCACCAGGTGCCAGCTCTGCCTCGTGTTATTGATACGTGTTAATTAAAACTTAATAGCCACCTACCCAAATTTAGCGTCACTATCCTGAGCTAGCTAATAGCCATCCTTAACCTTCAGAAGGTATCATAAAACGGAGTCAATGCAACCCTCATCTGCCTCCTCTCTTATTTCAACTCTCCACGTCCCAAACCACAGTATCGCTCCTGCAATAAATCATACGAATGGGTGGCATCAGGAAAAGCGAGCACACAAGTGTGTACTCATCCTCCTCTCGCACTTCAACTCTCCGCATCCCACACCTTACGTGAACAAATAATTTGCAGCTTCGAAGAGCTACCAAGTTGCAGCCTATGTCAAAGCCAGATTCTCTTGTGCCTGATAAGCATGCACATTTAACGGGTGTGCTCCATTGTGCTGAATAAGTCGTACAACTACAAAGCGAGGGGGCTGATGAATAAGTTGTCTTTCAGCACTTCTAACTAAGGCGTAAAATAAAAAATAATAAATTGATGTCTTAACTAACATTCTTGTAAAGGTATATATGCAATGTGCTATTTTTAATTACCCTTTTTCTTGAAACGGATGTGCTATTTTAATTATCAGACTTGTATGCATGCCTAATCGCCTAACCTAATACTAGTATATTAATTAGTACCTCATCAATAGTATTGTACTATGTCGTCGTTGGCTTGTTACTTGTTAATTAGTGTATGGTGACATGATTTATGTAACCACAAAGCAAGAATTCAGTGGTCTTTTTGGATCCTTCCCCATCAATCCCTTCTCTTCCTCATAATTTTTATGTTGGCTATCTGTCCTCTTGGTTCATAACAATAGATGTGTATAATGCATGCATACCAATTAGAAATGGCTAAATGTGGACTACTAATAAGAGCTAATGTGGGGTAATTGGGGTTAGGGTAGATTAGTCCATAATTTGACCATCTTTTAATACATTTTCATAAGATGGCTAATCTTGAGCCCTAGAATCCAATGAGGCCCTTATTCATGAAGTAAACACTCCAACTTTCTTTTGTAGCTAAAAGGTACATTTAATTCCCAAAACCAACAGGCTGATGACCTCTGTCGGGCAGAAGATGATCAATTGACTACTCAAAAACACTACCTATTGAAGCGGACAGAACATTTGTAGACAGTCCATGCTTGGGGGTGGGCCCATGATTATAGAGACGCCTTATTTGTGCCTATAGTAGGGCTCGAACACACACACATACATACAAAAAATGGATCGAGCTAATTGTATTGCCCTTTTGTTGTGGAGTCGCAGAGGACGTAGAGGACAATGATTTGGCTAGTTTCCATGAATGTTGAATTGAAGATGAATATCCGATTAGCCAAACCAAATAAATTTATGCATGGGCAATGCCTAGAATGCTCAAATGTCGATATGGACTTGATCTTTCCATGCATACACTACTACAGAACAGGCCTTTGGTCACTTAGGCAAAATGAGCAATAGCTCCCGAAAAAATGGCGCCCGGGATTAAAAACACCTTTAGTCCCAGTTGGCATTTGCAGGGGGGACTTTTAGTCCCGGTTGGTGTTACCAACCGGGACTAAAGGCCCATCTTTAGTCCCGGTGCTGTGACACCAGCTGGGACTAAAGGTTTTGTCCCCGATCTCAGTGACACCAGCCGGGACTAAAGATAGGACTTTAGTCTCGGTTGGTGTTAGCGACGGGATTAAATCTTTCCCCCTATATTTGAATCCTTCTTCCTCCCCTGGCCGAGCTGCAAGAGCTCACTCTCTTCTTCTTTGTTCTTCATGTGTTCTTGTTTGATTTGTGCTCACATCTCCGGCTATTGATTTATTTTGTCACTTCTACGCCGTCATTTACTTGTTTAGAGGTTACTGACTTCATCTTCTCAATTTTTAGCTGCAGCTTATCTTATTTTGTGGTGTTATACTTGTAGTTTTTTATTTTTTGATTTCTACTCTATTTTAAACTCCAATCACTTCATCATTTGAATATTTCAATGTAGATAACTACAATTAAGACCCTAAAAAATTAGTGTACACCATTTATTACTATTATGTCTACCATATTTTTTGGTTTAGTTAGAAAAATACCAAATTTATGGTTTCTCATTATAATTAGTTTTTTAAAAAAATTACATTTGATAATACTTTAGTTTATAATCTGTGATCAGGTTAATTACTTAATTATAACTAAGTATGAATAATACATTTGAAGGATTATTTAATTATAACTAAGTATGAATATAAAATTTGTTTTAGAAAAAATAAGAATGGAGAATTTTAGGTTATGTGTTAGTTAGTTACTTATAATACTTTATTTTGCATTTTGTGATCAGGTTTATTAGTTAGTTAAAACTAGTATGCATGCCATATTTCATGATTAGTTAGAAAAATAAATAACTTTGGTGTTTTTTAGTTTTGCTTGTTTAGGAAAAATAGAAATAGAGAATTTTAGGTTATTTGTTACTTTAATTTCTGTATAAAAATTAGAAACTTATAATACTTTAATTTACAGTTTGTGATCGGGTTAATTAGTTAATTGTAACTAGTATGCCTATCAAATTTCTTGATTATTTAGAGAAATAGAGAACTTTAGTGTTTTTTAATTTTGCTTGTTTAGAAAAATTAGAAATAGAGAATTTTAGGTTATTTGTTACTTTCATTTCTGTATAAAAAATTAGAAACTTATCATACATTAATTTGCAATTGGTGACCAGGTTAATTAGAAACTTATAATACTTTATGTTGCAATGCGAGACAATGACACGTCATTGGATGTACAATGCCGATTGCCGCTCCAAAGAATTCATTGATGGTGTGCATTATTTCTTAAGAGTGGCCGAGGAAAATAAGCGGGATGGATTCATACGTTGCCCATGTGCCTTGTGTCGAGAATTTAAAGGAATATTCTAGCTCTAGAAATATTCACTCACATTTGTTGAAGTCGGGTTTCATGCCAAACTATATTTGTTGGACCAATCATGGAGAAACCGGGATAATGATGGAAGAATATGAAGAAGAACAAGAACAACTAGAGCCCGACGATATTATTGCTCAATTCGGTGGCTTCGATGATACAAACAATGGGAGAAAGGCGAAGAAGGGGGAGGTGCGAGAAGGCACACACTGCTGAAGATGATGCTCTTGGTGATACCATTCGTGATGCACAGAAATATTATGAAAGTGAAAAAGAGAGGGCAAAGTTTGACCGCATGCTAGAAGATCACAAGAAATTACTATACCCATCCGCCCAAGATGGGCAAAAAAATTAGGTACAACACTTGGAGTTGGAGTTGTTGAAATAGAAGGCCTGAGAATGGTGTATCCGATAAGGCATTTGGACAATGCGAAGATCCAAAAAAGATGCTTTCGAACCCTAATGAATTGCCCACCACTACGTACAAAGCAAAACAGGTCGTCTGTCCTTTGGGATTAGAAATCTAGAAGATACATGCTTGTCCTAACGACTGCATCCTGTACCGTGGCAAGGACTACGAGAATTTAGATGAATGCCCCGTATGTAAAGCATCACGGTATAAGATCAGGCGAGATGACCCTGGCGATGTTGAGGTGGAAGAATGTCCTCGGAAGAAAATCCCTGCAAAGGTTATATGGTATGCTCCTATAATACCACGTCTGAAACGTCTTTTCAGAAATAAGGACCTTGCAAAGTTGTTGCGGTGGCACAAAGAAGACCGTAAGGTAGACAACATGTTGAGACACCCTGCTGATGGGTCCCAGTGGAGAGCAATAGACAGGGAATTTCCAGAGGTTGCAAAAGATGCAAGAAACTTGAGATTCGCTTTAAGTACGGACGGTATGAATCCTTTTGGTGAGCAGAGCAGTAGTCATAGCACTTGGCCTGTTACACTATGTATCTACAACCTTCCTCCATGGTTATGCATGAAGCGAAAGTTCATTATGGTGCCGGTGCTCATCCAAGGCCCGAAGCAACCGGGCAATGACATTGATGTCTATCTAAGGCCATTAATTGAAGAACTACTTTTATGGAGGGAAATATGTATTCGTGTGTGGGATGAGTACAAACAGGAACACTTCGACCTGCGAGCACTGTTGGTTGTGACAATCAATGATTGGCCTGCTCTAAGTAATCTTTCAGGGCAGTCAAACAAGGGATATAATGCATGCATACACTATTTTGATGACCTTAATAGTATATATTTGAAAAAATGCAGAAAGGTCATGTACATTGGGTATCGTCGATTTCTTTCTATCAATCACTTAGTTAGAAAGAAAGGCAAGCATTTTAAAGGTAAGGCAGACCACCGATGCAAGCCTCGCAACAGAACTGGAGAAGATGTATTTGAGATGGTTAAGGATGTGAAAGTAGTTTTTGGTAAGGGACAGGGCAGCCAACCAGTTCCAAAAGATGCAGCGGGTCATGCACCCATGTGGAAGAAGAAGTCAATATTTTGGGAGCTACCCTATTGGCAAGTCCTAGAGGTCCAGAATGCGATCGACGTCATGCACCTGACAAAGAATCTTTGTGTGAACCTTCTAGGATTCATGGGTGTGTATAGGAAGCCTAAGGATTCACTTAAAGCACGACAAGACTTGTAGCGCATGGAAGAGCGAGACAACCTGCATCCAGAAAAGACAGATGATGGACACCAATATTTAAGACCTCCTAGCTACACTCTTAGCAATGAAGAGAAAGAAATCATGTTTGAATGCTTAAGCAGCATCAAGGTCCCATCTAGATTCTCCTCTAATATAAAAGGTATAATAAATGTGCCCGAGAAGAAATTTTTGAACTTAAAGTCGCATGACTGCCATGTGCTTATGACGCAATTGCTTCCAGTTGCATTAAGAGGAATTCTACCTCCACATGTACGTCTGGCCACCGTAAAGCTATGTGCATTCCTCAATGCAATTTCTCAGAAGGCAATCAATCCACTGGACCTTGCTGCTCTACAGAATGATGTGGTTCAATGACTTATCAGCTTTGAGTTAGTGTTCTCTCCATCCTTCTTTGATATCATGACACACCTCCTAGTTTATCTAGTCAAGGAGATCAATATTCTTGGTCCTGTGTTCCTACATAATATATTTCCCTTTGAGAGGTTTATGGGAGTCCTGAAGAAATATGTTCACCAGCGTGCTCGGCCGTAAGGAAGCATCACGAGAGGGCTATGGGGACGAGAGGAGGTCATTGAGTTATGTGTTGAATTCATTCCTGAACTTGACCCAATTGGTGTTCCTGAATCGCGACACGAGGGGAGACTAAGTGGAAAAGGAACAATAGGAAAGAAAACATACATCGGTATGGAGGACGATTATTTCAATAAAGTGTACTACACTGTTCTTCAAAACTCATCCGTGGTGGAGCCGTTTGTCATGAAACACAAGGACTTTCTATAATCCCAGTTCCCAGAGAAGAATGAAGCTTGGCTTATGCGTCAGCACATGGACACTTTCAGTGATTGATTACGAAAAGAATGTTAGGGTAATGACCAGATTGATGAGCAACTATATTTGTTAGCTAGGCAACCATCATGGCACATCCTCACGTACAAAGGGTACGAGATAAATGGAAATACATTTTACACCCTAGGCCAAGATAAAAAAAGCACGAACTAAAACAGTGGGGTTCGCGTAGACGCCACCGACCCGAATGGAAACAGACAAACATATTATGTCCGCATAGAGGAGATTTAGGAACTAGACTACGCACCTAATTTTAAAGTCCCTTTATTCCAGTGCCAATGGGTCAAGAATACCGGAGGCGGGATAACAGTTGACAAAGACTATGGAATGATAATAGTGGACCTCAACAATGTTGATTACAAAGGTGAACCATTCGTCCTTGCTGCTGATGTGAATCAGGTGTTCTATGTGAAAGACATGTCTATAAAGCAGAAGAGAGGGAAAAATGACAACAAATCAACGAATGAGCCAAAACGCCATATAGTTCTCCCAGGGAAAAGACACATTATGGGAATTGAGGACAAGTCAGATATTTCAGAAGATTATAAAAGGGATGACCGAATCACGCCTTTCAATGTGACCAAAGATCCGAGCATCATGATAAATGCTAAGGACACTCCATGGTTACGTCAAGATCATGACCAAGGAATATACGTCAAAAAAAAGATCACTACTGTGCCCGTCTAATAAATAGAATGTATTAGAGTATGTGTATGTGTGTTGACACTTCTGAACGTTGCTACCAAAAATAGAGATAAATCACTATCCCCAGCAACGGCGTCAAAAAGCGTGTTGATATCTGTTAACGCCCACTGAATGATCCGCAAGCGCACGGTTACCGTTGTAGCTTTGTCCCAGAGTATTCCAGGTTTTGTTCCACTGAGAAAGGTGTAAGATCAACTACGGTCTACCTTAACTAGGGGTAGCAGTAAGGTGAAGGTAGAGACTAGACTAAGATAGAACTAAAGTAGAACTAGGGTAGAACTAGGGCGGCAGTTAATGTGGTTGAGAGCAGCAATCAAGGTTGATGATAATAGGAGAGTAGAGAGGATAACTATGGTTCACTTCTTCTAAGTTAGGCAAGTCTATGTCTTATATTGCTAACTGGTGACATTACATAGGGAGAGATACCGATATAGGATGTAGATCTCCTTAGCAACCGCGTCCTACTTGGCCTACAAACGGGATAGTGGGATAAATAAGATTCAACGGAGCTATAAGTCACCTCCGTGAGCTACCATCAAATCCGGAATGTAGGGTGCATCCACGATTATCCTAAGCCTAAGCACCATGCTTACACCTACGATAATACTCTAATCCCCCTAGGAAGAGAATAAAGCACTCAAAGAGAGTCATGATCCAGATAAACAATAAA
Organism: Chrysopogon serrulatus; assembly: GCA_015844335.1. Taxonomy (NCBI): domain Eukaryota; kingdom Viridiplantae; phylum Streptophyta; class Magnoliopsida; order Poales; family Poaceae; genus Chrysopogon; species Chrysopogon serrulatus. The sequence goes on from JADLZL010001367.1 coordinate 423,789, forward strand.
GGCATAGAACTTACTCGCATTAGAAGTTGATCACCAGAGACATCCCAGGAGCAAGCTCAAGTAGAGCTCGATCCCGCCAAGGTACAAGCCGTAGAGAGGGCACCGACAGGCCGGCACCTCCTCCTAACTCTTCCCTCACTCTCCATCTCACTATTATCTAAAGACTAGATCCTAGAGAGGACTAATCTTCTCTTGATCTCTAGCTCCAGAGAGGTTATCCATTCGAGGGACACCTCTCAATTAGGGTTTGAGAGAATTGCAAATGAATGTGTGTTGCCCTGGGGGGGTCCTACCCTTCTTTCATGGCCCAGTGGGATGAACGTGAGCCCTTGGATCAAACCGACTTTAGCGGACAACTGAGATTAAAACCCTAAGGCGGTGGAGCACGTGGGCCGAAGCTGGGTCTGTTTGGCCACTGTAGCAGACCGGCCGGTCCGGGGCCGAACCCGGCCGGTCGCGGCCCGTGGCCGTTCACGGTCCGCTTCGCCGTGGTGTCTTCTCGCGCCTTCTGGAGTCTTCTAGTGCAGCCCCGCAGTGGAATTCGTATCTTTTCATCTGGAACTCTAAAAAAGGCAAATGATATATCCGTTTCGATCATCTCGATGAGCTCTTCGCAATGGTGCATTCCAATTTATTATTTGAGGTGCTTGTAATTTGTCATGTTGGTCCTTTTTAATGGCTTTTTGGATGTGCACCTGCAGAAATAAGGATTCACCAAAACTCATGGAATTCCGTTAGTGTAAACCCTAAGTCTATGTTGGTGATCGCCAATGTGCCTCTTTAGGAGTTAGTGGACGGGTAAATTTGGTCATTAGGAACCATCAACAACACCCCCACACTTAACCTTTGCTAGTCCCTTAGCAAAGCTAAGCTCAGAAAGCTTTATCAAAAGATATGTATAAGTTTAAGCATTGTGACCATCTCGATGTAATTCCTCAGAAGTATACCTACATTCAGATAAAAATTCTCCTCCAAGCTTAAGCAATAACTGAGCTGACTTTCAAACTTACTCATGTTACCTTTGACCATGGGGCTTATCAGCTCTTACTTAGGTCTTGAGCAATCGAAAGACAGAAAGATCCAGCTAAGCACTATGTCTCAAGTTCTTCGTTCAACTATTATTCTGGAGCTTTTTAGAGGTTTGTAAACAAAACTCAGAGTTTCTCATGTATGACACTCTCAAATCTCTCAGTATATGTGGTGTTTGTGGATTCTCACCAAGGCAGTAGTGATGGTTGCCTTTCTTTTCATCCTATAACTAAGGCTTATGTGGAGCTCATAGGTAAGGAGAAAACTTGAAAGAGCAAACTTACAATGCATATGTTGTAAAGTCAAACAATAGATCCATGGAGAAACAAGTTATACAATCGAATCAAGATGTGCAAGTGTATGGATATGGTGGATATTTGGTGGAACCTAATTCTACTATGCTCCTTGAAGACATATCTCTCTTTTGGAATATGAAACTTGGCCAGAGAGTATGAGCTATCTTTTTTTCTCTTTCTTTTTTTCATCAGAGAGGCAGGTATCTAAGTACCCATTGCTCTTGGACACTTGTCCATTTTTTTTCAACTCCCTTAATTTGTCTCTTTTTTATGATAACTTTTGCATAGCTCATAACACTCATTTTGGCACACAAGATTTTTGAGAGATAGCAACAAGAACATGGATCATTTATTGGGTGGCTTTCTAATGGAAATATTTTTGGTGTTCTCTCCTAGTGTAGGAGCAAAACATTTTTGGATGGATGTAGATGGAATGGCATGTTGTTGCGCCTACTCCATTGTAGAGTAGTGCATATGAAGGTGGAGTGTATGTGGATCTTGATTCAAGAGCATGACAAATCTCTCACAAGAGTCACAAAGGTTGGCAAAACTCAATGCAAGACAAGCAACATATATGTGAAAGTTTATCTAGCCTAGCTCATCATGTTTCGCTCTGGTGGGAATGTAAGCTTTGTCATACAGGAACTCATCATGTAAGGTTTTTGCATTTTTTAAAAGATAAATCTCTAGAACTCTAGTGTTACTCAGAACAAGATAAATAACAGCTCAAACTTTCTCAATCAGATCAATCAATTACCTAAACTTAGTTCAAGCATATGCAACCCACAAGTTTTAGGCTCAGCGCAAATCTTTATGTCAAGACAGTTAAAGCCAAAACTCGAGAAAACTTATGTCTAAAAACTAGGCACTTCAAAGGTGTTATGATAGAGCAGCATTTTATTATTTTCATCTTTAGGGATCATCTTCAGGACTTGCCTATTTATTGACTCTATCTAAACAAACATTTTTATTTGGTTTTACAATTTTAAGACTCATACTATAAAAGACTCTAACAAGCATGGACCTTCATGTGTCCACATATTTTTGGTATTTTTAAGTTTTCTTATGATACTATAGTGAATCTTCATGTGCTCACATATTTTTGGTATTTTTTCATTTTTATGACTGACTCGATAATCGCATAGGTATACTTACCTAGGTACCTAGGGGATGCCTTCCCCAAAGCTGGTTTTTGTCGTGGTTGAACATTGAAGCTGAGCAGTCCTCACGGTGGAGCTCATGCTTACAAGAGCAAGTATAGTCGGGAATCTCGATCTCGTCCAACAAGAAGTTGCTTCCTCCACACCGTGATTAGCTGTGTGTTGGGAAGGTGTACTTCGAGTGATGTCAATGAAGATTCCTAGGTGGACTAGCTCTTAGAGTCATCCTACAACAAACATCTCACAAAACACCAAAACTTGTGGAACAGATTAGGGTAAGCAGTTAGTGGTTAGCCGTTTCACGGACTGGTTGTTGTGAGAGGTTTTCAAAGGTTGTTATAGTGTATACAATGCAACAAGATGCTCAATGATTATTTTTAGATTTTTTATTTTTTTATGCAGGAAAGAAAACATGTATGCATGATTATTTTTATTATTTTTATGCCACCATGGTGAAGACTCCTATGGGCTTTTACACACCATAGAACTATTCACATGGGGCTTCAAGTTATATAATGCATGAATTATCCAACAGGATGACTACATATTTATTTTTATTATTATTTTTTTCAATGCAATGCTAATGTGGAAAAGTAAACATTCTAAAGGGAAAATAATTCATGCAGGAATGTAAATATGGATAACTACCGATGTTACCTCACGGCAAGGGTTCGGATTTTAAAGTCTTCCGAATAGGACTTCTCCCTTCTTATTGATTCCTCCAGTGTTGTCATGACATGGAGTTTCTTTGGTTGCGTGTATGGGAGTGCTTCTTCTCCAAACTAGCTTTTTCGATGAAGACAAAGATTTTATGCTGATGATGCCCTTTATGATGTGTCACCTTCTTCTTCCTAAGTTGTCTTGATTTTGAGATTTGATTTTGCTTTGACAGGTCCAGGACCTCCACTTGTACAAAGTAGGGAATTGACTCCCCCACACTGCGTTTAAAGTGTGTCCTACTCATGAAGACAAGGCAAAGATCAAGTGCATGGGCTCTACTGGTGGGAAAACACCAGTAGAACCAAAACTTCTATTCCACATCTCTTATCCTTAGTCACGTTGAATAATATAGAGTTGATGTTATATGCTTTGTTCAACATTATCATGAGAGGTAAGATCAGAAGGTTGAGCAAGGATGTAACATTTAAGTTTATTAGGCTACAAGAGTTGAAATGCTTAACCTAAGGAAGGATTGTCTATCTGTACATGATGTGTTAATTTTTTACATGATCATGACTACCATCTTCCAAGCATAAGGTGTGTAACTTTTTAGCTCATTTGGTTAAGGCTATGGATCAAGATAGTGATGCTATGAATAACTTTCAAGAACTAGACATGTTAAGTTAATCAGGATTGATCATGGATAATTATTACTCTAACAAGTTAAGTTCTTTATTCATGTTCATACCAAAACCAAGGAGAAGCATTTTAAGTAGTGACCATTTACCTTTAGATGCATGTTACCTTCACCATTGGAGCATGATGACACCATGTGATGAAGAGTAGATGACTCTTGATGGTCCTTTTGTTTTGCTCGATGCTTCCCTTGTTTGGTCAACCTCACATCTTGGTTCATAGTTCCTCTTGTTCCTAGATGGTGCTTTTTTCTTCTTATCCCTTTGTCATGTTATCTTCTTGCTTTTTGCCATTTTGGATTTTTATGCCTGCACAAGATTAGTGGATAACACATACCCGAAGGAATATACCGATTTGAACGGAGGATTGTTATCTCTAATTTATACACATGTTTTATACAACCATGGTTCAAGGCAAAGGTAACTTGCAGTTGAAGGCAAAGTGAATGATCTTTGATACTTACAGTCCTTCCATCAATGATGAATGAGCTGTGTCTTCATTGTGCAAAGTTATTGGAGTTCGTCATGTGCCTTGCTTTATCTCTGATTTGAATTCATCTCTTAACTTACCCAGAATGGATTTGAGAATTGCCTGTAGGGGTTAGTCCAACAAAATATCTAGTGTCTACTAAAGCATACTTTCAGTTCAAGAACCAACCTAGACACCACGTCTAATTTGATTCAGGAATGCGTTTTAACCTAAGCACCACGCTTAATTTAAAAGCCTTTAGAAGTAGGATTAGCACTTCTAAACTAAGCACCATGCTTAATTTAAAAGATGTGTGATCATACTCCAAACCTTAAACATACTATAGCAAGCACAGGTAGCATGGAGGCATTGTAGAGATTCATTATTCAAGTAGAGATGAAAGAGCATGATTGTTATATGGCAAGTTGAGCATGGCTTAAAGGTAAAGACAACCAAGAATAGCAACATGGCATAAGATTTTTCAAAGAAGCATGTCCCCCACACTTGAGTTCTTGCAAGGCAAGATCAAGTTTGGATGGATGTGATCTAATGTTGCTTAATTGGTTGGACATACCTTACACCATCATCCTTCATTTATCTTGCTTCAAACCTGTAAGATTAGTAATAAGAATACCCAAAGGAATATTTTTACAATTATATCTCTATACTCAATTTGCAAGGGCATTTTAGGAAGTTTATGTTGTCTATCGAAAGTGCTAGTCTTGGTCAAAAGCTCATTTTTGGAAAACCTCAGAATCACACTTCAAGATGGTGAAGTGGTTTCCCCTCCAACACCAATCCTTATCTACCTACCTCAAGATCCACATATCGAGACTTGCAATATTTATGATAAACATATGCATCTACGACCTCCCTTTTAAAGTTTTTATGGATAGGATGTATGAGGAGGTTGAAGGTCTCGAGTGTGGTCATGGTAGAGAGACCAAGAGATTCAGGAGATGTGGCATATGAGCATGATTTTGATGCGGTCTTTTTATAGTAGTTTCTATGCTCATTGATGTCATCTCTCTTACCAATCTCCAAGGGTGATTCTTTATGAATGTCTATAGGTGAAAATATTGTCTCCCTTATTTTATGCTTATGACTTTTATCAATCATATTAATGTCCAAGATTTCCTTGGGATTGGTGGCTCTCAAGCTGGTCTCATTAATGGCCTCCTCCAAACTTAGAGTCTGGAGTTTATCATTTGGATCTCGACCTAGGCTAGATTCTATTAAGGCTTCTTCATGGTCCATCCATTCTACACATTCCAGCCATTGTTGCATCACTTCTTGGTCATTCTTGAGTCCTTCATGATCCCTTTGCTCTAAGTGTCTTAGTGGATCTCTAAAGTCATCATGGGACTCAGGAGAGCAAGAGTCAGAGAATTCTTCAGGGTCAAGGATGGGTTTTAAGATGGGCTCAGATAAGACATCTAATGTGGACAAAGAAGGAGAGAAGATGGGGTTGGAATTAAATTGAATCGGCTCTTCTTCTATGGCATCATTAGACATGCCATCCTTGAATTCTTCCCAAAAAAGATGCTTTCTAAGAGATTCCTTCTCAAGAGGATTTGAATTATGTTCACTCGAAGGTCTCTTACAGGACTGGAAGTTTAGGCTTTTCCCGATATCAACACCAAAAAGATTATACTCCAAAGGTTGAATTTCTTCTTCCCTTGGTGGATTTTGGGGCATGGATGGTTCGGGACTGATAGCTAAATATTGGGATTGGAATAAGTGAGATTTAGCTATCAAAACTTCCTCTTGTCTAGAAAACAATTCCTTCTCTTTCTCAGGGGGTTCATATTGAATGCTAGGGCAAGGTGTCCTTCCACAAAGTTTATCAATTAAAGACCTTGCTTCACTAGCAGTCACATGAAGAAAGGATCCTCTAGAAACTATATCAAGGGACTTCTTAGAATCCTTACCAAGGCCTAAGTAAAAATGTTGAAGCAACATTGGGTCTGGAATAGAAAGGTCTGGGCCTGTAGTAAGGAGATCATTAATGCGATCCCATGATGTTTCTAGAGATTCCTCCTCTAACTGTTTAAAGCGTAGAACCTCTTCCCGAAGATCAATCACCTTAGAGATGGGAAAGAATTTGGATTGAAATTTAGAGCATAGCAATTCTCAATCTCCTTGCATACTTCCTACGGTTTTGTTGTACCAATGTTTAGCTTTTCCAGTCAAAGAGAATGGAAAAAGCTTCCATCGTAGAGTCTTATCAGACATGCCAGTAATGTGAAAGCATGCGGATCTCAGTAAGAACTCTCGTAGGTGTGAGTATGGGTTCTCATTGTCTTCTCCCGAGAAGGATTGTTTTTGGACAAAGTCTACCCAACACGGGCGTAGCTCATAACCAGGTGCTAAGATAGGCTCTGAAGATTCTAATGGCTTAAAGCTTGCGCTCGTGGGTTTAGCATATTGATTGATAGGAATGTGATTCATGCTAAACCAAAAGTTGAAAAGAAAAGAGAATAGAAAGAAAGAAAGAAGAGATGAGTAAAAGATAAGAAAGAAGTATAAAGAGAAAAAAGATAAAAGAAAAGAAAAGTTAAGCTAGGTTCATAGCCAACTCAGCAAACCGATTCCCCGGCAACGGCGCCAAAAAGCTTGTTGACACTTCTTAACGTTGCTACCAAAAATAGTGATAAATCACTATCCCCAGCAAAGGCGCCAAAAAGCGTGTTGATATCTGTTAACGCCCACTGAATGATCCACAAGCGCACGGATACCGTTGTAGCTTTATCCCAGAGTATTCCAGGTTTCATTCCTCTGAGAAAGGTGTGAGATCAACTACGGTCTAACTTAACTAGGGGTAGCAGTAAGGTGAAGATAGAGACTAGACTAAGATAGAACTAAAGTAGAATTAGGGTAGAACTAGAGCCGCAGTTAATGTGGTTGAGAGCAGCAATCAAGGTTGATGATAATAGGAAAGTAGAGAGGATAACTATGATTCACTTCTTCTAAGTTGGGCATGTCTATGTCTTATATTGCTAACTAGGGACATTATATAGGGAGAGACACCGACATAGGATGTAGATCTCCTTAGCAACCGCGTCCTACTTGGCCTACAAACGGGATAGTGGGATAAATAAGATTCAACGGAGCTATAAGTCACTTCCGTGATCTACCACCAAATCCAGAGTGTAGGGTGCATCCACGATTATCCTAAGCCTAAGCACCATGCTTACACCTACGATAATACTCTAATCCCCCTAGGAAGAGAATAAAGCACTCAAAGAGAGTCGTGATCCAGATAAACAATAAAGGCATAGAACTTACTCTCATTAGAAGTTGATCACCAGAGACATCCCAGGAGCAAGCTCAAGTAGAGCTTGATCCTGCCAAGGTACAAGCCGTAGAGAGGGCATGGACAGGCCGGCACCTCCTCCTAACTCTTCCCTCACTCTCCATCTCACTATTATCTAAAGACTAGATCCTAGAGAGGACTAATCTTCTCTTGAACTCTAGCCCCAGAGAGGTTATCCATTCGAGGGACACCTCTCAATTAGGGTTTGAGAGAATTGCAAATGAATGTGTGTTGCCCTTGGGGGGTCCTGCCCTTCTTTTATAGCCCGGTGGGATGAACGTGAGCCCTTGGATCAAACCGACTTTAGCGGACGGCTGAGATTGAAACCCTAAGGCGGTGGAGCACGGGGGCCGAAGCTGGTCCTGTTTGCCCTTCGTAGCGAGCCCGGTCGGTCGAGGGCTAGGCCGGCCGGTCTGGCTCCAGGGCCGTTCGCGGTCCGCTTCGCCGTGGTGTCTTCTCGCGCCTTCTGGAGTCTTCTAGTACAGCCCCGCGGTGGAATTTGTATCTTTTCATCCGGAACTCCGAAAAAGGCAAATGATACAACCGTTTCGATCGTCTCGACGAGCTCTTCGCAATGGTGCATTCCAATTCATCATTTGAGGTGCTTGTAATCTGTCATGTTGGTCCTTTTTAATGGCTTTTCGGTTGTGCACCTGCAGAAACAAGGATTCACCAAGAATCATGGAATTCCATTAGTGTAAACCCTAAGTCTATGTTGGTGATCGCCAATGTTCCTCTTTAGGAATTAGTTGATGGGTAAATTTGGTCATTAGGAACCATCAACAATGTGACAATTGTAATTTCTGATGTTTGTATTAGTTTTTTTATTTTATATCATTAGAAATAATGAAATGACTTGAAGTATTTGTTGCTATATAAGCATGTGCATTGGAAAAAATAATGCAAAAACAAATTTTCTATTGAAAACAACTTAAGGGATGAAAAGATTTTATGTTTCCAATTTTCTAAATAAGTAATTACATAAAATAAAATAGAACTGTTTATTTTTAAGAAATTAATACCCATTCTTTTATTTACTATGCATTTAACAAAAATAATATTTTTAGAAATAGCATAGATAAACAAAAATAATCTAATATAAAAGTAGGATTGAAAAAAAATAATTTGATATAATGGTGAATATCATGTAGATCGCGATTTTGAAGATAAATGGTGATACATGAACAAAATTTACGTTAAAATAATGCAAAAATAAATTTCCTATTAAAAATAACTACTTTAAAGTATTTTAATTAAGTTAAACATTTTTGCATTAACAAAATACTAATTATTTTTAATATTTATGTTTACTATTGGAAGGGATGAAAATATTTTATGTCCCAATATTCCAAATAAGTAATTACATAAAATAAAATAGAACTATTATTTTTTAAGAAATTAATACTCATTATTTTATTTACTATGCATTTATCAAAAATAATCTATTTAGAAATAGCATAGATAAATAAATAATCTAATGTATAAACAAAGGGTGGAAAAACCTTTAGTCCCGGTTGGTAATACCGGCCAGGGACTAAGGGTCACCTTTAGTCCCGGGTCGTGATACCAACAGGGACTAAAGGTTGGTGCTTTAGTCCGGTGCGTGCCACCGCCCAGGGACTAAAGGACTTTTAGTCCCGGTGCGTGCCACCACCCGGGACTAAAGCTCCCCCTTAGATATTTAAAGGCGGGATCGTCTTCCTCCTCCGATCCACCACGCCCGCAAAGCACGTAGCCCTAGCCGCCCGCCGTCTCCTGCTGCCGTGTCTCGGGCCGCCGTCTCCCCTGCGCGCCGCCGTCTCCATCGTCGCCGTCCTCCTCCGCCCCGAGCAGCCGCCGCTAGAGAGCATCTGCCGCCGCCCGCGCCTCTCCGATCTTCCCGAGCAGCGTATTCGTAGCCCGGCAGCAGCATCGCCGCCTTTCGTCCTTCTCCGGCCGTCCTCGCCCCTCCCACCTTGCCGCCGCCTCCTTCAACTCCGGCGAGGCCCGCTGGCCTCTTTTCCCGGTCGGCCCTCTCCTCTCCCGGCCGGGGGGCCGGTGGCCGCCGCCCGGCCTTCTCTTCCGGCCGGCGAGCGGCGGGGCGGAGCGCCGCCTCGCCGTCTTCACTCCGGCCCGGCGGTGCAGGCGCCTCCTCTTCTCGGCCAGAGGCCCGCGACGCCGTCCTCCCCCCGTTCCCAGTGGCCAACGTCCAGCGCCGGCTGCCGCCTCCTCCTTCTCCAGCCAGAGGCCCGCGCCACCGTCTGAACGCCGTCCAAGGGTGGCGCCCGTATGAGCTAGCGATTGTATGCATGTGTTGTATGTGTTGCGTCGGCCATCGAGTCAAGCGCAGTTGTGCGTCTCTATTGGACAGCCGTCGAGCCACGGAATGCGTGTATGTGTTTGTGTTGTGGTGGCCGGCCATCGAGCCCGAGCCGAGAGCATCGCCTCCATGCAGGACTTGGTGAGAGAATGCAACAACGCGATGAACGTTAAACGTGGGCGAATCCAAACTATTCGTTTTATATGAAACCCTAACGACGTAGCGACGACCTAGCGACTACCGGACGAACGAAGATACGCCCTAGCGACGACCTAGCGACGACTGGACGAACGAAGGCACGACCTAGCGACGACCTAGCGACGCCCTAGTGACGACCGGACGAACGAAGGCACGACCTAGCGGCGACCTAGCGACTACCGGACGACAACCTAGCGATCCAAGTCACGACGACCTAGCGCGACGGCCTAGCGAACATGACACGACGACCTAGCTACTTAGCGATGACTTAGCGAATATAATTAAACACCTTACTCAATATAATTAACTTTATTATGTAATATATTAATAAAGTCTTGTAATATTAATGGTACTTATTAATAAAGTATTCTAATATTAATGGTACTTGTTAATAAAGTCTTCTAATATTTAATGTCTAGTAACTTCATTATGTCATGTGATAGTAACTTCATTATGTCATGTGATAGTAACTTCATTATGTCATGTGATAGTAACTTCATTATGTCATGTGATATTAACTTCATTATGTCTAGTAACTTCAATATATCATGTAATATCTAAGTTTTTGTAATATTGTAATATTTTAATCTAATGCCAAGTAACTTCATTAATAAAAGTAATGTCATGTGAAACCTATTCGAAACCCTATTATATTATTGGTTATTAAAAAGAAAAAACATACACTTAGTGTATGGATACGCTAAGTGTATATTTCCTTATGTGCAACATAGCATTTAACTTATGTTTTCACTGCCTCCATATATTTGCTAAGTGTATATTTTCTTTTTTCTTGTGGCGCTACATGACAAATTGTGTTCTAACATCTTTCACATATATTTGTAGAAATGGTCTGAATGATAACATGGATGATGCAATGATGGACCTAATCAATAGCGGCGGCAATCAAAATCCCCAAGTCCAAGCTGAAGACAATGAACAAATAGATGATGGGAGTCGGTACTTTCTGTTGTTTATGAAGAACTTGTGGGAGACAATCCTGATTGTCGATACGGGACGTAGACGGCTACTCACCAACACGGTTCCCGTCAGGACAAGGGCAAGAAGGACGGATCCAAGTAGATTACGGATCATCCTAGTTAGACAAATAGAAAGTAACCTCTGTAATAGGAACAGAACACTTCCTACAAGTCTGACTAGGATTAGAAATCGTAGCTCTGGCTCTTTTCCTCTTATAAAAAGGAGCCAGAGCACCCTATTTTGTAACAGATGAACAATACACAATCAGACATCAATCCAACGCAAAAGGCCAAGGCCGACTAGAGTAGAGCTTTTACTCGACGATGAGAGCTTGAACCAGGATAAACCGTGTGTCTCTTGCGTCGTACCGCCGAGTTCTAGTCGTTCGCCGAGATCCAAATCAACTGCTGCGGGAACCCCGTGGCAGGCTATCGGTGGCTAAACACCGACAGCTGGCGCGCCAGGTAGGGGCTTTCGGCGAAATCAACGTCAAAGGCTCGACGGACCTACACATGATGATTTTCCCGGCAGGATCGACTTTCATCTTTAGAAGCTGGGTGTGTGAAGCAGACGATCAAGGAATTCTCCATAGCTGACTACTTCAAGAACCCGAACCGAAGATACAAGAAATTTTTTCAAGACTCAAGCTAACAGAGAAGGCTGAAAATGCAAATCTACAAGACAAGCCGAGTTCTTTTCACTTCAACAACTCAGCACGGATATATCAGAATATCACTAAGAAAGCAATGGAATCTTACGACCTCAACCAATGGAACATCTTCAAACAAGATAAGTACTCTACCTTCCTTCCTTTTCAATACGGTAAACCATTGAGAGAAGAAGAAACTGGCTATCCACCCAATACACATAAAGAGGTGTTCATGATGAGGCAACCCCTAGTACCACCAGTCCAACCCGACTACAGATCTTTAGAAGAATCAGAAGCTGATATTCCAGCAAATTCCGTCACGAGAGAAGGGGAGACTGACAGCCAAAAGGCGGCCAGAGAAACAAGAAACAAGAAAAAAGGAGGGAGGAGGAATCGAGTTCAAGAACGAAGAGAAGCATGGCACAAGTATGAAGAAAAGCTAGCCGAGTACAATCAAAAAAGGGCCGAAAAAGAAGCCGACGAAAGGCGAACCATAGCAAGGGCCACACTTGACCCTATCAATAAAATACAGGAGCTAATTAATGAAATTGATGCCATACAAAGACCAAGTGAAGAACAAGTGTTGGTATTTCTAACGTCACCACTAAAAGATAGAGCTAAGCCCTAGTCCTAGTGACGGCGCCTTTAAATACCGTGGGTATTATAATTACTTGTCATTAGCAACTAGCCACTTTTGAATTACTAATATTCCCGAACATGAAATACGTTGTCATCCCCGATTATATTGCTAGGAAATTATTATAGATTTATATTATACTATTGTGACTAGGCAGATAAATGTATGAATAAGATATAAATGTAAACTAATGGGTTCTGCAAGCGGACAGATAATTATACCGTTGTAGCATTTCACCTAGGGAAGTATCCAGGTTGTCGATTTATAATTATACCTCTAGGAAGGCTATGTGTCAAACTATTATTGTCATATTGATGAAGTACATGGATAGTTGATATTAATTAACACTCTAATCTAATCAGGCAGAGGTCACAAGATAAATAAAGATAAATATGGGTGATAGCATAATCATCAAGTATCATAATTAAGGATAATCATCGAGCATCTTACTAGTCATAATCATAGCTAACCATTAAATAAACTAAGGAAATAAGTCTATAAGCTGCGTCAATTGAATAACTCTAACTAGTGCAACTACATCTAATCATCATTGCTAAATTAACCCTATATCATTATTACATGTAAAGAGGCATCAACTAATGAGGATATTACGACAATGAAGTCACCTCCTTCGCGACCGCGCCCATGCTAGTCCTACATACGGGGGGTGGACTACAGAGGAACTAACGTAGCTGTCACCTACGCAGACTACCACACGCCCCGGCATGTCGGGGTGCACTCGCAGATAAACAAGACATCTAGACACCACGTCTACATATCGCCTATCATCTACCCATTGTACATATGGATAAACGCTACACGAGCAATTACATGAATTCAATAAGATCAAAGTAACTAAACTAGACATATAATTAAAGTAGACAATGACTAATGCAATTAAGAACATATGAATATATTTAGAGTAAAGTCTCCCTAATCTGAATGTTGAATACAATAAAGTAACTAAGAACTAGATCTATTACCGAACTCTTGCGCTCCGGCCAGGGCCGGGGCTCAGATCCGATGAAGAACTAGATCTCCTCTACTTCTAATCTAGCTAGCTAATCCTATGAACTAGAAGGCTCTTGATGAACTTGAAGGCTCTTGATGCTTGACGGCTTGAGGCCTTGATGAATAATGAATTGTTGGCTCCTTCCAGGGGGTCTACCCATGTATTTATAGTCCGGTGGGATGCGCGTGCACCGCAGATCAAACCGACTTAACCGACGGCTGAGATGAAAACCCTAGGCGCCGGGAGGAAGGTTTCTGGAAGCGGGAGGGGCGGGAGGGGGGGGCGCCGCCCGCCCTGGGGGTGGGGCCGGCCGGCCCCACCTGGTGGGGTCTCGCCCTCTCGCTCCTCCCGGTGTCTTCTCGGAGTCTTCCCGAAGTCTTCCCGTGGTATCCTTCGTGGCGGATAAGTTTTCGTGGTTTTTATTTGCACTTGAATCCCTCTTTTCGGCTTTTCTCGAAATCTCCCTAGAAATTACAGAATATGCAAAAACTCGTGGAAATTGTCAGATAAATCCCTAGACTAGTGTGTTTTCTCGTTTCCTTTTGGATGAAAAGCTCTAGTAAAAGTTGACGCTAACAGATGTCAACAACAAGCCAGACTCAGAAGCTTACTCCGGGACACCACACAAAGAATACAAGATAACCGAGTACCTCCTCGTCACATTCCATTTGTATAGACAAGTCAAAGAAGTCAGAGGGTTTCTGTGTTTGAAAGATTATCAACTCCAAACCATAGTAGAAGAACTCAACCATATCACGACTGGATCGAAAGAACGGGAGAAAATAGAGGAAGATTACCGACACCACCTCAAAGCCCTCCTAGGGTTACTTCAAGATACGACAGTCAAGCAGACTCAGACTACAAGCCAGAAAAAGTACCTGACAGATTTTCCTGCTTCATGAGAAGATTGCTCACAGTAAAGTTACCTTACAAATTCAAACCGTCCAGCCATTCAAAGTATGATGGTAAGACAGAACCAATGCAATGGCTCTAAATCTATTCCCAATCAATTGAGTTAGCTGGAGGGGATGATGACATCAAAGCATTATTTTTTCCAATGGCATTGGAAACATTACCACTTCAATGGTTTGACAAATTATGCCTTGGATCTGTCAAAACATGGGGTGACCTTCAAAAAGCCTTTTGTGAAAACTTCACAGGAATACTCATACATCCAATAACCCAGGCCGAGTTGAAAGGACTAAAATAGAACCAAGGAGAAAGCCTCAGGGATTTCTACAGAAGGTTTGGAGAACTAGGAGCCCAAGTACACGACATCACCGAGAGAGAAGTAATAGAAGCATTCTCGTATAGATTAAAAGTAAGAGGGATGTTTCATGATTTTTGCAAAGAAAACCCTCGGACAAATGACGAGTTCAAAAGGACAGTGGAAAAGATGATTACAATAGAAGAAAATACATGAGAAAGATTTCCAGACAACAGAAACAACTTAGAAAAAAGGAACAACTCGGACGGAAGAAACAACCCAAATGAACAGAACAACCAAAGATGGAGCAATCAAACAACTCGAGATACCAGGACAACTCAAGATACCAAGACAACTCAAGAAGATGGGACAATCAAGACAGCAGACAAGACTACCATAATAAAAAGAGATATTCAGACAACATGGTGGCTTCCACCGAGAGAAAGAAATTCTACCCGGCAAGAAGATTTGAAGATCTCGAAAACCTGAAATGCATCTATCATCCGACAGGAATTCACCCTATGGGAGAGTGTCGCATCTTCCAAGAAAGATATATGAAGAAAGACAAGCAAGAAAAAGAAGAAAACAGGGAAAAGAACGAAGAAGACAACACAACCGACAACGGCTTCCAAAATCCAAGAGCGACAGTATCAGTAATATTCTCAGGAGTACCCGGCTCCAGAAGCAAACAAGAAGACAAACTTGCTTCGCGAACAATCATGGCAGCAGAACCAGCAACACTCAGATATCTAAACTGGTCCCAATATCCAATACAATTTTCAAGAGAAGATCAATGGACAAGTGTTGGGAACGCTGGGCTATACCCACTAGTACTCAGACCTACGATTGCCACAATAACAGTAACAAAAGTACTCATCGATGGAGGAGCAGGACTCAACATCATATTCGCAGATACTTTGAAGAAAATGGGATCAAAATTCTCAAAAATGATCACACCTACTAGTATACCATTCTATTGGATAGTACCTGGGAGACCAGCTATGCCTCTCAGAGAAATTACACTACCAGTAACATTTGGAACTCCCACAAATTACAGAACAGAGCTCATCAAGTTTGAAGTCACGGACTTTAAATCATCATATCATGCAATATTGGGAAGACCAGCACTAGCAAAATTCTTAGCTATACCTCACAATCCATATCTACTACTCAAGATGCCAGGACCACACGGAGTACTCTCTCTCAGAGGAGATCTAAAACGAGCCTACGAATGCGATGTACAAGCAATACAGATATCCTCAAAAGTACAAGGAGAAATCAACTCGACAGTAGCAGAAATAAGGACAGAAGAAATGAAAATCCCAGCCAAAAAGCAAAGTACCCTCACCACAGCTGAAGGAGAAGGCACCAAAAAGATTGACCTAGGGACAGGTGATCCATCCAAGACTACTACGATCAGTGCAAGTCTACCTATCAAATAGGAACTCGCGCTCACCAACTTCTTACGGGACAACAAGGACATATTCGCCTGGAAACCAGCTGATATGCCAGGGGCCCCAAGGGAGTTGGCTGAGCACAAAATCAAAGTCAAGAAAAGAGCAAAACCAATCAAGCAAAGACTACGATGATTTTCACTAGACAAGAAAGAAGCAATAAAGAAAGAAATAGCCCGGCTACTAGCAACAGCATTCATAAAAGAAATCTTACATCCAGATTGGTTGGCAAATCCTGTTCTGGTACACAAAAAGAATACGAACGAATGGCGTATGTCTGTCGATTATACAAACCTCAACAAACATTGTCCTAAAGACCCCTTCGGATTACCAAGAATTGATCAAATAGTGGATTCAACAGCAGGATCAGCTTTACTATCCTTTCTAGACTGCTACTCGGGATACCATCAGATTGCACTAAAAGAAGAAGACCAAAGCAAGACTTCTTTCATCACACCTTTTGGCGCCTACTGCTACAAAACAATGTCTTTTGGACTCAAAAATGCAGGGGCAACATACCAAAGAGCGATTCAGGCTTGTTTGGTCGAACAAATTGGAAAAAATGCAGAAGCATATGTGGATGATGTAGTCGTCAAAACAAGAACCTAGAATCTCTAATTGAAGATCTGCAAAGCAAACTTTCAACAACCTCAAAAAGTGGAAGTGGAAACTCAACCCCAACAAGTGTGTATTTAGTGTGTCATCAGGACAACTACTCGGATTTCTAGTCAGCCAAAGAGGAATCGAAGCAAGCACAAAACAAATTAAGGCAATAACTGACATGGGGCCTCCTGTAGATATCAAAGATCTATAGAAACTAACAGGTTGCATGGCAGCACTCAACAGATTTATCTCCAGACTTAGAGAAAAAGGCTTACCTTTCTTCAAATTATTAAAGAAGACAGACAAGTTTTCCTGGAATGAAGAAGCACAAGAAGCCTTCGATAAGCTAAAAGCGTATATCAGTACATCTCCGGTATTAGTACCACCAAAGAAGGATGAAGACCTCATGCTCTACATTACTGCAACTACTTCAGTAGTCAGTACGGCTATTGTAGTCGAAAGGGAAGAACAAGGACACATCTATAAAGTACAAAGGCCAGTATACTACATAAGCGAAGTACTCACAACATCAAAAGTGAGATACCCTCACGTACAAAAACTACTCTATGCAATACTTATAACTTCAAGAAAGCTCAGACACTACTTTGAGGATCATAAAGTAGTCATCATAATAGATTTTCCACTCGGAAACATCCTAAGAAATCGAGACTCGACTGGACGTATTTTAAAATGGGCAGTTGAACTTGAAGCACTCAAGATAGAATTTACACCAAGAAAAGCAATCAATTCTCAAGCATTATCTGACTTCATTGCAGAATGGACCGAAATACAACAACCAACTCCTGACACCATCCCAGACCATTGGAAAATGTACTTCGATGGTTCCCTAAAACTAGGAGGGGCAGGAGTAGGGGTACTACTTATCACACCTGACGGAAAACAACTCAAATATGTTCTGCAAATCTTATAGCAACCTACCAATAACGAGGCAGAGTACGAAGCACTCATCCACGGCTTATAAGTCACAACATCACTTGGAATCAAAAGACTACTAGTCTACGGAGATTCAGCAGTAGTAGTCAACCAAGTCAATAAAGAATGAGATTGCACCAAGGAGAACATGGACGCTTATTGTGCGTAAATCGAAAAACTTGAGAAAAATTTTTAAGGACTAGAAATTCATTATATATTACGAGATTAAAATGTTGCAGCTAATGTGTTAGCCAAACTAGGCTCAGACAGGGCAAACTGGAGTCTTTGTGAAAGAACTAAACAAACCATCTATCAAGTCAGACGAAAAAGAAGATGACAGGAAGAAGACAGAACAAAAGCAAATTCTGACGATCAGTTCTAACAACTCAACATGGATGCAAGTATTCATAGACTACATCAAAGAAAAGTAGTTACCCAGTAACAAAATAGAAGTAACACAAGTCATCAGAAGAAGCAAAAACTATGTCTTAGTGGGAGACAACCTTTATAAAAGAGCAGCATTATCAGGCGTACTACTAAAATGTGTCTCAATAGCAGAGGGGAAAGAAATCTTATTAGAAATGCACTCTGGATGCTATGGCAATCATGCATCTTCAAGGACACTAGTCGGAAAAGCATTCCGATCAGGATTTTATTGGCCAACAGTATTGAAAGACGCCGAAGAACTAGTCAAGCACTGCAAAAATTGCCAAATGTTTGCAAGACAAGCACATGTTCTGGCCCATAATCTAATATGCATCCCACCAGCATGGCCATTCTCATGTTGGGGGCTCGATCAAGTCGGACCACTCAAGAAATCCAAAGGAGGGTTCAAGTACATCTTTGTGGCCATTGACAAGTTCACCAAATGGATAGAATACAAGCCATTGGTAAAATACAGCTCGGCCAAAGCACAAGAATTCATCCAAGAAATCATGCACAGATTCGAAATGCCAAACAGAATAATTACAGACCTGGGATCACATTTTACAGCTAATGAATTCAAGAGCTGGGCTCAAGACTACAGATTCAGCATTGATTATGCATCAGTAGCTCATCCTCAAGCAAACGGACAAGTAGAAAGAGCCAACGGTCTCATCCTAGCAGGATTAAAACCAAGATTATATGAGGATCTCAAAGATTACAGAGCAAAGTGGATAGATAAACTACCAAAAGTAGTCTGGGGATTAAGAACTCAAATAAGCAGAGCAACTGGCTACTCGCCTTTCTTCCTGGTATATGGATCAGAAGCCATTCTACTAGCTGACTTGATTTGGACATCTCTAAAAATCGAGCAATACAACGAAGGAGAAGCAGAAGAGACCAGGAGACTAGAAATCGACAGTTTGGAAGAAGTCAGAGTCAATGCAACACTACAATCAGCAAGATATATGCAAGGTCTAAGAAGGTACTACGACAAAAGCGTGCAACCAAGAACTTTACAAGCCGGCGATCTAGTCCTCTAAAAAATCCAAAAACCAGACGGAAGACATAAACTACTCAGCCTATGGGAAGGTCCCTTTATAGTGACAAAAGTGACAGGACCAGGATCTTACGAACTAATGACTGATGATGCAGCTCCAATAAAAAATTTATGGCACATCTCCCAGTTACGATGATTTTTCACCTAGAAATCAAAAAGACATGTACTATTCTTCCCAAATAATGATTCATTGCTCAATAAAGATTGCAAAATCCTAGCTTCTTTTTAGAACAAGATGAGAGCCAAGAGAGAGCTCGACCTATCCCAACTTCTAGAGTAAAGAACTCGGATGAGGGCCTACGGTCCGAACTAATCGTTGAAGTGCAAAATGGCTACAACCTAGCCTGAGCCCAACTATTTCGGGTTGTTTTCACAATATCGATGAGAGTATGGCTAAGAAAAGTCAACACTCACCCTATCCTAGCTTCTTTTCAGAACTAGATGAGAGCCAAGAGAGAGCTCGACCTATCCCGACTTCTAGAGTAAAGAACTCGGATGAGGGCCTACGATCCGAACTAATCATTTGAAGTGCAAAATGGCTACAACCTAGCCTCGAGCCCAACTATTTAGGGTTGTTTTCACAATATCGATGAGAGTATGGCTAAGAAAAGTCAACACTCACCCTATCCTAGCTTCTTTTCAGAACTAGATGAGAGCCAAGAGAGAGCTCGACCTATCCCGACTTCTAGAGTAAAGAACTCGGATGAGGGCCTACGGTCTGAACTAATCATTGAAATACAAGATGGCTGCAACCTAGCCTGAACATTAAATGTTCCAAGATGATTTTACAACACCAAAGGGAGTACGACAGATAACAAAATATTCAAACATTTCAAGACAACAACAAGGTATTTGACAAGATCCAAGAAAAGAAATTCTTTTTATATATAAAACGCCCGAGAAGGCATCCAAGTTTCATTACAACAAAGAAGTCTACTGCTAATCATCACCACCATCAGCGCGCATTGGTGTAATCTCTACAAGATCAGTAAACTCTTGAGCCAAGGCCAAGATAGCGGCTTCGGACTCCACAAGTGCCTGCTCATCCTCAGGAGTATGATTCCTATCCATCACTCTATCAAGAGGAAAGTTGGGATCAATCACTCGAATGCGAGCCAACACACCCTGGATGCCAAGCAAAACAGCGTCCTTGGCGAAGTTGATAGTCCGCTCGGTCAGTCGGGGAATAAACTGAACCCAAGTCAGACCTGCATCTTCAGGCCTCCTCAGCATGGTAGCAAGACCTTGGATAGAACTCAACAGAGCCGGCCACCTGTCTTCTGAAGCCTTCAGATGAATAGACAAGTCTTCTATTGATGCCTTAGCCTGCAAAAGATCTCGATCAGCACCATGCCTAATCAGCCGAGCCTGGGCTAAAGTCTCTTCGGCATCTTCTTTTACCTTCTCTGAGTTGTTGCGAAAGGTTTTAACTTCAAGCTTCAAAGCTTCAGTCTCTTCCGAGTACTTTTTCTTCAAAGCTACAAAAGGAAAATAGAAGGAAGTCAGAGAATAAGCAGCAGCAAAAGTTATACACAAGAAAAGAAGCATAGACAAATACCTTGGATATCTCAAGAAGCCTTCTTCTCGGACTCAATCGCAGCCGACTTCTGCTGCTCAGATGCAACAACCTGAGCTCTCAAGGCTGCCTCCGAGAATTGACGTCCTTGACACTCTTCATCAAGCGCCAGCCGCAAAGAAGCCAGCTCATCCAACAACTTCTTTTGAGACTCAGACGAGCCAAAGAAGATGTCAGAATCACTTTTGTATTCCTGCATATAGATAGAAAGAAAGAAATTAATGAAAAAGAACAAGACAAGAGAACCTACAAACAAGTCGTCCTACCTAAAACTGGTCAGCAACGGACTTAAATCTTAATTCAAGCTTCTTAAGGCGAGAACTCGGATTAAACTCCTCTTCCAACTCCTGCATCGACTTTAAATCATGAACAGAATTCCAAAGAGGATAAAAAGGAGACAAATGAGGAGAACACCCAACCCTAGAATGAGGAGAAGTTAGGGGTTGGGCAAATGACAACTTTTTCGCTCCTGAAGAAGTCGCCACAACCGTTTGAGCAACCAGTAGTGAAGAAGTTCCAGCAGCAGTAGAAGAAGTCACCATAAGGGTAGACTCCACAGCCGGATTGGGGTCAGGCAAAGACACCTGACCCACCACACCACACTCTCCGTCTTCTTAGAGTTAGAAGCCAGAGTAGAAGAAACAGCGGCAGACAGCCTACAAAAACCAAACAAGTTAAACACAAATGATGCAAGGAAGATAAAAAGAAGTCAGCAAGAAGAAAACTTACTTAGGAGCACGACAGAGAGCAACACGAGGCCGAGGTGGTGGAGGAGGCATGACCTGATCCAGATCCACCAACAACTCGGCAGACGAAGAAGCAGGACCTGACAAGGGTCCCAAAACCAGAGGTTGAGAAGAAGTCGTCCGGGGGCTACGGAAAACCAAAATCAAAGTTAAAAAAGCAAATGAGTATACACGCCAAAACCAAGAAGACAAAACTCACCGGCGAAGAAGGGGAGAGTTATCAACATCCTCAGCCTCATCTTCAAAGAGAAGAACTGACCCACCTTCTACCAAGAAAGAAGAATCAAGACTACTTTCCAAAAAGAGAACAAGTCAAGCAAAATCAAACAACCTCTCACCTATCAGAAGGTTACCTGAAGGCTGAGGGGAAGGAGAAGAGCGTGCCTGTTTCTGAGATGCAGCAGAGGAAGAATCACCCGCACCTGGCCTCTTCGCCCCAGCGCGAGTAACTCGAGGGAGGGCCACCGGCTGATAAGGAACATATTGAAGAACAGACTCCTTTTCAAAAACACCAGGCAAAACAACTCGACCATCAATTACCTTATGACCAGCAGCAACTGAGGGGGCCGGAAGGGGAGCAATCTCTCCGTCAACATAGAGAGAAGCATCAGCATCAAAACCCCTACCAAAAGGCTTCAAAAAGGACAAAAGACAAGTCAGTATAAATCAAAAAGTACTCAGAAAACATAAATACAAGCAAGAAAAAACAACTTATAGTAGGAGGAGGGTTGCTGGCCGAGTACTCGAAGCCAATCATGGGGGACCACCGATGCTCCCTTCAAAATCTTCTGGAGGCGCGCAAGCACCTCACCATTTGATAACTCGGTCATGGCCACCATACGTGAAGGATCTTCAGCGCCCGAGTACTCGAAGCCAAAATGCTCCCGTGCCTTCAGAGGCTGTACTCGGCGACGAAGATAACTTGCCACTATGGCAAAACCAGACAAGCCATTCTGCTTTAGATAACTTATCTGATCGAAAAGAGGTTGGAGAAGAGTCAACTCAGCAGCAATGAGTTGTTCCTTCTCCCACCGATCATTAACAACAGGCGGGGTTCCTGAGTAGGTCTGGAGTGCTAGAGAACCAGCATCCCCTTCAAGATTCCTAGCATAAAACCACTTGGACCACCAATCCTTCACGGATTTAACAAGGTTGTACTCAAAAAAGTGGCTTGACTTACGCCCCTGCCGAAATTGAATCCCACATCCACCAAGAGTGTGGAGGGAATCGTGGCGAGGTTGCGGCTTGAGGCGAAAAAGATAGCGGAACAGATTCAAGGAAGGGGGAATTCCAAGGAAAGTTTCATAAAAATGAACAAAAACAGAAAGGTGAAGAACACCATTGGGAGTAAGATCATGAAGGGAGATGCAGAAATAGCGAAGGAAACGGTGAAGGAAAGAACAAGCTGGAAGACAGAGCCCGGCGTGAACAAAAGAGATAAAAAGAACAATGGCCTTCATGGCAGCAAATTCAGGGTTCAACTGCTCGTCGACCTCCTCTTCAAGAACAGGCTTCTCAACTACCAGCTTCTGGGACGCAACTTTCTTCCTACCCATGCAACGAATCAAATAGCCAAGCTAAGGAAAGGACACGCAGCAATGCAAGGGCAAGACTTGGAGATTTCTCTTTCAGCGCTAGGGTTTCAGGAGGCAAAGGCAAGGTGAAGAAGAAGAACAGTTACCACAGCTAATTTATAGCCTGGTCTTAAGGCCCACTTAAGGCGCAACGGTAAAAAGGCCAACGGATACAAAACGCAGTAATAGGAAAGGCCCAGTAAACCCCTAAATTTTGGGATAATGGTCCTAATCCCGTTACCCACCAACGGTAAAATAATGTGCCGTTACAGGGAAAAGTAACTCTGCTATCATAACAAGTCGGCACAAAGGAAGAGGACCAAGAACAAATTCCACTCAAAGGAAGACAGTCAGCTTCTGGGCTAAAACAAGCCAGACAGTCTCCTTATCAATCAAAACAAGTCGGCACGAAGGCAGACAACCAGCAAAACAACTCAGATCATTACAGAAATGAATATTTCTTAAGATACAAGGATACAAGTCTTACAAGGATACAAGTCTTGCAAGACCCATCGAATTCAGAAAGAACATTAACACAACGGCTACAAGGAACCCTGTAGAATTTGGCCATAGAAGAAAATTATGATCTACAAGGAACCCCATGAAATTCTGTCATAGAAGACAACTACGCAGAATCCAAGACCGTCGCCGTTGTAGACCCAGACTACCTCTGAGGCAGAATGAGTCGAGCCGATCCAAAGCAGCCTAGATACACCAACACAGTGCATCCAAGATCACCAAAAGGAGCACTGACTGATCAAGCATCACATCGAGCCTCTCCAAAAATAAGTCCGATCAAACCCCATGTGAACAAGAGAGCTCTAGCTGTGCGTCGGGCGGTGGCTGATCTGCACCGCACAGCTAGAAGACTGTGCGGCTTGGCAACCCTCCAACGCAAAGCATAGCCCTGGCAGAGTGGAAAAGAGGTACTAAGAGTGCAAAATGACCCAGCACAAGGCACATCTCAAGACTTCTTCTACCCACCAGAACGAGCCTCCAATCACAATGCTACCCCGGGATTAGTCTGCCTCTAATCCCTATCTCAAGAATTCTTCTACCCACTAAGAAGACCATACTGGAAGAACAAGAAAGAAGCCCGGAGGCTGTTCAACCTCGCAAACTATCATTGTCGCAAGAATAGGAAGAAGCATACTACAAGACTCTGAAAAGCAACCGAAAGGGAGGTGCAATTTATAGGCCAAGATCGGCGTACGTAGACCAAGTCCACCAATTCAGAGAAGCATTGACAAGGACAATAAAAGAGGGCAGTAAAGAGAGCAGCAGAAGAGCATATTCCGTGCATATCCCAAAGACAAGAAAAAGCCTTTACACCACCACCGCCAACGCCCGCCCATAAAAAAGCGCATATAAAAAGACAAGTAAAAGGTAGAGTCACGAGCCATTGTCCGTTTACACAGAAGAACTTAGAAAAAACTTGGGGCCTGCAGCTAAAGGTTACCTATATAGGAGAACTCAAAAAAAATGCTCGGGGGCTGCAGCTAAAAAGAACCCAGAAAAAGCTCGGGGGCTGCTGCCAAAAGAAGAACTCAGAAAAAGTTCGGGGGCTGCAGCTAAAAGGTTATCTGCACGAAAGAACTCAACAAAAATCGAAGGCTATGATCAAGGAAAATAAAAGCCATTGCCCGAATTCTTTTCCGACCAAAAACAACTCAGACAAAGGCTCGGGGGCTACAGGGTATACACCCTAAACTTTTCTTTTTCAAGACCCTCCAGCTACTTATAAATAAGTAGCAAGAGGCTCGGGGGCTACACTCAATGAGTGCACCTACGGCGCACAAAAGGGAAGAACTCTTCAGCTAGACCACTTCGAAGCATCACTCCAGAAGCAAGACGCTCCTCGAGTTCTACTTCGAAATGCTCGGGGGCTTGTCGATACGGGACGTAGACGGCTACTCACCAACACGGTTCCCGTCAGGACAAGGGCAAAAAGGATGAATCCGAGTAGATTACGGATCATCCTAGTTAGACAAATAAAAAGTAACCTCTGTAATAGAAACAGAACACTTCCTACAAGTCCGACTAGGATTAGAAATCATAGCTCTGGCTCTTTTCCTCTTATAAAAAGGAGCCAGAGCACCCTCTTTTGTAACAAACGAACAATACACAATCAGACATCAATCCAACGCAAAAGGCCAAGGCCAACTGGAGTAGAGCTTTTACTCAACGACGAGGGCTCGAACCAGGATAAACCATGTGTCTCTTGCGTCGTACCGCCGAGTTCTAGTTGTTCGCCGAGATCCGAATCAATTGCTGCAGGAACCCTGTGGCAGGCTATCTGTGGCTAAATACCGACACTGATGAGGTCTATCTACAATCTAGTATATATGTATATACATGAAATTAAACTAAATGCCTTTTGTATTAATATATTTATACTTGTTTGTGTAGCCCTCTGGATCGGCGACAGCTTCTGAGAGTAGTAGAAAAGTGTGAGGCCCGAAGAAGCCGTTGGAGGGTCGATACATTCTGTCAGAATTTGATGAGGGTGCAAGCCAAGTACTTGGGGAACATTCAAAGAAATTTGTTGCGCACTGTGGATACGTTGTAAGGGAGAGGCTCCCGATCAGTGCTCGAGAATGGAGGCAACGGAAAGATGACCCTACTATTAGTTATGTCTCGGATCGTGACAAGAAATTATTATGGCTAGATATCCTTCAACATTTTACGCTCGATACACAGGATGAAGCTTTGAAGGAGAAGGTTCAAATCTGGGCTATGCAGAAGATGGCCAAACAATTTCAGGCTTGGAAGAAGAAACTCCACAAGACTTTTGTTGCACATAACCGGACACCGGATTTCACCACAAAGGCTTACATCAAGTTGAGGCCTTTTTGGGATGAGTTCGTACAGTTTGAGAACTCAGATGAGGGTCAGGCACGGATGATCCGTAATCAGAAAAATGCTAGACATAAGCAATACCACCATCACTTGGGTTCAGGTGGCTACCGGACCGCTATTCCTATGTGGTAGAAGTTTGGAACAGTGAGATTATTGACAAGGGGATGGAACCGTAATCACCGTGACCGGTCTAAGCGCCAAGTATTGGTTCTTCGGTCATGGGGAACCCCGGACCTAGAGACCGTAAAGGTAGTCTACGGCGAGAAGTGTAGAGAGTGGAATGAGAATGGCCTATGCCCGAGGATTAGTTGAAAGTGGCGCCCGGCAGCCAAAAGAGAGAAGGATGAGCTGGCATACGCCTCGGAGACCGCTGAACATGATGGACTAATATTGGTACTTTTAACGTCACTACTAAAAAGCGAGAGATAAATCCGACCCGTAGCAACGATGTCAAAAGTAGTCGGTATATAATTACTTGTCATTAGCAACTAGCCACTCTTGAATTACTAACATTCCTAAACATGAAGTAGGTTGTCATCCCCAATTATATTGCTAGGAAATTATCATAGATTTACATTGTACTATTGTGACTAGGCAGATAAAGATATGAATATATTATGAATGTAAACTAATAGGTTCTACAAGCGGACAGATAATTATACCGTTGTAGCATTTTACCTAGGGAAGTCTCCAGGTTGTCGCTTTATAATTATACCTCTGGGAAAGCTATGTAATAAACTATTATCTATCATATAGATGAGATACTATATAGACTGAATAAACGATATTACCTAAGTCATATACTCTACTCATAACAGGCAGAGGTCACAAGATAAATAAGGATAAATACGGGTGATAGCATAATCATCAAGTATCATAATTAAGGAAAATCATCAGAGCATCTTACTAGTCATAATCATAGCTAGCCATTAGATAAACTAGGGAGATAGGTCTATAACTATGTCAATGAATAACTCTAATTAGTGCAACTACATCTAGCAATCATTGCTAAGTCAACCCTAAATCATCATTGTATGTAAAGAGGCATTAACTAATGAGGGTATTAAGACCTAGGTCACCACCTTCGTGACCGTGCCCATGCTAGTCCTACATACGGGGGTGGACTACAGAGGAACTAACGTAGCTGTCACCTACAGAGACTACCACACGTCCCAGCATATCAGGGTGCACTCACAGATAAACAAGACATCTAGACACCACGTCTACATATCGCCTATCATCTACCCATTGTACATATGGATAAATGCTATACGAGCAATTACATGAATTCAATAAGATCGAAGTAACTAAACTAGACATATAATCAAAGTAGACAATGACTATTGCAATTAAGAACATATGAATCTATTTAGAGTAAAGTCTCCCTAATCTGAATAATGAATACAATAAAGTAATTAAGAACTAGATCTATTATCGAACTCTCGCGCTCCAGACCGACGCCAGGGGCTCCAGATCTCGATAAAGAACTAGATCTCCTCTACTTCTAATCTAGCTAGCTAATCCTATGAACTAGAAGGCTCTTGATGAACTTGAAGGCTCTTGATGCTTGATGGCTTGAGGTCTTGATGAATAATGAATTAGCTCTCTCCAGGGGGGTCTACCCACATATTTATAGTCCGGTGGGATGCGCGTGCGCCACAGGATTAAACTAACGTAACGTAGGGCTGAGATGCATCCTTGGAGGCGGTGGAGAAAGCTTCTAGAAGCAGGAGGGCAGAAACCCTAGGGGCGCCGCCCGCCCCTGTGGGGGACGGCCGGCCCCACCTGGTGGTGGCTCGCCCTTCCGTCTCTTCGGGTGTCTTCTAGATGGTTCCTGAGTCTTCTCGCGTGATCTCCTGTGGCGGATAAGTTTCGTGGTTATTTTGCGCTAGAATCCCTCTTTTTCAGCTTTTCTAAAAATTACCCTAAAAAATACAGAATATGCAAAACTCGTGGAATTTATCAGATAAAGCCCTAGACTAGTGTGTTTTTATGTTCACCTTCGGGTAAAATGTCCTAGTAAAAGTTGACGCTAACGAGTGTCAACAATACCCCAAGCTTACCTTTTGCCAGTCCCTTGACAAACAAACTAAGCCTAGTTGATATTGTATTTGAATCAGGAGTTGCTACAATGTCATTATACTTTCCAGTACACATGCTTTCAAACGAAAATTTCCTCCGGATCAAACAATATAAGCTCTAACCTTCAAACTTACTCATTTCACCTGTAATATTGGGCTTCACAGTTTTTGCATAAGTTTTGAGCAGTCGAAAGATAGAACAATCAAGCTAAGCACTATGTCTCAAATTCTTTGCAATACTAACATTCCAAAGTTTTTGATAAGTTTTCAGAATAAAACTCAGAGCTTAATTGCATGATACCCTCAAATCTCTCAATGTATGTGGTATTTGTGGTTCTCTCTTGAGGCATTAATGTTGTTATGCCTCCTATAGCTAAGGGTATATATAGTGGAGCTTATAGGTATGGCAATAACAAGGATAGACATACTTGCAAAACATGTATTGTAAAGTCAACTAATGGATCCATAGAGAATCGAGGCATACAATCAAACCAAGACGTGCATGTGTATGAAATATGGTGGATAGGTGTATATGTATTATTTATGGCTAACTCCTATTTCTATTATTGCTCTTTTGGGAATGACACTCTTTTAAAAACTGTTCTTAGGAAAGACATGGGCTATCTTTTTATTATTTTTTTATTCAGGGAGGCGGGCATCTAGTACCCATTGTTTTAATTTGGGACATTTATCCATCTTTTACTCCCCTTTTCTTTCTTTTTTTTTCTTTGCTTCCTTTTCTTTATTTTGCATAGCCACATGCATCCTTTGAATACAATAAATGAAACAAGAGATATAATTAGGACTTAGAGCATTAAAGATAGAGGTTATCCTATAGGGTAATTGTGTGTTTTTGTGTCCTCTCCCAGTGTAGGAGGTGAACATTTTATGATGAACATATATGGGAATATGGTGAATGACGGTGATTACTCCTTGAAGTAGGAATAATGCATATGTGGACTGGAGTGTGCAAGTGTTTCTTAGTTTTAAAAGCATGACAAGACTCTCATAAGGTATACAATACAGGTTGACTGAACTCAATGCAGACCAAGTAGCTTAAATGTGAAAAGATTTTCCTATCCTCTAAGATATTAATTCAGGTTTTGATAGGAATTCATATTTATCATACAAGAGCTCATCATGTAAATTTTAGATTTTCAAAATAAAAACCTCCAGAACTTAGTAATGCTAGGAATAAGATAAATAGCAGCTCAACCTTCATGAATCATATCAATCAACTACCTAGACTTAGTGCAAGCTTATGCCTCCATAATTAAGGTTCAGAACAAATTCTCCAATTAGAACAACAATACTTAGAACTAGGGAGATTTTAAGTTTAGCAACTAGGTACTTGGTAAGTATTCTCATAGAGCAACTATTCATCATCTCCAAAACAATTTTAGTGTTCATTAATTTTATTAGCTCTAGCCTGGACTGACTTTAAATTATACTCTACTAAATATAGAACTAAATATTTATTTGGTTTTAATTAATTATACATCTTTTTATGGTTTTATATTTAATACCTAACAAAAGACTCTATGACTTTGTGGACCTTCATGTGCCCACATATTTTTGGTATTTTATGACTATTTATAAAATAGACTTAAAAATCACTTAGGTGTAGTCACCGATAACTAGGGGATGCTCCTCCCCCAAGCTGGATAGTTGCAATATCTGGTGTAGATGTCCATCAGAGCGAGCTAGCCAGTGGCGAACCCGGTGGTTACCACTAATAGTCTCTCTCCTTGCTATGATGTTGTCCCTATATAAATACTCCACAAAAAAGGAAAACCAAAACTCGAGGCTCGAATTCAATAATGGGTTAGTGGTCAGCCAAAGAGTAATTGATTACCTTTATGAGTTATCTTTAATGTTGTCTAATTTAAGCAGGAAGTCTCTTCTTTTTGAATTTTCTTTTTATGATGCAAGAATTTAAATATGAATGCTATATTTTTGTCATTTTTATTTTTATGCCACCGCTAAGTGGATATTCCTTCAGAAAATACCATAGGGTATCCACATGGGGCTTTATAATACCATGAATAATGCAATAAATATTTTTTTGGTTGTGTTATATTTTAGTATGTAAACAAAATTATGCTACTAAGTAAATTTAAATTACTAATGCATTAAATGAGATAACTACCATTCTAACTTTATGGCTAGGGTGTAGAATTTAAAGTCTACCGATAGGACTTAGATAGAGGTGAGCACTTACTCGGTGGGTTCATCGTCCCGAGGTAACCTCAGTCAACTCCCCATCTCGTGGCGATGCGCCGCGTGCCTCCTTCCATCTTGCTTCGGTCTCTTTCACTTCTTTCTCTTCTAGCTCCAGCTCTTCAACTTTGTTTGCTTTCTCCCATGCTTCATGCTAGGATCTCCTCCTATTCTTCCTTGGCGATCTGGTCCATCCTTTCAGCTTCTTACGCCCAACTACTCCAAATGGGTACTTGCTTGTTCTCTTCTAGCTCCGAGAAGCGATCTTCATATTTCACAACTTTGCTAGGAAAGTCTTCCTATCCACAGTGAGGCTGGGCAGCCTGACGGTGTGCTTGGCGTCTTCTCCTGTTGCGTTGCTTCTTGATCTGCTCATGGTTATTTAATGTTCTGAATTGACAGCGTACCTTTCTTGTAGGTAGGTTGAAGTGGATGTGTCCGAACCCAATGTAGATATTGGCGTTGGCGGTGTAGAGAAACGGTCTTCCCAAGAGGATCGGGGAATCATCATTTCCCTGCATGTCAAGGACTAGGAAATCTACAGGTATATATTGTCCTTGAATTCTTACCATGATATCCTTGACTGCTCCTTCAGGAAATCTTAGTGATTGGTCCGCCATCTGCAACTGAATACATGTTGGGTATAAAGGTAAATCAAACAATTCATCATATACCTGTTTTAACATTACGTTGCAGCCTAATCTAGTGTCGCAAACGGTGTGAGGAAAGGTGGTGTCTTTGATTGTGCATTCAATGATTGGGACACCCAGATCACCACTCTTGATTGGAAATGGCTTGGGTAGCATGTGATTGTTTTCTGTGTTGAGAGCAGTTAGTTGAGTCGTCTCCTCAGGTGCATGCTTGGTCCTCCTCCATCTTCTATTGTTCCTGTTGTTCTTCTTCGTCGGTATTGGTTGCTGTTCTTGCTCTTCTTGTTGTTGGAATTGCTTTGGGGCTGCAGGAGCTTTCAGGAAGGGGTTCTTGAATGTGAATCTCTCCTTCTTGTCCTTGATGGACAGGACGATCTTGGCGTACTCCACATAGATGATGGCTTTTGTTGTGCACAGGAATGGTCTGCCCAGAATGATGGGTGCCTTTTCATCTACTCTTGTCTCCATGACCACGAAGTCAACTAGGATATATGATTGCCCCACTCTAATGACAACTTCTTCTTGTACTCCCTCAGGGTAGCAAATGGACTAATCTACAAGCTGCAGGCGCATATTTGTGTACAACAGGGGATTATTTAATATTTTCTCATAGATTACCTTGGGCATGATGTTGACACTTGCGCCGAAGTCGTAGATAGCCTCTAGAAAGCTGTGGCATCCTATTGAGATAGGAATGACAGGTCTTCCAAAGTCTCCCATCTTCTCTAGTAGAGAGTGGTCAATCCACTGTACATCTGCAGGCTCAATATGATATTGGGTTGCATTGTGAATATCAATAAGGTTAGCAGTTTCTAAATCTTCTAGTTGGCCTGGAATCTTGCCTTTTTCTAATGGAGGTGCAGCAGCAGCTAACTGAGCTAATTGTGATTCTAACATTTTATTAAAGCTATGCTGATTCTTTATGGCAGAAGCAAAAGTATCCATTCTAGCATGTATGTTTTCCAAAGTTTTATCATTCGATGTTAGCTTCCTAGTCATTTGATCTAGCAGTTTGGATTGACTTGTTAACACTAGATTTTGGTAAGAGCCGAAAAGATGACAGGTGGGCCAGTACGAGAGAGATGAGTACTCAGAAGCATTCGGCAAGCGTCCATGCGGGTGGCTATTCGGCAAGAGTCCGTGCAGTCGGCTCTAGGTGATTCGGCAAATGATCATGCGGTCGGCTATCTTTAAGGACGGTAGCTCTATTCGGGAAACAAAAGGTGGCAGGTTAAAACCAACTTTAAGGAAAGGAGCGTGATAATCAAGGACTCTGAGAAGGATTAGAGCTAGGACCGTCGTGTTTACCTTAGTGTTTTGTAATCGTATTCGTTTAGGACTTATATTCTGTCTAGGGTGTAAATATAAACCCTCGATCATTGTAGAGGATATTCACAATCAAATCAATACAACCGGCCCCATGCCAAGTTTCGAGTCCTTTGTCATGTCGCCGAAGTTCTTCGAGAGGAGCCATCGATCCGTCGACCTCCGTAAGTACCGGCAACCTTGCTATCATGTCTAGTATCATGCGGTGAATTTAGACGTTGGTGCAAGTAGTCTTGTTTGTCTCGACTGGATGGCCGTGCGGCAGGTGTCTGCTTGATGATCAAGAAGTCTTTGCTTATGCTTTGTTTATCTCGACTAGATGGCCACGCGGCAGGCGTCCGCTTGATAACCTAGTGAAGATAGTTATCGGCTCTATTGGATTTGGCAAGATCTAGTAGATTCATTAAGTTATCACGTGTTGCATGTCTTTAATGTTTTATATATTTGTAACACTCTTTTTGCCCAATTTAGATTGGTTGGTTTTGGCTTCTTACTTTTATAGATCTATCTTTTCTTTAACGCTCTTGTTTTTGTATTGTCATGACAAATAGATCATATGCTTATATAGCCGAAGTAGATTAATCTAGATTGTTACATGTTGCGGGTTCTTACACGTCGAGTGCGTTTAAATCTTAATAGAGCTAAGTGTCGTGCGGCGGATACGAGTTTTTATTAGGTTTGATCGTGCTAGATTGTACGTTCCTTCTTCAAGGACCCCGAGTCGGCTGTCGTGTTGAGCTTGGTTGCAATTCAACTCATGATCAACTTTCACTTGTTCAAACATGTCCTCTCATGCATAAGTATTCGGCAATCAATGCTTTATGTGTTTCATCTTTATATTAGCCGAATCATTCATGAACATGATTGCCAGACAGCTTTTATAGCTATATGTCGTCGTAAGTGGCTTCAGGGCCATATATATGGAACTGTCTGGTCTCATCCGGCACGTTCTGATTTTGTATTTAACAATCTTTTATCCCTTGTCAGTTTTCAGGTCAAACTAATTGGCACGCTTCCGGATCTCCAAACTGTCCGAGCACCCGATTGAAGCCACGCTTTCCGGCTTGTTGTGTGTGAGGCACAGTGCGTCACGTTTTATGTCAACACACTTTTTGGCATGCCCAGTGGGACAACTTTATTCAAGATGCCTGAAATCAACAACGATCATATTCTAGATGTGACCTTGGATGAGTTGCCGAGAATTCGAGGGAGTTGGTGCAACAAGCATGCGATCGTTTCAAATGAAGTGCCGATGTCCTTCTCTAAGAATAAAAGCAACAAGGTTTTCCAAAACAATCGTTGCCAAGGGTTCTTCTTCCACATCAATCTGATTTCACTGAAGAAGAAGATGCTCGAAAGATGTCAGAGTTAGTTCACAAGGCTTTAGGAGAAACTATGACAAATCATCACACAGCCTTTTTGAACACCTTTCGTGCAATCATGGTTAGTACTTTCGGCCCAACGACTGATAAGTATTTTAAAGAGAATGTAGGACCAATCCGCGGACCAACGCTTTTCAATATACCAAAGTACCAAGAGAAGCCTGCTGGAGATGAGGAAGCATCTGGCTCGAACAAAGGTGAAACAGCACCCCATGAGAGACAACGACCTCCTACTTATGGGTCAAGGCGACATTTCGCATAACGGGAGACGTACCCCCATCAGCTTTCAAAGTGTCTCCAGCATCAAACAAGTTGCAGAGAAATATGTATGGGGATGGATATCAGGAATTTACTGATTACATCGCTTTGGATGCTTTACCAAACCCGTGGTACAAGAGTGCATCAGGGATACCTTCTGGAAGGCAAACACATGGAACTCCGAATTTAGACGTTGATCTTATTATGCATAGGATGGCTGATATGATGCAGCATTAGTTCGGCCTAAAGCCAAAGAATCAATTCTATTCATACAAGTCTTCTTATCCAGAATGGTACAATAGAGTGGCACTTCCTCCAAGGGTGAAGCCTCCAACAGACTTGACTAAGTTTTCTGGTCAAGATGATACTAGCACCTTAGAGCATATCAGTCGGTACTTGATGCAGCTTGGGGAAGCCTCTACAGATGAAGCTTGGAGGATTCGGTATTTCCCTTTGTCTCTCACAGGACCAGCTTTCATATGGTTTACCTCATTGCCAGCCTATTCCATTGGTACGTGGGCAGAACTAGAGCAGAAGTTCCATGCGTACTTCTTCACGAGCACTAATGAGAAGAAACTGGTCGACCTCATGAGTTTGAGACAAAGAGCTAATGAAACACCGTAGGAATATCTTCACAGGTTCAGAGAAACCAAGAACCTTTGCTACTCGTTGAACTTACCAGATGATCAGTTGCCGAGAATGGCGATAGCAGGCATGCAGCCGAATGTTAGAGAGAAGCTGTTCGGCATGGAGTTTCATGACCTTGGTCAACTCTCACAGCGGCTGGCTGCTATGAGTAATCAAGCTCAGGGGTTCAAGAGAGATAACCGCTTCCAAAAGGGGAATGTTGCTAGTGAAATGTATCAAAGTTTTCTAGAGGAAGCGGCTGAATATGATGATGATGATGAGATAGCTGCAGCTGAACTGACTTGGGCGAAAGAGCCTACTCAAGTTAGCCAACGCTGGTTGAGGCAACAAAAAGGAACTTATGACTTTGATGTCTCTAAGTCAGATAAGCTCTTTGATCTGTTAGTAAGGAAAGGACGCATCAAACTGCCAGACGGACATCCTATGCTGCGCCCTGAAGGAGTGAAAGACAAGAAGTATTGTGGCTATCATAACACCAATTCTCACTCCATCAATGATTGCTGAGTATTCAGAGTTTAGATTCAGAAGGCTATCCAATAGGGTCACCTGAAGTTCGATGGCAAGATAAAGGTTGATGATCAGCCTTTTCCATAGAATATGATTTCTTTCTCTGTGAATATAGTTTCTGCAGATGATCCTAAAGATAAAAGCAAGGTGAAAGTGTTAACCTCCGACAGAGCAAAGAAGAATGGTGCTGTCGACCCTGATCGGCAAATCACAAGTGAAGAGCTGAAGCAAAAAGTTTGGTTCAAGAATAGCCGAACCGAAAGAGGTGAAACTTCCAAGCCTAAGGTAACATCACGTATTTTGCTGAACAAATGGCAAAGGCAGCAAGAGCGGGAATACTATGAAGAGCAAAGGTTTATAGAAGAACGCCGGAGATATGAAGAAGAGGTGTATCGTAGAGAGCAAGAAGAGCACATGAGAGAGATGGAACAGTCTCATTGGGGGTGTTCATTCTTTAAACATTGTTGGAACAAAGGCTTAAAATTGCCTGCGAGAAATAATTACCCTGAATGCAGTGATCAATATTTTGGGTATAGGCAGTCTCGGGTCAACCGCCGTCCGGTCCATGAAAGACTTGGAACACAGTTTCCTGAAGACGATCGGCGCTTAAAAATAGACAGTTTTGAGAATAAACAAAGGAAGAGGTTCGCAGATCAACGTTGGACTCATCATAAGGGATACAGTAGAAAAGAAGGTCCCCATGAATATGTATGGCAGAAAGGACAATGGTGCCCTCCAGGACTGAGAAAGAGCCAAAAGAGGAGAGTCTAGCGTTTGAGGAACAAAGAGCTAAAACAAGCAGACATTGAAGAGAAGCCAACATGGCGCCCTAAGAAGAAACCCGATGAGCATGGGCCTTCAGGTGATGTATGCATGGCCTTCTTCCTCCCATCAGAATTTATAACTCCTGAAAACCAAGATGTCCAGGAAGAAGTGTATTCTGATTTTGATAAATGTGAGTTTCAAGATTTGATGGCCCAACTTATCTTGACACAACAAGCAGTTTTCGATAAACCAGCTAAGTATCGTCATCTAAAGCCACTTTATCTGAAAGGATACATCAACAGCAAATCTCTGACTAAAATGTTTGTTGATGAAGGAGCTGCTATTAATATCATACCATATACTATCTTCAAGAAACTTGGAATGACGAGTGAAGACTTGCTAAGAACTGACATGGTCCTCAGGGATTTTGCTGGTAACCCCTCTGATACTCGTGGAGCTGTGCATGTCGAGTTAATGATTGGGTCAAAGACTTTGATCACTACATTCTTTGTCATCGACGGTAAGGGGGCATACAGTCTGCTTCTAGGGAGAGACTGGATTCATGCTAATTGTTGCATTCCTTCGACCATGCACCAGATTCTCATTCAGTGGGTTGGAGACGATATTGAAGTTGTGCACGCTGATGACTCTGTAAGTGTTACTGCTATGGAGCCTGCCTACTGGGAATATGATGGCATTGATTGTTTCTTCGGGAAAGTGTGGGGAGAAGGTCCTGTAAATGTTTTCAACAGAGATCAACAGCCAATCCAAGCAGTCGGCTCTCACAGCAATTTTTAATGGGTAATCCAATCGATGGCAACAAAGGAAAGTTGGGACGCGGGTTTATGTCGGCTGACAAGTTGGAAGAAATAAACGTTGGTGATGATACTAAGTCAATGCCGATGTACATCAGCGCAAGCTTGGATCCAGAGTATAGATTACAATTGATAAATCTTCTAAAAGAGTTTAAAGATTGTTTCGCTTGGGATTACACAGAGATGCCCGGATTAGATCGCTCTATTGTTGAACATCGATTACCTATTAAGTCCGGATACCGTCCCTACAAACAACCTGCACGGAAGATTTATAAAGAGGAGGTATTGGCTGACGTAAAGAAAGAAATTGAAAGATTGCTAGAAGCAAACTTCATTCGGCCATGCAGGTATGTGGAATGGATTTCAAATATAGTTCCAGTATACAAGAAGAATGGTAAAATGAGGGTCTCAGATAGATTTCAGAGATCTCAATAAAGCTACCCCGATGGATGGATACCTGATGCCAGTTGCCGATTTGCTGGTGGATGCAGCGGCTGGATATGAGGTCATTAGCTTTATGGATGGTAATGCTGGTTATAACCAAATTTTCATGGCAATAGAAGATATTTCAAAAACAGCTTTTAGATGCCCTGGTCATATTGGTTTGTTCGAGTGGATTGTCATGACGTTCGGTTTAAAGAATGCCGGTGCAACTTATCAAAGAGCTATGAATTATATTTCCATGAGTTGATTGGCAAGGTTGTGGAGATCTATATTGATGACGTGGTGGTCAAGTCCAGGAACCATGAAGGGCATTTAGCCGATTTGAGGAAGACTCTGGAATGCACTAGAAGGCATGGTTTGAAAATAAATCCAAACAAATGTGCTTTCGGGGTCTTGGCTAGTGAGTTTTTGGGATTTTTAGTCAATAAGGGAGGAATTGAAGTCAGAAAAAGAGCATGGAGGCAATAGATAAAGTTGTTCCTCCAACTAATCTCACGGAATTACAATCACCGGCTGGGCAAGATTAATTTTGTGAGAAGATTTATATCCAATCTATCAGAAAGAATCTTGCATTTCTCTCCACTTTTGAAGCTCAAGAAAGATCAAGAATTTGTATGGAGTGACGTACAACAAAAGGCTTTCGACGAAATCAAAGAGTACATGAAGGCACCACCGGTCTTTGGTATCTCCACAACTTGACAAGCCTTTCAAATTGTGCGTGGCGGCCGATGGTCTAACGATAGAATCAGCCCTCATGCAAGAGTTTGAAGGAAAGGAGAGAGTGATAGCTTACCTAAGCCAAAAACTGTTGGATCCAGAAACAAGGTATTCGGCTACGGAGAAACTTTGCTTGTGTGTGTATTACTCGTGTACCAAGTTTCGGCACTACTTGTTAAATGCCGAATGCGTAGTAGTTTCTAGTTTTGATGTAATAAAGCATATGCTATCAATGCCAATTTTGAATGGAAGGATTGGCAAGTGGATTTTTGCTTTTATCGAGTTTGATTTAAAATATGAATCGGCAAAAGCAAAAAAGGGCCAAATTATTGCTGATTTTATTACACAACATCGTGATCCTTCTATTGAGATGATAAGCATTGCGCCCTAGGCTTTGTTCTTTGATGGTTCATCCTGTAGCAAAGGTGGTGGTGCTGGTGTTCTCTTGATTTCTCCACAAGGAGTAACCTTCGAATATGCTATTCCCATTAAATATTATGTTACTAACAATCAAGCAGAATATGAAGCATTGCTTAGAGGGCTTCGGCTTCTTATAGAAGTAAAGGCTATTGCTGTTGACATCTTTGGAGATTCTCGAGCTGGTGATCAACCAATTGACTGGTCAATATGAGTGCAAGAATGATGTGTTGAAAGAATATTATGAAGAATGCCGGGAACTTTTGAAAAGTTTTCGAGTAGCGACCTTGCATCATATCCCTAGGGAGCACAATGAAGAAGCAAATAAGTTAGCTCAAGCTGCTTTTGGATATCGTGAAAATCAAGAAGTTCTCACTATAGACAAAGATGCTTTGGATGCCGATCAAGTGGTTGATGACTGGAGGTGCGAGATCGCCGGTTATCTCGAGGAATCCATCATAGAAAGTTTCCCTGAAAGCTCAGGTACAAAGCCCTCAAGTTCGTGCTTCTTGATGATCAATTATATTATAAGTCTATAGATGGAGTATTACTTAAATGCTTGAATCGAGAAGAGGCCAGAAAGGTGATGTATGAAGTGCATGAAGGACTATGTGGTGCACATCAGTCAGCTTACCGAATGAAGTGGATAATTAGGAGAACCGGTTATTTTTGGCCAACTATGCTAGAAGATTATTTTGAATATTATAAGGGATGTAATGATTGTCAAAGATTCGGCAATATTCAAAAGGCTCCGGCATCTGCCATGAACCCAATAATCAAACC
Organism: Chrysopogon serrulatus; assembly: GCA_015844335.1. Lineage (NCBI taxonomy): Eukaryota > Viridiplantae > Streptophyta > Magnoliopsida > Poales > Poaceae > Chrysopogon > Chrysopogon serrulatus. The sequence goes on from JADLZL010001367.1 coordinate 462,635, forward strand.
CTGGCCATTTAGAGGATGGGGCATAGATTTGATCGGTCAAGTTCATCCTCCTTTGAGCAAAGGACATAAATTTGTGCACTTGGCCATAGATTACTTTACCAAGTGGGTTGAAGCTATTCCTTTGAAGAAAGTTACATCAGAAAATATGATCAGTTTTGTTAAGGAACATATAATTTATAGGTTTGGGATCCCTCAAACTATAACGACTGATCAAGGGTCTCAATTCACTTCCTCGGAATTTTATGATTTTGCCAAAGACATGGGAATTAAGTTGTATAATTCTTCTCCTTATTATGCACAAGCCAATGGCCAAGCCGAAGCATCGAATAAGATTATGATTAAGATCATCCAGAAGAAGATCGATGAGAAGCCAAGAAGGTGGCATTTGGTTCTAAATGAGGCATTGTGGGCATACCGAATGGCTTGTCATGGGTCAACTTAGACATCTCCCTATGAGTTGGTTTATGGGCACCATGCTGTTTTGCCATGGGAGTTGCAATCGAGTTCAAGATGAGTTGTGTTGCAGAAGGATTTAGAAAAGGAAGATTATACAAACTTAATGATGGATGAATTAGAAGATTTGCATCTTGTTCGTTTCAAGGCACTGGAAAACATTGAGAAGAACAAAATACGGGTTGCCAAGTATTATAACAAGAAAGTTAGAGTAAAACAATTCGCAGAAGGTGATCTAGTTTGGAAAATTATACTGCCGAATGGGACGAAAGATAGAGCATTCGGAAGTGGTCTCCGAATTGGGAAGGACCTTTTCGGGTGGTGAGATGTGTGCCTGGCAACGCATATATTTTGAAAACTTTGTTCGGAGAGGAATTCACCAGAGCTATTAATGGAAGATTTCTTAAGAAATTTTATCCCAGTGTTGAAGTTGGTTCATAAAAGAGTTTGGAATCAAACATAGCCGATGGAGGAACATCGCCTTTAGTTTAAAAAATCCCATGAAATTTGAAGTAGCCGATATGGTTCATATCGCCTTTAGTCCAAAAAATATCTATGCTTAGCCGAATGGTTTGAAATTAGCTTCAGCATTCTGACTGGTTGGTTTATTGGGAGAGGAGAAAGATGAAGCATTGAATGACAATACTAAGTGACATGTCAAATCATTTGCAACGCAAGACTAAGATCCACTCGGTTAAAGTGACGTCATTACATTCAGGAAGCGTTAATCAGAGTCGTTTTGATTCAGAAGAATGATGGAAAATATCTATTCGGCATTCAACATAGGAAGCATGGACGCAGACACATTTCAGAAAGAGATTTATTCACAATCAGTTTGTCCTAATACAAACTACTTGGAATAATTTGTTAAGGACAGACTGAGGGTTGGTAGATTCAGCGAGAGCAGCAGTATGATCTTCATAGTGCTCCAGACGCTCATTGATGCCTTCAATCTCATGCAGGGGGCTGCCAGCAAAACCAACGGCCTGGACGGAGTAATCCTCGCCGGTCCGGGAGGACATCGCCGCCAGACCAAGGGACGCACTGAGGTGGACACCTTGGATGACGTCCTGATCAACGCGACTGTCCACAGCATCCAGGCGTGCCTCGGACGTCTCCCCCTGGGCGTTCACCTTGTTGGCCACCCTGTTCGCCGCCGCCTTCAGACGATCATTTTCCGCAAAAAGTGCTAGGCAGAGAAGACAAATCAGTACATGAAGAAGATCGAGGAAGAAGAAGTCTGGACAGAGGTACCGAACCGGTGATGGCGTCGCAAAGCTGCTTGCGTTGATCCTCCCATTCGGCTTGCGCAATGCCGAACTGTTTGGAGACATCACCCAGCTCGTTCCGGGCCTCGTCCCTCTCCTTGTGGAACCGGAGTGCCTCCTCATGGACGTAAAGAGGGTCTTCTCCCTCCGATTCTGCCAGACCCCAAGGATTGGGGTTGTACGAGTTGTCGGACTCGGAAGAGCTCGACGAACTGGAAGAACCGGGGACGGGAACCGGCTGCTCCGAGGTGCCCGGTTGAGTCACCACCATCGGGGAAGAAGGTGGTACTGGCCGGTGATGACCCTCGCCCTGAGCAGGTGACAGGAAGTCAAGATTAGAAGAGATGAACATGAAGAATAAACCGCAAAAGGGCAACCGATTGATTCTCACCCATGGCGTTGCCGGCGCGGTGCTCGGCTCCCTTCTGCCTCTCCCTCGGCAGGGCGTTTGCCACGGTCATCACCGCTCGCCATTGGTGCTCTAGAGATTGATTCTTTTTCTAAGATTGGTTTGGGCAGAGAGATGAGGAGACGGCAATGAGAATGCTAACTGGAGATAACAGTGAAGGCTGGAAGAGGGCTTTATTTATAAGCCGAGGTGGAGATAGTGGCATATGCCTCGGAGTATCCCAAGCGATTTAAGTAGGGTTTACTCCTTTTGGGCCGTTACCGGACTGGGCCAGGCTCGGCTAAATCAAAAAATGATGGAATCGGCTATTCTCCTAATCGGGAAGCCGAAGGCAATCGGCTATGTTATCAATCAGATAGGGATGTAAAGACCAAAGCATAACAAAGAATGCAATTGCCTAGAGATACAGTATGCTATATTTTGAATGTATTACAAGCCGACAATCTACTCGCCTAGCAACAGTTTGATTGCATCTATGGCATCACTCCTGATTCGGCTAACATCATCTAGCACCTGCCTATCATCATCTTCAGAACCTTGAATCTTGGTGAGCTTCATTTTGATCTGGCTGGTTTTTCTCGATGACAGATGCTATCTGCGTTTTGGCTATGTAACACACCTGGTGTTATGATTTAATTAATAACTTGATCATGTCATAATCATGCATTATTAATTAGCATAAATGCATTTCATGTTTCAATTATAGTCTTGATATGTTGTATTTGTGATGTTTCATATGTTTCATGAAATAATATTAATGATAGCAGTTAAGTTCAAATCTTAGGGATTTAACAAATGGATTTTTATAAATAAAATTTATCCAACCGTTGTGCCAATGATTGGTATGATATTTGTACTAAGAAACTGTGGTATTGGTTGATTTGTTGTTAATTAGTTTACCACTAATTAAATTTCAAAGTTGGTTAACAAAACTTGATTTTCAATTTCAAATTCTTTCGTCCCAAATTTCAAACGTTTCAACTAGTCCGAATTAGAGGATGGACCTTAAAGCAAAGAACTCTTCAAGTTGGACAACTTTTATTTTTGGAAATTTTGAAGTGGCTACTTTCCATCTCACCATGTGTCCTTTGTCATCGTAGAGAATTTCAATTTGTCTTCTCCACTCTCTTTCTCCATTCATGAGCTTGCCACCTCTCTTCCCTTCTTGCATTTCCCTATGCCACCTATTCCTCCATGAGTCATGGTTCTTGACGCTTCTTTCATTTTCTCCATGCCACCTCTCTTTCCATGTGTCATGGTATAATTAATTAAAGTGGAGAAATCACCATGTGTCATAGTTCTTGACCCTTCTTGCATTTTCTCTATGCCACTTCTCTTTCCATATGTCATGATATGATTAATGGAATTAGAGGAATCAAATTTCTCATGCCACCTATCCCCTATGTGTCATGGTTCTTGGCCCTTCTTGTATTTTCTCCATGCCACCTATCCCCCCCATGTGTCATGCTTTGGTTAATTGAAGTGGAGAGATCAAACCTTCCCTCTATTACTCCCCCTCCCTATATATATGTACCTTGCTCTCCATTGTAAAGTAGGAGTAGGGACAAAGCAAGAAAGTAGTAGGCAGCCATCATCCCAACTCCATTCCCTGCCAGTGCTACTCCTCCCTTGCTCCTTCATCAAGCCGGCCACTACTTCCCTTTCATCACACCGCTACTCTGGCCAAGCACAGCAACTCTTGTACGTGATTATTTCTATATAGTAAACCAAGTTTTCTATGGATGAGCTGAATACAAAAGTTGTAGTTAACTTCCATATCTTGCTTGTCCTAGAATTTTATGATTTTAGGCCTGATAGTTTAAGAGTTATAGATTTTATAAACTCCCTGTCAAAATTCTGTTGTTTCCTGAATAGATCTGAAAGAATGGATTGTTTGGCTTAGTTAGCTTGTGAATCACCTTTTGGTCATAATTAGAATGTTGTAGTGTTTTTCATAATATTTTTAAAATGTCTTGGATCACTAATTTTGGTGGTCTATAGCCCTGGGTATGAGCATGATTAATTCAGGGACAGATTCTATCCTAATTCTGGACAGAGTTGATTCCCTGGGTTATTTGACTTGGTTAATGATTAAATCAATATGAGATGATAATAACAAAGTTGTAGACAACTTTATAATCTTTCCAAAAAGTTTAAGAACTCCTTTACTAGGTGTCTAGATCTCTAATTAAAATTAAAAGAAGTTGAGGCTTGCTGCTGTCCTGTTTTGTTTTTATATTTTGAATTGATTGCTTGATCTATGTAACCTTTGTGTGCTTAAGGAGTTTAGTAATACCTTCAATGGTAAAGCTTGTCATGACTGAAATATCTTGAATTTAATTAAATATTACCCAACTTAAACTAATAGTGCTTCACTAGCTAATTAAGTTTTTTACGTTCAAGTGTGCAATTGTATGCCCTCGTCATGCATCATGTCATGCATCCATCTTAAAGCATGCATCATTTCGTTACGCGTAGTTCACGTGAGTGAGAAGGCCATGTTGATCAAGTATCGAAGAAGGTGTTTCCATCAGTGGTATTGGCACCACCTGACATTGGTGATCCGTCTGCGATACTAACCTTCCATGCAACACAGGCAAGCCCTGGAGCATAACCCACTGTCTCCATTTTACAAAAGTTTTATAATACTATAATTAAGTCTAGTGTGATGTGCATTAGGTTATAGGCCTTGTTTGATACCGTTGCTACATGATTACCTTGATCCACAATTATTCTCAAATATTATCCTACTAGTATGAGTAGGTCGTTTTCTCTTTATTGCTTAGCCACGCTTAGTCCGGGAGAAGTCAAGCAATGGTTTCATCGTTCGCGAGATATAGGTTTACCTTATGTTCTACATAGTTTGGCTCATAGATCGTGAGAACCCTAATGCTGATGGATATGATAAATCGAGACCGGACGGTCTAGCTTGCATTAAGAATGGAGTCTTAATGTAGTGCTCCGTCTGTGTCGATTAAGGACCGTTCCGTTGATTGGCCCTTGGATTGAGTACTTTTGCAGTACCGGCCGCATACTTTGGTAAGCCTGTGTACTCTGGCTATTCTAGTTTGGGAATGGACCCCTGGGCACTGGGAGTGGAGAGATGGCGGGAATATCGTGTACCCACCCTATGAGTCCAAAGGTAGGGATGGCACATGCGTCCTGAGGGGATGGCATGTGAGTCCAGGAGGGGATGGCATATGGCAGTGGTGTACTGTACTCTCGGGTAGCGCAGATCCAGACCCATTTGGAGGATCCAGGAGAAAGGGTTGATATATGCAAGGCTCGAACCTACATATATCATGTGGCTTGGGAATCCACAGCTGGGTAGTTAATCGATTTGAATCGACGTTTGCTCCACGGTAACAGGAGACTTGATCCTCGCACCATCATCGTAGTGTAATCGATGGAATATGATGGTTCTCAGGAAAATGATATGAAATATGTTGTATGTTTTAATGATAAGTGTTTGGTATTGATTAGGTGCTATTAAAGGCTCTGATGTTTAATTCAAAATTAAAACTTTGAAATAAGGATCAACTGTAGAAATGCTTTTCCGCAAAAGCCTCTCTGGTTTCTGGCCCAGAAAACCCCCTTAGCCAGCATGCCCTTGGTGTCTTTCTTTTGACGGGTAAGTCTTGCTAAGTACCCTCAAGTACTCAGGGTTTGTTAAACCCCTGTTGCAGGTACTAACATGAGTTGCAGGACTGGGTCATGTCAGTGGGCTCGACGTGATCTGGTAATTGCTCCCCCTTAGGTGGTTCACCTAAGATGCATCTGACGATCTACTTCGCTTCCAAATTTTAAGATAAGTTTTGTTTAAAGAAAACTCTAATCATGTTATAACCACTATTACAAAATCCTACGCACTCTGATGTAAATGTTTTGTATCAACTGTGGTAATGTTGTGGTTCTTCTCCTGTTGATCCTGGTTAGAGGGTGATTCAGGTTTTCCGAAGCCACTCAGCAGAACACCAAAGTTATCGGGTTCCCATGCATCACTGTCAGAGGCCTTTAGGGCAATGACAGATGTATGTGGGCCCAATAATTCAGGCGGTTCTGTGACAGAATGGTATCAGAGCGATACAGGGGATCAACTACAACATTAATTTTGAAAACTTCAAAAATCATTTCATAATTTAAAAGTGTTTGAAAGTATAAAATTTAAAAAGAATTCCTCTATCTTACCTTATGCTTGCTGGAAAGCTTTCTGAAGGATTTCTGCTAACTTAAGATGAAGACATTGGAAGATTCTTCAACCCTCCTATAGAAGATCATGACACAAACTAACTTCATCGACAATGCTATGTCGAGTGTTTTTCTATGCCCTTACCTAAATCTATATAGTGTGTAAAGTATTGCCCTATGTATACTAACTAACGTTGTGAGGATGTTTTGGACGAGCATACATCATAGCATCCATATAAAATAAAATGTTTATGACTCCCTCCTTGCAATCCGGCAAGGGCTATTTTTTGGAGCCATTGTATTTTGACACAATCCTGTCCTGCACCAGGTTTTGCTAATAAACCTTTGATTAGCAAAAATCTAGAATTAATCCTTGATTTCTTGACCTATGCATGTGTCATATTTTGATTTTTCTAAACCTGACACATGCCGATTGCTTGACCTTGTCACTTCGACAGGAGTCATGTGTGAGTTACGGCGATTGAGTTCTATATTGGTGTCACGATTCGTGACTACGATACCGTATCCAGAATCAAGGATCTCCTGTGGCTCGCGCAACCACACGGGATCAACTGGAGTGCGCACTGGTATCGTAGTCGGTGTTTCGATTCCGTATAGCTCACAATTGTGGTGCTCTATCTCCCTTGAATTTTTATGCAACTCGTTATATCATTCTCCACTAAAGATAACCATCCCTTGATTTTGGTTAAAATTTTCAAACCAACCCTTGTTGTTTTGTGAACTTCTTACAAGTGAATGTGCTTGACACGTTTTCTTTTCCATTACTAAAACCTACGGCTTAGCTTTGTCTTGAAATCTCGGGACGAGATTTTGTAGGGGAGGATTGTAACACCCCTGGTGTTACGATTTAATTAATAACTTGGTCATGTCATAATCATGCATTATTAATTAGACATAAACGCATTTCATGTTTCAATTATAGTCTTCATATGTTGTATATGTGATGTTTCATATGTTTCATGAAATAATATTAATGATAGCAGTTAAGTTCAAATCTTAGGGATTTAACAAATGGATTTTTATAAATAAAATTTATCCAACCATTGTGCCAATGATTGGTATGATATTTGTACTAAGAAACTGTGGTATTGGTTGATTTTTTGTTAATTAGTTTACCACTAATTAAATTTCAAAGTTGGTTAACAAAAATTGATTTTCAATTTCAAATTCTTTCATCCCAAATTTCAAACGTTTCAACTAGTCCGAATCAGAGGATGGACCTTAAAGCAAAGAACTCTTCAAGTTGGACAACTTTTATTTTTGGAAATTTTGAAGTGGCTACTTTCCATCTCACCATGTGTCCTTTGTCATCGTAGAGAATTTCAATTTGTCTTCTCCACTCTCTTTCTCCATTCATGAGCTTGCCACCTCTCTTCCCTTCTTGCATTTCCCTATGCCACCTATTCCTCAATGAGTCATGGTTCTTGACGCTTCTTTCATTTTCTCCATGCCACCTCTCTTTCCATGTGTCATGGTATAATTAATTAAAGTGGAGAAATCACCATGTGTCATAGTTCTTGACCCTTCTTGCATTTTCTCTATGCCACCTCTCTTTCCATATGTCATGATATGATTAATGGAAGAAGAGGAATCAAATTTCTCATGCCACCTATCCCCCGTGTGTCATGGTTCTTGGCCCTTCTTGTATTTTCTCCATGCCACCTATCCCCCCCCATGTGTCATGCTTTGGTTAATTGAAGTGGAGAGATCAAACCTTCCCTCTCTTACTCCCCCTCCCTATATATATGTCCCTTGCTCTCCATTGTAAAGTAGGAGTAGGGACAAAGCAAGAAAGTAGTAGGCAGCCATCATCCCAACTCCATTCCCTGCCAGTGCTACTCCTCCCTTGCTCCTTCATCAAGCCGGCCACTACTTCCCTTTCATCACACTGCTACTCTGGCCAAGCACAGCAACTCTTGTAAGTGATTATTTCTATATAGTAAACCAAGTTTTCTATGGATGAGCTGAATATAAAAGTTGTAGTTACTTGCTTGTCCTAGAATTTCATGATTTTAGGCCTGATAGTTTAAGAGTTATAGATTTTATAAACTCCCTGTCAAAATTCTGTTGTTTCCTGAATAGATCTGAAAGAATGGATTGTTTGGCTTAGTTAGCTTGTGAATCACCTTTTGGTAATAATTAGAAAGTTGTAGTGTTTTTCATAATCTTTTTAAAATGTCTTGGATCACTAATTTTGGTGGTCTATAGCCCTGGGTATGAGTATGATTAATTTAGGGACAGATTCTATCCTAATTCTGGACAGAGTTGATTCCCTGGGTTATTTGACTTGGTTAATGATTAAATCAATATGAGATGATAATAACAAGGTTGTAGACAACTTTATAATCTTTCCAAAAAGTCTAAGAACTCCTTTACTAGATGTCTAGATCTCTAGTTAAAATTAAAAGAAGTTGAGGCTTGCTGCTGTCCTGTTTTGTTTTTATATTTTGAATTGATTGCTTGATCTATGTAACCTTTGTGTGCTTAAGGAGTTTAGTAATACCTTCAATGGTAAAGCTTGTCATGACTGAAATATCTTGAATTTAATTAAATATTACCCAACTTAAACTAATAGTGCTTCACTAGCTAATTAAGTTTGTTTACGTTCAAGTATGCAATTGTATGCCCTCATCATGCATCATGTCATGCATCCATCTTAAAGCATGCATCATTTCGTTACGCGTAGTTCACGTGAGTGAGAAGGCCATGTTGATCAAGTATCGAAGAAGGTGTTTCCATTAGTGGTATTGGCGCCACCTGACATTGGTGATCCGCCCTGTTCACCTACACGGCCGTGTAGGCCGATTACACGGCGTGTACACGCTACTCAGCAGTCAGCCGTGTTGGCCGTGTAGGCCGTTTAATCCGTTTAATCCCGTGTAATCCATTTTTTGACCCGTTTAATCAGACGTATAATCTGACTACTCGCTAAACGAAGGGTGTGATCCGTCTGCGATACTAACCTTCCCTGCAACACAGGCAAGCCCCAGAGCATAACCCACTCTCTCCGTTTTACAAAAGTTTTATAATACTATAATTAAGTCTAGTGTGATGTGCATTAGGTTATAGGCCTTATTTGATACCGTTGCTGCATGATTACCTTGATCCACAATTATTCTCAAATATTATCCTACTAGTATGAGTAGGTCGTTTTCTCTTTATTGCTTAGCCACGCTTAGTCCGGTAGAAGTCGAGCGATGGTTTCATCATTCATGAGATATAGGTTACCTTAAGTTCTACATGGTTTGGCTCATGGATCGTGAGAACCTAATGCTGATGGATATGATAAATCGAGACCGGACGGTCTAGCTTGCATTAAGAATGGAGTCTTAATGTAGACCGTTCCGTTGATTGGCCCTTGGATTGAGAACTTTTGCAGTACCGGCCGCATACTCCGGTAAGCCTGTGTCCTCTGGCTATTCTAGTTTGGGAATGGACCCCTGCGCACTGGGAGTGGAGAGATGGCAGGAGTATCGTGTACCCACCCTATGAGTCCAAAGGTGCACATGCGTCCCGAGGGGATGGCATGTGAGTCCAGGAGGGGATGGCATATGGCGGTGGTGTACTGTACTCTCGGGTAGCACAGACCCAGACCCATTTGGAGGATCCAGGAGAAAGGGTTGATATATGCAAGGCTCGAACCTACATATATCGTGTGGCTTGGGAATCCCCAGCTGGGTAGTTAATCAATTCGAATCGACGTTTGCTCCACGGTAACAGGAGACTTGATCCTCGCACCATCATCGTAGTGTAATCGATGGAATATGATGGTTCTCAGGAAAATGATATGAAATATGTTGTATGTTTTAATGACAAGTGTTTGATATTGATTAGGTGCTATTAAAGGCTCTGATGTTTAATTCAAAATTAAAACCTTGAAATAAGGATCAACTGTAGAAATGCTTTTCCGCAAAAGTCTCTCTGGTTTCTGGCCCAGAAAACCCCCTTAGCCAGCATGCCCTTGGTGTCTTTCTTTTGATGGGTAAGTCTTGCTGAGTACCCTCAAGTACTCAGGGTTTGTTAAACCCCTGTTGCAGGTACTAACATGAGTTGCAGGACTAGGTCATGTCAGTGGGCTCGACTGATCTGGTAATTGCTCCCCCTTAGGTGGTTCACCTAAGATGCTTCTGACGATCTACTTCGCTTCCAAATTTTAAGATAAGTTTTGTTTAAAGAAAACTCTAATCATGTTATAACCACTATTACAAAATCCTACGCACTCTGATGTAAATGTTTTGTATCAACTATGGTAATGTTGTGGTTCTTCTCCTGTTGATCCTGGTTAGAGGGTGATTCAGGTTTTTCGAAGCCACCCGGCAGAACACTAGAGTTATCGGGTTCCCATGCATCACTGTTAGAGGCCTTTAGGGCAATGACAGATGTATGTGGGCCCAATAATTCAGGCGGTTCTGTGACAGGCTACATCAATGGAATTCGGAAGGCTGATGATTTTGTCTTTATGAGACTGGATTCTTGTATTCAATTGAGCCAATTGAGCTTCCAATCTAGCCTTTTCCTCCTCCATAGCTTCCGACTCAAGCTCTAAAGTTGCCAAGGATTGTTTAGTAGCCTGAATCTGAGAATGCAGCTCTTTGGCTTGTTGTTTCTTTATCATTTGTCACTCTGCAGAGCAGCTCTGGAGGCTATATTCTTGCTTGCTCTCCTGACTTTAGCAAAGTGGTCGTCAAGATGGGTTGCAGACTCTAAAGAAATCCTGAGAGTGGGGGGAATCTCTTGGTCAATAATTTCAAAGAGGTCCCTTATCTGGTCTGCATCTTGGACCAAGATATTTATGTCTTTGGCCAGTAGGAGAGCTATTTCTTTTAGCCGAGCCTGATTCTCTGATGACAATCTCTGCTATGATGTAGCCTCTTCACCTCTTTCACTGACATACTCCTCAACAGTAAAGGAGTAGCTGACAGTCGGCTTGATATCATCCTTAAAAGAAAGAAAAGAATTGTTAGCCGATTGATCAAGATTACTAAAAGAATTCAATAGGGCAAGGCATTACCTTTTGAACAGAACCTTCCTCAATTTGGATTTTGCCCTGGCTTAATTGAGGGCTTGGCTCAATGCCTAGAGATGATGAGCTAGAAACATGACGAGGGGAGGGTTCTTCTGCCATCCTATCCAAGAATTGGTCTATTTCTAGGAATACAAAGTAGCAAGATGTGGTTACTGATGAAAAAGATGATCAATTAAGGGGACAGTACCAATACAGCCAGTAGCCTCCTGAATTTCTGCATCTTCAGTAGAGGCCTGAGGAGAGATCTCAACAGTTATTGGAGCATTGGCTGATCTTGAGAGTCTGACCTGTGGCTGCGAATAGAAGGAAGTAAGCACAAGATTGTTGTCAACACAAGGACTAACAAAGATATACCTTAGGAGACAGTTTAGCCTTCTTAGATCTTATTCTTCTAGGCACAGTGACACCTTTACTTGGTTCAGCAGTGGCTTTCTTTTTACTCTCTCCTTTTGAAGGAACTATACCCAAAGCTACAGAGATTTTCATGAAGGCTGCCAGAGTAGGGGCATTAAACCCCAAAGCAGGAATAGGTCCAGGCTGATAGTATTGAACCATTCGGGAAGGAGGAATGGGCTCAATATTCTATGAATAACAGAGTATTAAGACCAAGAATGGGCCTACAAACAAGAGAGTTGTGAGTGAAAGGGGATTACCTCACTATCAGAAGCAAATTGAGCTTGCAGCTCTTGGCATATAGGGTGCACTGGCATGTTAAAAATGTGCGCATGCCATTCTTGCCACCAGGAAGCAAACAGAGGATGGGCAACATCTATTAATCCAAGAGGAGAAGGCATATATGCTGGCAGCTCCCATCCAAGTTCAAAAACTTTCTTGGCTTCTATTTCATCCCTATTTTCTCCCTGGGCTTTATGGTTTTTGAGAAGAATAGCCTAGGGGGCAACTGACCACATCCTAGTTGCCTGGCCACCATGTTTGGGTTGTAGAACTCATAAGTAGGGTGTAGCAACCTCCCATGATGAAACTCTACTGGCAGAACATAAGGCTTGATGAAAGAGTTGAAGATCTCTATTGACGCTTGGTCTGAGCAACTAGTTTCATAACTGAACTTGTAAGGCATGGTCAGGTTCTCATTTTCTCTGTAGGGAAGCCAGATCACATTGTCGAACCCTTTGAAGAAAAGCTTGAAGAGGTGACCAATGTCCATGTTGATGACTACAGAGGATGCTGCTTCCCCATATGTCTGACAGGCTTTTTCCTTTGCCGTACCATCTTTAGCATGACTGACTGAAGGGAAGCCCAGATCATGAAGGTCCACAGAAATTATTTGATACATATACAGCTGCAGCCACATTTGAACAAACCACCAGGGACCATTCACACAATGAATTTCTCCATGATTGCGCATCTGGACAGTGATCTGATGCATCATGTGATAGACAGCCCCCAAAAGAAACTTGCCCAAGGTGATCAAGGAGCCTGCAGCCAATTCCTCGGCCATCACTATGTGATTTAGGGTTGGCTCATTGGATTTGCCACAAAATATGAACATGCTCAGCCACATATTCATGAAAGCTTTATACTCCTTGTCATCTATAGCGCCGGTTGACATGTAAGTTTAGATGTATTTTGCCCATCCAACTCCTGACTTGACTGCTTTCTGGTTGCTGCTGTTCTTGTACTTAGAAGGGTACACTGGTGCCATCACATTGAGGCTGGTCATCATGAAAATATCTGCCAAAGTGAAAGACATCGGACCATGGCTGAAGATGAAAGCATTGGCAGCATCAGACCAGAAGTGGGTGGCTGCTATCAAAAGGGAGTCGTTCCGGGATGTCTCTGATAAAGATAGCTCCAAGCAATGCTGAATGTCTTGAGAATCCCAGTGACTGCTGCTCTTGTTCGAAATCCTCCGGTACCAATTTCGCCATCTGGCGATTAGGGGGAAAGGCCAGGTTTTGAAGGTATTCGGCCACTGACTCAGCGGGGTGACTCCGGATTTGAAAGGAATCCTCAAGGTTTCCTTCTCAACAAACTCAATTGGATTGGGGTCTCCCATCGGGCCAAGGAAATAAGAGTCAGAGTTCGCTGCATAGGGAATCAAGATTTCATCCTTGTATTCCTTCGAAGAACAATCCAACAAGAACAAAAGTGAGTCGAAAAAGAAGCAAAAGGGTGATAAAGAAATTGCCGAATGCACGAGGGGAATAAGCATTACCTCTGGAGCTGCATGCTGAGTCGCCATTAAAGATTGGAAGAGGATTTGAATCTGGATCAGAGAGATCAGGTTTCGAGCGGCGGCTGCGAGCTTGAATAGTGTTGACCTAAACGAGAAAAGAGTTTGTGGTCAATTTTGGAATAAAATCACTTTTATCCCGAAATTGAGGGGGCATGTGTTAACACTGGATTTTGGTAAGAGCCAAAAAGATGACAGGTGGGCCAGTACGAGAGAGATGAGTAATCAGAAGCATTCGGCAAGTGTCCATGCGGGTGGCTATTCGGCAAGAGTCCGTGCGGTCGGCTCTGGGTGATTCGGCAAATGATCGTGCGGTCGGCTATCTTTAAGGACGGTGGCTCTATTTGGGAAATAAAAGGTGGCAGGTTAAAACCAACTTTAAGGAAAGGAGCATGATAATCAAGGACTCCGAGAAGGATTAGAGCTAGGACCGTCGTGTTTACCTTAGTGTTTTGTAATCATATTTGTTTAGGACTTACATTCTGTCTAGGGTATAAATATAAACCCTCGATCATTATAGAGGATATTCACAATCAAATCAATACAACCAGCCCCGTGCCAAGTTTCGAGTCCTTTGTCATATCGTCGAGTTCTTCGAGAGGAGCCATTGATCCGTTGACCTCCGTAAGTACCGGCAACCTTGCTATCATGTCTAGTATCATGCGGTGGATTTAGACGTTGGTGCAAGTAGTCTTGTTTGTCTCGACTGGATGGCCGTGCGGCACGCGTCTGCTTGATGATCAAGAAGTCTTTGCTTATGCTTTGTTTATCTCGACTAGATGGCCACGCTGCAGGCGTCCGCTTGATAACCTAGCGAAGCAAGATAGTTATCGGCTCTATTGGATTTGGCAAGATCTAGTAGATTCATTAAGTTATCACGTGTTGCATGTCTTTAATGTTTTATATATTTGTAACACTCTTTTGCCCAATTAGATTGGTTGGTTTCGGCTTCTTACTTTTATAGATCTGTCTTTTCTTTAACGCTCTTGTTTTTGTATTGTCATGACAAATAGATCATATGCTTATATAGCCAAAGTAGATTAATCTAGATTGTTACATATTGCGGGTTCTTACACGTCGAGTGCGTTTAAATCTTAATAGAGCTAAGTGTCATGCGGCGGATACAAGTTTTTATTAGGTTTGATCGTGCTAGATTGTACGTTCCTTCTTCATGGACCCCGAGTCGGCTGTCTTGCTGAGCTTGGTTGCAATTCAACTCATGATCAACTTTCACTTGTTCAAACATGTCTTCTCATGCATAAGTATTCAGCAATCAATGCTTTATGTGTTTCATCTTTATATTAGCCAAATCATTCATGAGCATGATTGCCAGACAGCTTCTATAGCTGTATGTCATCGTAAGTGGCTTCAGGGCTGTATATACGGAACTGTCTGGTCTCATCCGGTATGTTCCTATTTTGTATTTAACAATCTTTTGTCCCTTGTTAGTTTTCAGGTCAAACTGATTGGCACGCTTCTGGATCTCCAAACCGGCCGAGCACCCGATTGAAGCCACGCTTTCTGACTTGCTGTGGGAGGCACAGTGCGTCACGTTTTGTGTCAACATGACTAGTAACTAATTCTCTCAAAGGCGGAAGGTTGTAATTATTAAAGTTGTTATCTTGGTTGTTACCTTGGTAATTACCTTGTCGAGGTTGTTGATTCCACCTTGATTTTGTTGAGGACGATAGTAGGTGTTGTTGTTGATGAAGTTCACATCCTCTTGTAGTGTAGGGCAGCTGACAGCTGAGTGCCCATAGTCTCCACATTCTTCACATGTCATATAGGAATCATTGACATGCATGACTTTCTTCTTCTCTATGTCGAGCTTCTTCATGATGAGATCTAGCTTGGCAGTGACCATGTCGGCTTCCTTGAGATGATGGATTCCTCCTCCCTTCTTGCGAGGCTGAGTACATTCTTCATTGCATGTTTAGTTTGAGGCCATCTTCTCGAGAAGTGCTTTAGCATCAGAGAGCTTTAGTGACTGAAAAGCTCCCCCAGCTGCAGCATTAATAGACTCATGGGTGCTAGAGATAAGCCCGTGATAGAAAGTCTGCACTTACAGCCACTCCTCTATCCCATGATGAGGACAGTCTTCAATGTAGTTCTAGAATCTTTTCCATGCTTTAGTGAATGATTCATCATGTTGTTGTTGAAAACTTAAAATCTTTCCACATAGAGCCTTGGTCTTGGCTGTAGGAAAGAATTTCGCTAGGAAAGCAGTTGATCATAGGTCCCATATAGTGTGCTTATCTTTATTGATGTAGAACCATTGCTTGGCTTTCCTCAATAATGAGAACGGGAAAATACGGAGTAAAATAACATCTTTTGGTACTCCTCTGATAGTGAAGGTTCTACAGATCTCTAGAAAGTGTTGTAAGTATGCACTTGCATCTTTATGTCCTTTTCCACAGAATTGGCTGGCTTGAACCATGGTGATGAGAGCAGGCTTGAGCTCGAATCCATTCTCCCCGGTGTTGATTTGCTGGTCCGATCCGGATGTTTTTTGTTGTTGGGGCAGAGAACTCTTGCGGTGACTTCTCAGCCATGTCTTCAAACACGGGAGCTAGGTTTTCACCTAAATACTCTTCTGCTTGTTCTTCTACTTCTTCTTCAAATTCTTCTTCCAGTGTTGGAGCTGGCTCCACTGAAGAGCTAGCTTGAGCAGCAGAGGGTGTTCTTGATAGTGACTCGAATTTGTCCCTTGCTTCTACAAACCTTCTCTTTCTAAGGAGTTTCTCCGGATTGTCAGTAAAATTATTTGAAAGAGAAAAACCATTCGTTCATCACCCTGCATAAGATAAGAAAATGATAACAACGAAGGGTGTACCTGATGGAGTTAGAGATCGATGGGTAATATGACTTTATCCATGTGTATATAGGTTATCAATATATTCTAAGTTTATTGTGCCTTCTCCGGCAACGGCGCCAAAAATGCTTGTTGGTACTTTTAACGTCACTACTAAAAAGCAGATATAAATCTGACCCCTAGCAACGATGTCAAAAGTAGTCGGTATATAATTACTTGTCATTAGCAACTAGCCACTCTTGAATTACTAACATTCCTAAACATGAAGCAGGTTGTCATCCCCAATTATATTGCTAGGAAATTATCATAGATTTACATTGTACTAATGTGACTAAGCAGATAAAGATATGAATATATTATGAATGTAAACTAATAGGTTCTGCAAGCGGACAGATAATTATACCGTTGTAGCATTTTACCTAGAAAAGTCTCTAGGTTGTCGATTTATAATTATACCTCTGGGAAAGCTATGTAATAAACTATTATCTATCATATAGATGAGATACTATATAGACTGAATAAACGATATTACCTAAGTCATATACTTTACTTATAACATGCAGAGGTCACAAGATAAATAAGGATAAATACGGGTGATAGCATAATCATCAAGTATCATAATTAAGGATAATCATCAGAGCATCTTACTAGTCATAATCATAGCTAGCCATTAGATAAACTAGGGAGATAGGTCTATAACTACATCAATGAATAACTCTAATTAGTGCAACTACATCTAGCAATCATTGCTAAGTCAACCCTAAATCATCATTGCATGTAAAGAGGCATCAACTAATGAGGGTATTAAGACCTAGTTCACCTCCTTCGTGACCGTGCCCATGCTAGTCCTACATACGGGGGGTGGACTATAGAGGAACTAACGTAGCTGTCACCTATGCAGACTACCACACGTCCCGGCATATCAGGGTGCACTCGTAGATAAACAAGACATCTAGACACCACGTCTACATATCACCTATCATCTACCCATTGTACATATGGATAAACGCTATACGAGCAATTACATGAATTCAATAAGATCAAAGTAACTAAACTAGACATATAATCAAAGTAGACAATGACTATTGCAATTAAGAACATATGAATCTATTTAGAGTAAAGGCTCCCTAATCTGAATAATGAATACAATAAAGTAATTAAGAACTAGATCTATTACCGAACTCTCGCGCTCCAGACCGACGCCAAGGGCTCCAGATCTCGATGAAGAATTAGATCTCCTCTACTTCTAATCTAGCTAGCTAATCCTATGAACTAGAAGGCTCTTGATGAACTTGAAGGCTCTTGATGCTTGATGGCTTGAGGCCTTGATGAATAACGAATTGGCTCTCTCCAGGGGGGTCTACCCACATATTTATAGTCCAGTGGGATGCGCGTGCGCCGCAGGATCAAACCGACATAACATAGGGCTAAGATGCATCCTTGGAGGTGGTGGAGGAAGCTTCTGGAAGCAGGAGGGCAGAAACCCTAGGGGGGCGCCGCCCGGCCCTAGGGTGGGGCCGGCCGGCCCCACAGGGTGGGGGCTCGCTCTCTCGTCTCTTCGGGTGTCTTCTAGATGGTTCCTGAGTCTTCTCGCGTGATCTCCCGTGGCGGATAAGTTTTGTGGTTATTTTGCGCTTGAATCCCTCTTTTTCAGCTTTTCTGAAAATCACTCTAGAAAATACAGAATATGCAAAACTTGTGGAATTTCTCAGATCAAGCCCTAGACTAGTGTGTTTTCATGTTCTCCTTTGGGTAAAATATCCTAGTAAAAGTTGACGCTAACGAGTGTCAACAGCGAACAAGAGGCTATGGGGAGATATCGTGGGAGCATGGCTTCCCTAAAGATAGACCCACTTATAGAAGCCACCAAAGAAAGGAGGAAGAGGAGGCAGAGCGATTGCGTAGGTTGGAGGCAATGGTGATGGAGTCATGCGAAGCGGCTCGTGAAGCGATAGCGCGAGAGAAAGCGCTTGAAGATAGAATGAACGAGGAAATCAAAAGGCAAGTGCAGGAAACAGTAAGTTCTATACAAAGGCAAACTGCATCAGAGCCAGGAGTCAACACTAGCCCCCCGGCCAGTTGAAAAGCAGTTGCGCTTCCACGGAGGTGCCAACTATTCAAGACGACGTGGGGCTGCGCTTTCCAGTGGATGATGTCACTGAACCTCTGACAACATGTGAGCTACACATTCCACAGGGGGTGGCCATAGTCATAGTTGCTGTGGTGTTGTAACTCCTATCGACCCTACGAAGACACCAAGAATCCATGGGGCGATAGTTCCAGCTGGATATGCTAGTGTCTCGGTGGATAGAGTTGTCAAAGGCTTCAAAAATATGCAGCTAGAGATAGATAGAGGTGATGGAGAGAAGACTCTAGGACAAGCAGAGAAGACATTCATTTGTTGGCACAAGCGCTACATCATTATTCCTGGGGCTTCACCTAGTAGTCTACCACCACCTCCTCATCATGAACCTAACCCTAGGTGCGGATGAAACTTGACGATACATTTATTCACTAACTTTATTTTGCATTCCCTTAGTTAGCAGTTTACTCATATACCTCTTTGGTTTCACAGGTGGTCACCGACATGTCATAGTGCTGTGGGTGATGACGAGGCAGTGCAAGACACGGCCAGTATCGCCTCGGGCTCCAACGCCGCCTCCTCGGGCTCCAACGCCACCACCTCGGGCTCCAACACTGCCACCTCGGGCTCCAACACCACCACCTCGGGCTCCAACGCCGCCTCCTCGGGCTCCAACACCGACACCGGCTTCCCCTTCGCCTCCACGTCAGGCTCCAACCCCCACCGACCGTCCTATCGCCTCCACACGTGGCTCCAGCGCCAAAACCGGTGGACCCACCATTGAAGAGGAGGCCGGCCACACGATCAAATGTGTCGGCCACCCTACCACTAAAAAAGAAAGCCTCTGAAAAGAAACAACCCATCATTCCTAAGAAGCTGTCCTATGAGAAGACTGCTGTAGAAATAGAGGCTTCGGTAAAGTCAGATGTGGACAGTTTCTTCAAGAGACTTAAGGATGAAAGAGAATCCAAGCGAAACCCTGAGAAGCCCTACCTCTTACTAAAGCTAGAACATCTACGGCAATGGGTTGAGGCTCAATAAAAAAAGAGGCGTGAAGCACCGAAAGAATCGTCATCTTTATCCGACTATGATCGCACTCTAAGCAAATCCATAGAAGAAGAGAAGAAGAAAGAGAAAAGAGCACGCAAGGGTGTAGCACAGCTCGGGGAACAATCAAAGCAATCAGTGCCCCCGCTAGTCATTGGGAATGAATATGGTTCAAACATCGACGTGCTAGACCAGCAGATACCTACAGACTTGAACTATGAGGATCTTGATAATTTTTTAGCGGAAACTGGTCTTAGCTTAGCCCAAATGATAGCTAGGGCAGCAATTGAAAGTGCTCCAGAAATTGATCATTGGCAGAAGACATATGAATATGGCAAGAGTCTATTCAACCCTGCGGCCCTCAGCAAACTTGGCACGTAAATGTACTTGCTAAACCAGTGGTACCTCGCAGCGTGTGGCAGAAGAGCAGATGACTATATTTGTGTCTGAATTAGAAACCGTTATTACTTCCATGGTGATGATGTTATTTATGTTCAATTTAATGAGCTAGACCAGCTATACCACATGGATTCGGACAAAGCTCTAATCACCGTGCTTAAATACGTAAGTGATTCTTTCTTTTAATAATGTCATTTGTAAATTGTCATGTATATGTATAACTAATTACAGAAACCGGCTATACATATGCAGAAACATGATGAGGGACCTCAGAGCTAGAAATGACAAGGAGATTAGATTTATAGATCCTTATGTTGTATTTAAAGACCCCAAGACTCCGTACGTCTCATGGAGAGTTCAAACGGAGAGAAATCTATGGAGGTACTTGATCAATCAAAAGGATAAAAGATATATACTCTTTCTCTATAACTTTAATTAAGTAACGTTATCATGTGTATATTCTATTAAACCAATTAATTAGATCAGTATGAAGATATATAATTATTTTGCCTACACACAAATATAGCTTTCATTGGATACTAATTGTGATTGATCTCTGGCAATGTCATTTGGTAATCTATGACTCATTGAAAAACCACAGGAAGATTACCAAGAAATGATAGATATTATCCAAAGGTAACTTTAATCTCTAAATATTAATTTCAGCTCTTTAACTCGGTAATAGATAAATAATAATGATCGTTTTATTGTTAGGGTTTGGGCTGGCTTCGTGTAAAAACACCGTCCAGATTTGAAAGCGCCACTTTCAAAGCCTATCCTACTTCAGTGGATTCTACGGCAGATACCGGGTAAAAATTTGTGTGGCTACTATGTCTGCGAGTTTCTGACGGTCTATAAAAAAGAATAAATCTTGAGCACCTAAAAGTATGTAACATGTATATATAATAAGTTCATTTCATTTATTTGTTGCTATTTAATAAATCTTATTCATACCTCTAACTTTTTTTCTTTAATATCTACTAAAGGAGACATGGTCGAAGGAGAAGGTGTTGACTGAGGTCCGCCTAAAAGGAATTCGAGGAGACAATCGCAGGATTTCTTAACGACCAAGTCCCGAATCCCTCCGGAGAGTACTACTTCAACCCCGATGAGCCAATGAAACCAAACCAAGATGATCATTTGTACGATGCTTGAGTGGCAGAGAACAATTAAATTGTAAATACTTTATCCATGATGGATATGTGTAAATATTATATTATGGACCTATAGACATGTATAATATATAAATAGTATTATATAGTATATTTATATGTAATGCTCTAAATTATATAAATTATAGGTGCGCGTGTACATAAACAAGCAGCGAACAATACACATTCAAAAATAATAATAATATAATTGTAAACCAGAAATGGAAAACCAAAAGAAAAGAAAAGGAAAAAGAAAAAAAAAACTCTTTAGTCCCGGTTGGTAACACCAACCGGGACTAAAAAGGGACGGCCAAGTGGTGCACCAGGTGGACCTTTAGTCGCGGGCCGCGGAACCGGGACTAAAGGTGGGACATTTAGTCCCGAAACCTTAGTCCCGGCTCCGCAGCCAGGACTAAAGGCTCTTACGGCCCGGGACTACAGCCCATTCCTGAAGTAGTGATAGCAATTATTGGTGCTAATCTTGTTCATCCCATATAGTAGCTAAGGTGTTGGTCCTAGACTCAACGGGATAAGTTATCGCCAGTTTTCCTGTGCTATATTCAAAGTAGAATTAGTGGACTATTTCAATCTTCAACCCGCAACATATAGGTTGGCTCCCAACAAATGCACACAAAGCATTTGACTTTGATTTTCTAAACGCACCTGTAGTGTGATATCTTAATAGTAACATAAGAATGAAAAAAAGAATAAGGTTACATGTTGTATGTTGTATCAGTGGAGCCTACAAGTACAGGCTGCATTCACGCATAAAGCAGTACTACTACATGACTATATAGCATTATGGACATGCGGGTAGTAGGTTCAGGAGAGGTTATTAGCATATGATTAACGTTCACGTGGACGAGGGCCACCACAGCTCCCATCTTAGCCTGCACTTCACACCACCATCCATCATTCTCACTAGCCTGTTTGCACACCAAGAATTCTCTCTATGTGATTCCTACATATTTTGCCACAGCCCGCACCCCACACACATGACCGGGCATGGGATGTGGTCAAGATCATGCGGCGATGCTGCATGTTGCCAGGGGCCGTGTGTGTGGCTTGCTTGGAAGCAGCAGCTACCAGTCGTACCAGCGGTCAGAGTGGGAGGTATCTGGAAATCGTTCTTGTGCCTGACTTGATTCTGCAGCTAGCACATCTCTGGCCGGCACACGAGTGAATATAGTGCAGCTTGGGTTTGTAGTTTGTACCCAGCTTCCGCTGACTTCATAGCTTGCTCGAGCACCTTCCAGCGCATGCAGCTGGCATAGGATTTGTAGATATTTTTTGAACCGCCCCGTAGGTAGGTTTCCACTCCATCTGAGTTTCTGGCTTAAGGGCTGACGAAATTCGTTCTTCTGGCTCATATTTGTTCTATGCTGGAATAGCGAGAGTTCTAGTGTAGTTAGCGTGGGCAGTGAGCGAGTAAAATTGTTCTGTCAAGATCCCACGAAATACACACCATCCTGAGAATCTTAGATATGACCGCACGCCAAGTGCATTTGTGCATGTGGAATGCACACATTTCCTGTTGGAGGCGTTACCCATAGTTTGGGTTGTACCATCGTGGCTTGCTTCACATGGACAGAATGCTAGGTTAAAAAACTCTCATCATTTAGATGTTGGCTCTTCTACTAGTGTTTCTTTGGCCATCACGTCTTCTCCATCTCACAGCCACAACCCATGATAAGATATGCTGCGGCTGTGCGCCGCAGCCTTCTGGCTTCTCCTCTTATATGCGAATGGGTGGCACCGAGAAAATAGGGGTCATATGGGATTGGTGTGATATCACAGTACCCCATCTGAGATTACACTACTGTTCAGAGTGGACGATGCCTTCAGAATGTGCTTTGTGGTCCCAATGCATGATATGGCAAACGAGCAGCTTGGAAGGAGCTACGAAGGACCAATATAACTCGTGCACCAGACCAAATGCTGCAAGATTGGTTCCCTACCTATCGATCAGTTCAATGTGGAGTCTGCAAGATTCATGGGCCAGTCTATTGTTGATAGTTCCATGGATCAGAATAATCATACATTTTTATATTTAAATATGACAAAGTAAAAAAGCAATGAAGATAGGATAGTTCAACCTGGACACAAGACGTTACCACATATGAAAGGGTAGCCATGGCAGCAGAGAGGTTGTGATCCTTTTGTGGTAAGTGTAATGTAATCCATTAGCAGTCCCTTAATGTGTAGTGCTACTGTTGCCATGCAGCCTACTGGCAACCAGCGTGCCCAATATTGTCCCATGCCTGCCCCATCATATCATGTCTCCTGGATCTCTCTCCCTCACTCTCTGGATCGGACTCATGCATACTTTGTCTTCTATCAAGTAAAAATATATTTTAGTTACGTGCTCGATCTTCTCTTAAAAATGAACTTTGCATAAAAGAAACTTGTGTTTGCAAGCAACTTACGTATAAGGCCTTGTTCGGTTCCCTTCCAAGTTCCAAGTTTTTCCACTCTCTCTCCATCACATCAATTTTTACCCATATATATGGAGCACTAAATGTAAGTAAAAAAAATAACTAATTACACAGTTTAGTTGTAAATCACGAGACGAATCTTTTGAGACTAGTTGGACCACGATTGGACAATATTTGCCAAATAAAACGAAAACGCTACTATTCATCGGATTGCAAAAATTTGCAATCCGAACGTGGGCTAAACAAGTTTCATTTACTCCATCTATGCGCATAACCTTTTTTAGTGGCACTTAACCCAACAACAACGTAGATATCTACATTTAGCATGCATGAACCACCTATCAGTGAGCGACCAAGATATTTTGCCATCAACTGTATTTAATTTTTATTTTTCTCTTTTTGCTGAAACTACACGTTCCTAATGCAAGACAAGTGCTGTTGAGTCCTAATTAACCTACTCTTTTAGGCGATGAGGGAGCATTTTCTTTGTTGACCAACACGAATCACTTCTTCACAAGAAAAGCGAGATAGGTTTATACTCCATCAGTGGAGTTCCCCCTCCGTTGCACTCTCGGCATTCCAACCCATCGACAGCAAAGCTCCCCGGCAAGATGTCTCTTTCCCCATATATAGCTCACGGCTGCTACTGATGGCTTTTACAGCTGCCGCGACGCCTTGATCATATCATATGTATGCATGGGTGGCTCTGGGAAAAGTGAGCTTGCTTTGTTTACGTTCACCTAGTGGACTTTGACATCACGCATGTGGTTTGTACGTACTTGGCAGGCAAGGCACGAAGATGAGGGAATATAATGCTCTAAAGGCCGCTGCTTGACAAAGAGCATGAGTAGATCAGTTCAGAGGAAGACGTGATCTCGCCGCGAATCAAGTCTAGAAGAAATGTGTAATAACATAGTAATGTAGTAATGTGTAATAACATAGTCCACAAGTTTTCTAGCTTGCAATCAGAAAATATATTGTTGATGGTTCATGGAATATATAAGTGGAAAGTGAGAAGTTCAACGCAACCAGAGTCCAGCCCATCCACCCAAGCTCTCATGAGAATAACTCAATCCAATAGTGGTCTTTGATTGATGTCGGAATGAGACCATGGTTATTCATGAGGGGCGTACTGAAAGGCTGTATACCGCACTATAAAAAACCTCTTTTATAATTAGAGGCACACAAATGTATACTAGTCTCCTTAAATTCCTCAGGATTTTGATAAGTATTTACAGAGGGACTTAATAAACTGTGGCCTCCTCGACTCAGCTTAGAGAGGGAGACCCTCGTCCACTCGACCAGACAGACACAGTAGTGTATACTAACTGCTTAGACATTTATGACCGAAGTATGATCCCAAGCTTGACAATGGAGTAATGCAAGTTGCATGCATCATCTGTGAGGATTGTGTTGTTGAATAATGCCTTTAAGATTTTATCATGAATTACTAGTGTCGAAGGAGCTCTGTCACATGACGAACAAATAATTTCTTCATAGCTAGACACTGTTTGGCGATGAAAGTTAAGAAATGTTTTGCGAAAAAGTCATGGATGTGAGCATTTCTACTAGTGAGTGTAATAATGTTTGCTGAGAATATGTAAGTATTAGGTGAACATTATTTTCCTCCTCGAGAAACTGTGTGCAGAGGTGAATTCGTTGATGGTCGGTCCACATTTGGCTTGCAAACTTTGAACATTAGTTTGTGCTTGTGGAGAACTGCTGTATGTTAGGGTAGGAGATCTAGAAGAACAGAGCAAAGAAGAGAAAGAGAGCAGGGGCAGGGAAGCATGAACTCAGGAGGTCAAGCTGTATTTCCAGAGTTTAGTTTGGTAGTTGTTTGTTATCCTCTTCCTCACAGCTCGCCAGGTTGAATACAATCAGTCTAAGCCGATGATTCTAGGCAGACATTTCCAGGGCAACTGTGGCCCATGCACGAGTGTACTCACACTTGGGCTGCAGATGCTCCCCTTCAAGGCGTGACAAGGCGTGACAGATGGGCTCCCTTTCATCCTTATCCTGAATGGCTTCAGAGGTCCTCACACTGTCCAAGAAAAAACCTTGAAGTCCTGATACCTTCCATGCCTAGTAGTAGGGTAATAATACTTGTCTGCCCCATGATCGTTTTTTTTTTTTTGACAATGATTGCCCCATCATCGTTAGGAGCCCACTGCAACTAACACGAGCAACTGCATGTAACAAATCTTGTGGAATAGCTGTTTCACTGTGATTGCGGTTCGAGGTTTGCCAAAATTAATGGAATGTTGTAGAGGCTTCGTCCCCAAGCTCCACCTTTGCACCCGTTTGGAACTAATTCTACTGACAAGAGTCACAGAAATCTGTATATATGTGAACAGACACTCACACCACTCGTGGTCCCATTGAATTAGAGTAGTATTCATACACTATATTTTTATAGTCAATAGGAATTCACACCCAGTTATGAAAACTGAGGTAAAATAATGGAATGTACAATGTGTTGTTCCATGTAATAATTCAGCACGTGAATAGTACTAATTTAATGTGAGCCAATCACTGCAAAACTTTGTTATGGATAATAGCACCACGTGCTATACGTACGTTAATTGCCATCCGGAGCCCGAAGAGTATCTATAAAACAGAGTGCCCACTGTTTGCAATACACTTACTTTTAGTTGGCACTCTAGCTAGGCATTCAAAACTAGTGACCCCGTGTCCCTGGCCAGATGTCTCTTTCTCCATCTCACAGCTGCTACTGATGGAATTTATACCTGCCACGACACCTTCATCATCATCTCATATGTATGAATGGGCGGCACCATGAAAAGTGAGGTTGCTTTGTTACTTTCACCTACTCGATCCACTTTGACGTCACGCATGTACGTGGTCTGTACGTACAAGGCAGCCCAGGCGTGAAGATGAGGGAATGTTCTAAAGGCTGCTTCTTGATGATGATAGGTAATCAGTTCATAGAAAGTCGTAAGTATCTCACTGCTACTATACTGAAATACATGCAAAAGTTAGGTATACTCCACAGTGCACACGAGTTCACCAGACAGTGCCTTGCACATTCCTCCTCTAAACCCTTCTAAAAGGAAATTTTCCGATACATCTGATCTCTCCCTAGTGCAAGCCGAACCGCTGTTGAGACTTGAGAGTAGTACCCAGAAATTTTCCACTGTCTCGTTCCCAGTGGGCTCCTGGCACGCTTTACAGCTCATCGTACCAGTAGTTGGTACACAGCTCGCATTAGTCGGGCATCATCTTCTCCGCAGCTTTGGTAACACTGACCTGCCATTCACGATGGGGGTGGAGCGGGTCGATCCAAAGGATCACCGAACCGAGCCAGAAAATTGAACCACATGGCCCCAAATGTAATTCATGAAATGGCAGAGGAGCAACGGATAAGAACCGCATGAACCGATGGATCGAGTGGGTCGAACCTCCCACTCGACGGCAGCATCCTCCCGAGGCAGCGAACTCCGTCTTCCAGCTCGCACCCTTGGGAGGCTCAAGCCCGTCTGCCATAGCTAGCGCGCCATCATCGGGACTGCACCATCTTCTCGACAATGGCGCCCGCGTCTGTTCTTCCTTGCCTGCCTCCATCGTCTCTCGCATCCCAGCCCCCGGAGGAAGCTAGCAGTCGTGGTCAGTTAGTCGTCTCGGCCGCACTCAAGTCGCCGTTGCTGTCTGCCTCTCCGTCGCAGCTGCGCCCGTGATTTGCCTCGCCATCGATGTCGGGCCCGTAGTCCGCGACCTCTCCGTTGCAGCTGCGCTCCCTCGCCCGTTGATGCCTGGCCCGCAATCCGCTTGCCTCGTTGTCGCGGTCGTGGCCATGGTTAGCTTCACCATCGCTGCTGCGCCGGTGTACCCCTCGCCGCAGCGGCCCGCACCTGCGCTTAGTCTCTCCTTATCTTCGTCTTTCGGGATACCGTTCCATAGTCGACCGATCCGTGATATCCATCGGCGTTCCATTGGTTCAGCTGTAATAAAAAGGGGGCGTTCGGTGCTCCTGCACTACACAACCTGCCATAGATAGCTCATGCTTCAATGTAATGGCCACCCATCCACAGTGTTGCTGTAGATTCCATTTAGACCCCATGCTCGCTACACACTATATGTGGCAGGCTCTATTGACTGTCATGCCTGATGTGAGATTGAGGTCACCTACAGGATATATCATCAACAGTCTTCCACGTAATTTGTTCGAGCCGATTTCCTGGTGCCTCTCATGCATATACACTACAGGAAACTCAGACTTTGCCCAGTGCTGAACTCTTTGCCCAGTGCCAAAAATCGGGCACTCGGCAAAGAAATGCACTGGGCAAAGACTTCAGCACCGAGTGCCCGGCACTCGGCAAAGCAAAGAGCACTCGGCAAAGGGCCTCTTTGCCGAGTGCCTCACCGGCAAAGACGCGAGCACTCGGCAAAGGGCGACGGCCGGCAAACGGCATCCATCCCGTTAACTTTGCCGAGTGCGGATGTTAGGCACTCGGCAAAGAATGTCCTTTGCCCGGTGCCGGGCCCCGGCACTCGGCAAAGAAGGTGCTTTGCCCAGTGCCAAACTTTGGCACTCGGCAAAGTTTTTTTTTTTTTGATTTTTGACGCCAAAATTTTTTTGACACTTTTATACAGTGCCACAAACAACATGTTAAAAGTTGGGTCATTTTTAGTGTATTTTATTATATTTCTCTAGTTATTTTGTTTTTCTAATTTTTTCAGGAAGGCAACGATTTGAACTGTAGGTGCATCGAATATTGATTTTGTTTGGTTCCAAAAATATTATTCTTGTTTGTTATCGCATAAATTTAGGCTAAATCCATTAACGGTCTTAGAATTTCGATCAACGTGCGGTAGGGGTAGGGCTGCATACGTGCGGGCAAGTCGTTTTTAATTATATAAAATTGAAATGAGTTCGAAAATTATGAAACTTGGTGACAAGTTATGAAATGATATGTGTGTGCTGTGGAAAAAATTTTAAAAAGTTTTGAGCATGTGGCGACGTATGGTGCTTAGAATCCCGAACATCATGATATGTGTTTCTTATATCGCATGTGAGGTACTTTGGGTTTGTGAATACCATACGTCATCACGTGCTCGAAACTTTGTCAAATTTTTACCACAGGATATACATATGATTTCAAGACTTGTCACCAAGTTTCATAATTTTCTAGGCTTTTTTTTGCATTTTGTATAATTAAAAAAAATGAATCACCAAAGACGTAGGAGGCCTTGCCCCTCCCGCAAGACGTTGCTCAAAATTTCAAGACCATTTCTGGATTTAGCCTAAAATTATAATAACAAACTAGGATAATATTTTTGCAACCAAAAATCCCATTATTCGATGCACCTCCAGTTCAAATGTTCTTTTTTCCGTAAAAAATTTGAAAAATTAAAATAACTAGAGAAATAAAACAAAATTCAATGAAAATGCACCAAACTTGAACATGTTATTTGTAGCACTGTAGGAAAAAAAAAAAAAAATTTTGGTGCCAAAATTCAAAAAAAACGTTGCCGAGTGCCTTGGGTTGGCACTCGGCAAAACTGGCTTTGCCCAGTGCCGTGATCCGGCACTAGGCAAAGGCTTTGCCAAGTGCCGATCACGGACCGGGCAAAGATGAGCAGCCTTTGCCGAGTGCCCCGATCCGGCACTCGGCAAAGGAGGAAAAACCGGTATATCCTTTGCGCGCGCGACCGTCTTCTTCGTGGTCCGGTGTTCTTCCCGCCGCCACGCCGCCCCGCCCGGTCCGGCCCGCCGTCCGTCCCCGCCCGCGCCCGTCGCCCCGCCCCGCCCGCCCGCCCCTGCCCGCCCAGCCGGCTTCGCGCCCGGCCGCCGCTGGGAGCATCCGCCCGCCTGCGCCGATGCGCCCCGCGCCTGCGGTCCCCAGCCACTTCGTCCCGCCCGGCCCGCCCCGCCCCGGCCCGCTCCGGTCCCGGCGGCGCCCCGCCAGCCCGGGCCCGCCCCGCGGGTTTCGCCAGGCATCCGCGCATCCGGGGGCCGCCGCTGGCGCCGCCGCCGTTTCGCCCCACCGTCGGCGCCGCGGCTTGCCCGCCACCGCTGCGCCACGCCCGGCGGGCGGTTTCACCACCGCGCCGTCCCTGCCGCGGGGGGCGCCCCGTCGCGCGCCGTCCCTGCCCTTGCCGTCCCTGCCCGCGCCGGAAGCCCGACCGACGCCGCGCCGTCCGTGCCGCGCGGCCGGCTGCCTCTCGGCCCGTGGGCCGTCCCTCGCAGCGCATCCGGCGCGCCGTGCATCCTGCCCGTGCGTCCCAGCGTCGGCCGCCCATTCTCCTCCCTTTCAAGTGCAGAGGGAAGAAAGGAGAGGGCGCAGAGAGGAAGGGAGAAGTGAAGAGAAAGACCGATCCGCCTCGTCACGCCCCGCTGCGGTTGTCCCCGTCGTCGTAGTCCCTTGCTCTTGCCGTGGCCGTCGGAAGGTATGCGCTCTAGACTTGTAGTGTTTGTAGTAGTAATTGTAGTTTTAGTAGGTAGTGGCCATCATGCCTGTGCGGTTGTTGGCCTTCGTGCCTATGTTTGGTATGTACATGTGTTTGTTGGCCTTCGTGCTATTTTTTGCAGGTTTTGGGGACTCCTCGTGCAGGGGAGGTTCTGCCGAAATTTTCAGTTCACACTAATCAATTTTTTCTTTTATAGGAGAAGGACGTGAGAGAGAGAGTCGGCGACCCGATCGATCGATCGCATCAACGTTCTTTGGTCCGCACTGCACCGCCTCGCCTCTTCACTGCACCACCTCGCCACCGCCCCGCTAGCCTGACCTCACCGACACCTAGGGTATAACCCCCACTCCTTTGCATGCATGTTTAATTCACGTAAACCAGTTAGGCGTCTCCCGTCTGAAAGAGATACGATCGGTGGTATGCAGATCTTTTGCATATCTCTGACCGTATCTCTTTTGGATTGTCCACGTATTTTGGGACGACTGCGGATGCGTAGATGAGGTTGGTTTTCATGCACCCCTCGGTTCGAGACAGACTTTCGGGATCACCTCCCCGTTGTTCTCCGGATACTCACAAGGACGTGTATCGGGAGAACAGCGGGGAGGTGCTGCCGAAATTCTGTCTCGAACCGGAGGGGTGCATGAAAACCAACCTCATATACGCATCCGTGGGTGGGATTAGGACCTATCCTCACCTATTAGAGAGTAGGAACGACGTGCAGATGCAATTCCTAGTTATGCTACACCCTTACATATATATATGCCAGAGGATGGAGAACCGTGATTGGATGTACATGGGGCACGCGCAATTGACCGCGGAATGGATGACTAAGACTAATGCTTTCTTAGAGCATTCTTTTGGCGTGGCTGCTAAAGGGTCTAGTCGAATGCCGTGTCCTTGCTTCAAATGTGACAACCGTGTAAGAAAGAATAAGAAGCACGTGGGGGAAGATCTTGTGTTGTATGGATTCACGCCAAACTACACTTGCTGGATCCATCATGGTGAAGCTGATCGTATTAGGGAGGAGGTGGTGAGACCACGCCTTGACGCTTTTGATGGAGAAGCCGGGGTGGCAGAATGGATGGATGACTTTCAGGAGGCACGGTTCGGTGAAGAATTTGAGGACGAGCCAGAGGAAACCGCGAAGGCGTATTACGATATGTTGTCTTCTGCACAGAAGCCCCTTCACGAGAAGACAACAGTATCACAGTTAGACGCCATTGGACGCCTAATGGCGTTGAAGTCGCAGTGTGCCATGAGTCGAGACAACTTTGATTCGTTGTTGGCAGTGGTTGCATCCCTCCTTCCGGAGAGTCATGTTTTGCCGAAGAACTTGTACGAGTCACAAAAACTTCTTCGTGCACTTAAGATGCCATATGAGCCAATCCATGCTTGTCCGAATGGGTGTGTCCTATTTTGGAAAGATCATGAGAAAGCAACACACTGTCCAAAGTGCAAATCCTCAAGGTATGTGGTGGAACCTATTGAAGGCAAAAATGGACACCCTGGTATTCCCGTAAAGGTCCTACGGTATCTTCCTTTCATGCCGAGGATCCAACGGCTATACATGACAGAGGAGTCCGCGAAACAGATGACATGGCACAAACATGGGAAAAGATACAACACTGACAAGATGGTACACCCATCGGATGGTGATGCGTGGAAGCATTTCGATGCCATACATCATGATAAAGCTCTGGAGGCTCACAATGTACGTGTAGCGCTGGCAACAGATGGGTTCAACCCCTATGGAATGATGGCGGCCCCGTACACTTGTTGGCCTGTATTTGTGATCCCTCTCAATCTTCCCCCCGGCGTCATGTTTCAACCCAAGAACGTGTTTATGTCGCTCATAATTCCTGGATACCCGGGCAACAAGATGGGTGTGTTTATGGAGCCTCTCATTGATGAATTGATCCAAGCTTGGGAAAAAGGTGTACTCACATATGACCGAGCTACAAAGAAAAACTTCACAATGCATGTGTGGTACCAGTACTCCCTTCATGACTTTCTGGCGTATGGAATATTCTGCGCGTGGTGTGTTCAAGGCAAGTTTCCATGCCCAATATGCGGGAGTGCTGTGAGGTTCATTCGTCTAAAGATGGGGGGCAAGTTTTCTTCATTTGACCAACATCGTCAATTCCTCCCTCTTGACCATCCATTTAGAAGAGATGTCAAACACTTTAGGAAAGGAGTTCAAATCACCGACCCTATACCTCACATTATGACCCCTACCGAGGTCCGTGCTGAGATAGAAGCTCTCAAAGAGGATAAGCAGAAAGGTGGTTTTATTGGATATGGTGTAGAACATCAATGGACTCATAAATCAGGCTTGATTAGGCTCCCCTATTTCAATGACATTCTTCTTCCACACAACATTGATGTAATGCACACAGAAAAAAATATCGCCGAGGCTCTCTTTGGAACACTCATGGACACAGATAAGTCCAAGGACAACGTGAAGGCTAGACTTGATCTAGCAACGATGTGTGATAGACCAAAGCAAGTGATGAAGGCTCCCGTGCCGGGGGGTAAATGGAAAAGAACTGCGGCCGATTTTATATTGAAAAGAGACCAAAGGAAGGAAGTCCTGCTGTGGATTAAGAGCTTAAAGTTTCTAGATGGGCATGCCGCGAATTTGAGTAGGGGAGTTAAGTTGGATACTATGCGAGTCTTAGGGATGAAGAGTCATGACTACCACATATGGATTGAGAGGCTCCTTCCTGCGATGACTAGGGGATATCTCTCGGACCATGTGTGGCGTGTCCTGGCAGAGTTGAGCTATTTCTTTCGACAGCTTTGTGTTAAGGAGATATCTCGAGACATGATTGATGACTTAGAGAAAGTGGCACCTGTGTTGCTCTGCAAGTTGGAGAAGATCTTTCCACCCGGGTTCTTCACGTCGATGCAGCATATGATTTTACACCTACCGTACGAGGCCCGAATGTGGGGACCCGTGCAAGCCCGTTGGTGCTATATGATCGAGAGATGTCTAAAGATTCTTCGAAAAAAGTGTAGGAATAAAGCCAAAATTGAGGCTAGTGTTGCAGAGGCATTCATTCTGGAAGAGGTGTCAAACTTCACAACAACATACTATAAGGATACCCTTCCAAGTGCGCACAATCCTCCCACTCGTTATAACACTAACGAGAGTTCATCTAGCCTCAGTCTGTTCAAAGGGCAACTCGGAAAGGCGAGCGCGCCGGGCACCAAGAACTTAAGGCATGATGAATGGCGCATTATCATGCTTTATGTGTTGTTGAACCTTGATGAAGTGAAGCCTTATGTACAGTAAGTTCTTAATGAGCTTGTTACATACGTTATCACTATTCTCTATATATCTAACCTACCTGTATCTTGTTTTCTAGGGAATTTCTGAATACATATTGGACAGGGAGTAGGCCTCCTTCTCCTCAGGAAGAAGATAGTCTACTCAAAGATGGTGCGCCTGATTTCATTTCCTGGTTCGATACGAAGGTATCTCCTTAAACTTTGTCATCGCACATTGCTCCAACGAGCGAGTAATGTAACGCTCTATGTGGCTTCACCTTGCAGGCCCGCATAGATGGACAAATGGATGCTGAGTTGAAAGGCCTCGCCAAAGGCTTCGCCTATAGGGTCAAGACATTTAATATTTATGATGTCAATGGCTATCGCTTTCACACAAGAAACTATGAGCGTAAAAAAATGAGAATCGAAAAACCACGAATCTTCGGAGTTCGTACGCCTGGCACCGATGGGTGTGACTACTACGGCATAGTAGAAGAAATATATGAACTTGATTTCCAGTGTCACAAATATCCTAATCCAGTCGTATTCAAATGTCATTGGTTCGATCCTAATGTCACGAGAAAAACCCCAGAGCTTGGATTAGTGAAAATTCGACAGGATTCTATGTATCAAGGAGAGGATGTGTATATTGTGGCCCAACAGGCCACACAAGTTTATTATCTTCCATGGTCATGCCAAAAAGACCCCAATCTAATGGGTTGGTACCTTGTGCAATTGGTATCACCGCATGGTAAACTGCCGCTCCCAAACGAGGAGGATTATAACTTTGACCCAGACACACAGGATTTCTGATGAGGACATGACACATTCAGATACAACCATTAATTATAAGGTGAGCTTGTTTAGTGATTTTTGGTGTAACTCACATGGTTCCACATGTACATATTCCTATTTGCTTGTAGGTACAAATATTTCTCAAAGTGCAGGGCAATCAAGATTTATCAGTGACCCGATAGTACCTCGTTGGGAAGGCCGTAACTCAACCATCCGGGGTGTGATTGAGGTCAATGAGTACTTGATAGAAAGCTTCCCGATCTTCCGTCAGGTTCAAGATAACTATCGATTTGGTGGAGATTGACACACCGATCCGGCTTCAGATCACAAAGACCCAAACCCTGCAACCTTAGCACCACGTCTCCTCTGGTTATCAACCGTGTCACAATCCGATTGACCTCGCCAAGAAGGCTAATCCCTGCTGTGAATCGAAGAACACAAGCAAGAACAAGATAATACGCAACTCAAGTAAAGTGACAATTGCAGATATATGATTAAGATCACGAGTTGGGGTTTCACAAACCGATAACGACGATTGTTCGATGACAGATTGATCTAAAGCAAAACCCAAACCCTAACATAGGTGGCGGCTACTGATTATATGGTCTAAGGGACGTGCAAGCACCCTCATTCACGTCCTCCTCATGGGCCTATACGTTACATGGCCCGACGGCCCAAAAGATAGCAATGCAACGCCTAAACAGATTCTGGACGCTCACTTGTTTTGACGATTCCCGTTGACTCCGATGGAATTTGGACCTCAAACCAAAGCCATTAGTTAGCTTATGAAATTATCTTTCCATCCATATATGGATCATCAAAAACGGAGTTTGGATGTGTCCTGGACGTCCGATTTATCGCTCGCTGGTCCTGAAGGCCGAGATTGACGCGAACTCGAGTTGGACTGGGCCTCTGGCTTGGCTTGGACGCCCTTGCTGGCCCTCTAAGGTGGTGGCCAAGGAGGAGGACGTCCAAGGGCTTCCTTGGTGTGTTTTCCATCTTCTCGAACGTGCTCCAACTTGTGCCGGGGTCCCAAGTGTGAATATCCAGCCCATGACAATGATGTAGCTCCCGACAAAGAACAAGAACAGAATGTCTTGATAATTTGGAGGCCTTGCCAATGTGATATTGAGATGAGACCTGATTTATTTGAAAGCTTATCAAATAAGCTTTCTATCAAGTGCTCATTGACCTCAATCACACCCCGGATGGTTGAGTTACGGCCTTTCCAACGAGGTACTATCGGGTCACCGATAAATCTTGATTGCCCCCGCACTTTGAGAAATATTTGTACCTACAAGCAAATAGGAACATGTACATGTGGAACCATGTGAGTTACACCAAAAATCACTAAACAAGCTCACCTTATAATTAATGGTTGTATCTGAATGTGTCATGTCCTCATCAATTTCTATCAACCTGAGGGGTTAGAAGGGAGGTTTCACATAGACATATTTTGCCAGATGGAAGTAGATAATGAATTTGATCGGGAAGATGGAGATAAGGACGAGAGAGAAGAGGTGGAAGATGAGCAGGACATACAAATTTTAGAGCAAGTATTCTTAGCCAATGAAAATGATGAGGACGATGGAGATGAGGATGAAGGAGAGTTGCAATATGACAACATTGATAGTGAGGACGACACCTATGATCCAGACGCCGCCGATCGTGAAGAGTATTTCTAGTGCATGTAATACTATATTAGTACTATTATCATTATTGTAATTATGTTTCATTCAGTTTGCATCTTTTCATTAGTATTTACATTTTTTAATTTAACTATGCTAATTGGTTTACTCTTTGAAATTACGGGGACTCCCAAAATGCCAGGCGGAAGACAGCCCCGGCGCTCGGGTCAACTCCCTCTACATGAGGGAGCGCCACCACCCCCCACCGAGGAGGAGCACCCCTTGTCGGAGCCGGTGACGAGGAGGACGAGGAGAGGAGGCCGCCGGGAGGACCGTGCCGCCGGCTGCCACCCCGCCGGTGGAGGAGGACGACGACCAGCCACCGGGCTTCGACACAGCTAGAGGTGGCACTTCCTCTGACGAGGCGGACCCGAGGCGGCGTTAGCGACAGTCGGGGGATCCACTTCCACTGCCACTAGCTCTACCTCGTCGGGAGTCTACTTGCGCGGGCCCTCAAAGCTCCCGAGTAGGGCGATCCCACTAGCCGAGCGCCCCGTGATCCGACCAAATGGCGACGAGTAAGTATTATTTCAATACCATTTCATATGACATGTTGACAATCATATTGGACACTAAGAATTGTTCTTAATGAATTGCAGCAATTGGGTAGTAGTGTCCGGAAAGGGGCGCCACATCAACGGCACCATGGGCCCACTGATTCGGAAGCACTACCCTGGCATGGTCACGTATGCCGGGGTGACTTCACCACCTTGGTCGTGGGACCACTTCTACGCCACCGTAGACAGCGCCTACAGCACCGTTGCAGCACGGATCAAGCAGGAGTTCTGGGTGAGTGTTTCTAGTTCAATATGAATTGGTTAATAATGCAATGACACATGATGTCTCTATGCAGGACTACTACACGTGCGACCCTGGGTATGAGGACCGGGCGGCGCGAGTGCAGGACAGGGTCGCCAGAAACCGACTCGCGGACCTTTACTACGAGGCGCGGCTCCAGTGCATCGTGAACTACCACGGCGAGGTCCTTGGTGTACAGCTGAAGAAGAGAGAGGCTAGGCCCATGCAGCTCACCAGGGAGCAGTACCTCTCGGTAAGTATGAAACATCAATTCATACTCATTCCTTAAAGATTAGGCAGCAATCATTCTATGTTCTGACATTTAATATTTGGTTGGCATGCAGCAATGTCCTGAATGGTGCTCTAGGCATCGCCTTTCTTTGCCGGGAGGCCATAGTGGACCAGTGGCTCTCGGAGGAGTGGGCGGAGAAGCACAAGGTCCGGGGGGACTGCCGCTGCGGATGGGTGGGCCAGCACACCACCAGGGCAACCGGAGCCTCAGCGCGTACGCCGCCACTTGGGTAATCTTCTTTGTGTTTGCCTCTTTATTTATTGTAATGCTCAATTCACGTTATTCGTAATCATCTTTGTGTTTCCCATGCAGTCCCAGGCACACCAAGGCCAGGATTGCAATGAGTTCATGGCGTTCGTCTTGTCACACAAGGGCAAGGCGACGGCTCCTAACGTCACCTACAACCCGGCGGACGGCCCTGAGGCGTACACCAACCCGAGCGCCTACACCAAGATCAGCGAGTACACCTCGGCGGCACGTGAGCGCCATGGGGAGGACTACGATCCAG
Organism: Chrysopogon serrulatus; assembly: GCA_015844335.1. NCBI lineage: Eukaryota > Viridiplantae > Streptophyta > Magnoliopsida > Poales > Poaceae > Chrysopogon > Chrysopogon serrulatus. The sequence continues at coordinate 499,904 of JADLZL010001367.1, forward strand.
CGACGTAGCCCCTGGACACGGACCTTCTGATGAGGCTTGGTGGAGGGAAGCAAAGACGGCAGTACTTCATGGCGGACAGCACAGTCGACTCGCCTGTTCCCAACCTCGCCGAGATTCGAGCAAGGAGCACAAGCTCCTCCGTCCCCCATACGCCCCCTCGGCAGAGAGCTCCAAAGAAGCCAGATTTGTAACTCCGGGTTAGTGCTGTTTTCATGCATCGATCACTTCTTTGTTAAATATCTACCTAGCATTTTGAGTTGTTTGAACTTTGCGTGTCAATGTTGCAGCCCTCATGCGGAGGTTGGAGGCCCAAGCGGGCGGGCGGCGGAGGAGGCCCATCGGCTACTGGCTAGAGGCTGTACAAGCCTGCAGGGTGGCCGAGGCGCAGAGGATGCGGGACATGTTCAGCTTCATGTCGAGCCTTCGGGCCTTACAAGGTGTGACCGTGCCACCGTGCCGCCGCCGCTCCAGTTGAGCCTCCCTGCTCCTCCCCTGTTCCTCCCTGTCTTTGTGACCCCGGTGAGTATGTGCGGTTTTCTACTAACTTCGTACACCATATACGGCTCTCGTGCGGATATTCATTAACTCGCTTTTCTTTGGTGCGCCCCACGGTCGGCCGGTTCCAACCCGACTCCTCGGGGTGGCCTTTTCGCCATTGCAGGCGGGTGGCCAATCGGCCCCTTCACCGCCTGGGCACTCCGCTCCACGGCCGGGTGGTCGGGATGGCGATAGGTATCCATCGTTTATCATTTGATGTTTGTTAGTCCTCTGTTGGACCCGGACATATGTTCGTATGTGACTTGTGATGGATTATGACTCGTATGTGATGGACTATGGATGATATTTGTGTATGTGATGCATCATGGACGATATTTATGTATGTGATGGATTGTTGATGAAATACGCTTGCGTCGTATTATGTATGATGGATGTCATGTATCTATGATATATTCTGTGATGTGATTTTATTGTTTGTGTTGGTGGAATAGAAAAAAACAAAAAAAATAACACATTTATCCTCTTTGCCCAAAGTGTTACACTCGGCAAAGAGGCCTTTGCCGAAGTGCCATGGCACCGGCATTTCGGCAAAGCCGGGAAACAGAGGCACCGGTTTCCCGGCTTTTGCCCAATGCCAAGTGCCATGGCACTCGGCAAAAGAAATTTTCAAAAAAAAGAAAAAGCTCTTTGCCAAGTGCCCTCCTCCCGGCACTCGGCAAAGAAATTCAAAAAAAGAAAAAGCTCTTTGCCGAGTGCCCCCCTCCCGGCACTCGGCAAAGAATTGCCGAGTGCCGACCCTTCGGCACTCGGCAAAGAAATTCGCAAAAAAAAAATAAAAATGCTCTTTTGCCGAGTGCCGGCCGTTCGGCACTTTCGGCAAAGAGGCCGCCAAGGCTAACGGCCTAAAAACTCTTTGCCGAGTGCGGCGGCAGCGGGCAAAGCCTTTGCCGAGTGCCCGTAATCCGGCACTCGGCAAAGAGGTCTTTGCCGACCCTTTCTTTGCCGAGTGCGCTTTTTGCCGAGTGCCTCGGCAAAGCCTTTGCCGAGTGCAAATGTGCCTTTGCCGAGTGCTGCCAGCACTCGGCAAAGAGCCCGCTTTCCTGTAGTGATACTAGGCACTAAACATGCCAAGAACTGGGACATACTTCTTTTGAGCGATGCTGATGGATGTGTATGTATATATTGTCGGACCCGAAGGAGCCTCGAGGGCAGAAAACAATGGCTGCACTTGATTATTGTTAAACTAAGCTGCCTAATGAGCATGTTTCTGCTTTGGCCAGCAATGACGGTTAGATCAAGGCCCATGTAGTAAAAAACCCCAAAATGTTTTTTTTTTTTTACCATAAATTGCGATGAACAAATAATGACAATGGAAATCATTTTGTAATAAAGATGGTAATTAATTGAACTGTTCTTTTTTACATATATCAAAAATGGTTTATTGCTTTTTATTAAAAATAAATGTGATTCAGGACATATACATAGACTTCAATGTGGCAGTCTGTGTTTGCGACGACAATGACCAAACACAATGAAAGCTTCTGTCGAGAATTGGGACAAACTTCTTTTGAGCCACGTTGATGGATTTGTGTGTAAATATTGTTGGACCAGAAGGAGCCGCGAGGGCGGAAAATAATGGCTGCACTTGATTGTTGTTAAACTAAGCCGCCTAAAGAGCATGTTTCTGCTTTGATCAACAATGATGGTTAGATCAAGGGCCCATGTAGTCAAAAAAAAAAAAACCAAAATTTTTTTTTTCTACCATAAATTATGAGGATTTTTTCTACCCAAAATGATGAGAGCATGTTTTTGCAATGAAGTTGTTTATTCTGCAGATGAGGCCAGCCTGCGCCCTTTGCTCGGGCAGAGTTAGAGGTGCAAAGGGGTAACCTTTAGGTACACCTCTAAACCTCATTAGTTCAAATATTTATACTACTTATTAAAAATTTTGGAGAAGTAGTATAAATATTTGAATTAAATAGGTTTAGAGGTGCACCTAACAATCACCAATTTGTACAGGCAAGAGGGGTATTAGCCTAGCCAGAAGGGCATGCTCCAGGGAAGGCTTCTGCTCCCACGTGCCCAGGGGATAAGCACTGGGCGGTCCCATGGGGGCCCAACAGCGTGGCTCTGCCCCCAACAGGAAGAAACAAAAGTGAGCCGAATATGATCGCCCGAGTCTGGTACTCTAGTTCCACATGGACTCACCAAATGCAACTCTGCTTATTAATTAGCATTCAAATACATAAATACAAGTCACTTGCAAACTTATAAAATTGTGACAGACACTAGCTAGAGGAAGACAGAAATAGAGGAGAGAGAGAGAGGGAGTTTTTTTACCATGTAGATAGAGAGAGGGTTGATGACAATACCATGTAGAATGTATACATATATATACATATGTGTGTGTGTGTGTTGTGTGTGTGTGTGTGTGTGTGTGTGTGTGTGTTCATATTGTAGGGTTGGGAGGTCTCGAGAATGATAGAAGCAACACTGTCTTCTCCTCATGGATTACCATAACTAACTCACTGGCTTTGCCATCAATGATAATGTGACTCTGAATATGAAAGCACGCGAGTAAGGGTGCCCACCCTGATGTCTTCCTGATGGAAACTGATGAACTCAAGGATGCGCAAATAGAGTGCCCTGCAGCACTCTATTAAGAAGCACATCACATCTTGGAAAATGAACAAACATGGAGCAGGAGTGGCCACCATTGCCTCAGTCTCTGCAGGCGTCAGTCCTCCAGCACTCGAGACACAAATATAATAGAGTGGCCTGCACACTACTGGAAACTTGAAATGATGGTGATGTGCATCACGGAGGAGGAGAATTACCTTCCCTCAACACGGGCTTGCTCCATTCGTGGCGGACCAAGATAAATGACATAAAACATGTAGTTTACCACTTTTGATAGATTTGTGTGCATCATTTGTTCTTCGAACACTAAATATACATGCTTTTACTTCTGGTCACATATTGGATGCATGTGTGCCACATGCCCCCAGTTCATGACCCCCTTCAGTGCCTAATTGGCTTGGTTCTGCATGATTGATGCGAGGGCTGCTGTCGTCGGATGGAAGTTGTCATCATCGGGGTGTGGCGTTGTGCTGTCTGCTCAAGCCAATCACAACATAGAGTGTTGTAGCCATCCAATAGTGTGGGACGGTCAGACGATACGGAAGTTTGCACACTTAGAACTGCTAAGAATGGTGCTACCAAAGTCCAGGCTCTAGATGATCCCAGACACAGCGAGCTCAAAGGAGCACCACCCGCCAGAGTTGAGGATATGGTAAATTAAAAACAGGCTAGTGTGGCTGAAGTGTACAGGTCAAGTCTGAACCCCACCAAGGCTGTGCTCCCTGTCAGAATCGTTTTTGAGTTCAATTTTCATATATTAATATGCCACAGCAGCAGTTTGGATGACTTTGTTTGGTTAATTGAGAAAAGGAAATGTATTCGAGTTTCATGAGAATGAAACCCAGTTATATATCCTACTTATTAACTATATAGATGAACCTGCCAAATGTCAGCTGCCAGCTGTGCATCTTTCACTGTATCCTTGATAGTGTACTTGGAGCACTCTCCCATCGCTGCCTCGCACTCCCCATTTGTATGCCTCCTTTGTATGGGCAGGCACAGGGGACATCTCTACCATAGGACGGCTATGGCAAGGCCTTCCATGTTTCAGCACTCAGCAGCAAGAGCACCACCCTTGCTGCTTCATCATCTTCATCAGCAGCTCCTACCCTGCCAACGCAACCTGAACATGGTCCCCATGGCAGGATAAATCTGGGAGGTAAAAAAAAGTTGAATGGACTGGCTAGGGAGGGGCTTTGTTTTTTTTTTTTTTAAAAAAAAAAAATCAGCCACCGGGTCTGTTGTTGAGGTGCCGTCATTGTTGATTAACGATGAACCTAGCTTTTTTTAGTTGTAGAGGTATAGAACTTCCATAAATGTATTTATTTAGTTATGCTTTTAATCGATATAATTATCACATTGAATACAAGAAAATCCAAACTTATAATGTGCAAAATAGTCAACCACCTACCCGTCATGTCCCTGAATGCAGGTACACATTAGTAATTTGCTTCCACGATTCAAAGGATCAGACTGCCATCTCACTTATAATCATCACAACGTATTATTTACATTCACACCAACATATATGAGACATATTCATTAGCTGGGTTATGTAGTCTTTATACATGCTCCTTATTCTCACGTGTCTCTACAGGGTTGTCAGTAGTCTTCATGAAGCTCCATCTTGTTACGCATCATATAGTAGTGCTGCAGTGCTGCAAATGAGGGAAGCTCTAGTCTATGAAATGTAGTGTGTAATATAGGCATGAGATATGTCAGGAACTCAGCTCTTGTTAAACCTGCCCACAGATCGAGGCCATCCTACCCATTCAGCCGATGCACGCTCCTCCTTGCGATGGAGGGTGGCCTGCTCCCCCTCCATCACCTCGAGATCCAGCGGTAGGAAAGGGCGCATGTGGCAGTAGGCAGCCGGATCTGGTCAAACCAACCGTCTCAGTTAATCTTAATTGACCGAGTCCTTTGGTTCATGCTGGTTAGGAAAACTGGCATGATTAATATAAAATGTTTGCTGCGATTAAAAATAATATAATGGTGTAAATTGCCGGTACTCCTTTGAATCATGGTTCTTGGACTTTTGTCTACGCTGTCTTGGAAGGTCTTTTTATGCTTCAAAGGTACTGATTTCATGTCAGGTTTTGGTTCTGCTATGGTGCTAATAGCATGTTTATGGATGACAAGCCACTCAAAGCTAATTTTAGTGTGTCTATTCTTTTGCATACAGTGTTGTGTGATGATGGTACATGATCGTATGGGTTTGTCATCAAGAGTCAATGATTCATGTTTGTAATGGCTATTCTAATCACAGATATATATGTCTTTATTTATGAATGTTTGCACTTGGTCATGAATGAATCTTTTTTGTATGGCAAATGTGCATGATGACATAATATTGGACTTTTGTGTCAAATTGCAACCAAATGGCATTTTCTTTTTTTAAAACCCATTTAAATCATCTCATTGAACCAACTGCCACTAAAATAGTTTATAACATCAAACTATCAATCGGTAAATATTGTTACGGACTGTTAGTTCCCAAAGAGTAGCGTGGGCTGTCTGCCGCTAAAAGTGTTGTCAGGCGTTAAAGATTTGTAGCGCTAGGACTTAACTCCGTCGGCACAAGTTTGTCGCCATAGCTATTTAGTGACAAATTGACTGTTTTTACGACCACTTTTAGCGTAAAATCGTCTATCGCCAATCTCAGAGTTGTGGTGTAGTGCAAGACCAACATTCATGTATGCTGACACAAGCACGGAAAATAAAGGAAAATAAAATTTTGTTATTCGATTGTTCCTGTGGTTGATTGCAAGCTAGTAATAATACCATCAGTCAGCTCCTTTGAAGTATCACTGTTGCGCTAGTGGTGGTTAGTACTAACAGCTATATATGAGCAACGGGCTAGCCCGGCATGGCCCGGTCCTGACCCGTGCCTGGCACGTCCCTATAGGGAACGGCCCGGAAGCGCCCTTCGGGCCACCGTGCCGTGCCGCGGTAGGGCTTCGTGCCTGGTTGTCGGTCCAGGCACGGTCCTACGGGCCACTTTCAGTGTCGGCCGGCCTAGAATGCATGCCCCTTTTAGTAACTCGGGTCGGCCCGGGGCCCGCATCCAAGCCATGGAAGCGTCGTTGGTGCCCTCGAGGCCACCGCTGCCGTCGCGCTCCAAGGCGGGGTGGCGTGTGTTGTGTAGCTGCCGTCGGTCAGTTGCGCGGGGCGGGGAGTCGAGCAAGGGCACGAGGAGAGAAGTTGCTCGCACCGCCGGGGAGACGTGCGGCTTCGGGTGGGGAATGAATTTGGATTAGGGTTACAAGCTGCTTATATATGCTTGGCAGGTTAACGGGCCTTAAGCTGATCACCGAGCCATGGCATGCCAGCCCCTGTGCCTGAGGGGCAGCCCAGGCACGGCCCTATGCACCGTGTCGGGCTGGCCCGAGCTTGTACAAGACTGTGCCGAGCCATGCTCGTGCCGGGCTAAAATAGCGGGCTTCGTGCCGGGTCAACGGGCTGTGCGCTGTATGTTCATATGTACTAACAGCCAATATAAACATTCAGGATTGGACGCAGACGCCTAGGTAAACTCATGATCATTCGGAATTCGATAGGCTCCAAACCGAAGTGTCCCAAAATGCGCCTTAATTAGCACAATATATATTGAGATACGCTTGGATGCACTACAACTGGGCGAAGCAGACACGCAACGCCCTTGCCCCATCATTGAACAGTACATCTGCTTTTCCACCATGGTGTCCCGGATCAAAAATAGGATAGACTTGAACATGCACTGGTGCTAGTGGTGGGCGTCATTTCTATTCCGCGCGTGCCAATAATTCATCTCTTGCTGAAGCTCAACTATGTCGTGGCATTTTAATATGTATCAGTACAGCATGCATACACATGTCTGGGATGGATGCAAGGGTAACAAAATTTGATAAAAAAAAGTACATTGTATTTTTTGTTTGTTATGAATGGACCATAGAAGCTAGCTATTTGGTAGATGTGCCCATGCCAAGAATGGAACTCGCATTGATCTCTCTATTGAAACTTCATCCAGGAGAGAATAATTATTGTTCTCTTTTTGCTTCTCTCGTCGACCGCAATGCCATCAAGTTTTTGTACCATATGCAGCAGCAACTGTAATGGAAGAAACAAGAGCGACTCCAATTTTAGTTGCCCGAGTCAGGTACTCTGGTTCCACATGGACTGAAGTGCACCTCGGTTAAAAGAGCATTCAAATACATGAGTCACTTACCTCGCTTATAAAATTGTGGTAGAGATTAGCTAGAGAGAGGCAAAAAGGGAGGGAGTGAGAGAGAGTGTTGATGAAATACTATAGTTCGTTTTTTAGGGCTGGGAGGTCTCGAGAATGAACGTGGCAACACTGTTTGCAGCGAGGCCTCTGCAGAGTGTGTTTGGGCTAGCTCTTGGGATTACTTTTGCAAACTTATTCGCATTAACCCCAGTGATGCATTAACCCCAGTGCTGATATGACTCCGAGTGTGAAAGTGGGCAGTAGTGGTCACCACGATGTACTCTTCTACCACTGAGGGGAACTTAGCATCCCCTGCCTCTATCTCCGCTGCCTGTCCTCCGCCACTCGGCTCTGAGTTCCTCCCGTATCCATCTCTGAGGATTACTTCTTCGGCCTGAACAGGCTCGACAGGTCCGTTTATAATATTGTGATGTTTATCACTACCCACATTGAGCGTGTGATAGAAACCTAGAAACATTTTACATGTTTGATCAATCTAGTCCACACTTTTTCACCTGTATATGTCACGTTAAAATAAAAGATGGAACCTTAATCATTCAGAAAATTGTCTTGTGCATGTAGAACGGCTGGAGGGTCTGGACACCATCAAAGCACAGAAGGGAACATTGCCTGATTCTGCTAGAATCTGATGCCAAGAGTCATGAGTGCATCAGCCTGGCGCAGCGATCACCTACTCCGGCAAAGGACTCACTCACATTGTACTATGTGTGTTACAAATATTATTTTCATTTGCGGGCTAGCACTGATAAATTTTAATTTGATCTTTCCACTAGTAGGGACCGGTGAATCAATGCCTGATAGTTTTAATCTGACATTGATTAGGCCCCACTACCGGTTTGCAAGCCATAACTCCATCACTGTTATATTTTAAAATCAACCCGTATAGTGGTAGATAAATGTCTTTCCCAGACCTAAAAATTAAAATTTACTTTAGTTGGGCCATGACCAACAGTCTCTCTCCCTCACTCCGGCTCGCCCCTTCACGCCTTCCCCTATCCCTCTCTACCACTGCCCTTTTCTCTCTGTCCTAGCACGGAGTCACATGTGGCGGTGAGGACAAGTCATATTACAAGTTGAATGTAGTAGAGAGACCTACAAATGTGATGATGAGCTAAATTCTGGTAATTTGGAAAGCTAGCGCATACCACGTCCTTCCTTGTGCGCACACTTTGTCAGTTCGATAGTGTGTAATTTTTCCTGCAAGCACAATTTGAGGTGAACAAAGCATGTGCTTGGCAATAACTAAGAGTGCAGCTTATTTTTTCTTTTCTCCATCACCTTATACATGTAAAAGAAATGCAAAAGAAGTTGCACTGCGGTGTCCATTGCCAATGTTATTGAATCATAAAGCGAATAGACTTTGGTGAAATAATCTCCACCAGACTGGATTGGAGACGCTCAGCTAACTTGTTCTCCAACATGGAGAAGATTATCCTGAAGATGGAATGGAGAGCGTGACAAGTTATGAGTGCCAAACTCGGCTTGGAGTTTCCGCCTCGACCTCTAGTGTAGTGTGACCCCACGTGGTAATCTATCATCCATGTCATGGTTGGACTGTTAAGTATGCTATTTTAGAAGCTTTGGGCCTCTCAGCAACAAAGGGCACAGAGGACACTTGCCTCCCGTGCCCAGATTATCCTTCCGTATGCCATGCAGTATCTGGCCTCGCTGATGTTGCCGAGCATGTAATCAGCAACTTGATATAGGGGCAATGACCAGCATCACACTTTGAGCCAGCTCCTATAGTCCTACCTCGTGCACAGATGCAAGTTGCAAGGCTTGCATTCAACACTATTCACTCTGTCCGGAGTGTGAGAGAGAAGGAAAGGAAGTTTTTTTTTGTAGCGGCAATGCAGGACATAGCAAAGGCATGGATTGGGGATGAACTAGAGGGAAAGAAAATGCCTATTGGTTTGTGTCTGCACGTCCCCTTTTTATGCACCTTGATCAAATGGTGTGGTCTCTACTTGTCATACATGATAACAATGGAGCTCAGTCCGGTACTCCGGCTACTGGTTAGTACTTTCTCTGGACTTCTTGGAAACATATAAAGATCAGGTGGTTGCTGCTCTAGCTCTTCTCCCTTGTGAACCTATTGCACTTAAAATTGGCCAACTAAACAATACCTGATTTTTCCATTCCATGTTATGTTTGCAACGGAGCAAACCTCCTAACATAAAAAAGGCGAATGTTTGAATAACAACTTGGAAGAAAGAAGATTAATCCCAGTTACTATGAACCATGACTACAACGACTTAAAGAATAGATTACGCACCAACACGACATGACATAAATAAATTCCATGTCTGAAGACTCGAGTCAAGGAGTCATTAGAGGTAGCAGAGCTCAGGTTAGTGCTACAATTTTATTAATATATTCTGTTACCATGTGCTCAGAGTTATAGAATGAAAACAATGACGTAGCGACCAAGTCAACCTGGAACCGGACTAACATCCACGTTCATTTTTTTTCTCGAACACGACTTCACGTGTCTTTTATATTAAGAAGAAAGCCGAGACCGGCGAGTACAGCATGACACGACCACAGAGAAGGTGACCACACACGGCACGACACAAACGTGAACAAAAACGACAAGCAAGAAACAGAGGGCCTCCCCGCCAACCCAAGCAACACGAATACAAAGGCGAGACTCGGGAGCCGCCAAGCACGACATTGGTGGTCGGAGCGAAGACCACACGATGGCGCAAGCACAGGGCGTCAACATCCAAGCTCGAGCCAGAGCGAAGCTCCCGCAGCAAGGCACTACCCTAGTGCCAAGAAATTGACGAGGGCGTATAAGAAAGTGAAGTTCCGGGGCGGATGGCGACGCGGGAGCCCATGGCGGCCTCAACGGAGCCTTCACGAAGGAAATGACGCCCGTGGACGCCAACTGCATTGAGGTAGCCCGCCGAAACTTTCGTTCCGAGCCCCGCCGGTCGCCGCAGATGAACGGAAAGCCGACGACGCCTTCAGGAAGGTTATGACGCGATCGCCACCGTCGCCGCTCCCGGGCGCAAGCCCAAGGAGTTGGTTTTCACCCTTGCCGTCACCTGAAGATCGCGCCCAATCGCCGTCCATCGACCCACCGCCCAGTGGGGAGGACGGACGCCGCCACGCTGCGGGTGCCGCCAGTCGCAAGTAGAAGCCGCCAGGCGCAGACGAGGAGGGGGCTGGCCGGCGCTGCCCGTCGCCGCCTCCTCGACCCTAGGCCCGGCCCGCCTCCGGCTGCGCACGAAGGCGCCCCCCGGCACCGCCACCGTGGTGCAGGGGGCCTAGGGAGTGGGCTGGCCGGCACCGCCCGTCGCCGCCGTCTCAACCCTAGGCCCAGCCGGAGAGGAGGGGGGAGGATTGGGGAGAGAGGAGGAGGGAAGAAGTCCGCAGCCTGCCCCCCGGCCGAGGTGCCCCGCACCTCCAGGCCGGGAGCCAAGCGCCACCGCCCCGGGCGCAGACCCTAGCCGTCGCCGGAGCGCCACCCGTGGGTCGCCCGGCACGGGGAGGGCAGGCGCCACCGCCCACCCGAATCCGGCCCGCCGCCGCCGCCCGCACCGAGGACCTGGTGCCGCGCGCAGCCCGCGCCGGCTCCGCCGCCCAGCGCCGCGGGCGGGCTGAGAGGAGGGGCTATGGTCCGGACCGCCGCTGGCCGTCCGGCCACCGACTCGTTCATTTAAACCTATCCAAAAGATGCGACTTGCGGAAGACACCTATCCAGTCCAAACCAATAATGTTTTTTAATAAACCAATCCCATCCAATCCGCGAAAGAATAATCCAGTTCAGTCCATTCGTCCAAACAATCGCGAATGGCAGAGGCTTTGCCCGTGCGCAGGCAGTGAGTCCCCGCGAAATCACGCGCGTGGCTTCCATCTCCTCCCACGCCTCGTCGCCGCTCGGGCCCACCACCTTGCCGTCGTCGGGTCGCGCCTCCGCGGAGGAGGACCCGCCCGCTCCCAGCGCGTGCGCCTCGCCGGTCGCCGCACCGGGCCCGCTGCCTTACGGTATTGCCATGGTGCCCGTGTGGGATCCTTCCCAAGAGCTCAGCCGCGTCCGCACCACTTCGCACGTGACTGCCCATCATCACCACATGCGGAGGTTGTGTCGAACCTGACCGAAAGTGCTCGCAGCGGCGTAGGCGGATGAATCACCACATGCTAGCTGCTGCCGGGAGAGTCACGGGTGGGTAGGGATGGATCCAATGGATTTTTGGATATCCAGGTGTTTGTATCCAGTCCAATCCGATGTAGTTGGGTTTTGTACCAACAGATATCCACACCCAAACAGCATCCATCCAGTTGAATCCACAATTGGTTAATAAGTCCATTTATGCTTTGGATGATGCAAATCCAGTTCCAGGTTGATCTCCAAGCTAGCTTGCTAATGTTTCGGACACATTCAGCCATTGGATATGGAGGCAAAGGTAACCAAACAATTATAAGCTAGCTTCCACTCTAAGAACTGTAATTTAAGATGTCCTGTTGCTTCCCGTACCCAGTAGTTTTATTTTTATTTAACATAATCCCCATGCCTAATAGTTGTAGTAAGGTATACCTGTTCTCACATTCCATCGATAAACACATGGATAGTACAAGTGGAATGCAGCGGTGTAACTAGAAACGTGACGATGAGCTAAACTCAGGTAATTAAATTTGCACACCCTCAGTTTTACAGCTTGCAATTGTTTCTTTGGAGCACTATTTGAGTTGAACCAATTATATGCCTAGCAATAACGACTGAGAAAATGTTGTCTATTTCTTTATTTCTGTATCGCCTTTCTCACGCAGAATATGTGACATGAAGTTTGCACGCACGTGCCACCGGTGTCAATGGCCTGTTTTCATTTTTGTACGTACAGAGTGACTATGGAAATGAGTAAACTTTGATGAAATAGTCAATACAGTTTGGAGAGGGTCAGCTGATGCATTTAGCGGGATAGCGCAAAGAACGTGATATGACATGATCTCATCAGATGTGACGTTAGTCTCTCTCTATCACCCATGTCTCATCGCTGCCGCACGGTGCCGTATCATATCTTCTTTATGCCACTTCGGAGAACTTGGCAGCGGGCACTTGCTTTCCATGCCCAGCTAGTCCTCTCATCTTCCCTGCTGTACTTGACGTCCCTGATATTACTGAGCATTTAACCACAGTAAGATATAGAGGGGCAAAACCGAGCAGAACATACTGAGCTAGCTCCTGTGCGGAACTGCGGGCCATAGTTATCCAACACCTCCTGCTGCTTCCCATGCCTAGCTAAGACAATTCGATCTAGCTGCAGATAAGCAAATTGCATGGCTTTGTCTGCAGGTCAGTTCTAGTAGCAATTCAAGAATAAGTGCGTGCGTTAGACAGAGAGAGAAGCTGGGAGAACTGGGGGAGTGGGCATGAAGTCAAAACTACCACTTGTTTTGGTGACGAGTGTTTCACCTTTTAAAATGCTCCTCAACTGTGATGATAGTGGCCCCCACTAGTCACAACAGGATGGGCCTGAAGCGGCATACTTGATGATTGAATAATTATGGCTAATATATGCTGCCTTGGCGGAGAAGCCAAGACTTAGCATTCTCGCATCACAACTAATTACTTGGATTGTAATCGTGTTTTAGCAGGGAATTTGAAGACTTTTGGGGTACCAACGCAATGATGCCATCCTATGCCTGCAACCAAGTTCTGTCCAGGCCGGGGTTTGCATGTCGGGAATTATAGTGGCAAGGAAACTACAAGGTGTTTATACCGAGAGAAGCAGGAGGAACTGGCTAGCGCATGTTTGATTTCTGTTCTATGCACCATGATCACGCCGCTGCAGCACACCTTTCCATTTAAATGGCCAGGATCCGGTCCACTTGTCATACATGGCAGCTTTATTGTCGGGCCCAAGGCGTCATATATGATCAGTAATCATGCCAGACAGTCTATGATTGGTAATAACAATAAGAACATTTATATCTGAATCCATCTCATTGTGTTTTTTGGGCCCGTATCACTCTATTTTGAAGATTTGTGGAAGGAGTAAGAAGGCTGGTTGTGTTAATTTATCAATTCTTGACACTATACCACAGCCTATCTTAAGTGTCGCCTGGTGGGTCGTTGAAAGCCATTTCAGCGACGTACGGTCAGTCGTTATATCTTTTTAGTGACCCTTGCATAGGTCGCTGATGCTGGCGTCGCTATAAATCTTTAACGACCGACCATCTGACGTTCGGTACTAGATTTAACGATCGACTGTCTGACGTCTTTTATCCTTTTATAATGACACACTGTCCGATGATACATGTATATAACGACCAACCGCGTGACGCTAGGCGTACATAAAATTAGCATGTAATATCATTTATTGTTTACATTTTAACCATACAATCAACACTAACATGCCATACATTCAAATGATACACATGTTTGAAGCACAGTATAAATTGGACCAAAGCTCACAAGTTATATTAAAGCCATCATCATGTCATGCCATCTTACACACAAACTCATGGCAAACAAAAGCTAAGATGAAATAAGTTTGGCCAAAATGCTAGACTAGAGATATTCGGTTCCACAGCCCAAATGTCATAGTTTGCTTGCACTCTTTACAAAATGATACATCTCAAGTCTAAGCAAAAGTTTTCATCTATAACTGGATGTCCCAAACACATCATCATGAGCACTCTGATCCAATCAGTGGCTGGAAGCATCAGTCTACTTCCAGCTATTTCCTACCACCACCTGAAAATAAAAGTTCAAAATCATCAAAAAAACAACCTAAAACTTCATAAAAGGCACCAGCCAACACGCCAACACTCAGCACAAGGCAGTAGGCAGCACAAACAACCAGCAGGTAATGTGCTCTTTTTGTGCAGCTACTTATTAACAATTCATAAAAGGCACTAGTCACGCCGCTACAGTTTTGCCCATTGACGGAGCCAATAAGTTCCCCTGAAAAGTACCTGCAACAAAGATTTCGGTGGACACTTGTCAAAAACCACTTCGTTTCATGTTAGCCAAACCGTCCAACATAAAACAGCTACTGCTGTTAATAGCAATGAATTATGTTCGCTACCACCCATCTTAGACCAATGATTAAATAAGTCAGCAACATTTTGAGGTAGTGATAAGCCTAACAATAAATGTACAGCTCACCACCGGAATCTAGCATAGAAATACTCAAAGAAGAGGTGTTGAATAGTTTCTGAAAAATGACAGAAGCTGCACTTCGTATCACCATTCCAGTTACGCCGAGCAAGATTAACTTTAGTTAATATCACCTCTTTCTTTAGATACCACAAAAAGACTTTTATTTTGGAAGGTATTCTAGCCTGCCATAAATCCTGTGACACACTTACCCTATTGTTAATTAACACAGCATACATAGATTTAATAGAGAATTTTCCTGATGAGTGTAGAGACTAAGTGAAGGTGTCTTTTTCCTTATGTATGTTCACATTATGTAGAGAAGTAACAATTTTGTGCCAATCCCTTAGATTATTACCTACCAAATTATGCGAAAAGAAACGTTCAAAGGTACTGAACTAAGGACATTTGCCATAGAATCTTGTTTTCTTCTCACAATAATGAACAATGCAGGGAACCACTCTGAGTGGTTGATTCCCTAACCACTTATCTTCCCAAAAGCGGGTTTGCGATCCATCATTTACTTTGAAGGATCCAAAACCCAGAAACGTATCTTTGACACTCATCAGACTTTTCCAGAAGTGGGACTGATTTGGTTTTTTGCCACAGTTTCCTAAGGTCTTATCCTTGATGTACTTATTTTTTAAAAGCTCCTGCCACAAACCATCCTCATTCAGGAGTTTAAAAAGTCATTTACTAAGCAAACATTTGTTTTGTATTTCTAGATTCTGTATGCCTAAACCTCGTCATGATGTGACTATAGTGATGAAAATGGTAAGGAAGGTCACCACTGTTGTCTTTGAGACTTTGATGTACGTCTGCATTATTTGGCCATATCCTACACAGCAAACGTAGCATCCCTACCTTCACTCAATGTACCTGTGTGATGTATTCCAGAATTAGCAGCTCTTCAGCCCTAATCGTCGACTCTTGGTGATAATTCAACAATCTGCCAATATTATCATGGGGTCAACAATATTCTAATGATTGAATAATTTTGCCCTCTGTCATATCTGCCAAGTCTTTGAATTTGTGACTGCGCAGCGGAGGTCAATAATATTCACACCTTGCACTGCTGATGACATGTACTCCCTCCGTCCCAAAATAGATGACATTTTAGGTGTTCGTGCCGCAACTTTGACTCAATTTACAGAAAATACATATAATATTTATCTCTGCAAATAAATTTGTTAAAAAACTAGATCTAAAGATCTTCCCGATAATACTAATTATGATACTAATCGATGATATTTATTATTTATAAAAATTGCTGGCATCCATTTCTCGGGAAGCGAGAACGTCATCTATTTTAGAACAGAGGGAGTAATCAGTAAGGAAGGCATCACTAACTATTGAATAATTTTGTTTCTAACGCTGTTTTGAGCATTTTTTTTTTACATAGGTCCGAAGACCAGGCTGTTTTGACGCCTTGGCCAGCTGGCTCCACCCATCTCCAAAAGAAATTTGAACTCAGTTTTGAAATTTAAAGGAACCACTAGTAGAGTTCGTCCAAACAAAGCAGCATATCGAAGAAACAAAAATTATTGCTCAAATTAAATTCAATGTTCTAGGCTAATTCCATGAAATCTTGAGTCCACACAACTTGCATTACCGGATTCCGCTCCTTGGCCCATTGTCTAGGACACTCGGCAATCGTTTTACCGAGTGTCACACTCGGTAAAGACTATACGGCAAACAATTGATCTGTAAAGGCGTCTTTGCCGAGTGTCTTTTATCAGGCAGTTGATAAAGCCTTTGCCAACTGCTCGACACTCGGCAAAGATGAAAGAGAAAAAAATACACCGCAGGTCTCTTAACTTGGCTTAAGGTGTCATATAGGTTCCCGAACTTTCAAAGTGATATCTGTGCGTCTCTAAACATGGCATAGGTTGTCATTTAGATCTCTAAACTTTCAAAATAGTCACTGCAGGTCCTTAAACTTGGCAATAGGTATCATCTATGTTTTAAGTATTGTAGCTAATTCAGCATAGAATTAAAAAAAAAAGAAAATCTAGTTTCAAGATACTATAGCTACAATTCGTAGAATGTTCCAAAAATTAAATCTTTTTATAAGATCTCGAATGAAGATAATTTTTATATAGAAATTGTAATTCTCGGTAAGATCTACAACTTTTGAGTTTTGAGTTTTTAATTTAAGGTCGTTAATATGCTCAAAAAATTAAATAAATTTTTAGCAAAATTTTAATCATGCACAAACACTTATCGCCTTGAAAAAATTATATCTATCCTATACGCTATCAAATGGAGATACTTTCTATATGAAAGTCAGTAGCGTTCGACGAGACAATCACTTGCCAGTTTTGATTTTTTTTAGTTTGAAGTTGTTAAGATGCTTAAAAAATGAAACCGCTGATTTTAGTTCATGCATAGTAGTTTTGCATTTTTAATTCTTTGAGCATCTTAACAACCTCAAATTAAAAAAGAACTCAAAACTAGAAAGTTGTAGTACTCATTGGCACTACAACTTTTGTATAGAAAGTATCTTCATTTAATAGCATATAAGAAAGATATAATTTTTCAAAGCGATTTCAGCGTTTGTATGTGATTAATATACTACAAAGTTTCATATATTTTTGGGATCTATAATTTTTATTTAAGGAGTTTCCCCATCTGATATTGTTTATAAAATTTGAATTTCAAATTTGAGTAGATTCAGATATAGTTTTATATGACAAGATGAATTCAAATAAAAACATTGCCAACTACAAAGTTTCATAATATTTTGAGATCTACAATTCTTGTTTTGACTGTTTTCCTTTCCATCCAAGATCTTTTGAAAATTCAAATTTCAAATGTAAGAAATTTTAACTGTACTTTTTTATTAGTAAAATTTATTCAAATTAAAAAGCATTTAACTACAAAGTTGTATAATTTATCAATACCTACATATTTAATTTTGGCCATCCGACATAGTGGTAGAAACATTATTCACAAATCTTATATCTCTCTTGTAGTTTAAGTAAAGTATAAAGGGAGATATGTAAGATTTATAAATAAATTTAATTTTACTTTGTCAAATGAAGAAATAGTTAAAATGAAAGTTGTATTTTTTTGTGATTCAAAAAAAAGGTTGTAGATCTTGAAAAGTTGTACAACTTTATAGTTAAAAATTTTTCATTTGAATTAATTTATTACTCTAAAATATACTCTAAAAATTGTCTTTGTCGAGTGTTAAAAAACACTTGGCAAAGACTTTCTTTGCTGAGTGTCAAAATAAAACATTTGGCAAAGGCGCTTCTTTGCCAAGTGAAAAAAACGCTTTGCCGAGTGTTTTTTGGCACTCGGCAAAGAAACGTCTTTACTGAGTGTGTTTTTTTACCGAGTGTTTTTTATTTGGCTCTCGGCAAAAGAGCTCCTTTGCCGAGTGCCAAAAAAAAAAACACTCAGTCAAGAGCAAAATAAAAACACTCAGCAAACCACTTGGCATTCGACAAAGAGCCTGGTTCTGGTAGTATTGCTTTGTCAACAATAAAGCATATGAAATTTTTCTTTGTTTCCAAAGAATATTTTCATTTACATGATGATGATATTTCAAAATTTTTTACTACAGTGTAGCATGGGCAAGGTGTGGCCTGGGAAGATAGTAGTATTCACCAACATGCCTCAGGGTTTGGGTTGAGGACTGACGATTTCACAAAAGGATGACCCAGAGATGATAAATCACTGGTAGGATGCATGGCCTTCCAATTCTGCTGAAGAAGAGATGATAATTTTTGATCGAGCAGAGAGATTGGGTACACGTATTAGATACTGATGGAGACTAAAGAGACGGAGTTTTCATGATCCCATCCAAAAATAAGTTTTTGTGAAATGTTTTTGATGTTCTTGAAGTTGCCCAGCTAGTCAGGTGTTACTTTTTAGGCCCTCCACATTCTTGGTAGAAGTTTGTAAATGATGAAGCAACTTTCATTTCTATATATGTATTCAAGTGACCATGCATGTGGGTGCTGTAAATAAATATATGAGTTGGAAATACGAGAGGATAGTGATGTTCTCGGTAATATGTGCTCCGGCATCCAGCGACCTGATTAATTGGATTGAAGGACTTGGTTATAAAAGAAACAGATCCTTACACATAACAAAAAAAATAGGGGGAAGCATGAGTGTGTGTGCTGCTCGCAGTTCAATTAAACACGCCAATGAAGAAAAACAAAAGCCAGAAATAGGAGGCACGAGGAATCATGCAGATCCAACACTGTAAAGGCTTTCCTCCGTCTTGTAGTATCTTGCTTAGGATTGGAATGATCCGTGCACACCATGGATCCCCAGCTTCTCGTGGTGATTGCTTTCGTGTGCCCGTGGCGCTGGGATGACTTGATCGTAGATCCTTGCCTCGGCCACGTCAGTCAAATGTTCATCGCTTAGGAAACAACCATCAGTGTTGGGAACAAACCATTCATGTTGCTGGCTAATCCAAACTGCTCCTCAATACTGAATCCCTAGCCACCTGGGTTGCGTTTGGTTCCTCCTCAGGTTTCCTCCTGAGGTGACATATAATTTGAAATGGAATCAACTCACGGAAGCTGTCGATGGATCATTTATTGCAGTGTTTCTTTGGTTAGGTATGATAATGGTATTGTTTGCCTAGCCAACTTTGTTTGGTTGAGTGAACCAAATGCTATCCTAGTTCAGCTGGTGGTATCCTGTTTAGCATGTTAGTGATACCGAAACAATGAGCAAAGAAGAATATTATTCTCACTTTTTGATCATGGTTAGAGTCATAAATGTAACTGGGTTTTTAATCTTTGTGCCGGGGGATCCTTTCATTTTGAGGAATTAAATAGATTACGCTATTTGGCGTAGAATTTGAAGTAATGCTGAGATACATTCTTTACCTACCAAGAAATAATATCTCAAATAAATCTGAGCCATTGATTTTTAGATTATTTAAATCAATAAATTAAAAATCTCGAAAAAAACCTTCCCTAATCACGGGAGAGCAACACGGAATCCCGACCCACAGCGGCCGGAGGTGAAATTCCTTTAAAAAAATGTAACTATTTATATTACTTGGTATAAACTTGATCAAACACACACGCCAGCCCCTCAACTAACAAGCATGCACACGCTAATTAACCACTGGCCGGGCGTACACACAGGTTACACAGGCTAACCACATACACACGCTAATCATGTACACATCCAGATCCCACACAGCATGCAAAATTAAGTATATAAAATTACATAAAAAATATATGGTACTCAAAATATATCAAGTACAGAGTTATAAAATAAAAAAAAGATTTACTATATCAACTAGATCACACATGCATCAATCTAGTCTAGAAAAAGATTTTTATCTAAAACTTTTCTTGTTTATCCTATTTTACAAAAATAAAAAATTAAATAAATATGTATTTCATCTATTATCTCTAAGGAGGTAATATGTGATTCTGACCATCCGATTGAAATAAATGGACGTGTCAGTCATTTGGAGGTACCGCATCAAAGCTTTGGAATTCGATATTGCACCACCACTTTCCAAAATTCACATATAAGCCTATATCAAAGTCATAGCTTATGAGAGATATAAATTGATTCTACGGATCTCCATGTTGTGTTTCTATTTTGCAACTTATAATACGCTCATCAGCTCACTCTCCTATATGGTAGAAATGAAACACATAAGTATCTCATATAAACAAAAATAAATAATATACAAATATAATCTATATACAACCATATTAGCTTAATTAGTATGTGTCTAAGTTGTGACAAACAAAATGGATTCAATTCCGAGGATCTAAATGAGGCCTTTGTTTCTGTTTTCATTCCCTAATTCTCCTATACTCTCTTGGTGGCTACCAAGGGAGATGCCCACCGCTGTGGAGATCACTGCATCACCGTCGTTGAAGGCTCTATATCGTGCCAATGCCGAGATGCCTTCGCAGCTCACCTTAATAGTGAAGTACTCCCCGCAGCGCTATTGCTAGACGTGCCCGCCCCTACAGAGCTCCGTCTATCGTCAGCACTCCACAATGATAAGAGGATATGGCGAAGGCGAAGCAGCAGAGCGGATGTGAGCTATGTGCACTCCACAGTGATAAGAGGATTTGTATCACGATTCGTTCTGAGTGGGACAGAACCATGGAGGAATGAGACATCGGATCGTGTGGAATGGTCCAGGTAAGAATCCCCGGATCGGATAACGAAAGGCTACTTTCACGGTGGGCTGCAATTGAATCCACTCCAGAGTCGTGATCCCCATGCATCGGGCTGCGATCCCAGTTGGCACTACCTCAGATCAGCATATCACTGGCGGCCCTAAACCCCCCATCAGTGCCGGATTTTGAACCGGCATAGCCTACTCGGCACTGATGAGGGTTGGTCATCAGTGTCGGTTCCCATGAACCGGCACTGAAGCTCAGATAACACTGCCGGTTGTATATAGAAGCCGGCAGTGTTATTTTAAACATCAGTGCCGGTTGGAAATCAAAGCCGATAGTGATCAGTGAAAGATCAGTGGCGGTTTGATGCTGTAACCGCCAGTGATGGTCACAGTATCACTGGCGGCCTCAATGACAACCGACACTGAATTTATTTTTCAGTAATTGTTTTATATTCCCATTTTCAATTTGGTTTTTTTATATTATATTAAAATCATATTTGCTGGTAGGAAAACAAAATCATAAAACTGAAACCTTGATAACAACATACCAAATACATTAGTATTAAATACATTAATATTACACATACATTAATAGTCCTTTCTAATACCACCGTAATCCAATGGAACAATTATAAAAGTCTAGCCAGCCGCTTTGGCCCGTAATTATTCTTGAACTTCGAGCGGGCAATGGAGTATTTTCCTTCTTTGCTCACAATATGCTTCAAGATGAATTCCGCTATCTCCTCTTGAAATCCTTGAATCTCCATGTCCAGGATCATATTGTGTCCATATTTCGCCCGCTGTCGAGCAATCAATAGGGAGCATTAATATAAGCTATAAGAGAATTTTATGGCATATAAAAATGGAATTAATACCTTCTGATCTGCTTTGACGTTTTTCATGCCAAACCATTGCCTTGTGGCCCACATTACGTAGAACCCACATTCATTATTCGCTTGCGGTTGGTCTAGGTACCTGATACGCATTTCCTGCACCTTGAAGTTTACTTTGCATGCGCTGCGCCACAATATTAATTGGGAAAGAAAAGTAACATTAAGTGTGGTATACAGGTTGCCCCTCACGAACATTAGCTTTGGCTACGTGGAGGAAGCTGGAGACACCAATCAAGTACCGTGGGTCCGTTCGGGACACACCGTACATCCACTCTCGATCCATCTCTGCATTGATAATATTAGGACACATCAAGACACGCAAAAAATGATACAGACACACATATAAATTAAATTTTTAGCTAAACAATACAGACATGCGACGAAACATGAAATTTAAGAAAATAAAAAATTAGAGACAACAATATTAGAATTAAAGATTATTCCATGAACATTTAGTTTGCACCAAATATTAAACAATATTAAAGTTAACATACAAATAATTTGTTGACATAAATTACTATAGAATAATCATAAAGAATTATTATGGTACGTGACATAACCATTAAAATTACCATCAAAATATTTTATTTGCACACAATGTCTACCTAGGTGATGTGTAAATAGTGGAGACTGCACCATTGACAATAATTTAAGTCTAAATTAAACAATGTTTTGGTAGGTGACAAAATAATTAATTTGCTCGTCATAAATCTAATAGAAATAATACTCTCAACTTCTAACTACCTACAACTACTTATACCATCACATACTAATATTAATCAATACTAAGCATATTGGTTCATTTGCTAACTAACACTGTACAATCAATGTATCACATATCGGTTCTAATATTAATCAATACTAATATTTATCATAATAAGAATTTAATCTAGACTCTCTAGTGCTAACTAACACTAACCAATTAATATATCACATACTAATTAATATCAATCTTTAGCATTGATCATGTAGATATACCTAAGAAATATATGGGTTGGTACACACTAACCTTTTGTACAGTAGATTATCCACAATTCGATTTCAAGGCTCCCTCAAAATCTAATTTCAAGCTCCCTAGAAAAGAAAGCACAAAAAAAAGATCATATCAAACAAATTAGCCATAATTAATGGTCACAATCCAAGGATTCGCTGTTGGCTACTAACCTTTAGTGCAAATAAAGCAATCGGTTGGCCTAATTTCAAGAAAACCTTGCTTCATTCATGGAGAACAGCAGCCGCAACAATGGAGACAGGAGGCCCACGCGCGGCTTCCTCTGCTCAGAATGGCAGAGTGGAGAGGAAGAAGAGGACGCCTGCCACCTTTTTGTGGTGTCAGTTCATCACTGGCGGTTTCAAGCCAGAACCGCCATTGAAACGGTATGTTCAATGTCGGTTCTATTCTAGAACCGGCAGTGATGTAAACTGAGGGCATCAATGGCGGTTCCAAATGCTAACCGGCACTGATAAGGCTCTTCAGTGTCGGTTCTCATGGCTCCCGGACATGTTTCTATTTTCGAAGCAAAGAACCGGCACAGATGGGTTATCAGTGCCGGTTTTGTATAACCGACAGCAAAGGTGCCGGCACTGATAACCGAATCTGTAGTAGTGTGGAATGGCCTAACAGAAAGTGAGATGTCCAAAAGCCTGCAAACTACTTTTGCTCTACTGAAATGATGAAGATGACGAGCAATGCATTCAAAGCATCTCGAAGTAAAGGAAAGGTATGCAACTAGTTTTGGAAACTAGGAGGTGCTATGCATGCATCTATAGAAGTTTTGGAAAGAGCATCGAGGCTTCGGTTATATTGTTTTGTCACTATTCGTGTAAGGCCAATAATCTTTGTAACGGCATCATCAAGAAGGTTAATGACGCCATGGACAAATAGTTGGTGTTCGCTTCAATGGAGAATGGAAATGCGTCATCCTCAATGGGTAAAAGCTCAAGCGGCAGATCATGTAAAAGGACAGTTTCAGCAAATGACAGGTTAAAGTACTTAAATAGACTTATCTGCAACTAATTACTTATTCGAATGCTTAGTGGCTGAGAATATTTCGGTACGGAGGAACCACCCAAGCACAGTAACATAGAGAACCTAACGTGGTTGTGTGTGTAGTTTAGGTGCGTATATGAGCCGCCAGCTTATCTTGTAATGGTGTCCAGTAACTAAATAATGACCTACATTATGAAGTCCTATCTACTGTGTTGGTGTTCTTCCCCTCTGTATTCTTTGTATTCTACCAGGTTCCCCAAATTCTCCACCAGATCGCCAGTCCCACCATGTTATAGGTGTTCTAGGAGACACGAAAATTTTGTGACCGTCTCTTTTAATAAAACTAATTAAGTTGCCTCCTGATTTTTTTACTAGTGAGTTGTAGATTAGTAGTATACAAATTAGGTCTTGACGAAATGAAGAACATTAAATGCTCTGGCTATGATGCATATATATAATTATTAGGTTCGACGGACTGCTGTAGGCTCTAGCCTCGCCCCTTTATATAGATGAAACTGAGTCCTACCACGTCTGAGCAGTGAGCACCACAATTGTGTACCTTCCCATCACTTTGGAGTTTGCTTGATGTTATTTTTTCCCTTTCACAAAGTAATATCGTAGCTTCAGACGTAAGAATGAAAGCAGTGCTTGCTTATAGGAATGGAAAGCAACGGGAGTAGTCAATATGCAACATTCCCACTTGGTCCCGCTTATCTCTTTTGCCCCAGCCTGGGCTCCCATTATGTAATTCTTCACCCTTGGCGTTTGGTCGCGTGGTGCCTTCTCCACTCTGTTTACCAGGAATAGCACTAGCCTGGTCACTGTCACCGGTGTGTTTCAAGCTAATTTAATGTGAGCACGGATTCTAGCCTGGTCGCTGGGCAGGAGAATCATAACGTTACAGAGGTTCCTCTAAGGTCATTCCATGGAGCCAGATCATAGTTGGGTTGAGTAGATGCAAGCAAGAGTGCCGGCATAAATAATTTGGTTGCCCCGAAAGAAGTGCAATAATACATGTGTAGTACACTAATTACATTGGAATAACACTACACCACAACACTAGAATAGCATCGGATGTCTGTTGCTAAAGATAAAAATTAGCGTTGGATGATCCGTTGTGAACTAAGAAGTTATTGGTCGAAGAAACTTGTGAAAGGTAAGACTTATTTATCTATCCACATTGCATTCATAAATGCCTGATTACCTTGTTCCAAGCTTCTGGTGTGCCTTGTGGTTATTCTCTTGTGTGCTGGTTTAGTGTAAAAAGACATATAAAGAAAGCCTCTTGCTGTTAGAACAGATATAGATGGTATAATTGTTGATTGAAAAAAGTCTAGAAAGCAGTCTAAGAAGTAAGTCTAGATGGCTATTTTTTTGTTCCTTTTCAGGAGTAAAAATGTCAGGCGTAAGAGGAAATAATAGGGAATCCTATATCAATCCATATGAGCTGCAGAAAATGGCAAACTGTGCAAGGAACCAAAAGAAGTTTGATGAATTGAGACTAGCACAATGTGCACAAGCCTTGCAGCAGCCAATTCAACTAAGAAAAAGAATAAAAGTTGGATCTTCATGCAATGAATTATCATGGTACAGTAGTACTTACAGATCTGTAGATGATTAATTCACAATCTTAATTCACAATCTCATGATGTTTTTGTAGAAAACTCAAGAGACAAAGGAAGCAGCAGCTTACAATCATAATTTGCGCCCAAGGCCTGAAAAAATAACTTCTGAGATTGTAGTTGCAAATGAGGAAATTGCTGACTGTGAAACAATTGGCGACTTCTTAAGTGACAACGAAGGTGATGTTCATAGCTTGTATTGCAACTTTACCCTACCTGTGATCTAGCTTGTAGCTAATTTCTAATGAACCTTACAGCTGCTGATATGCATAGTAGTACAAGAAAGAAGAGGAAAGGAGGAAGGGTACTCAGTAGAATGGATGACATATTATTAAAGGAACCTGGCACTATGCCTAAAATTAAAATAGAAGTAAATGACAAAGGGCAGCTTGTTGGAGAAAATTATAGGAGGCTTTCTAGTGTTATTGGAGTTCTAGTACGGAAAATGTTGCCTGTTGGAAACTCTGATTGGAGGCTTGTGGATATTAATAAGAAGATGGCACTTTGGAAAGTCATAAAGGTAATGTGTATGCTTCAACTGTCCAGATTAATTACCTGTCCAGATTATGCTTTGCCTTCTGGAATACCACCCCTATTAGTGCCTGATTACTTTGAAACTAGAGAGAAATATTTATGTATGTACTATCCAGATTATGCTTTTCCTAGTCAGGCTATGTTAGGCTATGTTAGGCAATGATTGATTGTACATGTTGTGCTAGGCTGCTTGCAATTCTTTAGCTAAAAACTAAAAACTAATGTCATTAGCTGCAGCACTATTTAATTTCTATCATGTACCAAAAGAAATCCAAGCACAAATAAAATCCTTGAAATGCAATTCCAGATTATGCATCCTTGGACTGATTGGCTTATTTTTCTTGCCTTTTTAGAAATGATTTGATATAGATGATAAAGCAGAGGACTGGGTTATGGATAGTGCTGCAGAAAGATGGAGGCAGTATAATTTAAGGCAAAGCTGAAGCAACGAATTTTTGATGAAACATTGACTGATGAGGAACTAAAGAACTTACATGGGAACCTAATAGATGATCATGAATTGGATTCTCTTCTTAAATATTGGAGGTCTCTTGAGTCTCAAGTAAGGATCAACTGATATGAATCTGTTGATGGTTCTTGTCATGAGGTTGTTGGTAGCAACTTGTTGATAGGAAGCCATTGAACTAGATGTTGACTTTGAATGCTTTTGGACTGCAATCTATTAGGTTTATTTTTTGGACTAGTAAGCTAATGGTGCTCTCTTTTGATCAATGTTGGATCACTTTTGGATGGTGGCTTTTGCTCAGAAAACAATATTTGCTTGTTGTACAACCTCATGACAATAGCTAGATTTTGTATCAGCTACTATATATATGTGCTTGTATGTTGGCTTGATGGAAACAAGTTTAAGCTAGTGATATGGTTAATGTGTTCTCATTTGATATTGATGAATGAGAGTATGACCGATGTTACCATTTATGTATGTCATTTAATTTTGTATTAGTTCTTAATATTCGCTCCAGTTTTAATACATGCATTTTATTTTTTTAGCTATTTAATTAATCTCGATGGACTATCCGTTGCTAAAGTTTTATATTGCAATGAACTGTCCGTTGCTATAGATTCTAATAGGTTGTCCGTTGCTAAACATTGGACCATCGGATTGTCCGTTGCTAAATATCATGTCCGTTGCTGTTTACATACAACGACGGCTTCATTTGCAACGGCAGGGGTCCATTGCTATAGAATTTAGCAACGGATTGTCTATTGTTGTATACCTCTTTCAGCAACGCACTGTCCATCGCTGTTTAAAGGTTATGGTGTAGTGTAAAATGAACAATATTAAATACACAACATATGGACTATGATGAATAATAATCAGTTTTGGCTTTCTCCCTTGATGTTGTTTTTCCCTTTTGCAAGTAATAATCATAGCTTGAGACACAAAAATGACAGCTCTACTTACTATTTATACAACTGGCAGACAATTGGAATAATCCATATGCAACAATTCTCTCTCTCTCTATCCCTCTCTCTCTCTCCCCCCATTCAAAATAAAATATCATGCGTTTCCACTCCCACAAGTACTAGCTGTGGTACACTAGAATCAGTGTTGTGTTGAATAATGAAATTCTAAACCTCTTGTGTGAGTAAGTTTGGTTTCCATCGATCCATGGTGCAAGTTTAGAGTTCTGTTGAGTGGATGAAAGCAATGAAACACGGAAACACGGCATGATACCTACTGAAACGCCCTGAATTGAAAGTCCTCTTTTCTTGTCTTTATCAGAATTATTTGAAGTAAGGAGTATGATCCCAGTGAAATGAAAGTGCAATTGGCAGACAAATAGTACACTAATTAGGTCTCAAATAAATGAAGAATACTAAATGTCCCAGCTTTGATTCTTAAGTTTATTTTCTCAAGGCTCCAGGTCGATTATATAAGCAATCGACTCCTAGCACCCCCTGCTCTTCCCTTTCACAGCACAGAAATGATAATAGATTAATAGTAGTTGCCATAGGAGTGGGAGGCAGTGAGAATAGTACCAAATTGCAAAGAGGACTACGAAGCACCACCTGTCCGTAGGGCTGACCAAATTGCCAAAGACTATCACAGTCTTAGTGATGCAAGGGCATGCAGTGCTCACGACCAGAATAGCAAAGCTGTGTCACGACCTAGGCCATTTTCTTTGTAATTTAAGGTAATAGTAGATGGGGTAAGCGTCAGGTCTAAAGCCCATTTGTGTGCTGAGCCACACTATGCCAGAAAAGCTTATCAGTGACGCCTCGATTAGTGACTTAGAAAAGAAACGCGTCACTAATAAAATATCAGTGACGCGGGTTAATAATACGCGTCACTGATTAGTTGTTTCCCTAGGAACAAGACGCGTCACTAATAACAATATATCAGTGACTCTTGAACAGAAAACACGTCACTGATAAATATTGTGACGCATCTTCCTTAGACGCGTCACTGATAGATAGACATATTTGTGACGCGGGTTAACAAGAAGCGTCACTGATAAGAAATGTGACGCGTTTTATCTAGACGCGTCACTGATACGAAGGCATATCAGTGACTCTTTTTGACAAAATGCGTCACAGGTAATAAATGTGATGCGTGTTGTATAGACGCGTCACTGATTTGTGGACATATCGCCAAAAATTATTAATTATTTATTAATTTATATATGGGCTATCTTGACCATGCACCAATCTTAATGCACCTTTAGCCCTGGCCCTGTTGCCACGCATGGAGCAGCCCCTGCACCTTATTATCTCCTTGTCGTGGGTACACGGGTTCCTCTCGGTCTTCTCTCTCGTGGGCTCCGTCCCTCTCTCTAGCGACCTCCCCTGCTCCCTGCTGCTTCCACGGCGATGCCGCTCCCTGCTGCTCTGCTGCTAGCCAGCCACTCATACGTGCCTGAGGCCATCTCGTCTTCGTGCTGGGAATACAGGGAATTACGAGTGTATAGTATGTGGACAACGAAACTGCATGCATGCGAAAGCATGACTGACACAGCAGATGGAGCCCCGACTCACCTTCTCTAAACTTCTCTTTCTCTAGTCCAAACATATAGACTTGTTCTCCCAAAGCTGCTGTTGCTTGTGACATAAGGGTGCCGTGCCAATACTGAGAGGGAGCCGGCGACGAGCTAGTGAGCCATCACAACTACACAAACCACTCATCATTTTGCTAGTTGCGGCAAAAATTGCAAGTAGGTATTTTCATTTATGCACTAGTAGAAGATTATTTTAATTTTAAGTTATTATGGTTGTCTAATTTAGATATCTATATATAAACCTTTAAACGTGGGCAAAATCTCACTCTTCATTTTGTTCAAAAAAAATCCCACTCTTCATCAACCGTATCAACCGTGTTTCATGCGAATCAGTTTTTTTTCTCTCTCTTAGTTACCTATATGTTAACACGTACTCTAGCTATCTTCATGTTGAAAAAAATGTACTCCCTCCGTCCCAAATTATAGTTTGTTTGATTTTTTTGACCTCAAGTTTGACCACTCGTCTTATTCAAAAAATTATCCAAAATATCATATTTTTTATTGTGGCTTGCTTTATTAATATAAGTTCTTTAAGAATGACTTAAATTTAACTATATTCACACAAATTTTTTGAATAAGACGAGCGGTCAAACTTAGGGTCAAAAAAGTCAAACGAACTATAATTTGGAACGGAGGGAGTAGGACACATCTTTATTTGATTTTGCATGCTAAGAAATCATGCGCAGCTTGATCCAATATGTGTCTATGTGTGTAGCTTATTACTGTTACGCATATGGCTTATTGTCTCGCCCAGGCTCTCTAAAATTCCTGGCTCCGCCACTGCCTCCCATGGCGACCTCCCCTGCCCCCTCGCCTTTCTCCCCGCGTCGCTTGCCCTCGCACTAGGCAGGCTGCCGTGCCCTAGCCGGCTCTGATGGCCATGCTGGCCGCCGCCACCCATGGCCGCAAATTGGGGATCTAGGTTAGAGTTGCCCCTCGGGTAATTTCTAGCCTAGGTAGAGGAGAAGGCGCCGGCGGAGTTCGAGGCCATGCGCGGCTCCCCGAGGTGAGCCCCTACCAGCAGCACAACTTCCCCAAGGCGATTCCCTCCCAGCGGCAGCACGGCTTCGTCGAGGGAACACCATCCTCGTCTTGGATCCATGGTGTGGAGGCGACCATTGGGGTACCCAAATCCATGGCTTCTATTTTTTTTCAGGTACTGCTACTCGATCTGGGTTGCCTCCCACTCCTCCCTTTCTGAATTATTAACCAAATTCGATCCTACAACTTAGCTAGGAGTTCAGTAATGGTGGCATGGATAGTATCACCGAGCTCTTGGTAGGCCTGATATCACTTACAAGTTACAACGCATTCAGTCACCTAAACCAATTTGGTCAGGGAAAAATAGAACAGCGCAGGCTCTATAGGAAACAACCAGTAAAAAACTATCAATGATTTTCCATTTTCTCATAATCAGTTGCAGCACAGTTGAAAATTAAGTTTACGCTTGTTTTTTCCTTTTAAAATGAGTAGTTATTTCCCTTGACAACCAAAACGCATCACAACACATTCAGTAGTTCATTCAGGGAGGGAAAAAAGCTACAGTCCTCAACACTGTTACAGTACTTTGATGGAGTGGAAATTGCGGCTTAACAAAAGGAAACCTCATGAGACCTTGGACGGAGCAGGAAAAAATACCTGTATTAATAGAATACCAATAATAATTTTGTCTTTGAATGTAAACTATAGGAAAAAATATAAATCTGAGCACTATATAATTTTTATCTTTGAACGTAGAATCTAACCATAGTCAGTAACTCCATTTTCACTTGCTTGATTGCTTCGATGGTTTCAAATATATGTTTAGTTCCCATTATCATTCTCTGGAAACATCAACAGAGCCTTCATTGTATTTGATTTGCAGGGCCTGGGGCCACCATTGGAGGAATGTGTACTACTCGCTGTTCTGGTTCATTAGCTGTGAGGTAATTACCAACTTGAGTCCATGCTTATTCTGGTAATATTCTTGTATGCTTATTTGGATTTGTATCTTTGTTTTGTTTAGCTGAGTCAGCTATTGCTCAAGTGTTAACTGGATGGCAAGTGCCAGGCACTAACTTAACTGAACTGAATAGCAGGTGCCCAACATATTTTATCACCACTGAGTAGTAGATCGAACACAAACTGAGAACCATACTGATTTTTTCCTTTTATCTTTGCTTGTGCAGTGAGTTCAGGACTACCTGACAGGTTAGTTTCTTTCTATTTCTCTATGCTACTTTGTTCTTCTCTGTATGTGTATATATTTGATAGAAATATGCCAATATGGAGACTGCATTATTTCCCTTATGCAAAGGCCACTTGTTAATCTAAAATGAAAAGCCCAGCTGTTCTTAGTGTTCCTTATAGCTGATCATGGTATTTTTTAATAAGTATTTCCATTCTGTTTGAGGCATAATTGGACTTGTTATATGATTATTTCTGATTTCAGTTTTGAATTTCCTTCCCCAACTTATATTGGATTGTTTATACAGCCATATGGAGAACTTGTGTATGGTTTGATCTTCAGTTGCAAGGGATGGGAAATGTTCTTTTAACCTACGCTATTTGTTTCACATGTTATACAGTTATAATTGTTCCTAAGACCAAGAAGACCTATTGCAAGAACAAAGAGTGCAGGAAGCACACTGCAGAAGGTGACTCAGTACAAGCTGGATAATGATATAATGGTCCGACCAAGCATGTCTTCAAGAAAATGGTAATGTAGCATATCCATTGGTAGCTACTGATATAATTATCCAGAAAATGTGTTGAGGCGGAGAAGGTGGCTGCCTTCAACCTCACAGATCTGAGACAAGGTGCTTCAAAAATCCAAGTTCATCTGCTTGCTCTGTGATTCCAGGTACACACGACAATTGTGTTACCCCAATTGCTTGTGCAGATTTCTTCCTTTTTTTAGGACTCAAGCAAGTTGTGTTGTGCATGTACAGAAGTGGGAGAGATGAATCATGGCCTGAGGGAAATTTTCTTAAGCATCCATTACCGACCTGGGATTTGTGCTAGTGACTGTCCAGTGAGATCTAGTTGCTTAGTTCTCCCTCTCAGATTTTTATTCTGTACTGTGTGACCATTTCATCAAGTTTAGATTGCACACTGCATGCAACATGATTTTATTAATCAGACTATCTGAAAGTGCTACTTCTACAGAGTTAGATTTGCTTGTCACTACTCATTTATTTGATTGCTTGTCACTACTAGATTTAGAATTAGATTGCTAGTTAATCAGACTATCTAAAAGTGTCACTACTCATTTAAAGTACTACTTCTATTGTGTTGTACATTTCTTGTGAAGCAATGACTGATCGATGTGTAACAGGTGTCTCACTACTGATCTTATTGGTTCTTGCTGCTTTATTTCGCAACTGCTTCTAGAACTGTTTGCACAGAATTTGATTTGCAGCCGTTTAGTTGTAATCCTCTCATAACGACAGATAAGATATGACAGAATAGGATAATGGGTGATTACTACTTGCTTTCAGTTTTGGACACTATAGCTAGCTTCTTTGAAAATAATATAAAGATTGTTGTATCTTCAAACAGAGGAAAATAGCACAATTTAAGAGTATACAGAGTAACATTCAGCACTGAACATGGATTTTTTGTTCAACTAGCTCCACATTTTTGCATTGCTTCACTTCAATGTCCCTGCTCAATACTAACCTTTTCTTTCCCTGCATTATTTTTTTTTGCTGCAATGACTTGTGGCACATATCCATTGACTTTCCAATAATTTCTCTTATTTGCATAGATAAGGTCCTTTCTCAATTTGTTTTGATCTTATTTCTCAATTTGTTTTGATCTTATTTGGTATGCTGTCTCACTAATGCAGCCAATTCTAGCATGCTGATTACCCATGACCTGACAAAATGAAGGCCACCACCCCACCTGCTTGAGAGAAACTGAAATACCAATGGTAAGATTAACATCTTTTAAAATACTGTAACGCATCTAACTTTTTGTACAGCATGACACAATAATATATACCTACTGAACTGCTGCCACTACTTCACATGGCCTATTACGAAGCTGTTACTGAACTGCTACCACTATATTAGCAATTAACTGCATGTATTAGCAGCAGCTTAGACTGCATGTTCTTATTCTTTTTGCTGTCCAGATAATATTTTAAAAGCTGAACATTTTAGTTCTAAAGATAGGTTCTAGTGTACTATCTTGTTGAAGTTCGGTATGCTAGCTAATTTCTTTCCCCAACTTAATATATTTATTTAGCCTAAACCTGAGAAGAACAAAGAGGGCACTGCAACTCAATGACACTGGATCAAGAACTAATGCAGTTGTTTTAGACCAAATGGTTTTCCTGATTGCAGAGCCATTATCTACAGGCAATATTTAGTTAAATTTTGCATTTCTGATCCAAGTGAAGCAAAAGCTTTTTGAGTACCGTAGTTGTTTCATTCCTGCATGGAAGGCCATCAGACCTGGAACTTGTTTGCGCAGTTTCTAATTTAATTGCATCTGTACATCAAACTCACCATGTAACTCGTGGCTGCAGGTGTTGGCTGGTCCCCTACCTGGAAATCGGCTATTCATTGCTCTATGGAACCGTTGCTCAGAGGCTGCTAACATTACAATGGAACTGCCAGCAATGGAACTGCCAGTAATGTAGTGTGTGAAAGTTAAGTACAATGTTGTGATGGGTTTTAAACAAATTGTGAATCTGATGTGATAATCAATTTGATATACATGTAAATCTGTTGAACTTGATATGTATTTGAGGAGCTTCAGTTATCAACATGTAATATATTGATGGCTTTCATATATATGTGCTATGAATATTGTATATATGCATGACCATTTTATTTTTTTGTTTTCTGAAATAGTTATCAGTGACGCGTATTGGTTGGACGCGTCGCTGATAGAGGGTTATCAGTGACGCATATTGGATGGACGTGTCACTGATAGAGGGTTACCAGTGACGCGTATTGGTTGGACGCGTCACTGATAGAGGTTTATCAATGACGCGTATTGGTTGGACGCGTCACTGATATAGGGTTATCAGTGACGCGTAAAAATGCGTCACTAATTTGCCCTTATCATAGACGTGAAAATAGTGACGTGTTGTTTCCATGTCACTGATGGCTGTCTAGAAGTGTCACTGATAAGCTTTTTTGGCATAGTGCCAGGTTCATATATATATACAGATCCTTATATATAATAAACCTCGCTGCAAACAGAGGCATGCATGAATGGACAATTAACTAAATCAACTACCCATGAACCTTCAGTTCTGTGCAGCTTCCACTATGTCAGAACCCCATATTAGAGATATTTGTAAACAGTTATCAGAGACATAGGAAAATGTGTCTGAAAAATTACAACAACGACGCATTTGGTTGTGTTCTGCCTGACCACCAGCAAAAACCCCACCACCCCCGAGCGACGCTGCACGCTCTGATGAAGAAGCTCTGGGAGGGGCTCCGCGCTGAGATGAACAAAGGAGATAGAAGTCGAAATTAGTAGCTTTTTCTGACTTCCTCCCAATCCCGAAGGCATGGTGCACAATTATGTCCGATTTGACATGCACAGACGTGGCCAGTGCAGCGTGAGGCCACAGAGATGCGGACTGAGGAGGTGAAGGGGGATATGAGGAAACAAACAGAGCCAAAACCATGGTGCGGCTTGGGCCAGGGAGAAGATGGTGGCCCTGGTCGGTGCAGATTGGGGACAGGAGGCGGCTAACTAATGGTGCTAAAGTCATGGTCAGAAGAAAGAAGAACTGAAGAGTTGCACGGAGTGCAGTTTCAGTGTCAGGAAAGAAGAGGAAAAGAAAATAAAAAATAATGTTACTACGGACATCTCACCCTTTTCAACAACGTGAAGAAGCTATTATTTTACAAATGTCTCCATTCGGTACTGTCTAGCCTTCCCATGTTCATGATTTCGTTTTTTGAACTCCCAAAAGGTGTGCTTCAGAAGCTTGATTATTTTCGATCTCGATTCTTCTGGCAATGTGATGAATATAAAAGAAAATATCGCCTTGCTAAGTGGAGTATTCTTTGTACCCCTAAGGATTTTGGTGGGCTAGGAATACTTAA
Organism: Chrysopogon serrulatus; assembly: GCA_015844335.1. Lineage (NCBI taxonomy): Eukaryota > Viridiplantae > Streptophyta > Magnoliopsida > Poales > Poaceae > Chrysopogon > Chrysopogon serrulatus. Next base: position 534,623 of record JADLZL010001367.1, read on the forward strand.
CATAGAGCTATAGAATAGATGTTTGTTGAGTAAATGGCTGTACAGATTACTCAACGAGGATGGGGTGTGGCAAACCCTTGTAAGAAGGAAGTATTTGGCCAATAAATGTCTATCCCAAGTTCAACATAAACCTGGTGACTCTTATTTTTGGAGTGGTCTTACAAAGGTAAAGTCAGATTTTTTAACAGGCAGTGTTTTTAAGGTGGGTAATGGACGGCAAGTTAGGTTCTAGGAGGACACATGGCTGGGTGATAAATCACTAAGCTAAATTTATTTGAACGTATACATAATTGCATGACGTAGGAGTGACACTGTTGCTAAGGTCCTTTCCACATCACCTTTAAATGTTTCATTCAGAAGGGGTTTGGTAAATGACAAATCTAAGTGACTGGTTAGACCTGGTTTCCAAATTGGTTCATGTCCAATTATCAAATCGTAATGATATTTTCTTATGGAGATATTCTAAAAAGTTATTTTTTACTGTTCAGTCCATATAGTACCTTAAGCAGTCAGGGCCTTTCTCCCTCAGAAATCAATCTTTTGGAACCTGAAAGTTCCATTAAAGATAAAGATTTTCCTTTGGTACTTACTCCCTCCGTCCCTATTTAGATGTCGCCGTAGGATGCATGCCACAAGTTTGACTTGATTTATAGAAAATATGTACAACATTTATATCTTTAAATAATTTTGTTAAAAAACTAGATCTAAAGATCTTTTTGATGATACTAATCATAATACTAATCGATGATATATATTATTTATTAAAATTACCGGCATTTATGTCTCGGGAAGCGAAGCGATAAGTATTTAGGGACAGAGGGAGTAAATAGGGGTCATGCTCACAAAGGATAATCTTGCTAAACGGAATTAGGAAGGTGACACTAATTGTTGCCGTTGTCATTGGAAACCATTCAACACCTAGTTTTTTGATCGTAGGTTTTCAAGCTCTATTTAAAAAACTGTACAATTTATTTGGAATTCAACGTCCTACTAGTTTCTCACAATTATATGGGCCTTGGCTGAGTGGATTGAGTTCTAAGCTTCAGAATCAAATATTAGTTGGGGCGGCTCCACTATGTTAGGCCATTTGGTTGAATAGAAATGATATGGTGTTTAAGTAAATTTATTTTAATTCTACTAGTACACAAATCATTTTCTCTTGACACTAGCGTTTCATTTCTATTGGCGGTTTCTCCTTAGAACAGCCAAGTAGAAATCGGCCCTATTTCTCTTGGTGGTTCTCTTAAGGAACCACAAGTAAAAATAATTTGGAATTATTTTTTTTTGAGTTTTTAAAACTTTCTCGGAAGGAGAAACTCCTACAATAAAAGTTGGAGATCTCCAAAAGTTATGAAACTTTGTACTTGACAACTTTTTCATTCGAAATCATCTTTTTATGGAAAACTACGAACGGAATTTTCAAATTTGAAATTCAAATTTTGCAAATGACCTCGGATGGAGAAACACTCTAAATAAAAGTTGTTGATCTTGAAAAGTTATGAAACTTTGTAGTTGAACATTTTTTCATTTGAATTCGTTTGGACCCTCAAATATTCAATTTTTCGTCGGGTTTATGTAATATTTGGGGAACAAAAATGAGATATAGACACAAGTGAGTGTGTGGTGCGGTGATAAGGAAGGGTTCACGCGAGGCCGAGGTCACGGGTTCAAATTCACTGGCCGCGTAGCACGCGATTTTACACGAAAAAATACATAGACGGGCGGGCGGGTGCCTTCCCCGATTTCAAAAATATTTTTGCCTTCTTAAAAATATTTTTCTGGTATTTTTTTGCATTTTCTGGGCAACGATTTCTACAGGCGGTTCTCAAACAACCGTCAATGGAAATATGCTATTTTCACTGGCCTTTCCCACTGGCGGTTGGCAAAATCGCCAGTACAAATGGGTTACCCACCGCCTATATAGGACATTTCTGTACTAGTGTTCTTTTGTGCAGGAGATTTTCAGGGCGATGTACTGGATCAGGCAGTGGTCTATGCTACATAAGGAGGAGGACTGGCAGCCCTTTCTAGATGGCTGTCGATGCTGGGAGAACTTAATGATGGTGCTTTTCAAGAAGTTTGGATAGAGATCTCAGAATCAATTACCTACTTAGTAGTTTTTAGCCTTGGCATGGAGTCCGGTCCCTAGTTTTTCTTGGTAACTTTTTTCTCAATTGGTGTTTTTTTCGTGTATGTGTGTATGAGATTGTGTGAGGTTGATCACTAGTTGATCTTGTTCTTTTGAACATTGTCCGTCTTCTATCAGCTGTGTACCATCCTTGATGGTAGACGCTGGAACTTTGGTTCCCTTATTTAAAAATTCAACATTGTTAATCATCTCACAACTAGTCTAAGAACTAATATTGAATATTTGGACTTGTAAACAATCTGAGACTAAAAAGTTATCAATGGATAGTATTTGATCTCTTTTGAACTCTACAGTTTTTGGATTTTATCGTAATCTGATCACATATGAAAATGTTATGAGTTTTTTGTGCAGCAGTCTTTCACTAGCTTTTAAGCCTGTACGGTTTTATTTATAAATAAAAGCACAGTAGGGGGCTTTCCCCTCTTGTTTACCCTAAAAAAAACTAAATGAGTGAATGACCATATATTGGCAAAAAGCTACAAAATGAGTGAATGACCATATACACCGGGAGAAAATATTAGAGGTGCGCACTATAGTTAACAAATTTTTTTTGTCGCATTATGTTATAGATATATTTATCTCTATATGAATCTCTATATGAATGCTTGTTGTAAAAACAGTTCCTTTGTTAGAATACAGCTATTTGAAGGTATGCAGTTGAGCAAAACAACTCTCCTATTTGGCATTTTTTTTTTCACGATTATCAAGCATACAGGCTGTTCCTTACAGTACAGCAAAGCACAGTTACCCATCCACTTCTTGATTGCAACTATCTGTCTATGCAGCCCCTGTGAGTAGGTAGGAATCTACAAGAGCAAAGGAGCATTAGAATCCCAATATGTTTACTTTCAATAAATGACTTTTCATAAATGTTTGATTTTACAATATACGGTGAAGGAATTTCAATACTAGCTTATCGTGTGTTCTCACTAATGTCCAGAAACAAATAGTTAGGAGGCACAAGCAGGGCCTGGGCGAGAATTTATAAAAATTTAAATCTTCGTTGCCTAGCTATTATTGTTTTCCTGCACGTGGATTGTACATCCAGCTCCGGGTTGGAATGATGACACTGCAGCTGATGTTGGCTTCTCTTTATATCTATGCCTTCTGAAACGAAACAGATCAGAGCTGATGTGTGTGGAGAGGGGGAGAATGGTAGGTGCTACAGTTTCCATCTAGTTTTTGTGATTTTTCTTCTGCAACAAACAGATTTTCTTTGGGAATGAAAGGCCTCAGGAGCGCATATGCAGTACGGAATTTCACTTCTGGTGGCTTGACCCCTTTGCAAATATATTAGCTCCTGAGAGCTTCACATTACGGATTTGCATCTATCGATGTGGTGGATGTACTGGAAGCTGTCGAAATAGTTGTAGAAGGTCACAACTGTGTCTTCAATCTTCTGCTCATGGATGCTACGGAAGGCTTGGACGTTTGCCTCAACCGAACATTCTTGAACTCTCAACTAGTTCTCTTCCTATAGCCCGGCCCTTGTGGAAGGTGTTTGTGAGAGATTGTTCATGTAGTTGTACACATAGTGGATGTGGATGTTTTTGTTGTCGTAGATGATGAAGGCGATCCCTTTGCTCTAAAAACAGAAAATAACTTAAAACAAAAGCGCTTGTTGTCATAGATGATGAAGGCGATCCCTTTGATATGAAAATAGAAAATAATTTAAAACAAAAACACATTCCTAGTCTTCCTCAACCGAACTATTTTCTTTTTGATGGGAGCAAGTTTATTTGGACTAAATTAAAGAGGTGGGAGGGAAAGTACTACATGCATCTGGTGTTTGTGTATAGATCCAAACATACGAAGAGGTCCTCCAATAATATCATGTTCACCAGCCTCTTTCTTCTTTTTTTTGTCTTTAAAGGTTCTATAATTTTAAATCAATAACTTGATATAATGATCTTGAATTAATAAAAACAGTTCAGTCATAAATTATAGTTAATGGTAGGTGGTTGTGCAGAAAAACTGGACCTATTTGGCATTTTGGGCTGTTCCTAGGGCAAGCATAGTTGTCCGGCCACCTATTTATTACGAATACGTGTCTCTGGTCTTTTGAATACAATTACAGTAGAGCTTGGTTGTTTGGTTGCTTGAGTATTCAACCCTACTGTATTAAATGTGGTTTGATTCCTCTATTTTGAAGATGTAGCCATAATTTTTTTCATTGTCTCAAAATGCATTCTCTGCAAAGTGCGCACACACAAAAGCAAAAGAGCATTAGAATCCCAATGTGAGTATTATAATAAACTGTTCCATTTTAAGAAGTATCATGAAGGAATTTCTAGCCGAGCATGTCTTTTTTTTTTTTTTTATGAAACGGGAGGGGTTTCCCCATGCATCTCATTTATACTCAGTGTGAGTCAACAGACAAATATATAGAACGCACAAATTGGGTCTGGTATAGGAATTTATGAGCACTAGCTGTGGACATCATCCCAGATAGAAAAAATCAAATGCGATGGTCGACTATTGATTGGCACATAGAATGGTCAGTACCTGCAGGGATACATGCACTATGGATATCAACGGCTAACATTGCGCCAAGCGTAGAACCATTTACTATAGAATCCTCTACTGACATCTAAAATAAGTAGCTATTTTTGTACAGCTTGTATGGTAATACATAGATGATCCTCAAAGGAGAAATGACAAATAACTAGCAGGACCATCTTGTACTTACGGGCCAGCACGATTTAGTTAACTACTGTACACGGGTTCTTTGCCGAGTGCCAAAAGCCCTCGGCAAAGGCTTTGTCGAGGGCTGCATTCGGCAAAGGCTTTGTTAAAAGTGTTCATCACAAAAGCCAGTATCAGTTGAGATGGAGGAGAACAATGGGCTACCTATGTCCAGCACACTACTACAGAACAGGCCTTTGGTCACTCGGCCAAAATCAACATTAGCTCCCGCAAATAATGAGCCCGGGACTAAAAACACCTTTAGCCCCGGTTGTTGTTACCAACCGGGACTAAAACTCCCCTGCCCAACGGCTACGTTGTCAGTGGGGACTTTTAGTCCCGGTTGGTGTTACAAACCGGGACTAAAGGTTTTGTCCCAGTGGGTGACACCAGCCGGGACTAAAGATTGGCCTTTAGTCCCGGTTGGTGTTAAAGCCCGGGATTAAATCCTCCCGCCCGTATTTGAATCCTTCTTCCTCCTCTGACCGAGCCCGAGCTCACCATTGTTCTTTGTTCTTCATGTGTTCTTGCTTGGTTCTTACTCACATCTCCGGCCATTGATTCATTTTGTCACTTCTACGCCGTCATTTTCTTGTTTAAAGGTTACTAACTTCATCTTCTCTAGTTTTAGCGACAGCGTATCTCATTTTGTGGTGTTATACATGTGTTTTTTAATTTTTTGATTTCTACACTATTTTAGACTCCAATCACTTCATCGTTTGAATATTTCAATGTAGATAACTATAATTAAGACCCTAAAAATTAGTATACACCATTTATTACTATTTTGTGTACCATATGTTTTGGTTTAGTTAGAAAAATACTAAATTTATGGTTTCTCATTATAATTAGTTTTTTAAAAAATAACATTTGATGATACTTTGGTTTATACTTTTGTTTATAAATAATACATTTGAAGGATTATTTAGGAAAAATAAGAATAGAGAATTTTAGGTTATGTGTTAGTTAGTTACTTAGAATTATTTATTTTTGCAATTTGTGATTGGTTTTATTAGTTAATTTAAACTAGTATGCATACCACATTTCTTGATTAGTTAGAAAAATAAATAACTTTGGTGGTGGCGGGGGGAAGAACGTCCTAGGAAGAAAATTCCTGCAAAGGTTATGTGGTATGCTCCTATAATACCTCGTCGAAACATCTTTTCGTAAACAAGGACCATGCAAAGTTGTTGCGGTGGCACAAAGAAGACCGTAAGGTAGACAACATGTTGAGACACCCTGCTGATGGGTCTCAGTGGAGAGCAATAGATAAAGAATTTCGAGTTTGCAAAAGACGCAAGAAACTTGAGGTTCGCTCTAAATGCGGGACAAAGTATGAATCCTTTTGGTGAGCGGAAGCAAAGTGGTCATAGCACTTGGCCTGTTACACTATGTATCTACAACTTTCCTCCATGGTTATGCATGAAGCAAAAGTTCATTATGATGCCGGTGCTCATCCAAGGGCGAAGCAACCAGGCAATGACATTGATGTGTATCTAAGGCCATTGATTGAAGAACTTCTACTTTTATGGAGCGAAAACAGTGTTCGTATGTGGGATGAGTATAAACAGGAACACTTCGACTGCGAGCACTGTTGTTTGTGACAATCAATGATTGGCCTGCTCTAAGTAATCTTTCAGGGCAGTCAAACAAGGGATATAATGCATGCACACCTTTGTTTTGATGATCTTGATAGTATATATTTGAAAAAATGCGAAAAGGTCGTGTACCTTGGGTATCGTCGATTTCTTTCTCGTGAATCACCCGATTAGAAAGAAAGGCAAGCATTTTAAAGGTAAGGCGGACCACCGACTCAAGCCTCGCAAAACAGAACTAGAGAAGATGTATTTGAGATGGTTAAGGATGTGAAAGTAATTTTTGGTAAGGGACAGGGCAGCCAACCAGTTCCAAAAGATGCAGCGGGTCATGCACCCATGTGGAAGAAGAAGTCAATATTTTGGGAGCTACCGTATTGGCAAGTCCTAGAGGTCCGTAATGCGATCGACGTCATGCACCTGACAAAGAATCTTTGTGTGAACCTTCTAGGATTCATGGGTGTGTATGGGAAGCCTAAGGATTCACTTGAAGCACGACAAGACTTGCAGCGTATGGAAGAGCGAGACAACCTGCATCCAGAGAAGACAGATGATGGACGCCAATATTTAAGACCTGCTAGCTACACTCTTAGCAATGAAGAGAAAGAAATCATATTTGAATGCTTAAGCAGCATCAAGGTTCCATCTGGATTCTCCTCTAATATAAAAGGTATAATAAATGTGCCCGAGAAGAAATTTCTGCACTTAAAGTCGCATGACTGCCATGTGCTTATGACGCAATTGCTTCCAGTTGCATTAAGAGGAATTCTACCTCCACATGTACGTCTAGCAACCGTTAAGCTATGTGCATTTCTCAATGCAATTTCTCAGAAGGCAATCAATCCACTGGAACTTGCTGCTCTACAGAATGATGTGGTTCAATGTCTTGTCAGCTTTGAGTTAGTATTCCCTCCATCCTTCTTTGATATCATGACACACCTCCTAGTTCATGTGGTCAAGGAGATCAATATTCTTGGTCCTGTGTTTCTGCATAATATATTTCCTTTCGAGAGGTTTATGGGAGTCCTGAAGAAATATGTCCACCAGCGTGCTCGGCCAGAAGGAAGCATCGCAGAGGGCTATGGGACGAGGAGGAGGTCATTGAGTTACGTGTTGAATTCATTCCTGAACTTGACCCAATTGGTGTTCCTGAATCACGACACGAGGGGAGACTGAGCGGAAAGGGAACGATTGGAAAGAAAACCTACATCGGTACGGGGGACGATTGTTTCAATAAAGCACACTACACGTTCTTCAAAACTCATCCGTGGTGGAGCCGTATGTCAAAAAACACAAGGACTTTCTACGATCCCAGTTTCCAGAGAAGAATTAAGCTTGGCTTATGCGTCAGCACATGGACAATTTCAGTGATTGGTTACGAAAAGAATGTCATGGTAATGACCAGATTGATGAGTAACTATATTTATTGGCTAGACAACCATCATGGCACATCCTCACGTTCAAAGGGTACGAGATAAATGGAAATACATTTTACACCCTAGGCCAAGATAAAAAAAGCATGAACCAAAACAGTGGGGTTCACGTAGACGCCACCGACCCGAATGGAAACAGACAAACATATTATGGCCGCATAGAGGAGATTTGGGAACTAGACTACGCACCTAATTTTAAAGTCCCTTTATTTCGGTGCCAATGGGTCAAGAATACCGGAGGCGGGGTAACAGTTGACAAAGACTATGGAATGACAACAGTGGACCTCAACAATGTTGGTTACAAAGGTGAACCATTCATCCTTGCTGCTGATGTTAATCAGGTGTTCTATGTGAAAGACATGTCTACAAAACAGAAGAGTGGAAAAAATAACAACAAATCAACGAATGAGCCAAAACGCCATATAGTTCTCTCAGGGAAAAGAAACACTGTGCGAATTGAGGAGAAGTCAGATATTTCAGAAGATTATGAAAGGGATGACCTAATCACGCCGTTCAATGTGACCAAAGATCCGAGCATCATGATAAATGCTGAGGACACTCCATAGTTACGTCAAGATCATGACCAAGGAACATACATCAAAAAGAAGATCACTACTATGCCCGCCTAATATATAGAGTGTATTAGAGTATGTGTATGTGACAATTGTAACATAAGATATTTATATTAGTTGTTCTTATTTTATATAATTTCAAATATTGATATGACATATTATTATGAAAGCAATTAGACAAAAAGAAATAGAACTGTTATTTTTAATAAATTAATACCCATTCTTTTATTTACTATATGATTAACAAAAAAATAATCTATTTAGAAATAGCATAGATAAACAAAAAATTTATATTTTACAATTAATAAAATAGAAACTAGGCAAAAGGAAATATACCTGTTATTTTTTCAAAAAAAATTTATACATGGCCTTTAATTTAGTAGAGAATAAACAAGGTTTAACATATTTATTATAGGTTAATAAAAAAACAAAAGGTAAATCGAAATAACTTTAATTTATTTATCTATTTCGAGAAATAAAAAAATTTTGCCTTCAAATACAAATCCTATTTGATGTACATTTTTCTGTCTCGCATTTGGAGTTTCAATGTTGATAAATGCAAGGATTCACGTTAGCATTATGAAAAAACAAATTTCCTGTCCAAAAGCAACAATTTTAAATTTTTTATTTGATCAATATATTTTTGCATTAACAAAATACGAATTATTATTTACATTTACAATCACTATTATAAGGTAACAAATAAATTTATGGTACAAAATATATAAAGTGTACAAGAAGGCAAAAGGAAATGCAATTGTGATTTTCAAAATATTTTATGCCTACTCTTTCATTTACTATGCAATTAATAAGATTTAGAATATATATAAACCAAACTGATTTATAAACAATGTACCGTAAACCCTAAAAAGTGAGAGGAACTTTTAGTCCTGGATCGTGGTTGGAACCGGGACTAAAAGTTAACCTTTAGTCCGGTGCGGGGTTGGAACCGGGACTAAAGGTTACCTTTTTTAGTCCCGGTGCTTGTTGCGCACCGGGGTTAAAGGTCCTTTAGTCCCGGTGCGTGGCTGCAACCGGGACTAAAGGTCCACTGGGTATATATTCTACGTCTTCTTCCTTCCTCCTCCCGATCCAGATCGACGTCCTAATACACCGCCCGCCGCCACCGCACATCCCTTGCCCTCTCCGATGACCTCGCCGACGACCCGCCGCCCCGACGCTCTCCCTCTCGCGCGCGTGGTAGCCTCGCCGCCATCGCCGGGCCTCTTCCTCGCCCGGCTGGTCCTCGTCTGATAGCGCGGGGGGCCGCCGCTGGCCGCCAAAGCGGCCGTGCCCGAGCCGTCGTCGAGCCGCTGCTTCGCTTCCTTGGCGCCCCGCGTGGCCGCCGCGGTGCCTTCTTCTCCGGCGTCGTCCACCTTGTCGGGCCCCCGCGGCCGCCTCCTCGCCGGCCAACCGCCTCCGCCGCCGGCCGTCATCCTCCTCTTTCTCAAGCCAGAAGGCCCGCGACGCCCGTTCAGCGGTGCAGGCGCCTCCTCTTCTCCGGCCGAGAGGCCCGCGCCGCCGTCCCCCCTGTTCCGGCGGCCGCCTCCTTCATTCTCCGGCCGAGGCCAGCGCCCCGCCGTCGACCGTCCAAGGGTGAGCGCCGTGCGAGCTAGCAGTACGTTGTATGCATGTGTTGTATGTGTTGTGTCGGCAATCGAGTCGAGCATGGTTGTGCGTCTCTGTTGGACGGAGGTCGAGCCACGGAATGCGTGTATGTGTTTGTGTTGTGGTGGCTGGCCATCTAGCCCGAGCCGAGAGCATCGCCTCCACGCAGGACTTGGCGAGACAATGCAACAACGCGATGAACGTTAAACGTGGGCAAACTATTCGTTTTATATGAAACCCTAACAACGTAGCGACGACCTAGCGACTACCGGACGAACGAAGATATGACCTAGCGACAACCGGACGAACGAAGTCACGACCTAGCGACGACCGGACGACAACCTAGCGAACCAAGTCACGACGACCTAGCATGACGACCTAGCGAACATGACATGACGACCTAGCTACTTAGCGTCGACTTAGCGAATATAATTAAACACCTTACTCAATATAATTAACTTTATTATGTAATATATTAATAAAGTCTTGTAATATTAATGGTACTTATTAATAAAGTATTCTAATATTAATGGTACTTGTTAATAAAGTCTTCTAATATTTAATGTCTAGTAACTTCATTATGTCATGTGATAGTAACTTCATTATGTCATGTGATAGTACTTCATTATTTCATGTGATAGTAACTTCATTATGTCATATAATATTAACTTCATTATGTCTAATAACTTCAATATATCATATAATATATAAGGTTTTGTAATATTGTAATATTTTAATCTAATGCCAAGTAACTTCATTAATAAAAGTAATGTCATGTGAAACCTATTCGAAACCCCTGTTAGATTATTGGTTATTAAAAAAAAAAACATACACTTAGTGTATGGATACGCTAAGTGTATATTTCCTTATGTGCAACATAGCATTTCACTTATGTTTCCACTTTGCCTCTATATGTTTGCTAAGTGTGTATTTTTTTTTTTTTTCTTGTGGCGCTACATCCGAATGATAACATCTTTTTATATATATTTGCAGAAATGGCCGATCCGAATGATAACATGGATGATGCAATGGTGGACCTAATCAACAGCGGCGGCAATCAAAATCCCCGAGTCCAAGGTGAAGACAATGAACAAATAGATGATGGGAGTCAGTACTTTGCTGATTATGAAGAACTTGTGGGAGACAATCCTGATGAGGTCTATCTACAATCTAGTATATATGTATATATATGAAATTAAAAAGAATGGCTTTTGTATTAATATATTTATACTTGTTTGTATAGCCCCTACGGATCGGCGACAACTACCGGGAGTAGTAGAAAAGTGCGAGGCCCGAAGAAGCCGTTGGAGGGTCGGTACATTCTGTCGGAATTCGATGAGGGTACAGGCCAAGTACTTGGAGAACATTCAAAGAAATTTGTTGCGCACTATGGGTACCTTGTAAGAGACAGGCTCCTAATCAGTGTTCGAGAATGGAGGCAACGGAAAGATGACCCTAATATTAGTTTTGTCTCAGATCATGACAAGGAATTGCTTTGGCTAGATATCCTTCAATATTTCACGCTCCATACACAAGATGAAGCTTTGAAGGAGAAGGTTCAAATTTGGGCTATGTAGAAGATGGCCAAACAATTTCAGGCTTGGAAGAAGAAACTGCACAAGTCTTTTGTTGCAAATAACCGGACACCGGATTTCACCAACAAGGCCTACGTCAAGTTGAGGCCTTTTTGGGATGAGTTCGCACGGTTCAAGAACTCGAGATGAGGGTCAGGCACGGATGATCCGTAATCGGGAAAATGCTAGACATAAGCAATACCACCATCACTTGGGTTCGGTGGCTACCGGATTTTGCTATTCCCAAGTGGCGGAAGCTGGAACAGAGATTGTTGACAAGGGGATGGAACCAGAATCACTTTGACCTGGCCCGAGCGCCAAGTATTGGTTCTTCGATCATGGGGGAACCCTGGACCTAGAGACCGGAAAGGTAGTGTACGGCGAGAAGCTGCAGAGAGTGGGACAGACAATGGCCTATGCCCGAGGATTAGTTGAAAGTGGCGCCTGGCAGCCAAATAGAGAGAAGGATGAGCTGACATACGCCCTGGAGACTGCTGAACATGGTGGGCGAACAAGAGGCTATGGGGAGATATCGTGGGAGCATGGCTTCCCTAAAGATAGACCCACTTATAGAAGCTGCCAAAGAAAGAAGGAAGATGAGGCAGAGCGATTGCGTAGGTTGGAGGCAATGGTGATGGAGTCACAAGCAGCGGCTCGAAGCGATACAGCGAGAGAAAGCACTTGAAGAGAGAATGAACGAGGAAATCAAAAGGCAAGTGCAGAAGCAGAAAGTTCTATGCAAAGGCAAACTGCATCGAGCCTGAGTCAACATTAGCCCCCCGGTCGGGTTGAAAAGCAGTTGCGCTTCCACGGAGGTGCCAACTATTCAAGAAGACGTGGGGCTGCGCTTTCCGGTGGATGACGTCACTGAAGCTAAGACAACATGTGAGCTGCATATTCCACAGGGAGCTGTCACAGTCATGGTTGCTGTCGGTGTTGTAACTCATATCGTCCCTACGAAGACACCAAGAATCCATGGGGCGAGGATTCCAGCTGGATATGCTAGTGTCTCGGTGGATAGAGTTGTCAAAGGCTTCGAAAATGTGCAGCTTGAGATAGAAGGAGGTGACGGAGAGAAGACTCTAGGACAAGCAGAGAAGGCTTTCATTTGTTGGCGCAAGCCCTACATCATTATTCCTGGGGCATCACTAGTAGTCTACCACCACCTCCTCGTCATGAACCTAACCCTAGGTGCGGATGAAACTTGACGATACATTTATTCACTAACTTTATTTTACATTCCCTTAGTTAGCGGTTTACTCATATACCTCTTTGGTTTCACAGGTGGTCACCAACATGTCATAGTCTTTGTGGGTGATGACGAGGCAAATGCAAGATTTCTTTTGCATCGCCTCGGGCTGCAACACCACCACCTCGGGCTCTAACCCCGCTACCTCGGGCTGCAACACCACCACCTCGGGCTCCAACCCCGCTACCTCGGGCTCCAACGCCGCCTCCTCGGGCTCCAACCCCGCCACCTCAGGCTCAAACGCTGCCTCCTCGGGTTCAAACGCCGCCTCCTCGGGCTCCAACACCGACATCGGCTGCCCCTTCGCCTCCACGTCGGGCTCCAACCCCCTCACCGGCCGCTCTATCGCCTCCACACGTGGCTCCATCGCGAAAACCGGTGGACCCACCATTGAAGAAGAGGCCAGCCACACGATCAAATGTGTCGGCCACCCCGCCGCCAAAAAAGAAAGCCTCTGAAAAGAAACAACCCGTCATTCCTAAGAAGCTGTCCTACGAGAAGACTGCTGCAGAAATAGAAGCTTCGGTAAAGTCAAATGTGGACAGTTTCTTCAAGAGACTTCAGGATGAAAGAGAATCCAAGCGAAACCCTGAGAAGCCCTACCTCTTACTAAAGCCAGGACATCTACGGCAAAGGGTTGAGGCTCAACAAAAAAACAGGCGTGCAGCTCAGAAAGAATCATCATCTTTATCTAACTATGATCGCACTCTAACCAAATCCCTAGAAGAAGAGAATAAGAAAGAGAAAAGAGCACGCAAGGGTGTAGCACAGCTCGGGGAATAATCAAAGCAATCAGTGCCCCCGCTAGTCATTGGAAATGAATATGGTTCAAATATCGACGTGCTAGACCAGCAGATACCTCCAGATTTGCACTATGAGGATCTTGAAACTTTTTTGAGGACACTGGTCTTACCTTATCCCAAATGATAGCTGGGGCAGCAATTGAAAGTGCAAAAGAAATTGATCATTATCAGAAGACATATGAATATGGCAAGAGTCTGTGCAACCCTACGGCCCTCAGCAAACTTGGCACGCAGATGTACTTGCTAAACAAGTGGTACCTCGATGCGTGTGGCAGAAGTGCAGATGACTATATTTGCGTCCGAATTAGAGACCATCATCACTTCCGTGGTGATGATGTTATTTATGTTCAATTTAATGAGCTACACCAGCTATGCCACATGGACGCTCTGGACAAAGCTCTAATCAGCTACTTCTGTCTGTAAGTGATTCTTTCTTTTTAAAAATGTCACTGTAACTTATCATGTATATGTATAACTAATTACAGAAACCGGCTATACATATGCAGACACATGATGAGGGACCTCAGAGCTAGAAATGACAAGGAGGTTGGATTTGTAGATCCTTATGTTGTATTCAAAGACCCCAAGACTCCGTATGCCATATGGAGAGCTCAAACGGAGAGAAATCTACGGAGGTACTTGATCAATCAAAAGGATAAAAGATATATACTCTTTCCCTATAACTTTAAGTAAGTATCATTATCGTGTGTACGTACATTCTATTAACCCAATTGATGAGATCAGTGTGAAGATAAATAATTATTTTGCCTACACACAAGTGCAGCTTTCATTGGATACTAATTGTGATTGATCTCTGGTAATCTCATTTGATAATCTATGACTCGTTAAGAAAACCACTGGAAGATTACCAAGAAATGATAGATATTATCCAAGGGTAACTTCGATCTCTAAATATTACTTTTAGCTCTTTAACTCTGTAATAGATAATTAATAATGATCGTTTTATTGCTAGGGTTTGGGTTTGGTTCGTGCAGAAACACCGTCCAGATTTAAAAGCGCCACTTTCGAAGCCTATCCTACATCAGTAGATTCTACGGCAGCCACAGGGCAAAAATTTATGAGGATACTATGTCTGCGAATTTCTAAATGTCTATGAAAAAAGATCAAATCTTGAGCATGCAAAATTATATAACATGTATATATAATAAGTTCATTTCAATTATTTGTTGCTATTTAATAAATCTTATACATATCTATAACTTTTTTCTTTAATGATTACTATAGGAGACGTGGTTGAGGGAGAAGGTGTTGACTGAAGTCCGCCTAAAAGGAATTCAGGAGACACTCGCGGGATTTCTTAACGACCAAGTCCTAAATCCCGCCGGCGAGTACTTCTTCAACCCTGACGAGCCACTCAAACCAAACCATGATGATCATTTGTATGATGCTTGAGTGACGGAGAACAGTTAAGTTGTAAATACTTTATCCATGACGGAGACATGTAAATTTTATATCATAGATCTATAGATATGTATAATATATAAATAGTGTTATGTAATTTATTTATATGTAATGATCTAAATTATAAATTATAGGTGCTTGGCGTCTACATAAACAAGTAGCGAACAATACGCATTCGAAAATAATAATAATACAATTGTAAACCGAAAGGGAAAACCAAAAGAAAAGAAAAAGGAAAAAGAAAAGGAAAAAGAAAAGAAAAAGAAAAAACTCTTTAGTCCCGGTTGGTAACACCAACCGGGACTAAAAGGGGCGGCCAAGTGGCGCACCCTGGCACACCCTTTAGTCCCGGTTGGTGTTACCAACCGGGACTAAAGGTGGACCTTTAGTCCCGGGCCGCGGAACCGGGACTAAAGGTGGGACATTTTGTCCCGAAACCTTAGTCCAGGCTCCGCAGCCGGGACTGAAGGCCCTTGAGCACCGGGACTACAGCCCAGTTCTGTAGTAGTGATAGTGCGTGAATCCCATGGCACAGTTATTGATGTTGCTTGTATGTTCTGGGGAAGGTACATCACCGAAGACTAAGAAGCAGACGAGCCACAGAAGAGCTTTGCTTGCAAAATGTAAAATTGCATACCTGTTCCCGTGATCATCCATTGCTTGTTGTAACCTGAAAGAGAGCCCCATCTGAGATATCCATAACATCATGTTGAACGTGCCAATGTCTGTTGGAGGTTTCAAGCCAATGTGCACAAATTGTTGTTGTGACAGTGATGGATTCAACAGCTTGTTCATCACCTCCATCGTAGAGAAGTCCCACATTAGTTGCACCAATTCTATCAGTTCTAGCGTACTGTATGTAGTTGCCGGTGCTGAGGGTGGCACCTGCCATGGCCAACATCTCCATGTCGGTTGCTAGCTTGATCTCAATCAGGGCCATGTCCAGCAATTGCAAATTATTTAGTAAATTAAATATTGCATACCTGATTTGTTCATTGCAAGAGGCCTCAGCTTGCTTTTAGTTGTCCTCACTGTCATCCTTACCAACTGAGTCGTCCCCCTCTTTTTATGTATGATGTAGTGTAACCACTATCACAAGCAGATCTCTAGAGCCGGTGATGTGTAAGTAATTCGGGCTAGTCTCACTGCTAATATTGATTTGATCTTTTGATGGCTAATTGAGTGGTGTCAGTGGCACCTTTGTAAACAATGCCTAGAGTTTAGTAGTCCCGAACGCCTAATTCATCGGTGGCCACAGAACCAGCTAGTGAGGAAGGTAGTCATCCACATGTTTATCTCGATGTCCATCCGAGCATCCATTATCGCGACCATCAATGGTGTCTGCCATGTTGTCATTGACGACAGCTCCTTGCTTGACTATGAACAATCCATCCATAGCATCCTTCCGTACCAGATCTATATTGGGCGTGGTGATCGGTACCATCATGTTGCAAACAACAGTGTCCTTGAGGCATGATCCTGATCTACATCGCTCAAGCCATCAGTAACCGAATGCTAAACTATAATTCCTGTGTCATTGATGGTGCTCTCTAGATTCAATTTGGGTTGGATCTTGATGATGATATTGCTCCTAGTGAACACAAGTTTCTCATTGGAATGTTCCAAAGATTCAACTGTACTAATGAAATTAGAAGTGATCTAGGTGTCAAACCTGGTGATCGGATCAGCTCCTATGAACAGCGAGCTGCTGCAAGCATTGATTATGGCATCTCTAGTGTCCTCTGGTTTAATTGATCTATTATCGATGGCAAATTGGTGCTAACGACTTTCGTCTTGGCAATGAAGGCAACCGCACCTATGAGGGCACGCTCCTCCATAGCGCCCAACTAGGTGACGGAGGCGCCGCCCTGCTGTGTGCCGATGGTGACCCATTCCTCCATCATGCTGTTGACGAGGGATTTGTCAGTGATAATCTCAACTTGTTGTTTCCCCACAGTAAGATTGTCATCAATGATGGCATCCAGATCTGATCTGGCTTGGGCCATAGTGACGATGGTGTCACTGCCGATCGGTGGCAGAGCCAGAGGCGCCGGTGGTGCCTGTCTCTTCTCCAGCATAGCGAGGAAGCGTTGCTCATTGAAGCGACCAATTAATTTAGTGGATATTTTTAGACACACCTCTAGGATGTCGATGGCGTCCTCGATCCTGGCTAGCAAGAGCTCCTTCCCACAACTGGGTTCCATGGGCATCTCATCTGCGATCTTGACGTTGGTAAAGTTGTTGATATTGCAGAGACGTTAGTGATCATGGTGTCGATGACATCCTTGAAGATCTTCTCAAAGTTAACAATGGCCGCTATAGATTTAATCTATGGATTCTCCTGGTCTGCTGATAGTAGTTGTAACACACGTGGCGGGAAGGGTGGATTGGGCTTGGTCGATTAGAGGAGGAAGATGGGAGGTGGGAGGGGGCGCACGCCCTTGAGGCGGCAGTGTGGTGAGAGAGGGAGAGAGAGCCCGAGAGCTGGAGAGCTGGAATAAGAGAGCTTTCGCCTAATTATTTTTTTAATTGATCCAGATACAAACTCCTCGTATTTATAGTCTCAAGTAGACTTCGCCCCTAAGCAACCTTTAACCTGACCCTAAGCAACTTTTAACTTAACTCTTAAGCAATCTTAAGAGATCCTTATAACATATAGATTCTATTTTCCTAAACAACAATATAATAATAAGGTAACTTGTGGTGAATGATGGCGGAAGGTGGCCGTGCAGGCCCCACACCACTTGGCACGCGGCAGTAAGCGCCGGCAGTGACGACTATAGACGCCGCCACCCCTTTCTTGGGCATGTGCACCCCCTAGGGCAGGCCACGAGGCCCCCTAGGGTGGTTGCAAGCACGGTAACACCCTCTTCTTAGGTCTAGACTGGCTCGGTAGGCCTGTTTATTGTGGCGTCGGTCATTATCCACATTGGGCGTGTGACAGCCCTAAATCTCGAAACATACTCTTCCTAGCTCACAACTTCTCGGAATGTCCTGTGCGCCCTGCTCGTGTGTTTCCTCATGCTAGATTGGTGATAAAGCTCTTTGTACCAATAAATCTCTACATCCATGTATGTGAACAATATAATTAAATTCCTTAAATTTGAATCCAACTTACTGTTTTCTGCCATTAGTACCAATAAACAACAATATGTCCCAAATATACACCCAATTGGCAACATCTATCAAGAAATCTTCTAAATAACCATACACTAGGCGCATATATATTTCTAAATTTCACACTTTCTTACTATTAATACATATAAAAAAATAGTTAGTGTAATCATGCTGTGCTATCATGAAGGTCAAGGTCCTACTATATATACAAACCTTTATAGAAGAAATTCACTTTTTAGCTGCAGAAAATGTTAGTGCAAAGTAATGCATATAAATTGAATCGAGAGAGAATAAGCATGTGAACTTTTCGGTAAACAGGTTGATTGGCTAGTAAATTAAATTGACAACATTAATATTTGAAGGTAATCTCTCTTAGGTGTGCCCGATCGATAGGTCTTGTGAATGATGATTGTGTTGGAAGGGTAAAATGTCCTGTCACTACTACAGATTCGGTTATCAGTGCCGACACCTTAGCTGTCGGTTTTGTAAAACCGGCACTGATAACCCATCTGTACCGGTTGTTTGCTTTGAAAATCAAAACACGGCTGGCAGCCATGAGAACCGACACTGAAGATCCATATCATTGCCGGTTAGCATTTGGAACCGGCACTGATGAGCTCAGTGTACATCACTGCCGGTTGTAGACTAGAACCGACATTGAACATACCTTTTCAATGGCGGTTCTAGCTCAAAACCGCCTGTGATGAACTGACACCATAAAAAGGTGGCAGGCGTCCTCTTCTTCCTCTCCACTCTGCCATTCTAAGCAGAGGAAGCGCGCGTGGGCCTCTGTCTCTATTGTTGCGGCTGCTATTCTCCATAAATGAAGCTTGGTTTTCTTGAAATTAGGCCAACTGATTGATTTCTTTGCACTAAAGGTTAGTAGCCAACAGCCAATCCTTAGATTTTGACCATTAATTATGGCTAATTTGTTTGATATGATCTTTATTTTGTGCTTTCTCTTGTATAGAGCTTAAAATTAGATTTTGAGGGAGGCTTGAAATCGAATTATGGATAATCTACTGTACAAAAGGTTAGTGTCTACCAACCCATATATTTTTTAGGTACATGTGCATGATCAATGCTCAAGATTGATATTAATTAGTATGTGATATATTAATTGGTTAGTGTTAGTTAGCACTAGAGAGTATAGATTAAATTACAATTATGATTAATATTAGTATTGATTAATATTAGTATGTGATACATTAATTGGTTAGTGTTAGTTAGCAAATAAACCAATATGCTTAGTATTGATTAATATTAGTATGTGATGCTATAAGTAGTTGTAGGTAGTTAGAAGTTGAGAGTATTATTTCTTTTAGATTTATGAGGAGCAAATTAATCATTTTGTTACCTACCACAACAATGTTTAATTAGACTTAAATTATTGTCAATGGTGGAGTCTCCACTATTTACACGTCACCTAGCTAGACATTGTATGTAGATAAATTATTTTGATGGTAATTTTAATGGTTATGTCACCTATCATAATAATTCTTTATGATTATTCTACCATAATTTATATCAATAAATTATTTGTATGCTATCTTTAATATTGTTTAATATTTGGTGCAAAATAAATGTTCATGGAATAATCTTTAATTCCAATATTATTGTCTCTAAATTTTTATTTTTTTATAATTCATGTTTCATCGCACAACTATATTCTTTAGCTATAAAATTTAATCTATTTGTGTGCCTCTATCATTTTTACGTGTCTTGATGTGCCCTAATATTATCAATGCAGAGATGGATCGAGAGTGGATGTACGGTGTGTCCCGAACGGACCCACGGTACTTGATTGGTGTCTCCAACTTCCTCCGAGTAGCCAAAGCTAATGTTCGTGAGGGGCAACCTGTATTCTGTCCATACAAAGATTGTGGAAATGTTAGAAAATGGAGCAGGTCGGAGTCTATACGGACACATTTAGTTACAAGAGGGTTCATAAGAGACTACATGATATGGAGTATGCATGGGAAAGTTGTTAACAATGTTCCACAAGAACATTTAAGAGACTACATGATATGGAGTATGCATGGGAAAGTTGTTAACAATGTTCCACAAGAACATTATAATGATGATGTACCCATGCTTGACATAGCCGTCCACGAGAATGCGACAAACGATGATCCTAGTGTCAACACGTGTCCCGAGGCTACCGCCGTTAATGATATGTTGAGGGATACATTAGCTGACGACACTGAGTATAATGATGGCATTTCGCAGTTACTACATAATGTTGAGAGTGGATTTCTTAGTGATAGACAGTTGAAAAAACTAGAGAAAATGAGAAAAGATGGCAAGACACCATTGTATCCAGGTTGTGGACTGAGCAAACATGAAGCCAACATCATGTTATTAGAGTTCAAATCTTTAAATAGATTGAGCGATAAAGGCTTCAATCAGTTGCTAGGAATAGTAAGAAAACTGCTACCACCACAAAATTAGCTTCCAAAAAAGATATACCTATGTAAGCAAATGATCTGTTCAATCGGTCTTGAGGTTGAAAAAATCCATGCGTGTCCCAACGATTGCATACTATACCGTGGAGATAAATACAAAGACTTGGATGCGTGCCCTAGGTGTAAAGCTCCTAGGTACAAGCAAGGGCCGTCCAATGGTGGTAGCAAAACAAAAGGAGGGCCTGTAAAGGTTGTCTGGTATTTTTCCTATAGCTCCACGGATGCATAGGCTATTTGCAAATGCAAAGTCAGCCAAGTTGTTACGCTGGCACGGTGAAGAGTGTAAGAAAGATACAATCTTTGCGGCACCCGGCCGATGGGGGGCATCGGAGGACTATTAACACTATGTGCTATAAGAACATTGGTGGTGAGGTGCGGCACCTTTGGGTGGGTTTGAGCATAGATGTGATGAATCCTTTCGACTAGGTTAGAAGCAATCATAGCACTTAGCCAGTGACGCTTTGTATATACAACCTTCCACCTTGGCGCTGTATGAAGAGGTCATACATCTAGATGCCACTACTGATCCAAGGGCCGAAACAACCTGGAAACGACATCGATGTTTTCCTAGAACCAGTGATTGATGAACTATTGGAGTTGTGGCATACAGGGGTACCGGATGTTTAGGATGAGTATAAAAAGGAACATGTGACAATCAAGGTAGTACTAATCGCTACAATCACAGACCTACCAGGGCGAGGTAGCTTATCTGGAGAGAAGACAAAAGGATATACTGGATGCGTAGAGTGCTTGGACTCTACCCATGCGGTACATCTACCGGTGAATAAGAAAATGGCTTATATGGGTCACCGTATGTTCCTACCTGATGACCACCCTTACCATAGAAATAGAAAAGACTTTGATGGGACAATTGAAAGACGTGGACCTCTAGATTATCAAAATGGAAAACAGATACTATGAGAGGTTAGCAAACTCAATGTTGTCCATGGGAAGGGTGAGGGGGCAGTTCAGGCACCTGCCGAGTCTATATGGAAGAAAAAGTCAATTTTTTGGAAACTACCTTACTAGTCGCTATTGAGTGTACGTCATTGCCTTGATCCAATGCACATTACTAAAAATATGTGCAGCAACACACTCAACACCTTAATGAACACAGGAGGCATAGCAAAAGATTCACTTGCAACACGTCTAGATATGCAACACTTAGGGTTGAGGAAGGAGCTGCATCCAGTCACTCTTGAGGTTGGTCAAATAAAACTTCTGGTGGCATCATAGACACTAAAAACAATAGAAAAAGAGGTGCTCCTTTCATTCTTCAATGATATAAAAGTCCCGACAGGGTACTGTGTGAACCCGAAGAGGCTAGTGAACATGAGAGAGTTGAAATTTAACTATGGTTGTATGAAGGCCCATGACTGTCATGTCATTATGACTCAGTTACTCCCAGTAGTCCTACGTGGTATCCTATCTGACAAGGTTCATGCCCTAATCATAAAGTTGTGCTCATTTTTCAAGGCAATCTCAGAAAAGGTTATTGATATGTCAAAGCTGGACCAGCTACAACTGGACATTGTGGAGACACTATGTCGTTTAGAGATGCATTTCCCGCCTACCTTCTTTGATATGTCCGTGCATCTACTTGTTCATCTTGTTGACCAAATTCGAGCCCTTGGCCCAATATACCTACATCAGATGTTCCCTTTTGAAAGGTTGATGAAAGTTTTTAGAAAGTATGTTTGGAACAGATTTAGACCAGAAGGGAGTATTGTTGAAGGATGGACAACGCAGGAGACAATTGAGTTTTGCACATATTATTTGGACATCAATTGTGTTGGAGTGCCAATATCTCGTCACGAGGGAAGACTAGGGGGCAAAGGAACTATCGGTGAGAAATCCTTCACAGTACGTGACACAGTTTCTTTTAGACAGGCGTAGTTCGCTGTTCTCCAACAAGCCACGGGTATAATGTCATACATTGAAGAGCACCGACAGTTATTAGTGTGTTTTAGAAACACCGACGGGGGTTATATAGATTTATGAACAAAGTATACACTAACTTTCTCAAATAGAGAAATGACCTAAATAAAAGTTGTACATAATCATGAGTGCACCAACTTTGCAGTTCAAAATTTTTTGATTTGAGGAAATTTACATGGCTTAAATTGGGCCGGAGATTTGAATTTTGAAGCGTTTCAACATTTTTCAGACATAGTATGTAAAAAAATTGTCAAATGGTAAAAAGGCATTAATAAAAGTTATAGGGAATGATGAGTCTACCAACTTTGCTGTTCAAAAATTTTTAATTTGAGACACTATATGATGCATAAAATGTAGTGGAACCTCTCTAAATTTCAAATTTAAAAATTTCAAAACTAAAAACCTAGTCACATTGATATATGGTCACAGCAGGTGGATAGAGCTTGATTGTAGACAAATTTAGAAAAAAGATCATCTCATTTGGAGTTAGGATGAGGGAGAAAAACTTGGTACAAATCTCATCAATCATATTAAAATAAAAAATCATACATGTTCATCACTAGTTCATGGGTGGCTAGGTCTGATTTCTGATTTTAATTTGATTCATGAGATTTGTAACCAGTTTTTCCCTCATCCTAACTCCAAATGAGATGATCTTTTTTTCCTAAATTTATCTAAAATCAAGATCTATCCATCTGCTGTGACCATATATCAATGTGACTAGTTTTTTACTTTTTAAATTTTTAATTTGGACCATGTAGGTTGTATCAAATAAAAAGTAATTTTGAATTTTTTTAAAAAAATGGTAGTAACTAATGCATATTTAATAGCCAGGGATATTAAATAGAAAAATATAATCTTAAATTAAACCAAAACGATACTAATTAATAAAATAAAATAAAAAATTGTACTAATCGGGTTTTAAACCCCGGCCCAAATGAACTCAAAGTAATATGCTCTAACCAATGCACTATTTAGTAATATTTAGATAAAGTGTAGAATTAATATTAATTGAACTTTTATTACATAGTTTAATTTTTTTTTAAAAGAAAAAAAATTAGAGGGCGTGGGATTTGAACAAGGAACCTCCAAGGCCCTAGCCCCGCGCTCTAACCGTTGGACTAGTACGCCGAGTTAAATTTCTTATTCTCAGAAACATCGGTGGCGGTTGAAGTTGGGCGTCGGCACTAAAGGGTAGCATCAGTGCCGGTGGTAGATAGAACCCGCACGAAGGGGGTCATCAAGTGCGGTGGTAGTTTACACCCGGCAGTGAAGGTGGCCGGATATAAATTGGAACCGTTCGCGCCCCGCCCATTCAAAACTGCACGTACTGTCCTTCTTGCTCGACGCCGAGTGAGCCCTCGCCCATTGGACACCGCCCGCTCACCGTCGGTCACTTGCTCACCGCCGCCCTTGCTCCAACGTCGTTCGGGCTCCGCACCGCCGTCCCTCGCTGCCTTGCCCTCCGGGACAACGGCGCTCCACCACGCCGTTTCGTCGCCGCTCAACGCTCTCGGCGCGGTGCCCACCGGGGCGTCGCCAAGCTAAGCTGCGCCACCGGAGCACTCTTCCCCCGCCTGGAAGCAGCACCACCGGACAACCTTCGCTGTCGCCATGCACCGACGCCCACGGAGCAGCGAGGAGCGCGGGCCACCTTCTTCCACCTTCTCCACGGTGAGTGCGGCGGAATGCCCTCCATGTGCTCGATGAAATGCCACTATGCAATTTTGTCCTATTTGTAGTAGATGTGAACCATGATTTGGCATCAGTGATCAATGTGGTGGACTAGCTATGTTTGCTTTGTCAATTATGAAGAATTTGTGACCACTATTTATTGTTTGCATGAAATATGATTACGCTTCTTATTTTCTATATGTGCATGAAATATGAATAAACTGTTGTGCTTAAAATATGATTGTGGTATTTCTTGTTTGCTCTATGAGATAAAATATGATTAAGTCTATTTTTAGCTTGTATGTTTATATTTGCATCACTTAATAAGTCTAAATTTGAAAAGAATGTATTTATGTGTTTGCATGAAATTATGTGTAGATTTCTTGCTTCGACATAAGTATGATGATGCATTAAATGGAGGCTATGATTACTTTGCTTCGACATAAGTATGATGATGTATTAATTATATCAAAGCCAATTAAATTGTCTCAATCTTTAGGCAACAATGGGCAAAGCGGTATGTAGTGTTTGTTGGCCGTACCCTAGGCATCTACCATACTTGGGAAGAGTGCCATCTCCAAGTGAATCGCTACCGGGTGCTTTGCACAAGAGATACGATAAAAAATCTGAAGCAACCGAGGCCTACCATGCATATATGGCACGGTGTGCAAACCGTGTTCCCCAAGCAGACCACCGTGTAGTTCATCTACACGCAGCGAAATTGGACACTGGAGACAAGGCTATCGCCGTAGATAGGATTGACACTACTGTTGCGTGGAAGGATCTCATCATTTTCTTTCTAGTTATGGTCATTGCCTTTTTTATTTGGAGGTTAATGTAGAATGTACGCGAGTAATTCATATTGCTACGGACTTGTAGTAAGTTGAAGGTCATTGTAATTTATTTGGCTCATAAAGTTCTAAATTGGTGTATTAAATATATATATGTTGTGTTTCCTAGCTAATATATGGTTCCTGTTATTCCATGTAGCCAAATTAAACAACCCATCAAATCTAGTCTCGACAACCATCTAGGCAGAGAGGTAGAACGATGACTATTCGTCATCGCCAATTCACGGGTCGCCGAAGTACTAGGTAACAAGAAGAAGCGACTAACAACAACTGCGACAGAGACCCTTTGTTGACACCTGTTAGTGTCAACTTTTACTAGGGCTTTTTACCCGAAGGATAACATGAAAACACACTAGTCTACGGATTTATCGATAATTTCCATAAGTTTTGCATATTTACGTAATTTTTAGGGTGATTTCGGAAAAGCTAAAAAAGAGGGATTCTAACGCAAAATAACCCACGAAACTTATCCGCCACGAAGGACATCACGGGAAGACTCGGGAAGACTCAAGACACCGGAAGGAGCATGGGGGGCAGAGGCCGCCAGGTGGGTCGGCCCGGCCCCACCGGGCGCCGGGCGGCGCCCCTGTTGGGGGTTTGCTCCCCTCTTACGGAATGTTCCTCCACCACCTCTCCCGATGCGTCTCGGCCTTACGTTACATCGGTTTGATCCTGCGGCGTACACGCATCCCACCGGACTATAAATATGTGGGTAGACCCCCCTGGAGAGAGCCAATTCATTATTCATCAAGGCCTCAAGCCGTCAAGCATCAAGAAGCCTTCAAGTTCATCATGAGCCTTCTAGTTCATAGGATTAGCTAGCTAGATTAGAAGTAGAGGAGATCTAGTTCTTCATCGGATCTGGAGCCCCTGGCGTCTGGCTGGGGCATGATAGTTCGGTAATAGATCTAGTTCTTAATTACTTTATTGTATTCATTATTCAGATTAGGGAGACTTTACTCTAAATAGATTCATATATTCTTAATTGCAATAGTCATTGTCTACTTTGATTATATGTCTAGTTTAGTTACTTTGATCTTATTGAATTCATATAATTGCTCGTATAGCGTTTATCCATATGTACAATGGGTAGATGATAGGCGATATGTAGGCGTGGTGTCTAGATGTCTTGTTTATACGCAAGTGCACCCACGATATGCGGGGACGTGTGGTAGTCTGCGTAGGTGACAGCTACATTAGTTCCTCTGTAGTCCACCCCCCGTCTGTACGACTAGCATGGGCACGGTCACGAAGGAGGTGACTTAGGTCTTAATACCCTCATTAGTTGACGCCTCTTTACATGCAATGATGATTTAGGGTTGACTTAGCAATGATTACTAGATGTAGTTACACTAATTAGAATTATTCAATTGACGTAGTTATAGACTTATTTTCCTAGTTTATCTAATGGCTAGCTATGATTATGACTAGTAAGATGCTCTGATGATTATCCATAATTATGATACTTGATGATTATGCTACCACCCATATTTATCCTTATTTATCTTGTGACCTCTGCCTGTTATGATTAGAGTATATGACTCAGGTAATATCGTTTATTCAGTCTATATAGTTTCTCATCAATATAATAATAATAGTTTATTACATAACTTTCCCAGAGGTATAATTATAAATCAACAACCTGGATACTTCCCTAGGTAAAATGCTATAACGGTATAATTATCTGTCCGCTTGTAGAACCCATTAGTTTACATTCATATCTTATTCATATATTTTATCTGCCTAGTCACAATAGTATAATGTAAATCTATGATAATTTTCTAGCAATACAATTGGGGATGACAACCTACTTCATATTTAGGAATGTTAGTAATTCAAGAGTGGCTAGTTGCTAATGACAAGTAATTATAATACCGACCATTTCTGGCATCGTTACTAGAGGTAGGATTTATATCTGCTTTTTGTAGTGACGTTAGAAATGCCAACAAGTATTTTTGGCGCCGTTGCCGGGGAAGGCACAATAAACTTAGAACATATTGATAACCTATATACACATGGATAAAGTCATATTACCAATCGATCTCTAACTCTATCAGGTAGACCCTTCGTTGTTATCATTTTCTTATCTTATGCAGGGTGATGAATGAATGGTTTTTCTCTTCTAAAGAACTTTACTGACGATCCAGAGAAACTCCTTAGAAAGAAAAGGCTTGCAGCAATAAGGGACAAATTCGAGTCACCATCAAGAACACCCTCTGCTGCTCAAGCTAACTCTTCAGAGGAGCCAGCTCCAACACTGGAAGAAGAAATTGAAGAGGAAGTAGAAGAGCAAGTAGAAGAGTATTTAGGTGAAAACCTAGCTCCTATGTTTGAAGACATGGCTGAGAAGTTGCTGCGAGTGTTCTCTGCCCCAACAACAGCAAACATCCGGACTGGACCAGCAGTCAACACTGGAGAGAATGGATTCGAGCTCAAACCTGCTCTCATCACCATGGTCCAAGCCAGCCAATTCTGTGGAAAAGGACATGAAGATGCAAGTGCACACCTACAACACTTTCTAGAGATCTGCGTCACCTTCACTATCAGAGGAGTATCAAAGGATGCTATCTTACTCCTACTTTTCCCGTTCTCATTATTGGGGAAAGCCAAGCAGTGGTTCTACATCAACAAAGATAAACACACTACATGAGACCTATGCTCGACTGCTTTCCTGGTGAAATTCTTTCCTACAGCCAAGACCAATGCTCTGCGTGGAAAGATTTCAAGTTTTCAACAACAACATGATGAATCATTCACTGAAGCATGGGAAAGATTCTAGAACTACATTGAAGACTGTCCTCATCATGGGATAGAGGAATGACTGTTAATGCAGACTTTCTATCATGGGCTCATCTCTAGCACCCGTGAATCTATTGATGCTGCAGCTGGGGGAGCTTTCCTGTCACTAAAGCGCTCTGATGCTAAAGCACTTCTCGAGAAGATGGCCTCAAATTCAACATGCAATGAAGAACGTACTCAGCCGTGCAAGAAGGGAGGAGGAATCCGTCATCTCAAGGAAGCCGACATGGTCACTGCCAAGCTAGACCTCCTCATGAAGAAGCTCGACATAAAGAAGAAGAAAGTTATGCACGTCAATGATTCCCATATGACATGTGAAGAATGTGGAGACTACGGGCACTCAGCTGTTAACTGCCCTACATTGCAAGAGGATGTGAACTTCATCAACAACAACACCTACTATCGTCCTCAACAAAATCAAGGGTAGAATCAACAACCTCGACAAGGTAATTACCAAGGTAACAACCAAGGTAACAACTTTAATAATTATAACCTTCCACCTTTGAGAGAATTAGTTATTAGTCAATCCAAACTGCTAGATCAAATGACTAGGAAGCTAACATCAAATGATAAAACTTTGGAAAACATACATGCTAGAATGGATACTTTTGCTTCTGCCATAAAGAATCAAAGCATAGCTTTAATAAAATCTTAGAATCACAATTAGCTCAGTTAGCCGCTGTTGTACCTCCATTAGAGAAAGGCAAAATTTTAGGCCAACTAGAAGATTTAGAAACTGCTAACCTTGTTGATATTCACAATGCAACCCAATATCATATTGAGCCTGCAGATGTACAGTGGATTGACCACTCTCTACCAGAGAAGATGGGAGACCCTGGAAGACCTGTCATTCCTATCTCAATAGGATACCACAGCTTTCTAGAGGCTATCTGCGACTTTGGCGTAAGTGTCAACATCATGCCCAAGGTAATTTATGAGAAAATATTAAATGATCCCCTATTGTACACAAACATGCGCTTGCAGCTTGCAGATCAGTCCATTTGCTACCCTAAGGGAGTACTAGAAGAAGTTGTCATTAGAGTGAGGCAATCATATGTCCCAGTTGACTTCGTGGTCATGGAGACATGAGTAGATGAGAAGGCACCCATCATTCTGGGTAGACCATTCCTGTGCACAACTAAAGCCACCATCTATGCGGAGTTCGCCAAGATCGTCCTATCCATCAAGGACAAGAAGGAGGGATTCACTTTCAAGAACCGCGTCCTAAAAGCTTCTGCAGCCCTGAAGTAATTTCAGCAACAAGGAGAGCAAGAACAGCAACCAATACTGAAGAAGAAGAATAATAGAAACAACAGAAGATGGAGGAGGACCAAGCACGCATCTGAGGAGACAACTCAACTAATCACTGCTCTCAACATAGAAAATGATCACATGCTACCCAAGCCATTTCCAATCAAGAGAGGTGATCCCGGTGTCCCAATTATTGAATGCACAATCAAAGACACTACCTTTCCTCACACCGTCTGCGACACTAGATTAGGCTACAACGTAATGTCAAAATAGATATATGATGAATTGTTTGATTTACCTTTATACCCAACATGTATTCAGTTGCAGATGGCGGACCAATCACTAAGATTTCCTCAAGGAATAGTCAAAGATGTCATGGTAAGGATTCAAGGACAATATATACCTGCAGATTTTCTAGTCCTTGACATGCAGGGAGACGATGATTCTCCAATCCTCTTAGGAAGACCGTTCCTCTACACCGCTAACGCCAACATCTACATTGGGACCGGACACATCCACTTCAACCTACCTACCGGAAGGGTACGCTGTCAATTCAGAACATTAAATAACCATAAGCAGGCCAGGAAGCAACGCAACAGGAGAAGACGCCAAGCACACCGTCAGGCTGTCAAGCCTCACTGTGGATGGGAAGACTTTCCTGGCAAGATCATGAAATATGAAGATCACCTCCCGGAGCAAGAAGAGAACAAGCAAGTACCTCGCTAGAGTAGCTGGGCACAAGAAGCAGAAAGTATGAACCAGATTGCCAAGGAAGAAAAGGAGGAGATCCTAGCACGATTAGAAGCGTGGGAGAAGGCAAACAAAGATGAAGAGCAGGAGCTAGAAGAAAAAGAAGCAAAAGATACCGAAGCAAGATGGAAGGAAGCACGCGAAGCATCACCACGAGATGGGGAGTTGATTGAGGTTACCTCAGACGATGAACCCACTGAGTAAGTGCTTACCTCTGTCTAAGTCCTGTCGGTAGACTTTAAATTTCGTACCCTAGCCATAAGGTTAGAATGGTAGCTATCTCATTAAATGCACTGTTAATTTTCTTAGTAGCATAATTTTGTTCACATGCTAAAACATAAAATAATAAAAATATTTATTGCATGGCATCCTAAAGCCCCATATGGATACCTTATGGCATCTTCCGAAGGAATATCCACTGTGGTGACATAAAAATAAAAATGACAAAAATATATAGCATTCATATTTAATTCTTGCATCACAAAAAAAGAAAATTCAAAAAGAAGTGAAATCACCGCTTAAATCGGACAACATTGAAGATAACTCATAAAGGTAATCAATTACTCTTTGACTGTCCGCTACCCCATTATTAAATTTGAGCCTCGAGTTTTGATTTTTCTTTTTGTGGAGTATTTATGCAGGAACAACATCATAGCAAGGAGAGAGACTATCAGTGGTAATCACCGGGTTCGCTATTGGCTAGTTCGCTCGAAGGACATTTACACCAGATATTACAATCATCAAGCTTGGGGAGGAGCATCCCCTAGTTATCAGGTGACTACACCTAAGCAATTTTTGAGTCTACTATAAATAGTCATAAAATACCAAAAATATGAGGGCACATGAAGGTCCATGAAGTCATAGAGTCTTATGTTAGATATTAAATATAAAACCATAAAAAATATATAATTAATAAAACTAAATAAATATTTAGTATAATTTAAAATTAGTCTAGGCTAGAGCTAAATAAAATTGATGAACATTAAATTTGTTTTGGAGATGATGAATAGTTGCTCTGTTACAATGTTTACTAAGTACCTACTTGCCAAACTTAAAATCTCCTTGGTTCTAAGCACTGTTGTTTTAATTGGAGAATTTATTCGAACCTTAATTGTGGAGGCATAAGCTTGTGCTAAGTCTAGGTAAGTGATTGATATGATTCATGAAGGTCGAGCTACTGTTTATCTTGTTCCTAGCATTGCTAAGTTCTGGAGGTTTTATTTTAAAAATCTAAAATTTACATGATGAGCTCTTGTATGATAAATGTGAATTCCTACCAAAGCCAGAATTAATATATTAGAGAATAGGAAAACCCTTTCACATTTAAGCTTCTTGCTTTGCATTGAGTTCAGTGAACCTATGTTGTATACCTTATGAGAGTCTTGTCATACTTTTAAAACCAAGAATCACTTGCACACTCCAGTCCACATATGCATTATTCCTACTTCAAGGAGTAATCGCAATCATTCACCATATTTCTATACATGTTCATCATAAAATGTTCACCTCCTACACTGGGAGAGGACACAAAAATAATACAACCACCCTATAGGATAACCTCTGTCTTTAATGCTCTAAGTCCTAATTTTATCTCTCGATTCATTTATTGTATTCAAAGGATGCATGTGACTATGCAAAAAGAAAGAAAAAGAAAAACAAAGAAAGAAAGAAAAAGAAAGAAAAGGGGAGTAAAAGATGGACAAGTGTCTCCACAGTTAAAACAATGGGTACTAGATGTCCGCCTCCCTGAATAAAAAGAAATAATAAAGATAGCCCATGTCTTTCCTGAGAAAAGTTTTAAAAGAGAGTTATTCCAAAAAGAGCAAAAGTAGAAATAGGAGTTAGCCATAAATAACACATATGCACCCATCCATCATATCTCATACACATGCACATCTTGATTTGATTGTATGCCTTGATTCTCTGTGGATCCATTAGTTGACTTTACAATACATGTTTTGCAAGTATGCCTATCCTTGTTAATGCCACTCCTATAAGATCCACTCTATACCTTTAGCTATAGGGGGCATAACAACATTAATACCTCAAGAGAGAACCATAAATACCACATACAATTAAGCTCTGAGTTTTATTCTGAAAACTTACCAACAACTCCAGAATGTTGGTATTGCAAAGAACTTGAGACGTAGCACTTATCTTGATTGTTCTATCTTTCGACTGCTCAAGACTTATGTAGAAGTTGTGAAGCCCCATATTACAGGTAAAAAGAGTAAGTTTGAAGGTTAGAGCATACATTATTTAATCCGAAGGAAATTTTGTTTGAAAGCATGTGTACTGGAAAGAATAATGACATTGTAGCAACTCTTGATCCAAATACAATAAACACTTAGGCTTGGTGTGTTTGCCAAGGGACTGGCAAAATGTAAAGCTTGGGGGGGTATTGTTGACACTGTTAGCGTCAACTTTTACTAGGGCTTTTTTTAGAAGGATAACATGAAAACACACTAGTCTAGGATTTATCGACAATTTCCATAAGTTTTGCATATTCTATAATTTCTAGGGTGATTTCAGGAAAAGCTGAAAAAGAGGGATTGCAACGCAAAATAACCACGAAACTTATCCGCCATGAAGGACATCACGGGGGAAGACTCGGGAAGACTCGAAGACACCGGAAGGAGGGGGGGGCGAGAGGCCGCCCGGTGGGCCGGCCGGCCCCACCGAGGCGCCCGGTCGGTGCCCCCTATTAGGGTTTGCTCCCCCCTTCGGAATGTTCCTCCACCGCCTCTCCTGATGCATCTCGGCCCTACGTTATGTCGGTTCGATCCTGCGGCGCACACGCATCCCACCGGACTATAAATATGTGGGTAGACCCCCCTGGAGAGAGCCAATTCATTATTCATCAAGGCCTCAAGCCGTCAAGCATCAAGAAGCCTTCAAGTTCATCAAGAGCCTTCTAGTTCATAGGATTAGCTAGCTAGATTAGAAGTAGAGGAGATCTAGTTCTTCATTGGATGCGGGGATTTTGGCGTGCAATTTGGAGCGAGAGTTTGGTAATAGATCTAGTTCTTAATTACTTTATTGTATTCATTATTCAGATTAGGGAAACTTTACTCTAAATCGATTCATATGTTCTTAATTACAATAGTCATTGTCTACTTTGATTATATATCTAGTTTAGTTACTTCGATCTTATTGAATTCATGTAATTGCTCGTATAGCGTTTATCCATATGTACAATGGGTAGATGATAGGCGATATGTAGACGTAGTGTGTAGATGTCTTGTTTATCTACGAGTGCCCACGATATGCCGGGACGTGTGGTAGTCTGCTGCGTAGGTGACGGCTACGTTAGTTCCTCGTAGTCCACCCCCGTATGTAGGACTAGCATGGGCATGGTCGCGAAGGAGGTGACTTAGGTCTTAATACCCTCATTAGTTGATGCCTCTTTACATGCAATGATGATTTAGGGTTGACTTAGCAATGATTACTAGATGTAGTTGCACTAATTAGAGTTATTCAATTGATGTAGTTATAGACTTATTTTCCTAGTTTATCTAATGGCTAGCTATGATTATGACTAGTAAGATGCTCTGATGATTATCCTTAATTATGATACTTGATGATTATGCTATCACCCATATTTATCCTTATTTATCTTGTGACCTCTGCCTGTTATGATTAGAGTATATGACTTAGGTAATATCGTTTATTCAGTCTATATAGTTTCTCATCAATATAATAATAATAGTTTATTACATAGCTTTCCCAGAGGTATAATTATAAATCGATAACCTGGATACTTCCCTAGGTAAAATGCTACAACGGTATAATTATCTATCCGCTTGCAGAACCCATTAGTTTACATTCATATCTTATTCATATATTTTGTCTGCCTAGTCACAATAGTACAATGTAAATCTATGATAATTTCCTAGCAATACAATTGGGGATGACAACCTACTTCATTTTTAGGAATGTTAGTAATTCGAGAGTGGCTAGTTGCTAATGACAAGTAATTATAATACCGACCATTTCTGGCATCGTTACTAGAGGTAGGATTTATATCTGCTTTTTGTAGTGACGTTAGAAATACCAACACCCACCAGAAGGACCACAAAATAGGCCGACAAACAAAAGTGCCAATGATGATGGTGAAGTAGATGACGAAGCATGGACCCCTAGCAGTTGTCTCCAGCTTGACCAAGACGAAGAGGTATATTTATTAGGTCATAATTAAATGATTATAAACACTCTAATTAATAAATGCAACGGAGAATCTAAGGTGAATTAATTGGTTTTGTGCAGCCTGCTGGTTCGACGGAGGAACCAAGTGGATCTGGTTCAAGAAAGCCAAGGTCCAAGCGCGGTGTGTCAAGACTTCCTACGGGAAAGGATGCGCATTGGCACATCTTTGAGTTCGACCAAGTTGGGGAGCCACTACTCTCACGCAAGGCGTTGGGGCCATACAAGACTATCCTCGGGATTCTTGCGAGGGACTTCATCCCAATAAAGTTTAGGCGCTGGATAGGGAAAGAAGATGACGTATGGAAGGTTCCTGAAACTTTGAAGGAGGAGTTATGGATAATATTCAAAGGATATTTCACTTTCCCTAGTGATTATGATGAGCGGGTAGTCAGAAAAAGGGTTATAGAAAAAATGGGGATCGCCTTCAAGAGTTATAAGATGAAATTGCAAAAGGAATATATCAATGAGCAGGAGGATCCCGACTTTGATAAAGGTGACCACTACAAGAAGAGGCCCTACTGAGAAGAATTCAAGCGATACAGGAACTCAGATGAGTATAAGGAATTGAGTGCGAAGAACAAGGAAAACTCAGCAAAGTCGACAAATCCTCACCGTCTCGGCTCTCTGGCTATTCTAGTAAGATGCTTCAATGGGAGAAGGAGTTTGAGGAGATGGAACGCCGTGGTGTTACGCCTGAGACTGCCGACTGGCAGATTAGGTCTCTTCACTTTGTTATGGCGAGGGGTGCATGGCACAATATTGAAGATGGCACTCTGTCGATCCCAAATGAACATGTGGGCAGCCTGGTTCAGACTATCTCCACTCTAACTGAAGAGGTGAACCAAGGGAGACGCAGGTCTGATAGGGAGAACGACGTGCTCTCCCAGACACTTGGTAACAAGGAGCACTCCAGCCGCAAAGGGGAGCTGGTCTTGTGATCTGAAGGGTATCTTTTGAGGAGAACATTGCTTCTTATCATAGCCACACAAGGGCTAGACAAGAACGGGAGGCGGCTAAAGAAGCTATGTATGAGAACCGGCTAAATCTAATGGAAGAAAGAGTTAACCAACTTGCTATGTTCTCCGAAGCACGAGCTCCTCAGACCATTAGATCTGCAGGCCCCGTCCCCACATGCTTGAGCCCAGTGGTTAAGGGTTGTAGTAGCTATGGATCAACCCCCATGGATGATGCTGAGGCCAGTTTATCTCATCCGGTGGACAACATAACAGAACTGGTTAATATGAGGCTGTACATCCACCAACAATGGACGACAGACAAGGTGGCGATTGGCCAGGATTGGTCTAAAGGAGATGGGTTAACTAATGGTCAACCAATTCCTTTGGGATATTGGAATATCACTAATGATAGAATTCTAGACAAAAAGTTTAACAAGATACCCATTGATTTCCCTGCACAGGAAGATAGGCCGCGTCTGGTTCAGAACCTTCATCTTTGTGTCCCGTGGCGGAAGTGGTACATGAAGCTCGACCACCAAGAGTCCTTGGATGATGAGGATGAAGCTGAATCTTCACCGGATAGATCTCATGACCACGCTCTCCCAATTCATGATGCGCCTGCTCATTCCCCTGCCTCAAGCCCCCTAGACGAGATGAGATATCTCCGCCTCCACCTCCTCCATCACCCTCAAGGAATGTGGGGGATCTGGCTCCGGCTCCTCGCCCCACTTTGTCAACCCCGAGCAATGTGGGGCCTGCACCTCCTCCACCCCCTCCCCCGCCTCCCCATAATCCTTCATCTTCGGCCGGAAGACATGATAATGTTAGACCCCTTCCCCGCCAAAATCAAAAGAAGCTACAAGGCCGACTCCCGCAACTAGATCTAGATCGGGCAAAAGATCCTTCGATTCTATAAAAGAGGATGCCAACAAAGGAAAGAAAAAATAAAAGAGGGGGAGTATTACATCTAAGATGAAGCCTTGAGAAAAGACATAGAATTGCCTAAACCAGAGGATGTCAACGCATTTTTGAATAAACTATGGATGGCTCGTAAGTGGACGACTTGTCTGAGTTTGACAGACAAGCTCGCAGCAAGCTCAATGAAGAAAGGGAGGATGAGCTGCACCTCCACTCCGAGCTAGAAGTATATAAATTGATGCAGGAGAACAGCAGCCTATCCCTAGAGGATGCTAGGGCCATATATTATGGTAGTATTAAGGAGTATGAAATGGCAAAACCAGCATACAAGTATCAAAGAGGTCTAGATTTGCTGGAAATAAAAGAGCAGATGAAGGCTCTTAGAACACGTATGCGTGATTTACATACTTTTTACTTGGCCGAGGCGACTGAAAAAGAACTATGTGGGTTTGAAGCAATTATTCCGGCCGGAGAAGTCTTTGATCATCCTAAGGAAACTTTGCAGTATATAGCATTTGAACACTTATTTCAATTCTATCAAAGACGTGACCTCGATACACAGATAATGCTCCTGTGGACTATGTAAATACCATACCCGCATGAATTTATAATTAACTACATCTTTTTTCATTATTAGTCATATCTCATACTCTATGCAGGTGGGTACATGAATACACGATACAAAAAACATTAAATATGTAGCCTTCTTGGACCCAACCATAGTGAATGAGCCAACTTGTAGAGGAGACGAAGGCTACGACCGGAATGGAATGATACAAATTCTCTCCGGGGTGTTCAAGGGTTTTGCCAAAAAATAAATCGGACGTGCTCTTGACCTATAACTGCGCAGCGTATGTGGTCTCTACCATTATTTCTACGTATTTTATATAGCTAATTAAACTATTTTAATATAAATTGGACTTTGTGGTTGCAGGCACCATTTTATCTTAATCGATATCGATATTAAAAGAAATATTATTGAGGTGTGGGACTCCAGAAAGAATCCCCTAACTCTGATAGGTCCTCTACTCTGTGCATTACAAGAGTAAGTTAATATTTTTATAAGTAAATAAAGTTATATAGTTATATATATGTGTATATGTGTATACCACACTTAATGTTACTCTTCTTTCCCAATTAATATTGTGGCGCAGCGCATGCAAAGTAAACTTCAAGGTGCAGAAAATGCGTATCAGGTACCTAGACCAACCGTAAGCGAATCATGAATGTGGATTCTACGTAATATGAGCCATAAGGCAATGGTTTGGCATGAAAAATATCAAAGCAGATAAGAAGGTATTAATTCCATTTTTTATATAACATAAGATTCTCTTATGGCTTATATTAATGCTCCCTATTGAATGCTCGACAGCAGGAGCAGTATGGACACAATATGATCTTGGACACGGAGATTCAAGGATTTCAAGAGGAGATAGCGGAATTCATCTTGTAGCATATTGTAAGCAAACAAGGAAAATACTCCATTGCCCGCTCGAAGAAATTCAAGAATAATTTTGAGCCAGAGCGGCTGGCTAGACTTCTGTAATTGTTCCATTAGATTATGGTGGTATTAGAAAGGACTATTAATGTATGTGTAATATTAATGTATGTAATACTATTGTATTTAGTATGTTGTTATCAAGGTTTCAATATTATAATTTTGTTTTCCTATCGGCAAATATGATTTTTAATATAATATAAAAAACCGAATTAAAAATGGGAATAAAAAATAATTTTAGTGCCGGTTGTCATAGAGGCCGCCAAAGTGATACCGTGACCATCACTGGCGGTTGGCAGCAACTATCCGACGCTGATCCACTACTGATCAGTGTCGGCTCTAATAACACACCGACACTGATCAGTAGTAGATCAGTATCGGTTTGGGGCAAGAGCCGGCACTGATATGTGGATCTTCAGTGTCGACTCTGCTTCCCAACCGGCACTGATGTTTGAACATAACACTGCCAGCTTCAGTCTACAACCGGTAGTGTTAGTTGAGCTTCAGTGCCGGTTCATAGGAACCGACACTGATGACCAACCCTCATCAGTGCCGAGTAGGCTCTGTCGGTTCAAAATCCGGCACTGATGGGGGTTTAGGGCCGCCAGTGATATGCTGATCTGAAGTAGTGTGTATCATCATGGGCAGTGATGTTGTTACTCTTATTGATCAGGAATGTATTTTGATCATGTCAATAATTCATGCTCGTCAACAATGCAACAATATATGTTTATATCGGTACATTTTGCTTTTATTACTAGGACATTAGGGTAACCAAATTTGATTAAGAAAACTTTGTCCCTATGAACTTCACTTGAGGGGAAAATAAATGTCCATATATTTCTCTCCAGTACTATAGAAATATTTTTGGGGCGGTAGTTTTTGATTAACAGAGATGGGCATTGCAACCGCCTCCATCTAAAGGTCTCCATTAATGCAGACCTACATAGACAGTTGCTTTGTCCACATCAGTTAATCTATTAATGATGATGAAACCCATTAAAAGAAAAAAAAAAGCCCAAGCTTGACACTGAGCCCACTCCTAGGCCGAATGCCCAGCCTGCTTCTGAGAATGCCAGCGCTGCTGGATAGATCCACATCGGTGACGGGCAGATACGGGCCACGCCCTACGCCTGCGCAAGCTGTATTGAGGATGGTGAGCAGCGGATGGAAATCAGTAGGATGGGGACAGTTGAATATGAAACTGGCATAGGAAGGGAGGAGATGGTCGGTGCAAACTGCAAAGGATAGTTGTCGGCTAGACAACGGCCTAGAGAGTTGGCCCTGCACTAGGGTTTCTCCTATTTTCATCACTGGTTTTTTTAAGGGAATACAACTCCAAAAAAACCCAACACAAAGGAAGCACAACAACCATAGGCATTCATGCTATATATGAAATGCATACTGTTAATCAAGTCTTTAAACATTCTGTGGAGTTGAGAGCGAGAGATTGTGTGTCTGAGAGTTTGGGTTGTCTTTTATTAGGAAATGCATACGGTTTATCCCGTATGAATCAACTCATCAACTCGGGTTGAATTCGAATGGAGACTTGCTTTGTAGAACATTTCATTTTCAAAACATTTATGTCATGGCATTGACTTGGTGAACATCATGAGGGTTCGAGAGAATGAAAAACTTAGTCTTATGTTGGAGTTAACACTATATGCAATAGATATTAAAAAAAACTTTTCAAAAAATTTGGCATTTTTATCATACATAAAAATTCCAGACATTTCAAATGTGGCAAAGTTTGACAAATTTTTTCGTGTTTATGGATTTATAAACAAGGGAAATACTAAAAAATTCATACCACTGCAGAGGTTACCAAGGGAAAAATATTTTTTTAAAAGGAGTTTATGAATTAAAAAGCCAAATTGAATCATTAATGTCATTAATGATTCCCTCTAGAGCACATGTGGAGCATGTTGCTTCGCGCCAGCAATCCCTCTGGAGCACTTGTCAAGCATTGTGCACGCATGCCATGCCAGTTGGGACAACATTCATTTGAAAAATTCACAATATAATTTATAGTGTATCAACATTGTCATACATTTTCAAGATGTGTAGATGATCATTATGACAATAAATTTTGTCACTAGCCATAATACAATACACAAAATTCATAAACCGAATGATTAGTTACATATATTGACACTTTGTTGTCATGTAGTAACATCATAATGACTGTCACTACTAGAGAAATGGGTTTTAATCCCGGTTGGCAACCCCCTTTAGTCCCAGTTGGCCAACAAGGGATTGCCAATCCGGGACTAAAGGTCCCCCCTTTAGTCAACCGGGATTAAAAGGGGACCCTTTAGTCCCGGTTTGGAAATCCAACTGGGACTAAAGGGTTCGCCATGGCTTTACTCCAGCCTAGCTTCTTTTAGTCCCAGTTGGATTTCCAAACTGGGACTAAAAGTATTGCTATTTTCTATTTCCTTTCCCTTTTGCTTTATGGTTTATTTAATTTCAATTTAATTTAGTTATTCGTATATGGATTGTACGCTGCTAATATACGAATAAATGCGCTGCTAATAATTCATGAATTATACACTAATAAAAATATATGGAAGTAGATAACATAGAAAAGAGGCGGTTCAAATAATTTGTTTACGTATTCATACATGCATGAAATATAAGTACGTGGAGCTACATCCACACAAAAGATTGTTATTATGTCCTTCCAATTGCACTAGATCTCCACAAATCTAAGCGGTGCTCTTCCCAGTGTCAGTACTACTAGGTATAAGCATGTTACGGTCATAGTAGTACTCGCCCGATTGGGAGCTATGACTTCATCCAAAAGAAATCGACATTGCCTCTTGAATTGCTTTGAGCTTGTCCTCTGGTAGGCACTTTTCCAATCTCCACATTCTCTGCGATTTGGATGCACCAAAAGTATGAAATTTTTGTATTATATACATATATTTACTTATGGAACACATGGAATGGTAATAATTAATAAATAAAAGTATATATTTGTATGCATTACCTCAAGGGTTTCTTACGGAGTTTGGTTTGCGTAATGCATGATAAACTCACAAACGTAGTATCCGCATAAGTTGTTCCCCTTTCCCTGCTGCGGACACCACTTTACGAGGAAATAAAAAGGGTCATCATCAGCAAATGAATATAGTATATTGGTAGTGATTAATTATTGATATTGTAAAATGAAAATAAAGCAACTTACGGGGTATTGGGTTACTCTCAGAGGTAGTGCGGTCCAATGGCGGTCATTGTGCTTCGTCGTGAACCTAGCCCAAGCACTACATGCCCAAAAAATAGGTAAATGGAGTCATATTAATGAAAAGGATGAAAAGACATGCATAATAGATTATATATATAAGTGTGCGAGAGATCAAAAATTATATTAGTTTATTTTGAATCATATCTAGCATGTCTTGATACTGTTCTCGGGGTCTTGTCATTTGAGTCAAAGATTTTTATAATGCCTACGGACATATCGATGACCGGTAGTATCCGATGAAAGCTGCATGTGAATATATGTGTTTATAAATATGGACAAATAAAACTCATTAACAAAAAAATCAACATATTCATGGCTGGAGTTATATAAGTAATAAGATGACATAACCACTATCGGGAAAAAAGGCGATTTTGGTTTAAGTACATAGACTTACCGAAGCCGTAAGGGAAGAGCATAAATTCCTTATTATGGCAGGCGTCAAAGAACCTGAATAGATTATTCTCTGTTTCGGGGACCCAATTAGCCTTGTTAGTGTGGATGTCTTTGAAAATAAGATCCGGATCCACGAAACCAACATCACTCTGTTTTCTTCTCTTTTGTTCGAGCATCTCTTTTTCTGCATATATAGTACGAAATTATATCTATAATGTAAAACTATATGTATGGATAAACGAATTATACCATGGAACAAAACTAGAATTAATCACTTACAGACACCAGCAACTAATGAGAGTTTTGTCGAGAGCGTCCCTCCAAAGTAGTTGGTGTAGTTCCTCGAACAAAACATGCATAACTCCCCAGCCACGCCAGTACCAATGCTCGAGGCTTATATCGACAATAAGCATGACGCCCTTTTGTCGCTTGACATGTATTCATGTACCACTTGTTCAAGTTGTACATTTGTGTACCAAGTTTTGGCCAGTCCTTTTTTGCCAACCGGACTCCTGCCCCACTTGTATGTCTGGAATATATCATGTTCTCGCGGTGCTTTCGGTTGGTCATCACGAAACTGACTAGGTGTAATTTCTGCCTCGGCCAAAAAGGCTTCAAGTTGTGATACGTCAATTGTTTGACCGTACGTTGTGGTTAGTTCATGAAGATCTATTGAAGCAGGTTGTGGTGGCGGTTGGGCATTAGGAATAACTAGCGGTGGGACCGATTGCTTAGCTTGCAACCCGAGCCGTGGAACATCTTTCGCTACTCTCTTCTTCCCTTTCGGACCATAGGACTCAATTGACTTTATGAGAGAGCGGTCATAGTCCGATAGCACTGGGGACTTGTTTCGTTCAAGCTTTGCATGCTCCATTTGCATGACTTTTTTCCTTAGTTCTCTTTGCTGTATATACGCTGGCTTTGGCGGGTTTTTCTCTAGTTCCCTCCTTGCTGCTCTTTCTTCTAGATTTTTCTTTTTCCAGTTTTCCAAATCCCTTTTCACCGATGCATTTAATTGCTCTTCTTTAGATAGTTGGGGGCCGAGAGATGAGGCGTTGGTACCACGGGCGCTAGCTTTCTTCTTGGGCGACGGGGCAGACTTTTGTGTTGAATAGGACCTCTTTGCCTGCTTCCTTCTTGGTGGTGAAGGCAGAGGAGATGGAGACCACCTTGTAGGTGACGGAGATGGAGAGGGAGATGCACCCATTCCAAGAATCGCACCATCATCGTCCAATGCAGCGTCTTCATTGGGAGGACAATTCAAACTCAGGTTGGGAGACCTGTGAGTGATAAAAAAATGTGTTAGTAACAATAAAAGTTGCTATTACGCGAGAAGGTAATAATTCACAAAAGAGTGGGAGCAATTCATTTCTCATACGCAACTATCCTCGTCATGAGGTGGTAGAGAAGCAGGTGACGGCACCCTCGCCGCCGCACTAGAAGGAATGATGATGTAGCGCTTGCGCCACAAAATGACTCCATGCTCTACTTCTCCAAGGGTCTTCTCCCCTTCACCTCCAGGAATTTCAAGTTCCACTCCCCGATGGGTGCTGATAACTCTGTCCACACTAACTCTATAATATCCAGGTTCAATTAAGTTACCATGGATTCTTGGTGTAGTGTTAGGAGGCTCTGGAGCAACAACACCATGCGCCACCACGATTGTGCTATCCCCCTCGGGAATGTGCAGCTCAGATGTAGTGAAAGGCTCAGTGATGTCATCCACAGGGAAGCGCTGGAGTGCATCATCTTGTGGGGTAGGTACTGCATCTTGTGGCAATATGGCAGGTACCTCAGTGGAAGCACAGCTACTTCTTCGCTGAGAAGGGCTCCATCGTAGCTCGGATGTTGATTGCCCATGACTAGCCAACTGTTCCGCCACTTGCCGTTTGACCTCGTCTTCGATCATCCTCTTGATCTGGCGTGTCTCTTCATCCTTCCTTCGTTGGCGACTTCTATAGTTATACTAATCTTCCTCCTAGGAGAAGCCATGCTCCCACAAAATTGAACCTTTGCCTCTTGTTCTTCCAGGGTGTTCTGGATTCTGTAGGGCGTAGCTCAGCTCATCTTTCTCTCGATTGGGCACAAACTCACCACTTCTTGAAGATTGGACAATCTCAATAAGTCGTTCTGCTGGAGCTTTGAGTGCCCCAGAATAAACCGGATCCCCAGTCTCTGGGTCCAGTTTTCCCCCATGAGCAAAAAACCATTGCTTAGCACGTACAGGCCAATCCAATGACTTGGGAGCAATTCCTTTCGCAAGAAGGTCTTCTTCCATTTTCTCCCACTTGGGAATGGCAGACCTGTACCCACCTGACCCTGTGTGATGATGGTATTCTTTCTTTTGCGAATTGTGCTTGTTCCTTCTTGATATCTTCGCACCCTCGTCTGAGTTCTTGTACTTAG
The DNA here is from genome assembly GCA_015844335.1 of Chrysopogon serrulatus. Classification (NCBI taxonomy): domain Eukaryota; kingdom Viridiplantae; phylum Streptophyta; class Magnoliopsida; order Poales; family Poaceae; genus Chrysopogon; species Chrysopogon serrulatus. The sequence continues at coordinate 578,182 of JADLZL010001367.1, forward strand.
CAAATTCTTCCCAGTCGGCCTGCAACTTTCTATATGGGCTTTTCGGGCCAAAATCAGGAGTTTCATTGTTCACGATGAACTTCTTGAACAAATTCTTCTTCCAATTTGGAAATTGTTCTGCCATCTTCTTGAGAGTCCAGGTTTTTACTTTATCTACTTGAGCTTTATCAAGATGAGGAGGTAGACCGAAATGTGCGATGACTTCGTCCCAAAGAAGGGTCTTGTCTCGATCGGAAACATAACTGACATCAGGAGCTTCTTTCACCTTTCTCCACGAACGGATGCTTATTGATAGCCTGTCCCTAACAAGAGCTCCACAATGCATCACAAACTTCTTTGCATTTTTAGACGGCTCCAGCGGTTCACCAGTATTGGGATTGATTGCTGTGATTGGGAAGTGGCCAGTGTACGGTTTAGTGATGCCTCTGACATTCCTACCGCTTCTCCCCGAGCCCGTCGATCCAGACGGCTATGTATAACACAAAGGAATTAATTAATATTTGAATTACTTTTTATTTCATATTGCATTATATAGTTAAGTTTGTAAACACAAGATGTGTATCACCTCTCCAACAGTCTCTTCGACTGGATTTTCATCCAATCTTGCTAGATCGTCTTCAAACAATAAATATTGAGGCCCGTCATCTTCGTTTTCTGGCTGGTCGGCGTTGTTGGGCAAGGGGATAGTATTATGCTCGGGGACAAACCCAGATCCATCATTGATGATATCGAATATTTCTTGAGTATAGTCGTCACCCCTCGGATCCATCTATGCACACGATATTAGCTCAATTAGGATTAGATCGGCGACGAATTAACAATTTCAAAGCGCGGTGGTTTTTTCCCAAAACAATTGTAGAAGACAGAAGTGACATATCCTTAATTAATTATCCACTACTAGTTAAGTAACATATACTTAATTAATTATACACTACTAGTTAAGAATAAATAAGTAGTACATACTAGATCGGCAACTAGTTAAGTAGCATATACTTAATTCTGAATAAATAAGTAGTACACTAGGAGCTAGTTAATTGCAGCTAGGTAACTAGCAGCTAGCTAATTGCAAAATTCTGAAAATTACAGAACTAACTAATTATCCACTAGGAGCTAGTTGTCATGTACAGTCCCCATCAAAACATATCCATGTGTATCAATTTTGCACAAAGTAATCATGGCTTGATTCACTCTGTCCAATCCTGTTGTTTCTTACACTTGTTAGCTTCCACCGCTCTGTCCAATGCTTGAACTGCATGTGCCAGTTAAAAGTTGTCAATTTGGAGATGAGACGACAAAATATATATAGAAAGACAAACAAAAACAGTCACTGCAATTTTCAGCATGACAAGTAATTATCAACCAAAACTCTAAATTGTCTAAATTCAGCAGCAGTATATATATATTCAAATTGTCAAAATTCAGTCACTAACAGGCAGCAAACAACCAAATCAGTCACTGACAGGCAGCAAACAGCCAAAGCATGCAAAAATATCACATATACATATATTCTCCAGATCCAGAGTTTTGCCATTCCAATTGTCAAAATTCAGTGCTCAAATTAAGTAAAATGCATCAGCTAGCAGCAGTAATATATATATCCAACCAAAACTCTAAAAAATTAAACTGCAATTAGGCAACTCCAATAAACAGAGTCATGGATGTATTTTTAGATGCAGCTGTGTTAATCTTGTGAAATAAGATATCTTGTGATCAATGCAGCTGTATTTCCAATAAACAAAATTTCATACTCATCCAAGCTGCTACACATACACTTATCAAAGAAATAGGCAAACACACAATCAACAGACAAATCACTGCAGGCTGATGTGATCAACAGACAACTCATCCAAACTGCTACACATACACAGCAGCTAACAAGACACAAAAACAACCAATAGGGCTGCCTGAATTCATTCTGTTTCTTGTCCCCTGATCCCCCTGATCCCTTCCTCTCCTTTCCAGCTCTAAACCAAATTAATCCCCCATCCAGATTCAGTCTCTTCTCCATCCAGATCAAGAGCATGTGAATTCATTCATTGATTCCATCATTCATAAGCAAATAAGCAGGGCTGGCAGAGTGACAAACATACAATGATTCAGGGCCGGGCGAGGGCGTGCTGGAGGCCGGGCGAGGGCGTGCTGGAGGGCGGCCGCGCACCTAGAGGCGAGGATGCGGCGCCGGGTTCACCGAAGCTCCTGCTGGCGTGCAGGCGTGCGGCGGTGGTGCGTCCGGCGACGAGCGCCGGGCCGGGGGCCGGCTGGGTCACCACCCTGCTGGAACGATGGGGGAGGCCGCGGCGGGGGGGGAGGCCGCGGGGCCACCGCGCCGTGTGGTGGCGCGATGGGGAGGCCGGCCGCGCGCCGCCGGTGGCGGGATGCTCGGCTGCGCGCCGGGTGAGCGGCGGCTGGCCGCGCCAAGGCCGGAGGAGCGGCGGCCAGCCCTCCAGCAGCGTGTTGGAGGCGGGGAGAGGCCGCGGCGCTGCCGATGGAGGCGGAGGAGGAGGCGGCGTGTCGGTGGCGGAGGCGGGCGGCGTGCTGTAGATCGAGGAGAAACCGCCGGCCTGGCCTCGGCAGCTCGCCGGAGACGGGAGAGGAGGACGCGCCCGGGGCCCAAGGAGGCGGCGGGGAAGCGGGGAGGCCAGGGCCGCGCGTCGATGCGGCGGCGGGGCGCGCCGATCGGATTAGGGCAAGGGTCACGGTGGGGAAGGAGAAACGGGGAAGAAGAAGGCCGAGCCTTTTATCTGTTCAGCTTTTTATCCCGGTTGGGATATAGACCCGCCTTTAGTCCCGGGTTTTGACACGCACCGGGACTAAAGGTTCAACCTTTAGTCCCGGTTAGAATTTTGCACCGGGAGTAAAAATATTTTGGGTTCACGCCAAAAATGGCTAGCCCCCTTTAATCCCGGTTGGGGTATAGACCCGGGACTAAAGGTGATGTTAGACTGCAGATTCTAATTTTAATATACATGTTTATTTAAAATTACACCATAAGCTTTTAATTGCCTATTAAATAGAATATTATCCCAAAAATTATGAAAATAAAAGTTACACCTTCTTTTGCGATATAGCACATATGAAAAATATGGGACATATAATTAGAAGTTTTAAATGGGTTATAATGTTACATAGTCAAAATAATACTATAAATTCATGCATGCAAAAATAAAATTGGTAATAAAAATCTTTAAAACTGTTGATTCTAGGCAGAAAATTAGTTTGCACATCTTATTGACGTAGATCATTGGATTTTTACTTGATACATTGTCCATATATATGAAATCAACATCAAGTACACATACAACTTAATTTAAAAAAGAATACAACATGCTAATATGTAAAAACATCAAGTGGGTACACCTTATCCCTTCTTTCTGACGTACGTCCCTGGGTTATGATGATCTTTTCGTAACCATGGTGTCTCCTCCTCATTTAACACAATACTTGGGTCACACTTCACTACAAAGGGAGAAAATGCATCATTCTTCTCATAATCTGCTGACATGTCAGTCCTATCCTCAATTCCCACAATGTTTGTTTTTCCTGATAACACTATTTGGCGCTTTGGCTCATTATCTAAGACGGCGTTGTTGGTTTTCCCCTTATTCTTTGGTTTGCTGGACATGTCCTTCACATAGAACACCTGACTAACATCTTTGGCTAACACGAACGGCTCGTTTGTATACCCAAGATTGTTGAGGTCCACTGTTGTCATTCCGAACTGAGGGTCAACTGTGACTCCACCACCAGCCATCTTTATCCATTGGCAACGAAACAAAGGGACCTTAAAACGAGGTCCGTAGTCTAGTTCCCATATCTCCTCGATACGATCATAATATGTTTCCTTATTCCCGTTTGGGTCTATGGCATCTATCCGAACACCACTATTTTGGTTTGTGCTCTTTTTATCTTGGGCGATCGTGTAAAATGTATTACTATTAATCTCGTACCCTTGGAATGTCAGGACATTCCAAGATGGTTCCCTAGCCAACAAGTACAATTGCTCATCAATCTTGTCGTCACCCTGACATCGTTTCCGCAACCAATAGCCGAAAGTTTCCATGTGCTGACGAGCAATCCATACTTCGGCTCCTTCCTAGGAATTCAGATCGCATAATGTCCTTATGCATCTTGAGATAGGGTTCCACCAAGCTAGAGTTTTGTAGGACCGTGTAGTGCGCTTTATGAAAATAATCATCATCCATGCCAATATGATATTTCTTTCCAAGTGTGCCCTTTCCACTTAATCGCCCCTCATGTCGTGATTCAGGAACTCCAATTGGGTTGAGATCAGGAATAAAATCAACACAGAACTCAATGACCTCCTCTGTTCCGTAGCCCTTGGCGATGCTTCCTTCTGGCCGAGAGCGGTTGCGAACATATTTCTTTAGTACTCCCATGAACCTCTCAAAGGGGAACATATTGTGTAGGAACACAGGGCCGAGAATACTAATCTCTTTGACTAGGTGAAGTAGGAGGTGTGTCATGATATTAAAGAAGGATGGCGGAAACACCAACTCAAAGCTGACAAGACATTGGACAACATCTTTCTGTAGATCAGCAAGATCAACTGGATTGATTGCCTTCTGAGAAATTGCATTGAGGAATGCACATAGCTTCACAATGGCTAGTCGTACATTATGAGGTAGAATCCCCCTCAATGCTACAGGAAGCAATTGGGTCATAAGCACATGGCAGTCATGAGACTTTAAGTTGAGAAATTTCTTCTCTGGCACACTTATTATACCCCTTATATTTGAGGAGTATCCAGATGGGACCTTGATGCTACTTAGGCATTCGAACATGCTTTCCTTCTCTTCTTTGCTAAGAGTGTAGCTAGCAGGACTAAGGCACTGCTGTCCATCGTCTGTCTTTGCATATAAATCCTGCATGTCCTGTCGTGCTTCCTGTGTGTCCTTAGACTTCCCGTACACACCCATGAAGCCTAGAAGGTTGACACATAGATTTTTTATCAGGTGCATGACATCAATCGCACTATGGACCTCTAGAACTTGTCAGTACGGTAGCTCCCAAAATATGGACTTCTTCTTCCACATGGGTGCGTGTCCGGTAGCATTATTCAGAACAGGCTGGCTACCAGGTCCCTTTCCAAAGACAACTTTTACATCCTTCACCATATTGAATACATCATCACCACTACGGTTATCTGGCTTTTTTCGATGATCTGCCTTTCCTTTAAAATGCTTGCCTTTCTTTCTTAGGGGGTGATTTACTGGAAGAAATCGACGATAGCCCAAGTACACGACCTTTCGACATTTTTTCAAGAATACCCCTCTGATGTCCTCGAAACAGTGTGTGCATGCATTGTATCCCTTGTTTGACTGTCCTGAAAGATTGCTAAGAGCCGGCCAGTCATTGATTGTAACGAACAACAATGCTCGTAGGTTAAAGTTTTCCTGTTTGTACTCGTCCCACATAGGTATGCCTTTGGGGCTCCATAATTGTAGAAGTTCATCAACCAATGGCCTTAGGTACACATCAATGTCGTTCCTGGGTTGCTTCGGACCTTGAATGAGCACCGGCATCATAATAAATTTTCGCTTCATGCACAGCCCGGGGAGGAAGGTTGTACATGCATAGAGTTCTGAGCCAAGTGCGATGGTCGCTGCTTTGCTTCGAGAAAGGATTCATACCATCGGTACTTAATGCGAACCTTATGTTTCTTGCATCCTTCGCAAAATCTGGGAACTCTCTATCTATTGTTCTCCACTGAGATCCATCAGCAGGGTGTCTCAACATATTGTCTACCTTGCGGTCTTCTTTGTGCCATCGCAACAACTTAGAATGCTCTTTGTTTCGGAACAAACGTTTCAATCGTGGTATTATAGGAGCATACCACATGACTTTGGCAGGGATTTTCTTCTTGGGACGTTCATCACCCTCAAAATCACAAGTTTCATCCGTCGATCTTGTACCGCTTATTTGCATGACATATCGGGCATTCATCTAATTTCTCGTTCTCTTCACCATAGTAGAGGAAGCAGTCATTAGGACACGCATGTATCTTCTTGATTTCTAATCCTAGCGGGCTAACGAGCTGTTTTGCTTCGTACGTACTGCTGGGTAATTCATTGCCCTTTGGAAGCATCTTCTTTTGGATACCCAGTAACTCTCCAAATGCCTTATCGGATAGACCATTCTTTGCCTTCCATTGCAGTAATTCTAGTGTGGTTCCCAACTTTTTTTGCCCCTCCTCTGCGGTTGGGTATAGCAATTTCCTGTGATCCTCTAGCATGCGCTCGAACTTGATCTTCTCCTTATCACTTTCGCATTCTCTTTGTGCATCACGGATGGCCTGACCAAGATGGTCGTCAGCCTCTTCTTCAGGTACTTCCTCTTCATCAACTTCCCCCATTGCAGTATCACCAAAGGCATCGTACTCAGCAAAACCACGAAAAATATTGTCGTCGCCATTCCTTTCTTCTTCTTCTTCTTCTTCATGTTCTTCCATTATAACACCGCGTTCTCCGTGCTTAGTCCAACAAATATAGTTTGGCATGAAACCCGACCTAAAAAGGTGTTCGTGAAGCACCTTACACGAAGAATAATCCTTCTCATTCTTGCATATGACACATGGACAACACATGAAACCATTGTGCATGTTTGCCTTGGCCACATTGAGGAAATCATGCACGCCCATAATGAACTGTGGGGAGCGGCGGTCCACGTTGTACATCCATTGACGGCTCATCTGCATTACATGACATACAACACACATCAAAAAAAGATTACTAATATAATATCCTTCAATCAACATGATTATTGCACCCCAAACCCTCTTTTCATTGAAGATTAGCTACATACAATTAATGTGGCACAATGAGAAGTAGCACTAGAACAACTAATAAACCTAAAATGCACTTCAGCACAAAAGAATTTCATGACCAATTCCAACGAAAACAAATAGATTATTGAGGCTAGGCTTCTTCTACTAGAGAAAAGATCTAGCAAGTACTAAAAATTTCTAAGTACTATAAATTTCTACTCACTATACTATTATCATCAAGTGATATAAATCTCTAAGTTTGTAATAAGCTACCATGAACTACTATAAGCTATAACTTATCAAGGCATGCATTTTCATCTCAAAATAATGGCATAAAAAATAAAGAAAAATCCACCATTATTAGCTACTATATAGTAATGAAAAAAACTAGCAAAATTATATCAAGTAGTATAAGCTACCTTCATCCAAATATGTAAGTTTATCATTCTACTTTGTGCATACAAATCATAGAAATAAAGAAAATAACAACACTATATTTCCATTCTAAAACCATAAAATTCTTCTATTCTAGACCATGAAATGAGAAATGGCACGGATGAAACGAAAGAGGACGAAGTAGGTTACCTTTAGAATGGCAAAATAGATGGAGGAATCGAGGTAGACGGCGACGATGAAGAGTGGAGAGTAGACCGGCCGGAGTTTGAAGATGAAGAACAAAGGAGGAGGTTGCTTCTTGCTTGAGCTCGGGTTGGGGAAGAAGGAGTTGGTAGATATGGTCAGACCTTTAGTCCCAGTTCGTAATTAAACCCGGGACTAGAGATCAAGTATTAGTCCCAGTTTGAAAGAACAACTGGGACTATATCTTTTAGTCCCGGTTTGAACCACGAACTGGGACTAAAGATCAAGTATTAATCCCGGTTGGGTTCACAAACCGGGACTAAATCTCTCCATAGCCGTTGGCAAAGGCTGCTCCCATAGCTTTAGTCCCAGTTGGTAAATAGAACTGGGACTAAAGCTCTTTTTAGTCCCAGTTGCAAATTTATTTGGGACTAAAGCTATTGGACCAAAGCCTTTTTCTCTAGTAGTGTGTGTTGTAGTGGGCGGCAGTGCATATAGTTTTCATATATAGCATACTGGGCCCAAGATGTCAAGAAACACCCCCCACTTCTACAGGAGCACACGGCTCAAATGATCATACATGACATTCATAGTTTTTCACATTGCTCGAACCAAACATCACCTAACTCTCTTCTCCTGATGGAGCTGTTTCAAATGACAGAAAGTAATCATACAAGATTTCTGACTTGAACCTCTACTTTCTATCATGTATCACTATGATAAAAAGATGAAAAAAAGAAGAAGGGGCCACAATTTGCCAGCCCAAACCAGCCCAACTCTTCTTTTAGATATAATGCCCCCCTTTTGGAACATATCAAGGTGGTCAAGCTATTTAGACTAATCGTGGTGGTTAAGATCACTAGTACAGCAATTATTTTTGTTGGCGCCAGGGTATTATTTCTATAGGCGGTTTTTGTTTACGGACGTCAGTGAGAAAAATCACATGCGGCCAACTTCAGAACCGTAGTACATATATAATTCTTTAACAAAGTTATTGCAAATTCACCGTGGCTATGACCCCAGCTGAAGTCTTTGATATTACTTTATACTAAACAATGATTATTCTGCTTAATTACTATACCATCTAGAGGTTAGTGACAATGGCTCCTCTTATATAGATGAAAATGGATGTTCATGCCTGTTCTGCTCGAACTGCACACCGGACACATCATCCCCTGCCTCTCCCACAGCTGCATGATGACGGTGTATCTGAATGCATGGATGATGATCCGACTCTTGTTGATCGCATATTGATTGTGCAGCCGGTGCTAGTAGTGCGTGGTGGGCATTTCCCTTACTAAATGACTCATTGAATGCTGAAGCTGATCTATGTTGTAGTATCCACATATAGGTGTAGCACACCAAGTCTGGGACAGAATAACCAAATTTGGTAAAAAAGATAATGCATTTTTTTTCTTGTAATGGATGGATAGAAAGATGTAGCTATTTGTGCATGTGCCCACAACAGAATAGAACTTGGATTGGTCGCCGTATTAAACTTCAAGACTAGCGGGAACAAATGTTCACTTATTATTTCTTTGGTCCAAGACTACTGTCATCAAGTTATATTTCTACTACACAGAAATCGTGGCCCCTAGGACGGGCCTGCTGTACAATGCAACACTCTACCTTATGTAGCAGCAACTGGAATGGAAGAAACAAAAGCAAGCCAAATATGAGTCGCCCGAGTCCAGTACTCTGGTTCCACATGGACTCACCAAATGCAACTCTGCTTATTAATTAGCATTCAAATACATAAATATGAATCACTTGCAAACTTGTAAAATTGTGGTAGACACTAGGTAGAGGGAGACAGAAAGGGGGGAGACATAGAGTTGATGACAATACCATGTAGAATATTAATATTATATATGTTCATTCATATTATAGGGTTGGGAGGTCTCGAGAATGGTAGAGGCAACACTGCCTTCTCCTCATGGATTACCGTAGCAAACTCATTGGCTTAACCACCAATGATAATGTGAATCTGAATATGAAAGCACGCGAGTAAGGGTGCCCACCCTAATGTCTTCTCTCCGGACAGAAACTATTAAACTCAAGGATGCGCAAATACAGTGGCCTGCAGCACTCTAAGAGTCACATCACATCTCGGAAACTTATGAAACGCGAGTAGGGTGTCCTCTCTTGCTGGCTGTCCTCCAGCACTCGAGCCACAAATAGAGTGGCCTTCATGTGCATCTCGGTGGAGGAGGATTACCATCCCTCAACACGTGCTTGCTCCATTCGCGGCTATGGTAGGGCCTGTCTGCCAAGTTTCCTCTATTTCTTTCTCTCACAACCAAAACTTATATTATGGCTCTTGACATGTGTGGTGGGAGAGGAAATTAAATACCGTTCCTGTTTAATTGATCGCTAGGATTATATCCAGGGCAATGTAATGCCATAGTTGTGACCTTGCCGGTTCCAACAGTTTCAGAACAGAAAGAATGGCCGCAGGAAGCAAATTAATTATATTGACAAACTGAATATCAAAGAGAGTAATTTTTGGAAATGCCTATATCTATACTATAAAGGAGCGAAGGAATTACAAAATACCTTTCACTCAAAAACATCCTACCCACGTTAGCTCTTCTCCGTAGGATGTACATCCAACGTATCAGATTCAGGTGTTATCTGTGGGCCCAGAGTATTTTCTGACACCTGACATATGGAACTCGTGTTTCCATGGAGAAACGATCTCCTCGGGTCGAAGTTTTTTTCACGCGAAAATTTTCTTACCCACCCGCGCGTACCCGCTCGTCTGACACCGCAAAACGCCGCAGTTCCTCGCTCCCTGCCCCGCCCACGTACCAACCCCTCTCTAGTGTGGAAACGAAGTAGAAGCGGGGACGAGAAGCGAGAAAAACCGTCGCCTCTGGCCTCCCAGATCCACCGCGATGGGCAGTCTTGGCGGCGACACTGAGCCGCAGGGCGCGAGACGGCGGCCGCGGTTCCTGTGCCCTCTCTCACACACCCTTCCTCTTCCCGTGCCCGCCGATCTCAATTGACAAGGGGACGTTGCAGGTTGGCGAAGAGTTGAAGGCGGCGCGGATCTAGAGGATGCTGCCGCAACCGTGAGGAGGTTCGCCGCAACAAAGATTCCAGCGATATATACGATCGAGGGATCACTCAGCCGTACAGAAAGCCAGAAATCCTCGCTCTGCCCTTTAGCCTCGCAAAAATCAGGCCACGTCTCTGCCGCCGCTGCCGTGTGTGACATCCCTGCGCCGACGCAGCGGCTGGGCTGCCGCTGGAAGGCCATCCACGACCGGTGCCACTACCTCGCCCATTCCCGATCTACGCGGCCGTCACCCATCCCCGACCGGCGCCTGTCATTCTGAACTTCGGGCCGCATGCCGGCAATGGCGACCAACCAGTAAAGCAGGCGGGAGGGGCTGTCCATGGCCCTCATCATCATCGCTACAGGATACTGCTGTTTCCTCTGGTATGTGGCACGCGTATGCGTACATAAAAGAATTGTTTATGATTAGTGGTTCCGTTGGTTCTGTTCATGTTAATTTGGTTTTTGCATCCCTGCAACTTCTATGGGAAGCGGTGCTAATATGCGGCACAGGCCAAAGAAACGGCTTGCAGGTGCTATACCCGTTGGCTGCATCACTACATCGATCGGAGTATCGGACTGCAGCTAGTCCTATGATCCCCTTCAAACATTCAGGTGACTACTAAGATTGTTCAAGTGTTAATAACTATGATTAATTGATTGCCTGCTAAGATTGTTATGACTCTACCCGGACACCATGACGCCAGGCACTCAGGTCTCCGCCGTCGCTGCAACCCAGGGGATCTTCACAAGAGACCAACAAGTATGCCCACCCTTTCTCTTCCCTTTATTGTGTGCCAATTAGTATTCGGATCTGATCCAATTAATTAGCGGTACTAACTATGATCCATTTCGAATATTATTATCTTCCGTATATGTGCATACTGTAAATGTAGTGCTGATAAACCTTTTCTGAATTGCATGTCATTCAGCAATCGACAGCAGCTACAAGTACCTAATCAGCCGAACCCGGACTCTACCCTCCTGGAGCCTATTTTTTCTCCGCTTATTTTTTATTTTGAGCCATCAGCCAACAAGCTTAAATATGGTTAAGCTACCAGATATACACTTATCTCAAGAAAGGTTATCTAGATCAAATCCTTTAAAATAATTCAGTGCATTCACAAGATGAACAGCTAATGTTGCTCTGACTATGTCGATTGGTTATCTAAATTTGTTGCAGAGGCATGTATTCTGTTTGATAGAAAACGACATGTTTCTTTGGGTTATGGGTAAGTTAATTTGAATTTGAATATATGGGATTCTACATGAAGGATTGCACAACCTACTTATCCAGTTACATGAAGGAATATAATTGATGCATTTTGTATATAAAAGTCTAATGGCTTTGATGTTCAAGTCAGGCAACTCCTGTTGGCAGCCTCTCCGCCACCAGCATGTTGTTTCCAATTTTTATTTGCAGTTAGGAGGGTGCTCTGAATGTGCAAAGGAAAGAACATTGTATTCAAGCTAAATACTGAAGCATACACTAGCATCCATTGCTGTGGCGGTGTTTGCAATCTCATGTAGCCTATTTTATAGCAGCTTTTGAGTATGAGTCAAATGAGGTAGGATGAAATTATGTTCATTACCACAGAATTCGATGATATATATAATCTTATTTATTGGCACACATCTCTTTTTTTAATATATTTTTGAAAAAGTGTGATTTGATACATAGTAAAATGTGTTTCATTTGATTTACCATGTAAAACGAAGTAGGCGTGAGTGCCAAAGGTGCAAATGCATGTTCTATTTAAATCTCAAAGGTCTGAAAATAAAAATGCAAATTGTCTGTTTATGTGTGTATCAATAAATCACTGCTAAGTAGAAAATTATTTTGTCAACTAAATTATTTAATTGTACTTTTCTAATGGATACTAGGTGATTAACATAAATGTCAAATTAAAATCAAGAACCTTTTCTGTTAGAAACAATGATATAATTCATGAAAAAGAACATACATGTGTCATGTATTGCCTCGGTGTGCTGCTATACAATGTTGCCTAATAGAACCAGTGACAATAAGTTGTTAAAATAATTTTTTATTAGTGAAAGCTTTGAATATCTTATATTATATGAACTTTTTTATAAAAATAAAATGTTGCCTGATACAACCACGAACACGTGCGTGTCGCACGTGCCTATCCACTAGTAGTTGAGAAAAAATTTGAAACTTTTGGATGCTTATTTTTAGGGGCTGAGAGAGTAGTTGTCACGGTTGCATGACACCCAGCAGGAATACACATAAGACTAACATATCAGTCACTGTTAACACTTCATTTTAGTCGAAAATATGGTAAAACCATGGAAACGAGCATCTATTATAAATATCTTCCGGTTCGCTTTCATCGCTACATAAGACCTCAAACAATGTAAAGAGCGCTGAAAGTTCTCTTTCATCTGTGGCTCAGATAGATGATCACGGAGTATGGATGCCTAGAGCTCATCAGAATGCATGTGCAGTGTTACAGTAGACATGAAGAACTAGTTGAACCTTTTCCTAGGGTGGTTGCAAGTGTTTTTTTCTTTCAGGTCCATCATGCCTGTGACCAGCTAGCTAGCATCCCCTCCTTATAGCTGATTTCACAAAAAAAAAAATAATATTCGACAACCATCAACTCATTGCAAGAACCGTCGCCTGTCACACTAAAATGGTATTGTGAGCAAGAGAGAAACCTCACAAAGATAAAGAACTTTTAATAGAGTATTTATTAAGCACAGCCAGACGCACTTCTAATACTTACGTCTCTACGATTCTATTTCTCACAAGAATTGTGAACTGATGGACTAATCTCCAATTAACTTGAAGTAGAGGATTTGTTCTTGAGGCCACATGTACATGCAAGTCTTTTCTCCAGCACACCCCCCACCCCCCCGCCGTCACTCGCTCAGCCCTCCACCTCTGGGCCTAAAATAATAAATACAAGATGTGTAAAAGTTGCAAAAAGGGAACGAGTGATGTTATAGGTTCGAATCCTATGGAGCACATTCATGCCTCTATTTTCCTTGAAAAAATTGGGAACTTGTGATGCCATGACCTTGATGCCTCAAGTGGGTTTGTCGTGTGATTTAAGAAAATGCATATGTTCTGCCATTTTTTGCACCCCACCCCCTCCTTTTTTATACATCTGGGCCTCTTAATACACATCCATCTCACACAAATGATCCATTAATGGACAAGCCGCCCCTTTTTTTTCTGAAAATCATTAATAGACTTGGGCCTGAGACATCCCCATTAACAGACACTTTATAGTAGAGGCGGTTAGGTCACTTGCCTCTGTTAAAAAGCAGTAATGACTCGATATAATATAATAAACGCCCCATATATATTTCGTTGACTAAGAGGGACGTGATATAAGAAATATATTATTGGAATCTTTGTTTTCTAAATATATATGTTAGAAAAAAATACGGTAATAGCTACATCGTTTCGTCCAGTTACCTTCAGAAATCACATAATAGTTTAGTTGTTGCTGCTATACATAAGATGGAGTCCCATCCATGTCTGATAGAAGGTTCAGTTATTTTAAATAAAATAGGTGAATATGAGTAACTTGTAAAAGTGTGGTGGACGCGGGGGGGGGGAGGGAGAGAGAGAGAGAGAGAGATGGTGCTACACCTAACACGATATTATTGTCCCTTTCATAGGGCTGAGAGGTCTCAGGAAATCAATGGGGCAACCATATCGCTGAGAAATAACTCTACACTGAACTACTCTCTGTGCTGCTTCTGGAGACATGGCATTCGTCCACAAACTACATCACGGAGCGGCCAATGGGGTGACCGTAGCAACCAAAGCTGGGAAGGTTGGTCACCACAAATGTGGATGGAAGATTGGAGGTTCCCTTTATTTTGGCTACTCTGCACACTGAACATACATACCTCTACCTCTGATGCCCTTTGTGGTTGAATGCGTGACCAGTGCCAATGGCAGGCACATCCTGTACTCTGGCTGGTAGATAAGCTACTACAGGTTTCCTGAATTAGTTGCAACAATTTGGCCAAAAAAAACACAAATTGTCCTCCTTGTTGGTTATGATTGGATTGGAAGAGATAGCTAATAATATATGGGAGTGCCAATGCCAACTACGATAGATCGCTTAGGCGGGTAGACTTGGTCTCTCTATAATGATGTCACTTGACAAAAAAAATTGTTTGCCTGCTTCATTCATTGACGGGATTTGATGAAGTTTTACCTTTACTTCTCTGAAATTCCCCCTGAAGTCAGATGGACCTCTACAGTCTGCACCGACAATAAAATATGTCATCCTGCCAAGTGTGAAGTGGAGGATGGCACCACGGCCTCCAGTTGCAGTAACAACATGTTCCAGAAGCAGCTGTTGGTGGGATGGCTTTCTTCTTAGCCATGATTCAACATCGTGTTGGATAGCATAGTGCCTTGTGACCGAGGAGTGGAGGTCAATAATTCTGGCACCACGTACCACTGATAAACCTCATCTGTACTACTGGCCATTCTGATAGAAGTAGAAGAAGGCCATGCCAAACCAGCCGGTGTCCGCTGAACAGCATGCACGTGACGTTGGTCGGCGGCTCCTCACAGCCACTATAAGCATCCGCTGTTGCGAGCGTGACGGATGTCCTGATCATGTTCATGCACATGTGTGTTAGAAGGAGAAGGAGAGGGAGGCGAGGAATAGCGCGGAGGCGTGGACGAGTGCCTTGATGGCCATGCCGAGGCGCTGAGGAACTCGTTGGATACGAGAGGCTTTGGCTTGACCACCCGGAGACACAAAGATGAGGTAGGAGCAGAACATGGTGGGTGGGTGCATGGCGCCTGCATCTTGTTGGTGTAGGGAAAGTACTAATCTACCCTTAATTATAATTAATTAATTTACTTAATTAAGACCTGCAGAAAATGATTTTGACGGTGGTTCCTCCCAAGCACAGTAACAAGGCTCATATTCAGAATGGAAAAAGCTAGCTAGTAGCTGTTCACGTTATTTGATGGGACATTAAGCTAGTTGTACTATAATGTTCAGTTTCCTTTATGGGTCACATTTTATTCCGACATAGTGCTAGTTTCCCTTAAGGAAAAAAATCTAAATATTGCAGGGAATAATCCCTGCTACCAGCATTATAGTATTTACTTGGATCGTGGGACTTGCGCTTGTTGCACTACAATTTTCAGTGTCCTTTTTATGGGGGTCACATTTTTAATCAACACTGCGTATAAGTGTCTATCATTATTGTGAAAGGAGGTACCATATATGGGACATATATGAGTCACTTATAAAACTACGTCGAGATACATACATGGAGAGAGCGCAAGGTTCACTCAGTGCCACCAGCGAATATGGTTGCTTTTACAATAGGGCTGGGACTGGGAGGTATCAAGAATACAATTACCAGCAATGCAAGAACCAAAACATGTGGGTCAGTGTCTTCAAGCTGTTGTGTTTTCCCAAGCTGTTGTGCTTTCCCAAGCTGCTTCACTAAGCGAGACGCTGATGACTGTGTCTTTCACAGTCTTTTAGCCAATGACTATGTAGTGGGTTGAAGACGCGGACAAAG
This sequence comes from Chrysopogon serrulatus, assembly GCA_015844335.1. NCBI lineage: Eukaryota > Viridiplantae > Streptophyta > Magnoliopsida > Poales > Poaceae > Chrysopogon > Chrysopogon serrulatus. The sequence continues at coordinate 594,141 of JADLZL010001367.1, forward strand.
TAGCGCGTTGAAGTCGAGGACTGCAGACTTTTGGTGATCTCACATCCCTAATTAAGCACACCGAGGCCATTAGACCAATGTCTACCTCAATCGTCACCTTCTTCTCGGGCTTGCGGAGGAATCCCGATTGCCTGCAGCGACGTGCATATGCTCAGCCAGCGAACAAATACACCACGTCATCGTCAGATGCTAGCCACGGACTCCTGCACAGCAACCCTTCGCCGCCGCACGCACAGCAGGGACTCGCCACCCTGGTGCAACACCCATTTGTATGAACATATTTACATATCGTTTGGTTCCATGGGCGTGAAGTTTGGGCTTGCATGTGGTCCTGTGTTACAGAGCTTCCATGTTTTTGTGTTGGGTTCGATCCGGTCACAATTATCATCCACCACTGTCTATCTTTAGCTTCACTCATATCCCTAGTTTTGTTCCCAGTACATCATTTTCTTTTTTGAATGTCACTAGGGCGGTAATCATTGTCAGCCATGTGACGGGGCGATAACTGCATTGATCAGGCCGATCTAGTAGAAGCCACAACAGAAGGTTCTTTTTTTCCTTTTTTGTCAACCCAACATAAAGTTCTTCAGTGACGCTTTTAAGAAGAAAAACCTTAGCTTAGACTGATCTGAGCTGAGTTTTCATCCAGACTTTTGGTGGTGCTCCGGTTAACCCACCCGCAGTGGAGAGAAAGCCTTCACGCCTTGATAGAGGAGGGTGCCAGCTGCCACCACACCTCTCAGAGTTGTTTCTAGGGTTGCCTGCGACGGTGGGAGGCGCACACCAGCAACCATCCACGCCTGGTCAGAGGGGGTGCCGCCCACCACCACACCATAAGGTGCTGTTTCCGGACTCATCCGCGATGGTGGGGGCGCGCACTAGCAAGCGTCTGTGGTGATAGGGATGCTCACCGCTGCCACAATGATGCGGAGCTGTTCTTGGACTCGTCAACAATGGTGGGATGTGTGCGCCGGCAATAATGTTCGTACCTGGATGGAGGAGTGAGTGTGGTGGACGGCCACTACCACACATGCGACACCACGTGGAGGTGTTCTTGGACTTGCCCGATATGGTGGGAGGCGCAAGCCGACATCCCCAACATGCTGCCACCACAGACACTCTCCAGGATGACACAGTTGCTCTGCCCTCCTGATAATTGGCAGACATGGCCCTTGCAGCCAAAGTCGGCCAGACAGGAATGCATCAATTTAGCCTTACCTTCGGTTTAACAGCCAGGTCTGCTTGGCTGTAAATTGTTTTTTCTGTTGCTAGAGATCACTGAATATTACTTCTGACTTAATCCAGATTTCCTTGTAGTGTGTTAAAGGAGTAATTTGAGAATTTGAGGTAGTCACTGATACAATCAAATTTGCAATTGCCACCTTGCAACGAGTGCCCAGACTTTTGCACATATGGGCAGTGCTAAGGGAGCTGGGCAGCCAATTCCTTGTTCTGACGGAGCACACATGGCTAATGGCTTATGGGCACGCCTTGAAGCTGGGGCGTCCTACGGCTGGTGGTCAGATGCCCTCCATGCTCATCCTGGTGCCCGCACCGCAATGACTACAAAGAGGGGGGTTGACCTTTGTACATGTGTAGGTATGGCCGTATAGATAGATATATAGGTTCAAATCTGATACGCGTGTCATCTAATACATATAGCACTATTTACCATAGTTTAATTTGAATCCAAATACAAATACTGATATTACCAGACGAACAATTACAAAATAGATAGCTTGCATTCAGATCTTACTAGACTTTGATGATAATATATGTCTATATGCTTATCAATAGTTTTAGTAGAACAAAATCTATATGTATGTAGGGATTTAGGACGTGATAATGTGACGAATGTAGATAACAACTACATAAAGTATGCATAATAAATATTTTGACAAACAAATATATCAATTATAAATATAACTACACCGAAATATTTAATAATAAATATCTCAAAATATGAATCATCACTATATGAATGACTAAAGTACTTAAAATTATTATGAATAAACATATTAACATTAATAAAATTAACCTTTATATGTCATTACTAATAATAAAATTAACATAATGTCATTAACCATAGAGAAAATAAGTTTGAAATAGTTTAAATGATGCATATCATTTGTTATATTGAAATTGGTGTGATTTACATTACTAATTAGGAACTGATATAAGATTTAGATGGCTTTTTGGGGTACATTGTTATTAATGGATATGGATAATATCGGACATTTCACTTTCTTGTGAATAAGGATATGGAATCCGATAAAAAGAAAAATCACAAAAAAGAAAAAAGATTCAAAAACATCCATTATTATCCATATTATTAGATTTGAATAGGGATTTGAATATCCATGTTAAAGTTTGAACGGATATGGATTTTGGATTCTAGGTATGAGGGCTGGTGGACCTCACGACAGACAATGACTAGACTCAGGAACAAGTTAGACACAGTTGTACTAACATATATCACTAGGTGATTCCTCGCGTGTTGCTGCAGGAGTATAAATAAATCCTAAAAGATTCTTGGTGTAATGACTTAGTATGGAATAATAATGAGTGACATGTCAGGCTCTACACATGTACCTTTGCATTACCTTACCAAATGATTGGCTGAATATTTCAATTTGCAAGAAAAATCCACCCAAATGTAAAGATCAACTGCAGTCACTGCATGAATGTGCATGCAAATCCGAAGTAAGATTCTTAGGGCGTCCCCAATGGGGATCAAATCGCCAGTCTAGATTGAATCTCCTTGGCCAGAAGGAAGTGTCAGCAGCACGCTAGCCAGTCCTCCTAGCTGGTCTCTTGCATTTCCCAATAAAATCTCTCTCACAGCATGTATTCTCATGGCCTTTTTCTATTGTTTATGCAGTTCATAGAGCTGGTGATTTCTTCATCGCCACTGAGAACGCCCTTACTACTCCCTCGTCTAGTTCAGTTTATTACAAAAACAATGATACAGAGTCAGTTACTGGTGTGGAGGAACAGGGAAGGAACTCTGTACTAAAACAACAGAGGAGATCACAGCCTGGGAACCCGTGGCTACACCCGGCATGGGGTACCTGGGGGCTTTTTTTTATTTTTATTCCTTTTTTTAAAGTAATTGCACCAATATTCACAATGGAAAAGTATTTCCAGGGGGTGCTCCCTTTGGTCGCGCCACCCCGCCTGGCGTGACCAAAGTACTGTGTCACGCTAGTTCCCGTGGCGTGACAGGCGGCGCCACGTTGGCGGACGCGGCGCGCATGCCGATGTGGAGCGGCCCGTCGCGCCGCATGCATGGGCGTGACAGCCGTCACGCCCGGGCAGAGGCGCGGCGGCCGCGCTAGGGTTTCGTGCGGCGGAGGCCCATGTCCACGGCCCGTCACGCCAGCCCGCTGGCGCGGCAAGCGGATTTAGGGCACCGAGCGGTTTCTTTTTCCTTTCTTCTTCCTCATTCTTTTCTTTCCCGGCTTGCCCGACCGCCCGGGCGCCGCCGCTTGCCGCCCGCCCGCCTCCCGCCCTTCCCTGCTCCTACCGCCCACCGCCCCGCCCCCATTCCGCCGAGGGGTTGGCGGCGGCCCTGGCGGCTCTCCTAGGGGCAGGCGGCCCCTCGGGGTGCACGAGCAGGAGGCTCGTGTGCCTCGCCGCCGGCGCCCCCACCCGCCCCCACCTCGCCGGAGGTGCTTCTCCGACTCTTCCTCTCCTCCGATTCGTCCTCTAGACCAAAGGTATAGCCTTATACCCATGATTTTATGGTTTATTGGGATTGATTGTCTATTTTAGGATGATTGAAAAAGTGCTTGATGTGGAGTTGTGTGTCGTCGATTGTTATAACTTTGTGCGTAAATTCGATGTATCATATGCTATGCTCGTGGATTTGACGTTTAGAAGTTGTTGCATGGACGTGAGTTTAGTTTACATGGAGGTTTTGCATAGGAGTAGTTTTATGTTGCAAAGCGATAGGTGTGGTTGAATTCTCGTTGATTTGTGATTTGATTAGTCGCTTGGTATTTTGTAGATGGACCGGTTAGTGAGATTGTTTGATGGTGGCAAGGTGAAATTGAATGGGGAGTTTGAAAGCATGCATGAACAAGTTGAATTCTTTAGTGCTACACCTAGCTTTGATGAATTGGTTAGCAAATGCCGTGAGAAATTTGGGTGGCCACTCAATTTGAGGGGTAGATTTGACTGTGGTAAGGAAAGAGCTCATTATATGTTGATGCCGTTGACATGTGCGGATGAATGGAAGAACTACGAGGAGATGTAGTGAAGAGTAGTAGTGTTAGTTGTTTGGAAGTTGTTGTGGAGAAGGGTTGCAATCCAATAAACTTGCTGTGGATATTGAGTTGGATGTAGATGCGGTAGATGACGGAACTCAAGGCGAAGCACTAGGCCGGGTAGTTGGTAGTCAAGTGGTGAGATCAATGAATTTTGGTCTCTTGAATGATGAATTTGATGTAGATGACATGTTAGAAGATTTGGAGGAAGGTGACATGGAAGATGAGTTAAGTGATTTAGATGACGATTCGTCGGGGGCAAGTTCTTCGAGGATATTTTGGAGGATGAGTATAGGTCCGAGGATAGTAGCTTCGATGACAGCGACTATGGTGGGGCATCTTTGATGGAGTCCTATGGAGTTCTTTGGTGATGGGTCTTTGAGAATGGAGTACAATGACCATGAACTTAGGCAATTGAAGATGGTACATGTGGAGGTACCTTACGTACCTAACTTCATGGACATTTCTATGGTCGATGAGGCAATATGTGACCTGGGGTTGACATCTTTGGCCGGCGGTGCTTGAGAGTGAGGATGTTGAGATAAAGAAAGGCTTGATGTTTGATACCTTAGAGCATCTCAGTACTTTTTGATGGACTATGCAGTTAGGTATCACAGGCCATATTACGTGACCCGGTCGATAGGAATAAGAGGTATACCGTGTTATGCAAGCAAGGCTGCCATTGGGGGGGGTATGGGCACGGAAGCAGAAAAAATGGAAAATGGAAGATTCGCAACGTTAGGCAACCTCATAAATGCCGAAGTTCCAAGCCGAAGGGTGTACATGCCCAAAGCAACGCTAAATATCTTGGGCCGCCGTCTTGTTGGTCTCGTTAGGGCCGATAGTGACACATCGGTTTCTTCAATTATCGAGACCATATTTGGTTTTACAGGATATAGAGTTAAGTACTCCAAGGCTTGGAGGGCAAAGCAATATGCTATTGAGTTGTTATGGGGCGATTGGAAAGAAGCGTATAACCAAGTTCCTAGGATTCTAAGTGCAATGAAACATTTTAATCTGGGATGAGGTGGTTTCCTTGCTCGGTCGCATTGTGACCGGCGTGGATGGGTTTCCAAAACATGTTTTGCAAAGGTTTTATTGGTCTTTCCCTCGGTCGGCGGAGGCATTCAAGTATTGTCGGCCCATAGTACTTGTTGGCGGCACCTTCTTGACAGGGAAATATAGGGGTGTGTTGATGATTCTTTGTTGGGGTTGACCGGACAATCAACTAGTCCCTTTAGCCTTTGCGATAGGCGAGGGTGAGAATGATGACAGCTGGTGTTGGTTCATGAAGTTAGTGAGACAATTTGTCCTCCCTCATTATACCAAGATATGCATGATTTCAGATCGACACCATGGGCTGCTAAAAGCTGCCCAAGAGCAAATAGGTGAACGGTCACCTCTTGAGCATCGATGGTGCATGAGGCACTTTGCAGCCAATATATGGAGAAGACAAAAGAAAAAAGGAGGTCGTGCAGAAACTTAAGTCTCTTTGTGGATGTCGGACGAAGGAAAAGTTTGATGAAACACTTGTGGAGTTACACAAGGTGCTCAATGGTAGTGCAAGAAGGTGGTTAGGCGATCAAATGCCT